>JARQOD010000001.1:237571942-237683501 GCA_033576555.1 Oophaga sylvatica | reverse complement strand
ATGAAATAGCATGAGAGGCGTCACCACAGTAGAAACATAACCCATTGCGCTTTTGAAACTCATGACGCTGTGCCTCAGAAGTCACTCTATCACACTGCATGGGCTCAGAAGCTGGCTCACAAGGCAACACTATCTCATGCATACCTCTGCGCTCACGCAAACGTCTGTCAATTTGAATAGCCAATGACATAGAATCATTGAGACCAGAGGGAGCAGGGAGTCCCAACATAACATCTTTTACATTCTCTGACAGCCCCTTCCGAAAAAGGGCTGCCAAAGCATCATCATTCCATTTGGTCAGGACTGCCCACTTTCGGAATTTCTGACAGTACAACTCAGCGTCTTCAAGACCCTGATTTAATGCCAACAAGGTTTTTTCAGCTTGATCAGTGACATTAGGTTCATCGTACAATAACCCCAGAGCCAAAAAAAATACATCAATATCATTCAAAACAGGATCCCCAGGTGTCGGGGAAAAAGCCCAATCCTGAGGGTCGCCGCGCAGGAGCGAGATGACAATTTGAACCTGCTGTGCTGCGTTCCCTGAGGACTTAGGCTTTAAGGCAAAAAACAACTTACAGTTATTTTTGAAATTCAGAAATTTAGCCCGATCCCCAAAAACAAATCTGGCATGGGAATCCTAGGCTCCACAACCGGCAACCCAGCAAGATAGGTGGCAATACTCCAAACCTCAGTGGCAAGCTGATCCACACGGCCAGACAACTGTGCAAGCTCCATTGAGAGAAAAAAAAATCCTCCTCAGCACCAAGAGAAAAAGAGGGAAAAAATACAACAAACAGGAAAAAAAAACAAAATCTCTGACAACTTTTTTTTTTTCTTTCCACACTATTTTTCCCTTCTGTGAGTACCATATAATTTTCAGTTTGGGCCGGTGAAACTGTTGTGTTTGGTAGCTGAGGAGTATAAGCAAAAACTGCAATACACCAGAGAGGCTGGAACCTATTGGATTGCAGCACCCAACTAGTACTGTTACCAGTTAGTACTGGTAACTAACCAGCCGTGGAGCGTTCCTTCGTTGATCCTAGACGCCTCGTCACAGCCTGAGAGATAACTACACCTAAAGGCAGAAAGATGAAACCTATCTGCCCAGGAGCAGATCCCCAAAGAAAATAGGAAGCCCCCAAACATGTAATGGCGGTTAGACAAGAAGAAGCACGGACACAGACAAAAAATAGAATGATCAAACGCTGGGGCCCAATCTGTCTAGACAGAAAAGTACAGGAAAGGATACTCACTGCAATCCAGAAAAAACCCTAAAAAATACCAACTCTTCTGATTGCAAAAACACCTGAGATCACACGATCTCTACCACCTAAAATCAGATCTCTGGTGTAACAAAACTAAGCCGCAGCCACTGAAAAAACAGGAAAAAGCAAATGAACAAAAAACAGTGGCTTCAGACAAACTGAGAGGAGCACAAGCCCCCGGAGGACACCTGGCTGACCTCCACAGAAGTGCAGGGAACAATGCAAAAAGCAAGCACTAAAACAAAAGCAGAAAATATCTTATCTGATAGCAGAAGATGCAGGCAAGACTCAGCAAACTTCCAAATGAACCAGGAACCACAATTGAGACAAGAACAATTGAACACCGGCAACCATGATAGGAGGGAACCTCCCTTATATCAGACCAGTCAGCTATCCCAGATTGCCATTCCTCGCTGAAAGGCTCAGTACTGTCTGTAACCACCAGATGGAGCCTCTGCTCAGAAACCATCTCTAGCACATTCATAACACCTATCCCTCAATTTCAACGGCTGCTCAATTTCCCCGGTCCCGCATGCTCGGTGCCTCGGGGTGATCCTCGACTCTGCCCTTTCTTTCAAGCCACATATCCAAACCCTAGCCTCCTCCAGCCATCTTAAACTCAAAACTATTTCCCAGGATCCGTGCATTCCTTGACCACGACACCACATAAACTCTAGTGCACGCCCTTATCATATCCCATCTTGACTACTGCAACCTCCTACTCTCTGGCCTCCCCTCCAGCACCCTGGCACCACTCCAATCCATCCTACATTCTGCTGCACGACTAATCCACCTGTCTCCCCGTTATTCCCCAGCCTCTCCCCTATGCCAAGCCCTTCATTGGCTTCCTATCATCCAGAAGCACCAGTTCAAAACCCTAACTATGACATACAAAGCCATCCACAAACTGTCTCCTCCATACATCTGTGACATGATCTCCCGTTATTTACCCTCGCGCAACCTTCGATCTTCTCAAGATCTCCTTCTCTACTTTCCCCTTATCTCTTCTTCCCACAACCGCATACAAGACTTCTCCTGTGCCTCCCCCATTCTCTGGAACTCTCTACCCCAACACATCAGACTTGCGCCTACCATGGAAACCTTCAGAAAGAACCTGAATACCTACCTCTTCCGACAAGCCTACAACCAGTAGTGATCCTCAGTTTACTGAACCACCGCACGACCACTTCTACCCTCTCCTAGTGTATCCTCACCCATCCCCTATAGATTGTGAGCCTTTGCGGGCAGGGTGCTCTCTGCTTCTGTACTTATGTGTGTCCTGTATTGCTCATATTTATTGTACTTGTCTATACTCGCCCCCTCTCACATGTAAAGCGCCATGGAATAAATGGCGCTATAAAAATGAATAATAATAATAATCAAGGTAACCATCAAGAGGGAATTTAGGCTGTACATTGCCCAAATCAAATGAGTGAGCAAAACGTTTTTCCCGTCTAGGGCAGATGGAAATAGTATGAGAGGCATCCCCACAAAAGAAGCACAACTTATTACGCCTTCTAAATTCTTGACATTGAGCCCTAGAGGCAACCCTATCACACTGCATGGGCTCAGAGGTTTGTTCGAAAAGCAACACCGCCTCTCACATAGTTTTACGTTCACGTAAACGTCTGTCAATTTGAATGGCTGATGACATAGAGTTGTTGAGACCAGAGGGGACAGGAAATCAAACCATAACATATTTTACGGTCTCTGACAGACCTTTCCAAAAAAAGAGCCGCTAGGGCATCATCGTTCCATTTAGTAAGGACTGATCACTTTTGGAATTTCTGACAATATAACTCTGCCGCTTCCTGACCCTGGTTCAATGCCATTAAGGTTTTCTCAGAATGATCAATAACATTAGGTTCATCATACAACTACACCTGAGCCTGAAAAAACGCATCCACATTAGCCAAAACAGAATCCCCAGGTGTCAGGGAAAAAGCCCAGTCCTGAGGGTCGCCGCGCAACAGGGAGATGACAGTTTTAACCTGCTGCACCAAGTTCCCCAAGGAATTAGGTTTCAAGGTAAAAAACAATTTACAATTATTCTTAAAGTTCAAAAATTTAGAATGATCCCCAGAAAATAAATCAGGAATAGGAGTCTTAGGTTCTTCAGTAGAAAATTGAGCGAGATAGGCAGAAATTCCCCGAACTTCAGCAGCGAGCTGCTCAACACGATCAGACAAATGTTTAGTCTCCATTGAAGAAAAAATCCTCCTGCGGCCCCCAGAGAAAAAGAGGAAAAAATATATAAAAAATTCTGACACTTCTTTTTTTTTTTTGGTTTACTATTCTTTCCTTCTTTAAAGTACCCTAGAATCTAGTCAGGCCGGTGATTTTTATGATTCCGTTACCAAGGAGGATAATAGAAAAATAGGCTTGGTAACCAAACACCCAGAGAGGTTGGTAACTTAGCGGATTGCAAACCCCTAAACTGACAACACAACTAGAATTTGCCGTAGGACGTACCTATGATGCCCTAGATGCCTCGACACAGCCAAAGAGTTAACTGAGTCTGCAGAGAGAAAGGGGAAAGCTAATCTGCCCCAGTGGAAAAGAGCCCCAAAGGAATATATAGCCCCAACACATATATGGCGGTGAGACAGATGAAGTAAAAACACAGGCAGAAAATAGAGTAAGCAAATGCTGGGGCCCAAACTGTCTGGATGGAACAGGATAGGAAAGGATACTGTCTGCAATCCCACAAAAACCCTAAGAAAAATTCCAACACTTCTGATATGCAAAAATACTGAGGCCACACGACCTCTCCCCCACCAGAACTCTGGTGTGAACTGGACACCAAACAACAGATACTGCAAATTACTGGAGTCTAGAAATACAGAAAAGACTGACATAAGCTGTGGCAAAGCAAAACAGAGTCCAGCACAGGTCCCAGCAGGGAACCCGGCTGAACTCACTCCAGCAAGGCAGAGAACAAAGAAAAGCAAAAGGGAAAAAATGCCACAGGTTAAAACAGACAAATAACTTATCTGAAAGATGCAGGACAAAGCAGGGAGCAAGCAGACTTCCTGAAGGCTCAGGACGAAAACAAATCACCGGCAAGGACTAAGGGAAGGCTGCTCACTTAAATCTCTCTAGTCAGTAACACCTGATCTCCAATCATCCTCTTCAGGTGTTTGACTTCTGTCAGCCAGACCAGCTCCATTACCAGCAGCAACCACCAGAGGGAGTCCAAACTCAGAAGCCAGATCAAAAGTGTTCACAACAGGTGACATCTCATTTGCAAGTTTTTTCTCAGCTGAAAGCGGACAGAGAAAAAAATTGCAGCCTGCTGCTTATTGTTGTGGTTCTCTTATGAGACTCGCCAATACAAGTCAATATGTGCGAGAAAAAAATCGGACAGCACTCGCACCATGTGAGACCTGTCCGATTTATACGCATAAATGTCTTTTGAAAAGCCAGCAATTCATCCCCGGCTGCTGTAAAATCACACTGACAGTTCACAAAACACTACATATATACACATAGAATCTATTTATATAAGCGTCTTATCCTGTCTATCTGTCTGTCTGTCCAGGAAATCCCGCTTCGCGGATTGGTCCGACTGTAGCCAATCAGTGACGCAGGGCTAACTCTGCTCATGTGGTCATGTGACTCACCAACTGCCCATGATGTACTGAACATGTTTTGTCAGTTACAGTGTCTGATGAACTTCTGTCACATTTACTGAACATGGGTAATACACAGTGACATGAGGTAATGCACAGGTGACATGAGGTAATACATAAGTAACATAAGGTAATACACAGTAAAATGAGGTAATATACAGCAACATGAGGTAATGTAATAGTTTATATATTTTGATGATCTGTTTCATAATTTTGTTCAGTTGTATTAAGTTCTATGAGCAATAACATTTAATGATAATGTATATATTTTACCTGAAAAATCCTGTGTATTCATTGCATTATTCTTAAATCTTCATAAATAAACTACATACATATTCTAGAATACCCGATGCATTAGAATCAGGCCACCATCTAGGATATACAGTGGTGGCAAAAAGTATTGGCACCCCTGCAATTCTGTCAGATAATACTCAGTTTCTTCCTGAAAATGATTGCAAACACAAATTCTTTGGTATTATTATCTTCATTTAATTTGTCTTCAATGAAAAAACACAAAAAGAATTGACCTAAAGCCAAATTGGATATAATTCCACACCAAACCTAAAAAAGGGGTTGGACAAAAGTATTGGCACTGTTTGAAAAATCATGTGATGCTTCTCTAATTCGTGTAATCACCAGCACCTGTAACTTACCTGTGGCACCTAACAGGTGTTGGCAATAACTGAATCACACTTGCAGCCAGTTAACATAGATTAAAGTTGACTCAACCTCTGTCCTGTGTCCTTGTGTGTACCACATTGAGCACGGAGAAAAGAAAGAAGACCAAAGAACCGTCTGAGGACTTGAGAAACCAAATTGTGAGGAAGCATGAGCAATCTCAAGGCTACAAGTCCATCTCCAAAGACATGAATGTTCCTGTGTCTTCCGTGCGCAGTGTCATCAAGCAGTTTAAAGCCCATGGCACTGTGGCTAACCTCCCTAGATGTGGAAGGAAAAGAAAAATTGACAAGAGATTTCAATGCAAGATTGTGCGGATGGTGGATAAAGAACCTCGACTAACATCCAAACAAGTTCAAGCTGCCCTGCAGTCCGAGGGTGCAACAGTGTCAACCCGTACTATCCATCGGCGTCTCAATGAAAAGGGACTGTATGGTAGGATACCCAGGAAGACCCCACTTTTTACCCCGAGACATAAAAAAGCCAGGCTGGAGTTTGCCAAAACTTACCTGAGACAGCCTAAAACGTTTTGGAAGAATGTTCTCTGGTCAGATGTGACAAAAGTCGAGCTTTTTGGGAAAAACCATCAACATAGAGTATACAGGAAAAAAAAAAGAGGCATTCAAAGAAAAGAACACGGTCCCTACAGTCAAACATGGCGGAGGTTCCCTGATGTTTTGGGGTTGCTTTGCTGCCTCTGGCACTGGACTGCTTGACCGTGTGCATGGCATTATGAAGTCTGAAGACTACCAACAAATTTTGCAGCATAATGTAGGGCCCAGTGTGAGAAAGCTGGGTCTCCCTCAGATGTCATGGGTGTTCCAGCAGGACAATAACCCAAAACACACTTCCAAAAGCACTATAAAATGGTTTCAGAGAAAGCACTGGAGACTTCTAAGGTGGCCAGCAATGAGTCCAGACCTGAATCCCATAGAACACCTGTGGAGAGATCTCAAAATGGAAGTTTGGAGAAGGCACCCTTCAAATATCAGGGACCTGGAGCAGTTTGCCAAAGAAGAATGGTCTACAATTCCAGCAGAGCATTGTAAGAACTCATTGATGGTTACCGGAAGCGGTTGTTCGCAGTTATTTTGGCTAAAGATACTGCAACCAAGTATTAGTTGCCAATACTTTTGTCTGGCCCATTTTTGGAGTTTTATTTGAAATGATCAAGGATTTGATTTTTGATTCATTCTCTTTTGTGTTTTTTCCTTGCAAGCAAATTAAATGAAGATAAAAATAGCAAATAATTTGAGATTGCAATCATTTTCAGGAAGAAACTGAGTATTATCTGACAGAATTGCATGGGGTGCCAATACTTTTGGCCACAACTATATTATATATATATATATATATATATTATATATATATATATATATATATATATATATATATATATATATATTATATACACAAGTCAGTGACACACACACATATATATATATATATTATATTGCACAATAAGTTTGAAAAAAAGCCATTAATTCATTTGTTGGCTTCTGTAAAATCATTACAGAACCCGACAGGATATGACACATGGTTTACATACAGTAAACCATTGCATATCCGTTAGATTTTTATATGTCCCTCACTAATACTGTTAGTAGTGTGTGTGTGTGTAAAATTTTGGAGCTATAGGTGTTAAATAAAGGATTAATTCATGGAAAAAACTGGAGTGGGCTCCTGCGGAATTTTCTCCGCCAGAGAGTGCAAGCCAGTAACTCTCTAGCCTAGAGAGGGACCATTGTTTTTGGGCCCCCCTGGTTAAAAAAATCTGCCCCTAGCCACCCCAGAAAAGGCACATCTGTAAGATGCACTTACCCTCTTACTTCCCACTCTTGTGTAGCAGTGGCATATGGGGTAATAAGGGGTTAATGTCACCTTCCTATTGAAGCTGACATTAAGCCTGGTTAATAATGGAGAGCTGTCAATAAGACACCTATCCATTATTAATCCACTAGTTTGAAAGGGTTAAAAAACACACACAAATTAAAAAAAAATAATTTTAATGAAATAACTAAACACACATTTTTCCAACTTTATTACACTCCCAATCCATTTCAAAGCCATCGTTCTCCTGGAAAAAAGACAAAATAAAAAAACAACAATATACCCATACCTGTCCGCCATACAGTCAAGTCCCATGCCGCAATCCATCAGAAGAGGTTAAATAGTTTATAACTGGGACCGGTGCTAATGCGACCGACCTGGCTGTAAACCACTGAGGAATGAAGGAAATGCTGCCTGCTCAGCCTCCCTGCCTGACCAGAGATGAACTGATTAGCGTGGGAAAGTTTCTGAATATTTTCCCATGCTGGTGAGTTCACCTCAGGTCAGGCGGGGAGTCTGCGCAGCCTAAGTGATGTCAGCAGTTGTCACTGTGGCTGCGCACACTCCCCGCCTGACCCACGGTTGTACTGACAGCATGGGAATGTGTTCAGAAACTTTCCCATGCTAATCAGTTTATCTCTGGTCGGTTGGGAGGCTGCGCAGGTAGCTTTTCCTTCATTCCTCTGTGGTTTACAGCTGAACCAGTCGCATTAGCACCGCTCCCGGTTGTAAACTGTTTAACCCCTTGAGATGGATTGCGATGTGGGACTTGACTGTAAGGCAGACAGGTATGGGTATATTGTTGCTTTTTATTTTGTCTTTTTAAAGATGAAAAAATGTGTTTATTTATTTCATTAAAAGTCTTTATTCTTAATGTGTGTGTTTTTTAACCCTTTCAGACTAGTGGATTAATAATGGATAAGTGTCTTATTGACAGCTCTCCATTATTAACCAGGCTTAATATCACCTTACAATAGGAAAGTGACATTAACCCATTATTACCCCCATATGCCACCGCTACACGGCAGAGTGAAGAGAGAGGGTAAGTGCCGGAATAGGCGTATTTTACAGATGTGCCTTTTTTGGGGTGGCTGGGGGCAGATTTTTTTAGCCAGAGGGACCCAAAAGCAATGGTCCCTCTCTAGGCTATTAATTTCTGCCCTGAGTCACTGGCTTGCCCTCTCTGGCGGAGAAAATTGCGTGGGAGCCCACGCCAGTTTTTTCCATGTATTAATCTTTTAATTTAACACCTACAGTTCCAAAATTTTACACACAGACACTACTAACCTTATTAGTGAGGGACATATAAAAAATAAAAAGGATATGCAATGGTTTACTGCATGTAAACCATATCTCATATCCTGTTGGATTCTGTAATGATTTTACAGATGCCGACAATTGAATTATCGTCTTTTCTGCGATCTATATCTCTACTGTATGAAATATATTTATATATATACATATTGTTGAGAATACACAGATTAAATTTTTTATTCAAATTTAATGTATTTTGCAATTAAACAGGCCTAAAGGGAGTTTGTCAAAATTATTACATTTATTAAACTAAAATTATTATTCAAATTTAATGTCTCTTGCAATTAAACAGGCCTAAAGGGAGTCTGTCACCCCAAAACTAGATTTTAACTACTTATACAGTCATATTGATGATTTAGCCCCAATAAAATCCATGCTTGCAATATACAGTCAGTATGGAAAGTATTCAGACCCCTGTACATTTTTCACTCTTTCTTTCATTGCAGCCATTTGGTAAATTCAAAAAAGTTCATTTTTTTCTCATTAATGTACACTCTACACTCCATCTTGACTGAAATAAAACAGAAATGTAGAAATTTTTGCAAATTTATAAAAAAAGAAAAACTGCAATATCACATGGTTATAACTATTCAGACATTTTGCTCAGACAATCATATTTAAGTCACATGCTGTCCATTTCCTTGTGATCCTCCTTGAGATGGTTCTACTCCTTCATTGGAGTCCATCTGTGTTTAATTAAACTGATATGACTTGATTCGTAAAGGCACACACCTGTCTAAGACCTCACAGCTCACAGTGCAAGTCAGACCAAATGAGAATCATGAGTAGAGTTGAGCGATACTTTCCGATATCCAAAAGTATCGGAATCGGAATGGTATCGCCGATACACAAAAAATATCGGCGATACCCGATACCGATACCGGAAATACAATGTAAGTCTATGGGAACAAAATATCGGAATTAAAAAAAACCCATTCTTGCCTTGTTGGTTAATTGTACATGAAGGAAAACAACAAAGAGTAATGTAGAATTTATTGGGGGAGGTTGAGGAGACATTAAAGGCATATTTGTTTAACACAATGCAATGGAATAGCATTAATATTTCTTTTTTGAAATACGTTTGGATTGACGAAGAAATTGACAATGTTGTTAACCTTTTTTCTATTTTGTCAAATATGTCTGTTTCACAACTTCCATGCTCTTCACCTTTTTAACTTTTCACACACTTTCTCCTTCATAATCTTCAGCAGCATCATCTTTCTCATCAAATTATTCTTCATCTTCACCTTCTTAATCTTCTAAAACTTCTTGCTATTCATCTTTTTGTTAACATTACTTATATTGTTCTTATTAAACAGTTATTATTCTTCATATTCTACTTCTTCATCTTCTTCCTATTCATCCTTTTCATCATATTCTTATTTGTGACAGACATTCCTGTACTTGTAATCTGTAAAACTCTGAATTTTCATCCTTCCGTTCTTGCTGTCACGAAAGATTTTAATTACAACAGTATTTGTCCGCGTTCAGTTTAGCCTGCAGCAGCATCAGGCATTTTCCAGGGGCACCACGAGGAGGAACGGACTCACCCCCATACACTGCTTAGTCTTCTTCTGCTTAGAATTTAGAGCATATATTTTGCTCTTCATTTTGGTCTTATACTTAATGTTCTTCTGCTTTTTGATCTTCTGCTTATTGTTCTTCTGTCTCTTGTTCTGTATCTTGTAGTTTGTCTTAACCTTCTTTGTCCTGTTGGTGATGTTTCAAAAGCCAATGAAAGTAACGAGGACCAGCTGACTGTGCTGGAACCCGGAGGGTCAGCAGAAGGAAAAGAGCCAATGGCACAACCGAGGACCAGCTGACGTTACTGGGACACGGTTACTAAGCAGGAGGTACCTGTGCTCCAAAGCACTACCAAGGACCAGCAGACGTTGCTGGAACTCGGATACCGACATGGATGCACCTAGGCCAAAGGCACTGCGGAGAACCAGCTGACGGTACTGGAACCCGGATGGGTAGCAGAAGGTACAAGAGCCAATGAAAGTAACGAGGACCAGCTGACTGTGCTGGAACCCGGAGGGTCAGCAGAAGGAAAAGAGCCAATGGCACAACCGAGGACCAGCTGACGTTACTGGGACACGGTTACTAAGCAGGAGGTACCTGTGCTCCAAAGCACTACCAAGGACCAGCAGACGTTGCTGGAACTCGGATACCGACATGGAGGCACCTAGGCCAAAGGCACTGCGGAGAACCAGCTGACGGTACTGGAACCGGATGTGTAGCAGAAGGTACCCATGGAAATTAAAGTTGAGGCAGCAGGACTTTTTGCCGTTCACACAGCAGGGGAACAGCTGACATTACTGAACCCCAGTAACACAGGAGCAAGTGTAGACTGTGCTAACAGCACTTCCGAGAAACAACTGGCGGTGTTGTAGCCCAGGGATGAGAAGAGAACATGGTGGAGGCAGCAGGACTTTTTGCCATTCACACAGCAGGGGAACAGCTGACATTACTGAACCCCAGTAACACAGGAGCAAGTGTTAACTGTGCTAACAGCACTTCCGAGAAACAACTGGCGGTGTTGTAGCCCAGGATGAGAAAGAACAGGTGGAGGCAGCAGGACTTTTTGCCGTTCACACAGCAGGGGAACAGCTGACATTACTGAACCCCAGTAACACAGGAGCAAGTGTTAACTGTGCTAACAGCACTCCGAGAAACAACTGGCGGTGTTGTAGCCCAGGGATGAGAAAGAGAACATGGTGGTAGGCAGCAGGACTGTTTGCCGTTCAACAGCAGGGAACAGCTGACATTACTGAACCCCAGTAACACGGGAGCAAGTGTTAACTGTGCTAACAGCATTCCGAGAAACAACTGGCGGTGTTGTAACCAGGGATGAGAAGAACAGGGAGGCACAGACTTTTTGCCGTTCACACAGCAGGGGAACAGCTGACATTACTGAACCCCAGTAACACGGGAGCAAGTGTTAACTGTGCTAACAGCACTCCGAGAAACAACTGGCGGTGTTGTAACCCAGGGATGAGAAGAAACATGGTGGAGGCAGCAGGACTTTTGCCGTTCACACAGCAGGGGAACAGCTGACATTACTGAACCCCAGTAACACAGGAGCAAGTGTAACTGTGCTAACAGCACTTCGAGAAACAACTGGCGGTGTTGTAGCCCAGGGATGAAAGAGAACAGTGGAGGCAGCAGGACTTTTGCCGTTCACACAGCAGGGGAACAGCTGACATTACTGAACCCCAGTAACACGGAGCAAGTGTTAACTGTGCTAACAGCACTTCCGAGAAACAATGGCGGTGTTGTAACCAGGATGAGAAGAGAACATGGTGGAGGCAGCAGGACTGTTTGCCGTTCACACAGCAGGGGAACAGCTGACATTACTGAACCCCAGTAACACGGGAGCAAGTGTTAACTGTGCTAACAGCACTTCCGAGAAACAACTGACGGTGTTGTACCCAGGATGAGAAGAGAACATGGTGAGGCAGCAGGACTTTTTGCCGTTCACACAGCAGGGGAACAGCTGACATTACTGAACCCAGTAACACGGGAGCAAGTGTTAACTGTGCTAACAGCACTTCCGAGAAACAACTGGCGGTGTTGTACCCAGGGATGAGAAGAAACATGGTGGAGGCAGCAGGACTTTTGCCGTTCACACAGCAGGGGAACAGCTGACATTACTGAACCCCAGTAACACAGGAGCAAGTGTTAACTGTGCTAACAGCACTTCTGAAAACAATGCGGTGTTGTAGCCCAGGGATGAGAAGAGAACATGTGGAGGCAGCAGGACTGTTGCCGTTCACACAGCAGGGGAACAGCTGACATTACTGAACCCCAGTAACACGGGAGCAAGTGTTAACTGTGCTAACAGCACTTCCGAGAAACAACTGCGGTGTTGTAACCAGGGATGAGAAGAGAACATGGTGAGGCAGCAGGACTTTTGCCGTTCACACAGCAGGGAACACTGACATTCTGAACCCAGTAACACAGGAGCAAGTGTAACTGTGCTAACTGCCTTAGCACACGGAACACTGCGTTTGTAACCCAGGATGCAGAAAGCATGGTGAGCAGCAACTTTGCCTTCAACAGCAGGGGAACAGGATATGAACCCAGTAACACGGCAGTGTAGACTGGCAACAGCACTTTGAGATACAACGGCGGTGTACACCCAGTATAGAAAGGAACTGGTGCACAGACTTTCCGTCAACAACAGGGGACAGTGACATTGAACAGAACACGGGGCAAGTTTTGTGCTACAGCACTCGGAAACACTGCTTTTAACCCAGGATGAGAAGGAACATGTGGCAACAGACTTGCCTTCAACAGCGGGCGTGACATGATGAACAGAAACAGGAGCAAGGTTATCGTCTAACAGCATTCGAGAACAACTGGCCGTAACCAGGGATGAGAAGAACATGTGGAGGCACAGCTTTTCCGACACGCGTGGAACAGTGACATTACTGAACCAGTAACACAGGAGCAAGTTAGCCGTCTAACAGCATCGGAAAAACTGGCGTGTTAGCCCAGGGATGAGAAGGAACGGTGACAGCAGGACTTTTCCGTTCAACACAGCAGGGAACAGCTGACATACGAACCCGGTAACACGAGCAATGTTAACTGTGCTAACAGCATCGAGAACAACTGCGGGTAACCCAGGGATGAGAAGAGAACATGGTAGGCAGCAGACTTGCCGTTCAACGCAGGGGAACAGTGACATTACTGAACCCTCGTAACACGAGGAAGCTGTAACGCAAAGCATTCGAGAACAACTGGCTGTAACCAGGATGAGAAGAACATGGTGGAGGCAGGGACTTTTTGCCATTCACAAAGCAGGGGAACAGCGACATTACTGAACCCCATTAACACAGGAGCAAGGTAACGTGCTAACACTCCGTAAGGAAACAACTGGCGTGTGTAACCCGGATGAAAGAGAACAGGTGGAGGCAGCAGGACTTTTTGCCGTTCACACAGCAGGGGAACAGCTGACATTACTGAACCCCAGTAACACAGGAGCAAGTGTAGACTGTGCTAACAGCACTTCCGAGCAACAACTGGCGGTGTTGTAGCCCAGGGATGAGAAGAGAACAGGGTGGAGGCAGCAGGACTTTTTGCCGTTCACACAGCAGGGGAACAGCTGACATTACTGAACCCCAGTAACACGGGAGCAAGTGTTAACTGTGCTAACAGCACTTCCGAGAAACAACTGGCGGTGTTGTAACCCAGGGATGAGAAGAGAACATGGTGGAGGCAGCAGGACTTTTGCCGTTCACACAGCAGGGGAACAGCTGACATTACTGAACCCCAGTAACACAGGAGCAAGTGTAGACTGTGCTAACAGCACTTCCGAGAAACAACTGGCGGTGTTGTAGCCCAGGGATGAGAAGAGAACATGGTGGAGGCAGCAGGACTTTTTGCCGTTCACACAGCAGGGGAACAGCTGACATTACTGAACCCCAGTAACACAGGAGCAAGTGTAGACTGTGCTAACAGCACTTCCGAGAAACAACTGGCGGTGTTGTAACCCAGGGATGAGAAGAGAACATGGTGGAGGCAGCAGGACTTTTTGCCGTTCACACAGCAGGGGAACAGCTGACATTACTGAACCCCAGTAACACAGGAGCAAGTGTAGACTGTGCTAACAGCACTTCCGAGCAACAACTGGCGGTGTTGTAGCCCAGGGATGAGAAGAGAACAGGGTGGAGGCAGCAGGACTTTTTGCCGTTCACACAGCAGGGGAACAGCTGACATTACTGAACCCCAGTAACACAGGAGCAAGTGTAGACTGTGCTAACAGCACTTCCGAGAAACAACTGGCGGTGTTGTAACCCAGGGATGAGAAGAGAACATGGTGGAGGCAGCAGGACTGTTTACCGTTCACACAGCAGGGGAACAGCTGACATTACTGAACCCCAGTAACACAGGAGCAAGTGTAGACTGTGCTAACAGCACTTCCAAGCAACAACTGGCGGTGTTGGAGCCCAGGGTCAAGGAGGATGTTTAAATACTAGATCAAGTATTTTCCTTGTTACGTGTCAATTAAAAATGTCTATACTCCAAACAAGAGAAATATAACCTTTAGTACCATAAGATGATGATTTTACTTTAAAAAATATATGTAAATTAATAATTGACAAACATAAACGCATACATTAACATGTTGAAAAGCAATGCAAACCACAATAAAAATCGGTTAAATAATCTGCTATACGGTTTTAAATAAAAGCATACAAGTACATATCAGAATCCATTAATGATGGATAAGTAACAGTATGTACACCATTTTCATTTGCTGAATAATATCACTAAAAAGTTTTTAAAAATATCTAAAATTTCCATCATGCAATACTGATAATATGTGCCAATCATTTATATTAACAAAAAAAACCTTTAAAAAGTGCATAGTGAAAACAGCTATTTATGCCTGACTGTGGACTTGCAAGCATGACAACGGATAGATAAGGTATATATAGATGAGACTGCATAGCCACAGATGGTGAATGGCGATGTAATACTGTACCTCAATAAAGTGTGCGTTACTACTACATCCTTTTTTTTATATAGCTTTATAAAAGGGTACGTGCATGTATGCTTGCGCCTTTGTTTGGACGCACAGACTGGCTTCCTGCTGTGACGCATTGGGTATTGGAGCGTCTGTGCGTCTTATGACGCAGACTAACATTCACGGTGCGCATCGTTCATCATCGCAAGCGTACCGACAACACAAAGGCGTTGTCATGACTGCTTTACTCAGTAAACATGCACCTATGATGAAACATACACGCATGTGCCCTATTACATAACAAGCTACAAGAAAAATGCGTGTGAGGTGTGACACAGCTGTTTTGTTAAGGTACAGTATTATATCGACATTGTACAGGTGTCGCTATTCAGTCTGATAAATAGATATCATTCACCTATTCTATCAGTTGTCGTTCTTTCAGCACCACTTACAGGTATATATTTTGCTATTGTGACTATGCACTATTGACTTTACCAAGGTAATGCATGATTTTTGTTAGCGATTATCATGTTTACATGAAGGACCTTTATGATATGGGCTGTTAACTTTCTAATCAAATATGTATTTTTTAAAATGACACAAATATAAGTAATGTTGAAGAGGACTATTCCTACATGCATTGTTTGCACAATATTACAGGTGTACATCACGTCCCTTAATCAACATTGGATATTATATTTACTTGTATGCTTTTATTTCAAAGGCAAGAACACTGAAGTATAACCTTCGCACTGCAGCAGTTGTCAAAGTTCAACCCACATTATGCACTTCCAACATTGCAGTATTTGAGTCATCATGATGTGAGTTGGATTTGTCTAAGCTATGGAGTGACAAGGTTGACCATCAGTATCCTATAGCATAAGTAGGCTTTTGTGTTTGCATTTGTTTTCGACATGTGCATATCTGTAATAATATGTCACAATTATTTTGTTACAGATTTGTGACAAAGACAAATCATTTTATGGTTTGAAAGTTGACGTTTCAAATGTTTACAGCTTAGAAATCATGGTGTAGCCTCATATCTATGTGTAGCACTAGACACTTTGAGATGTCATGTTTTTTTCACCATGATTAGGTAGCTAGCAGTAATTTTTGCCGGACACACAGCAGGGGAACAGCAGGCGTTACTGAACCCCACAAACACATCAGCGATTGTTTTCATCTGTGCATCTAACACTTCTGAGCAGCAACTGGCGCTGTTGAAGCCCAGGGTCAAGGAGGGTGTAGGCAGAGGCCTAGTATGAGACGTTTGAAGTTGAAGTTGTAGTTAGCAGCAGTAATTTTTGCCAGACACACAGCAGGGGAACAGCAGGCGTTACTGAACCCCACAAACACATCAGCGATTGTTTTCATCTGTGCATCTAACACTTCTGAGCAGCAACTGGCGCTGTTGAAGCCCAGGGTCAAGGAGGGTGTAGGCAGAGGCCTAGTATGGAGTTTGAAGTTGAAGTTGTAGTTAGCAGCAGTAATTTTTGCCAGACACACAGCAGGAACAGCAGGTGTTACTGAACCCCACAAACACATCAGCGATGTTTTCATCTGTGCATCTAACACTTCTGAGCGCAACTGGCGTGTTGAAGCCAGGTCAAGGAGGGTGTAGGCACAAAATATTGATTATTGCTGTTAGTGCTGCAAATTTTACTTCAACAAGATAAATGAAGTTTTACTCGACATAAATATGATTTCAATTTCAAGAATAGAAAATATTTATACTTGACATCCTCTGTGGTTGATAACGTTAATGGCTAACTGAAATATGGTAACAAATTCAAAGCTTTCGAGACTACTCAGGTGTCTTCATCAGGCTAAGAGTAAAGCCAAAAATGAAGAATCACATATTTCTACACACAACAGGACACAGGAATAGCTAAGACAAGTGAGGGAGGGACAAGTGAGGGGAGACCGGCAACAAAAAGGAGAACAAGGATGAATTATCAGCGCCACACAATCACAGATAAATTAATGAATTTACCTGTGGCAAAAGACTTGTATGCCCGGTCATAGCATCATGGATATGGAATTACTGGTATTAAAATATAACTTCAAATATGAGAAACGTACAAAGGTTTCAGAATATAAGCTCATCATGACCTTTGATACTGTTAGTGATGGAATGAATAGATCACATGGATTTATGTCATTCTATATCAATTAAGGAATCTGCGTCTATGCCCTTCCAGGGTCATGAAAACCCAAAAAAAGACGCCAATGAGAGGGCAATCAAACTTTCTATCCTTATCTAGGAACTGTTCCAATATTTATGTTCATCCCTGTGAGATAATGACAGTTCTGATACACGTCACTTACTTGTCTTACCTATTGCACTATTCCTGTGTCCTGTTGTGTATAGAAATATGTGATGCTTAATTTTTTTATTTAGTCTTTGCCTGATGAAGAGACGTGAGTAGCCTTGAAAGCTTGCAATTTGTTACCATCTTTTCAGTTATCCATTAAAAGGTATCAACCACTGCTGACTCTGAAGTCTAAATATTTTTCTATCTACTGGCTAACACGGTACAAAGATACACATGTTTTCTAATTTCAAGAAGGAAAAATAAAGAAAATACAAATATAAACGCATATATGCACATGCCAAAAATAAATGGAACAACACAACACCCAAAAAAATTGGTAACAAAATATAGTGTTGTAAATTTAAGAATAAAAGTCCTTTTTTTTTTATGAATAATGCTTAAGGAACGCTATGTTAAACCATAACATAGTGAAGACAATGGATTTTGTAATAGTCACTCATCATCATCATCGCAAATTTTATGTGACAGTCACAGACATTTCAATTATTTAAGTTCATAAAATCGTAACTTTCTATAGCATGTATGACATGTCCAGCATGGACTCATCAATGTGATTGATGACACAATAATGTACGATAAAAAATAACCATTTAAAAAAACATTAGGCATTGTTTGTCACAATTTAAGTGTGTGCCTGCAAGTGTAGGTGAAACAAAGGCTACGGATAGCAAAGGTATATTCTATGTCTGTATCAGACAGTGGACAGCCTCTGATGGGTAATGCCGATGTTATACTGTACGTCAATAAAGTCTGCGGCTGAAATCATGCATTTTTTGCTTGTAGAGTGTTGAAGAGGGTAAAAGAATGTCTGGTTGCGCAAAGCTTTATCCGTCAACACTACCTTCCTACAGTCACGCGTAGGGTAGGGTAGCGTGTGGCAATTAGCTGACTATCAAATGTGAGGTTAGGCTGCGTTATTGCGCACTAGGGACGCAAAAAAAATATACAGCAGTAATAATTTAATGTGTAATACTCCACCTATGACAAACAAAAAAATTACGTTCCCTCTTTAACAATGTACAAGACTAACAAGCCTAATGGGTTGACGCTGACTTAATTGAGATACAGTATTACATCAACATTGTCCATGAGTAACTATGCACTGTGATACCTATATACCAGTATTAATTTATATCTCTTGTGGTTGTTTCAACAGCACTTGCAGGTATAATTACCTATTGTCAGTATGCATGATGCACTTTCTAGATGTAATAATTTATTATTGGACATTATTACCATGTTTACATGCTGGCCATTTCATATATGGTGTTTGAAGTTACAGTTGGCATCAGTATGTGTATTTTATAATGTCTGTCATAAATAAAACTCGTGATGATGATGATGAGGATTTAATGATTCGTACATCCATTGACTGCATTATCTTACAGGTACAGATAAAGTTCCTTAAAAAGCATTAATTCATAAGTCTGAAATGTACTTTTATGCATTAATTTCAAAATGTGAAGAGTAGACTATGTTTTATTTTTTGTTACCATTTCTAATAGACATGTGCAGATATGCGCTGTGATGACAAATTATTATTTGTCCATATTTGTCATAAAAATTTATCATTCTAGGCCTGCAAAACTTCACAATTTCATGTTTTCAGCATAACAAGCAGGGTGACGGCTCTTCCCTATTTGGAGCATGTTGGTCATGTGTTTTTCTGTCCATGTGTCGGGAACAGGAGACTTCTTGCTGTTCACACAGCAGGGGAACAGCTGGCGTTACTGAACCCCACTAACAGTAGAGCTTGTGTTTTGTTCTGTGGACACGACACTTCTGAGCAGCAACTGGCAGTGTTGGAGCCCAGGGAGTAGAGTTCAGGTGGTAGAAAGATGAACATAACAGGAGACATGGATAACGTTGCGAACCAGTTATTTAATCTGAAAACGGACAGACAAATTCTGGCGAGATCCATGCCTTGTTCATTTTCAGAAAAGTAAGCCGGTCTACATTATCGGAGGATAGTCGCATGCGACGGTCTGTTAGTACACCACCTGCAGCACTAAAGACGCGCTCCGATAATACACTGGCAGCAGGGCAAGCCAGCACCTCCAATGCATACTGGCTAAGCTCTGGCCATGTATCCAGCTTAGAGACCCAAAACTTGAATGGGGAAGAGCCATCTGGGAGTACACTGAGAGGCAAAGCCAAGTAGTCTGTCACCATCTGACGGATACGTTGCCTCCCGCTGACTGGAGCCCTCTCGGATGGTGTAGACATTTGTGGCGCTGCCACAAAACTTTGCCACATTTTTAACATACTGGTCTTTCCCTGTGCAGAGGCACTGCGTGTGCTCCCTCTTGTTGCAGAGCTCTCTACACTGCCTCGACGCACAGAGCTGCTTTGTAAAGCAGTAGCAGCAGCAGTGCTCTCAGCAGTAAGGTAGAACATTAGGGATTGCACCAGTGTGTCTTGGTACTCCCGCATTTTACGCTCCCGGTTCAACGGTGTGATGAGGCTTTTGACGTTGTCCCGGTAGCGAGGGTCTAGGAGGGTGTACACCCAATAATCAGACGTCATGAGAATGTGGGCGATGCGGCGGTCGTTTCTTAGGCACTGCAGCATGAAATCAACCATGTGCTGCAGACTCCCAACTGGCAAAGAAACGCTGTCCTCTGCAAGAGGCGTTATCTCTGCCTGCTCTGCATCACCCCACCCTCGCTCTACATACTGACTAGAGCGTTGTGTACCTCCCTCTGGAGCGATGTCTTCCTCCTCCATTGACTCCTCCTCCTCATCCTCCTCACAAAGTGAGCCCTGACCCTTTGTGAGGAACCACGTTGCGCTGACTTTCCAGAAGGTGATGGAATTTGTGACTCCTCATCCTCCACCTCTTCCAAAACCTCATCCCTTATTGCTTGCAGTGTTTTTTGAAGCAGGCAGATAAGGGGGACAGTCAGGCTGACTAGTGCATCATCTGCACTCGCCATCCGCGTTGACTCATCAAACGCACGCAAAACGTGGCACATGTCCTTCATAGTGGCCCACTCATTAATGGTGAAGTGTGGACGGCGCAAATTGCGTGTTGATTGCGCCTGATGCAGTTGATACTCCATAACTGCTGGCTGCTGCTCACACAACCGCTCCAACATATGTAACGTTGAATTCCACCTGGTGGATACGTCACATATGATGCGATGTTCAGGAAGGCGCAATCTGCGTTGCAGAGCTGCAATGCGCGATCTGGCCATGCTGGAACGTCGCAAGTGAGCGCACTCTAGGCGGACCTTGTGCAGCAGTGCATCAAGATCCGGATAGTCCCTCAAAAAACTCTGCACGACCAAGTTGAGCACATGTGCCAGACATGGTATGTGAGTGAGTTTGCCAAGGCCCAGAGCTGCCACCAGATTTTGGCCATTGTCACACACTACCAAGCCTGGCTGGAGATTCGCTGGCAAAAACCACACGTCGCTCTCCTGCTTGATGGCATTCCAGACCTCCTGCGCTGTGTGGCTTCGATTCCCCATGGAATTAATTTCAGAACGGCCTGTTGCCGTTTGGCCACGGCTGTGCTCATATCGGTCGCATCAGGTAAGCGTCCACGGGTCCATGTGGAGGTAGACCGTGACGGCTCCTGCAGCGATGATTCTGAGGAACTGGAGTAGGAGGAGGAGTCAATGTGGACAGACTTTATTCCGGCAATCCTTGGAGTTGGCAGAACACGTACAGCGCCACTCGCAAGATGTGTACCCGGCTCCACAACATTCACCCAATGGGCAGTGAGTGAAAGGTATCGTCCCTGGCCATGGGTACTGGTCCACGCATCGGTGGTCAGGTGGACCTTGCTACTGACGGCGTTTAGTAGCGCATGTTTAATTTTTGCCTCAACATGCTTTTGCAGACCAGGGACGGCTTGCCTGCTGAAATAAAATCGGCTGGGCACATTGTATTGTGGGACTGCCAATGCCATAAAGTTCCTGAAACTGTCAGTCTCCACCAGCCTGAATGACAGCATTTCAAGGGACAGGAGTTTTGCAATGCCAGCATTCAGAGCCTGTGCTCGTGGATGGTTTGCCGAGTATGGCCGTCTTTTATCCCATGCCTGTGCTACCGATGGCTGTTTTGTGGCCTGGGTGTGTGAGGATGACAGGGAACTTGCAGCTGTGGGTGGAATAACACTGTGTCTCTGGACAACAGTGACAGAGGTTCTTCCATGGCGATCCTGTGAGGAAGCCGAACCAGCTGTGTGTGAACTGGAGGAAGAGGCTCCAACACGAGCTGAAGATGTAGGTGCTGCTGTAGGTTGGCCTACATCTCCAGTGTGTCTTTGTAACTCAACAAAGTGCTTTGACCGCACATGTTTCCACATATTTGTTGTATTAAGGTTACTGACACTTTTACCTCTTTAATTTTTTGATTACACAGCTTGCATTTGACATAGCAAATATCATCTGCAACTGTATCAAAAAAGGACCACGCAGAGCAAGTCCTGGGAGCGCCCGGTTTGGCTGTTGGAAGAGAACTGCTCCGAACGGGTGCCAAACTGGAGGCTACAGGCAAGCGAGTCTGCAGCCTACCTCTCCCTACTGTTTGGACCGTTGGGGCAATCTCTTCCTCAGAGCTCTCCCACCACCTTCCTGTTCCTCACGCCATGTTGGGTCTTGGACCTCATCATCTCCACCACTACCCTCTTCCAACACCTGCTGTTGTTGGGTGGTCTGGCCAGCACCATGCTCAACAGAAACTGGCAACTGAGTCTCATCATCATCAGATGCGTTCTGCGGTGTGCTGACCATCGGCACTGGCTCACCCGCCTCTTCAGATTCAGAGAGACACAGCTGTTGCGCATCACTGCATACTGCCTCTTCTTCACATTCCAGAATGCTGCTTGGCTGGGCCCCTGTTTGCAAGCCAACAGATTCTGAGAACAGAAGCAGAGACTCAGCTGGCTCCTGTACAGAGCTCTCTGACTGCCTGGGCAATTTGGCAGGCGGTGAAGAGACTGATGGTTGTTCAACAGTGCTGTGGTCCTGAGAGGAGGTGGAAGCTATTGAAGTCGATGCATTGGCTGCCATCCAACCAACAACGGCTTCAATTTGTTCTTCACGCAGCAGGGGGGTACGCTGAGCTCCTACAAAAGTGCGCATAAAGGAACGCTCACGGGGAAAACTGGTGGATGCTGTGTCACTGGGTGCGGCAGCAGCCACAGAATCCCCACGTCCTCTCCCTGCTGCAAATCCACGGCCTCGACCACGACCACGTGCCTTACTCACTGACTTCTTCATCTTGGTAGATTGATAAAGAAAGTCAGAAAAGTTATAAGGCCTAAGTGTGGTTATTCCTCACAGACTACAGTGAACCCTGCAGACAACTGTTCAGTATCTGTGAAAGGCCCCTTTGTGTACTTCTATAGTGTTTGCAACCAATGTATTGTATACGGATGGAAGCGCGTCACACTAATAGATTAGATTTTTTTCCACTAAAATGGAGCAGCACCAATTAGAGAAAAATGTGAAGGATGAGGCAGTGACACACGCTCAGCAGACTACAACCGGCAGTGGTTGAAGAACAAACTGGAGCGTAATCTGCACTCACAAAATGAAAAGCTCACAGACTACAGTGAACACTGAAACACAACTGTTCAGTAGCTGTTAAAGGCCCCTTTGTCTACTTCTATAGTGTTTGCAACCAATGTATTGTATACGGATGGAAGCGCGTCACACTAATAGATTAGATTTTTTTCCACTAAAATGGAGCAGCACCAATTAGAGAAAAATGTGAAGGATGAGGCAGTGACACACGCTCAGCAGACTACAACCGGCAGTGGTTGAAGAACAAACTGGAGCGTAATCTGCACTCACAAAATGAAAAGCTCACAGACTACAGTGAACACTGAAACACAACTGTTCAGTAGCTGTTAAAGGCCCCTTTGTCTACTTCTATAGTGTTTGCAACCAATGTATTGTATACGGATGGAAGCGCGTCACACTAATAGATTAGATTTTTTTCCACTAAAATGGAGCAGCACCAATTAGAGAAAAATGTGAAGGATGAGGCAGTGACACACGCTCAGCAGACTACAACCGGCAGTGGTTGAAGAACAAACTGGAGCGTAATCTGCACTCACAAAATGAAAAGCTCACAGACTACAGTGAACACTGAAACACAACTGTTCAGTAGCTGTTAAAGGCCCCTTTGTCTACTTCTATAGTGTTTGCAACCAATGTATTGTATACGGATGGAAGCGCGTCACACTAATAGATTAGATTTTTTTCCACTAAAATGGAGCAGCACCAATTAGAGAAAAATGTGAAGGATGAGGCAGTGACACACGCTCAGCAGACTACAACCGGCAGTGGTTGAAGAACAAACTGGAGCGTAATCTGCACTCAAAAAATGAAAAGCTCACAGACTACAGTGAACACTGAAACACAACTGTTCAGTAGCTGTTAAAGGCCCCTTTGTCTACTTCTATAGTGTTTGCAACCAATGTATTGTATACGGATGGAAGCGCGTCACACTAATAGATTAGATTTTTTTCCACTAAAATGGAGCAGCACCAATTAGAGAAAAATGTGAAGGATGAGGCAGTGACACACGCTCAGCAGACTACAACCGGCAGTGGTTGAAGAACAAACTGGAGCGTAATCTGCACTCAAAAAATGAAAAGCTCACAGACTACAGTGAACACTGAAACACAACTGTTCAGTAGCTGTTAAAGGCCCCTTTGTCTACTTCTATAGTGTTTGCAACCAATGTATTGTATACGGATGGAAGCGCGTCACACTAATAGATTAGATTTTTTTCCACTAAAATGGAGCAGCACCAATTAGAGAAAAATGTGAAGGATGAGGCAGTGACACACGCTCAGCAGACTACAACCGGCAGTGGTTGAAGAACAAACTGGAGCGTAATCTGCACTCACAAAATGAAAAGCTCACAGACTACAGTGAACACTGAAACACAACTGTTCAGTAGCTGTTAAAGGCTCCTTTCTGTACTTCTATAGTGTTTGCAACCAATGTATTGTATACGGATGGAAGCACGTCACACTAATAGATTTGATTTTTTTCTAATATAATGGAGCTGCACCAATTCCACAAAATAAAATAAAAAAAAAAAAGAGTCAGTGACACGTGCAGATGCCTACAAACAGCGGTGGATGCAGAGCAAACTGCAGCGTCACCTGCACTGTCACACACACACCTTGCACAGAGCTGTTAAAGCAACACTGGCAAAATGAAGCTTTACACAGCGGTTGGTAAACTAGCCTGCCTCAAGCACAGTAGTACACAAAATCGCAATATCTAACTGTCCCTCAGAGTGAGCAGAGTAGCGTTCTGTCCCTAACTGAGTTCACAGCACAGTGATGCTAAAATGGCTGTGGCGCCTTTTATAGTGCATTCTGACATCATTTCAGCAGCCAATCACAGCCATGCCATTAGTTAAGATGACCGCAGCATTACAGGATGTGCCCACACTTCATAAGATTCATCATTGGCTGACTAACATCACATTGCCTCTCAAAGAATTATGGGAACTTCCGATTCCGGTATACGATATTGAAAAAGTATCGGAATTAAGTATCGGAATTCCGATAACGCGAATATCGGCCGATACCCGATACTTGCGGTATCGGAATGCTCAACACTAATCATGAGGTCAAAGAAACTGTCCAAGAAGCTCAGAGACAGAATTGTGGCAAGGCACAAATCTGGCCAAGGTTACAAAAGAATTTCTGCAGTACTCAAGGTTCCTAAGAGCACAGTGACCTCCATAATCTTTAAATGGTAGAAGTTTGGGATCACCAGAAGTCTTCTTAGACCTGGCTGTCCAGCTAAACTTAGCAATCATGGGAGAAGAGCCTTGGTGAGAGAGGTACAGAAGGACCCCAAGATCACTGTGACTGAGCTTCACAGATGCAGTTGGGAGATGGGAGAAAGTTCCACAAAGTCAGCTATCACTGCAGCCCTCCAAAAGTCGGGCCTTTATGGCAGAGTGGCCCGACGGAAGCCTCTCCTCAGTGGCAGACATATGAAAGCCTGCATAGAGTTTGCTAAAAAAAAACACATGAAGGACTCCAAGACTATGAGAAATAAGATTCTTTGGTCCGATGAGATGAAGATAGAACTTTTTGGAGATAATACTAAGCGGCATGTGTTGAGAAAACCAGGCACTGCTCATCACCTGCCCAATACAATTCCAATAGTGAAACATGGTGGTGGCAGCATCATGCTATGGGGTGTTTTTCAGCTGCAGGGACAAGATGACTAGTTATAATTGAAGGAAACATGAATGCGGCCAAGCATAGAGATATCCTGAATAATGACCCTAAGCACACAGCTAAAATAACAAAGGAGTGGCTTCAGAACAATTCTGTAACCATTCTTGACTGGCCCATCCAGTGCCCTGACCTAAACCCAATTGAGCATCTCTGGAAAGACCTGAAAATGGCTGTCCACCAACATTCACCATTCAACCTGAGGGAATTGGAGAGGATCTGTAAGAAAGAATGGCAGAGGATCCCCAAATCCAGGTGTGAAAAACTTGTTGCATCATTCCCAAGAAGACTCATGACTTTACTAGCTCAAAAGGGTGCTTCGCAATACTGAGCAAAGGGTCTGAATACATATGACCATGTGATATTTCAGTTTTTCTTTTTTAATAAATTTGCAAAAAATTTCTACATTTCTGCATTTTTCAGTCAAAATTGGGTGCAGAGTGTACATTAATGAGAAAAAAATGAACTTTTTTGAATTAACCGAATGGCTGCAATGAAACAGTGAAAAATTCAAAGGAGTCTCAATACTTTCCGTACCCACTGTACATTTCCCTTCTTTAATTGTAGAGAAAAACAATTTAGTTGCATATGCAAATGAGGTCTTGTTGGTGCACTCTTGGTATAGCCAAGGGATCAGTGCACTGCTCAGCCCACTCAACAACATACCATGTACCTTCATTTAGCTTGTTTAATAGTGCTGCTTGCCTAGAGCAAGTGTTGTTTGATGTAGCGCCTGCATTTCTGCCTGCAGTCCCTCTCTCTCTGCAGAGCCATCAGCATACTCACCGCCAAGGCTCCCGTCCTGCACCTTCTGGGTCTGCTGCTGCCCAGGATGCGTGCACTCCTAGCAGGTCTCCAAGCACTGTGCTTAGAGCACGCATGCACTCACTTCCTCTTTCTTGAAGGTGCCGCGCGCGTTTCTCTAAAGTGTACCCAGCCAATAGCTGGAGGTCTCTTACTATTTAAAGTGCCTCCTCCAACATGGAGGTGCCTGTGCAATGTTGTGAGTTTGTTCCTAACACGCTTGTCAGTTCTCAGGTCCCAGTACTTGCATTTCAGCCTGCAGCACCCGCCAGCACTTCCTTCAACGGTAGCCTAGTCTGCTGCACCCACCAGTGCTTCCTTCAATGGTAGTCAAGTCTGCTGTACCCGCCAGTGCTTCCATCAACGGTAGCCGAGTCTGCTGCACCCACCAATGCTTCTTTCAATGGCAGCCGAGCCAGCTCAACTCGCCAGTAGTGTTGAGCGATACGATACTGCAAATATCGGGTATCGGCCGATATTAGCTGTATCGGGCTTTCGATTCCGAGTACCGATATTTTCGTCATATCGGATACCGGAATCGGGATTGTCACTGTCACTGTCAGTGTCCGTCGGTCGGGTCTGTCAGGAGTCAGCGGCACTTACCTGGCAGAAGATCTCCGGCGGTCACGGGCTGGACTGCTTCATGGCCGCCATCATCTTTCCCCAGCGGTCACATGCAGTTTCTCGCGATAACTGCAGTGACTGCTGGGTAATCCCGGCCGTAAAGCAGTCAGTCCGATGACGTCACCGCCGGGGAAGCAGGTAATCAGCTGTGCTGCGTTGCGATGACAGGCTCTGCCTGTCATTGCGATGTAGCAGAGCTGGATTGTCGTGGGACTGTCGTTACTATGGACTGCGTCGGACAGGTGGTATACTGTTGGTTTGTTTTTTTTCTTTTTTTACAGGAGATCGATGGCGTCGCAGGAATGAGTGTATAATAAAATTAATGAAAACTGTGTTGTCTCTTTTATTTCATTAAAAGACTTTTTTCTTGCTTTGTCTTTTTTTTATACATTTAATAACTTTGGGATTAATAATGGATCGGTGTCTTATTGACACCTCTCCATTATTAACCGGGCTTATTGTCACCGTGCAATCAACGGTGACATTAACCCCTTATTACCCCACTTGCCACCGCTACAGGGCAGTGGGAAGAGCCGGGTAAAGTGCCACAATTGGCACATCTTTTGATGCGCCAAATGTGGGGCTGCTGTAGCCTGGTATTATCAGGCTGTTGAGGGCCAAAATCCATGGGCCTTGACAGTCTTTTAATACCAGGCCGCAGCAGTCTGCATTTTACTTGGCTGGTTAACAAAAATAGGGGGACCCCTACGCCGTTTTTTTTTCGAGGGGATCCCCTATTTTTGTTAACCAGCCAAGCTAAGCAGACTGCTGTGGCCTGGTATTATCAGGCTTGCAAGGTCCATGGATATTGGATCCTTACCAGCCTGAAAAACCAGGCCTCAGCGGTCTGCTTCATCTGGCTGGTTAACAAAAATAGGGGAGACCCCACGCCAATTTTTTTCGAGGGGATCCCCTATTTTTGTTAATCAGCCAAGATATGTAGACTGCTGTGGCCTGGTATTATCAGGCTGGCAAGGTCCATGGATCTTGGCTCCTTAACAGCCTGAAAATCCAGGCCTCAGCGGTCTGCTTCATCTGGCTGGTTAACAAAAATAGGGGGGACCCCACGCCAATTTTTTTCGAGGGGATCCCCTATTTTTGTTAATCAGCCAAGATATGCAGACTGCTGTGGCCTGGTATTATCAGGCTGGCAAGGTCCATGGATCTTGGCTCCTTAACAGCCTGAAAATCCAGGCCTCAGCGGTCTGCTTCATCTGGCTGGTTAACAAAAATAGGGGGGACCCGACGCCATTTTTTATTCGAAGGGAACCCCTATTTTTGTTAATCAGTTCCCTCTGACGTCACTGATTGTGTCCCTGGCTGACCTGAAGTGAAAGTGGAAAGCAATCAATTAAGCTTTCCACTTCCTCTCCTGTCAGCCAGGAGAGGAGCTCATTCATTTGGGGGTTTACTGTGAGGCTGCAGCATTAGCTGCGGTCCCTGCAGTAAACATTAACCCTTTCTGAAGGATTACACCGTGGGACCTGACTGTGCATGGGATAGGTAAGAATAATTTTGCTTTTTTATTTTATTTTTATTACAGGAAATGGTTTTTGCAGTAAAATAAAAGATGGTCAAAAACATGTGTCTTTATTTCATTAAAATGATTTTTAATTAAAGTGTGTGTGTTTTATTTTTATTTCATGCAATAGGATTAATAATTGATAGTTGTCTAATTGACAGCTCTCAATTATTAACCTGGCTTAAGGTCACCTTTCAATTGCAATGTGGCTTTAACCCCATATTAACCCATTCGCCACCGCTACAGGGCAATGGGAATAGACGGGCAAAGTGCCAGAAAGGGCGAATCTAATTATAGATTTGTCTTTTCTGGGGTGTCTGGGGGCAGATGTTAGTAGCCAGGGGGGGCCAAAAATAATGGTCCCTCTCTGGGCTATTATTATCTGCCCCCATTCGCTGGCTTTGTCTGTCTGGTTGCGAAAATAGGGCGGGAGCCCACCATTTTTTTTAAACAATTTTACACCTCATATATATATATATATATATATATATACATGTCATTGAATTTGTGACACATATATATATATTTATAGTTCATACACTTCTACATAGTATAATAGCCGCTAATTCAATTGACGGCTTTTGTGAAAATGCAGAACCCGACATGAAATGACACTTGGTGTACATAGGGTTAACCATGTCTTTTCATGTCCTTTGCTATCTGATTTGCACAAACAATTACATCAGTCTATGTGTGCAAAATTTCACACCTGTAGGGGTTAATTAAAGGTGTAAATTCGTAGCAAAAAAGTCCGTTTTTTTTTACAACAAATTTACACCTTTAATTAACCCTACAGGTGTGAAATTTTGCACACATAGACTGATGTAATTGTTTGTGCAAATCAGATTGCAAACAACATGAAAAGACATGGTTAACCCTATGTACACCAAGTGTCATTTCATGTCGGGTGCTTCTGTCTTTTCACAGAAGCCGGCTTTACCCGGCAATTGAATCAGAGGATATTGTACTATGTAGAAGTGTATAAACTATACATATATGTATATATATATATAAATGTCACAATGACATGTATATATATATATATATATATATATATATATATATATATATATATGTATTCTATGTGTGTATATTTAGTGTTTACAAGGAAATAAAGGTTTTTTTTAGTTGCGATATTTTATTCCCATAGACTTACATGGGACTTCCGGTATCGGAATCGGATATCGCCGATATTTAGTGATATCGGCGATACCATTCCGATCCGATATTTTTAGATATCGAGCAGTATCGCTCAACACTACTCGCCAGTGCTTTCCTCAAAGGAAGCCAAGCCAGCTACACCTGCAAATGCTCACCTGAATGGCAGCTGAGCCAGCTACACCTGCCAGTGCTCATCTCTCCTTCAGACTGTCCTGTCTGCACCTGTGGTTACTGTCATGTTCTCTGCTTGCCTGCATCTGTTGGACATTCCCCTGGGCCATCTCTGCTACCTGTTCCTAGGGGTCAGCTGCCATCTACCCAAGGTCAGTCTTGGAGTTGTATCTGGATCACCTCCCTTGTCTCTCCACAGACTGCAGTGTCGTTAGTTGCTGCATGTCCATAGTCGGATTGGGTGAGGCTCCTTGTCACACCCCCAGGTCTTCCTTGTGCTTTGGCACAGTGGTTAAACCACCCAGCCCGTTACACCTGAATTAGATCACAAGGTGTAAACGTCCCTAATGACTCTGCAGAGGTTGAACAGGTGCTCACACAGTGTCAGTTCTGGTGAATTCTCATCCATATCTCCTGTCTGAAGCACTCTCTGCACACAATATTATGCAACTGCTTGCTACTGCGTGATGCTGTGTCCAATAAGTGGGTGCCGCAGAAAGAGGAGAGGGATGAGAGTGGACAGCTGTTTGGCACCTGCAATGTCAGAATTGACTTGCAGGTCGCGCAATCAATTCAGCCAGCACTCGCTGTCAATCAAGCTAATCGCAGGTTCTTGGCACATTGATTGATGGTGCACTGAGTCATTGGCTTGTTGTGAAGTATATTTCCTTAGTGCAATCACATTTTATAAAACAAATCATTGATTATTATTGCTTTATCTAATCATATAACCTCTAGTATTAAAAATTGTAAATATATTTCAGCCTTACAATTTACTTCTTGAAAGGAAAACAAGTGCAGTATCAATTGTTCAGAAATATTTGACAAATACTTTTTTGCAATCCTTGTAGAATCAGTTCTGCTGAAGGAATAAAATAGTAAACGTAAATGTTTAAATATTTAAAAGCCATTTGCAAAGGTGAGTAGGAAATGAAAGATGTTGGTTCATGGCTGAATTCAAAGATGTGACATGAATTGAGCAGTAAATGGCTAAATGTGCTTTAAAACATCATTTTCTGAAGACTTTTAAAGTACTAGAAATAAATAAGAACTTCTTGTATCATACAGCAAAATATAAAAGTAAAATAAAATTTGTAATATGAGATTTATAGACACTTAAAACTCTTCAAATTTAGTTTAATGTGTGTCCATTTTCTGAACACAAATCTTTAACATTTGAAATAAAGTTATATTTGTGTTATTGTGGCTGCAGTAATATTTAGAATTTCCATATTTTTTAAAAATAGAATTAACATAAATAACTGTTGTTACATTTACAGATGATGGTGAATAATTCAAGATAATTTACTTATTTACAGCCATTAAGATTATATTTTTCTGTGCATCACCTGGTAAATATTAATTATCTAAAATTAGAGATGAGTGAATTAATTCTAAAATTTGATCTTCTTTGGGGATGCTTTTGGAGTCAGTTTGTGTGAATATTGCAAAATTGTGGCCAACAATTTTCTGGACTCTGATGGCCAGGTAAAGGTTAAACAAACATTTGTGATTAGAGATCAGCAAATTAATTAGATTCAAATCTATTTTGAGTAAAATTTCAGAATAATTGAAGGTTCCAGCAGGGTCATCTAATTTGCAATTCAATTTGTGCGAGTCACCCATAAAATGTCTGATGTAATTCTACACATTGTCAAAGACTGTAACAGCCAGAAAGGGCTCATATAACACTAGGTGTGGCTGTGTGGGCTGCTCCATAATATCTTACAGCTATCCCATCATTGTAAAGCCCAGTCAGGGATGAGGGATCATAAAAGCCTATTTAACCCCTTAACACCCAGAGCTTTTTTGGTTTTGCGTTTTAGTTTTTTGCTCCTTTTCTCAGAGCCATAATTCTAATATTTTTTTCATCAACATGGCTGTGTAAGGGCTTGCTTTTTGTGGGACGAGTTCTATGTTTGAATGACACCATTGGTTTTACCATGTCGTGTACTAGTAAACAGAGAAAAAATTCCAAGTGCAGTGAAATTGCAAAAAAAGTGCAATCTTTGTTTGGCTTTTTACTATGTTCACTAGATGCTAAAACTGACCTGCCATTATGATTCTCCAGGTCATTAAGAGTTCTTAGACACCAATCATGTCTAGCTTCTTTTTTATGTAAGTGGTGAAAAAAATTCAAAACTTTGTTTAAAAAAATAAATTGTGCCATTTTCCAATACCCGTAGTGTCTCCATTTTTCGTGATCTCGGGTTGGGTGAGGGTTTATTTTTTGCGTGCTGACTTTACGTTTTTAATGATACAATTTTGGTGCAGAAAAGATCATTTGATCGCCCGTTATTGCATTTTAATGCAATGTCACGGTGAACAAAAAACCTAATTATGTTGCTTTGACTTTTTTCTCGCTACGCCATTTAGCAATCAGGTTAATTGTTTTTTTAATTGATAGATCAGGCAATTCTGAATGCTGGGATACCAAATATGTGTATGTTTGATTTTTTTACTGTTTTATTTTGAATGGGGCGAAAGGGAGGTGATTTGAACTTTTATATATTATTTTTATATTTTTTAATTTTTTAAAAACATTTTTTTTACTTTTGGCATGCTTCTAGAAGCTGCCACAACCCAATCGTATCTGCTTACTCACTTACTCACTTGTTATAATCGCCGACCACCTGGTGGCGCTCACAGCAAGCTGGCACTGACAACCATAGAGGTTGGCTGTCATGGCAATGAACCGATGACCTGCGATCACCTGCGATCACGTGACGTGGGTCACAGGTGGGAGAACTTCCGGCCTGATGGCAAGAAGCGCAAGTTAAATGCGCTCAGCTATTGCGGGCACTTGTCAGCTGTTAAAAACAGTTGATATTGGTTGGGAAAAATGTGTGCTCACCACCGGAGCCCACACCAAAGGGATAGAGTCTGACATCGGCGTACTATTACGCCCGATGTCTGAAAGGGGTTAAGGCTAAGTTCCCAGAATGAGCTTCAGGTGAGTTTTTGATGGTGAAAAAAATTTGCACCATTGAATTTCTGCACAATTTCTGCAATTATTATTTCAGTTAGGTTATTTACTTGCATTGTTTCCTGGCGCTTTTGTGTGTGATTTTTTAATATGTGTTTTTATTTCATTTCTGATTAGGGATGAGCGATATTGCCCGAAATCTTATCGGAATTCCGATTTACGATATTGGAAAAATATCAGATATCGGAATTTCCGATTTCCGATATAAATGCAAGTCAATGGGAGAAAAAAATCGGAATTACAAAATGACCACTACAGTGCTATATAATGGATAAAATGGAGGTGAAACAGCTCAGGATAATGGGGAAGGAGTTTGCAGAGGCAGAGGAGCAAAATAATCACTAGAAAAATGCACAGAGCGAAAACTGTAGCAGGAAAACTGGTCGTCATCTTCTTAACAGAGGTGTTTTTTCTTTGGGTTAGGATTAGTTGGGGTAGGGTTAGGGTTTATGGTTAGGAGGGTAAGGGTTAGGGTTAGAGCGAGCGTTGTCAAAACACGGTTTGGAGCAGGAGGTACCCGTGCCCTTGGGCACTCCCGAGAACCAGCTGGCGATGCTGGAACTCGGTTTACCCTTTGGGGAGATACCTGTGTCCGCACTTCACTGCCACGAAACAGCCGGCGTGGCTGGATCCCGCCTCTTGTGCTTCTGCCTATAGGTGTTTGACATCTGTCGTCCTTTTTTTCCACTTTGGTCTAACGAGGTACAGCTGGCGGTACTGTTGCCCAGAAACACAGCATGCTGTGAAAGTGGCAGTCACGGAAATGGGCACTAGCTGGCGGTACTAGAGCCCAGAAACACGGCATGCTGTGAAAGTGACAGTCACAGAAATGGGCACTAGCTGGCGGTACTAGAGCCAATGGAAAACAGTATGAGGTGAAAGAGTCAGTCACAGAACCAGGTGCTAGATGTTGGTAGTAGAGGCCAGAGCACAGGCATAACAGATGATGCTGTGTGCAACATAGGCACATGACAGAGCATGCATACTGCTACCAACCATGCATGTAACCTGTGTACTGTGGCCCAGGGCAGCAAAAGTCACCAGAAATCCAGGCCTGGTTCACTTTTAGGAATGTAAGCCGGTCCACATTTGCAGCGGATAGTCTGGTATGTTGGTCTGTTAGTACATTGCCAGCTGCACTAAAGATGCGTTCAGAAATCACACTGGCACTAGGACAAGCCAGTACCTCCAAGGCCTACTGGCTAGCTCGGGCCATGTATCCAACTTGGAGACCCAAAACTTGAAGGGGGCAGATCCATCCTGAAGCCCACTGACAGGGGTGAAGAGGTATTGTGCCACCATGTCACGGTAACGTTGCCTCCTAATGCGTTGCACTGTCTGTGTGATGGTGCCCGAACTGTTTGCGGGTTTAGAAACCGTTGGAACAGGTTGGGTATACTGAACCTGTCAGTAGCAGATGTGCTGCTTCTGCTACCTGCTTCTGAATGGATTCCGCTGGGCCCATGATGCACTGAGGTGCCTGCTAGTGCACGCGCATCACTGCTATGCGGTGGAAAAAAATACATGAGTAAATTAACCAGTGCGTCTTGTTACTCCTGCATTTTATGCTCCCGGTTCAATGGTGTAATTAAGCTTTCTAGGCTGTCCCGGTAACGTGGATCTAAGGAGGGTGGCCACCCAGTAGTCATTTGTGTGGAGAATACGAGCCACACGTGGGTCTTTTCTCAGACACTGCAGCATGAAGTCACTCATGTGCTGAAGGCTGCCAACTGACCATGCATAGCTGTCACCAGCTGGGGGAATGTGCTCTGGTTGATCTGCTTCACCCCATCCACTCTCTATCTGGTGACTGCTAGTAGAGCACTGTGTACTTTCCTCATGTAGCTCATACTCATAGTCCTCCTCATCCTCCTCGCTTGCTGTGTCCTGCCTGGACCTTTGTGAGGCACCCACAGAGCTTTGTACCAACCGGGCCGATGAAGATTGCCTGGTTGGTGCAAGTGTCTCATCATACTCCTCCTCCTCCTGAGAAACCTCATCCCTTAGTCCTTTAACCCCTTCAAGACCCAGCCTATTTTGACCTTAAAGACCTTGCCATTTTTTGCAATTCTGACCAGTGTCCTTTATGAGGTAATAACTCAGGAACGCTTCAACGGATCCTAGCGATTCTGAGACTGTTTTTTCGTGACATATTGGGCTTCATGTTAGTGGTAAATTTAAGTCGATAATTTTTGCGTTTATTTGTGAAAAAAATGGAAATTTGGCGAAAATTTTGAAAATTTTGTAATTTTCAAATTTTTAATTTTTATTCTGTTAAACTAGAGAGTTATGTGACACAGAATAGTTAATAAATAACATTTCCCACATGTCTACTTTACATCAGCACAATTTTGGGAACAACATTTTTTTTTGTTAGGAAGTTATAAGGGTTAAAAGTTGACCAGCGATTTCTCATTTTTACAGCAAAATTTACAAAACCATTTTTTTTTAGGGACCACCTCACATTTGAAGTCACTTTGAGGGGTATATATGGCAGAAAATACCCAAAAGTGACACCTTTATAAAAACTGCACCCCTCAAGCTACTCAAAACTACATTCAAGAAGATTATTAACCCTTCAGGTGCTTCACAGGAACTAAAGCAACGTGTAAGGAAAAAATGGACATTTTAATTTTTCCAACAAAAATGTTCTTTTAGCATCAATTTTTTCATTTTTACATGGGCATCAGGATAAAATGGATCCTAAAATTTGTTGGGAAATTTCTCCTGAGTACACAGATACCTCATATGTGGTCATAAACCACTGTATGGGCGCACGGCAGGGCTCAGAAGGGAAGGAGCGCCATTTGACTTTTTGAATGGAAAATATGCTGGAATATTTAGCGGTTGCCATGTCGCATTTGGAGAGTCCCTGTGTGCCTAAACATTGGAGCTCCCCCACAAGTGACCCCATTTTGGAAACTAGACCCCCTAAGGAACTTATCTAGATGCATAGTGATCATTTTGAACCCCAAGGTGCTTCACAAATTGATCTGTAAAAAAAAGAAAGTACTTTTTTTTCACAAAAATTTTCTTTTAGCCTCAGTTTTTTCATTTTCACATGGGCAACAGTATAAATTGGATTCTAAAATTTGTTGGGCAATTTCTCCTGAGTACACAGATACCTCATATGTGGTCATAAACCACTGTTTGGGCGCATGGCAGGGCTCAGAAGGGAAGCAGCGCCATTTGACTTTTTGAATGGAAAATATGCTGGAATATTTAGCGGTTGCCATGTCGCATTTGGAGAGTCCCTGTGTGCCTAAACATTGGAGCTCCCCCACAAGTGACCCCATTTTGGAAACTAGACCCCCTAAGGAACTTATCTAGATGCATAGTGATCATTTTGAACCCCCAGGTGCTTCACAAATTGATCTGTAAAAAAAAGAAAGTACTTTTTTTTCACAAAAATTTTCTTTTAGCCTCAGTTTTTTTCATTTTCACATGGGCAACAGTATAAATTGGATCCTAAAATGTTGTTGGGCAATTTCTCCTGAGTACACAGATACCTCATATGTGGTCATAAACCACTGTTTGGGCGCACGGCAGGGCTCAGAAGGGAAGGAGCGCCATTTGACTTTTTGAATGGAAAATATGCTGGAATATTTAGCGGTTGCCATGTCGCATTTGGAGAGTCCCTGTGTGCCTAAACATTGGAGCTCCCCCACAAGTGACCCCATTTTGGAAACTAGACCCCCTAAGGAACTTATCTAGATGCATAGTGAGCACTTTGAACCCCCAGGTGCTTCACAAATTGATCCGTAAAAAAAAGAAAGTACTTTTTTTTCACAAAAATTTTCTTTTAGCCTCAGTTTTTTTAATTTTACATGGGCAACAGTATAAATTGGATTCTAAAATTTGTTGGGCAATTTCTCCTGAGTACACAGATACCTCATTTGTGATCATAAACCACTGTTTGGGCGCACGGCAGGGCTCAGAAGGGAAGGAGCGCCATTTGACTTTTTGAATAGAAAATATGCTGGAATATTTAGCGGTTGCCATGTCGCATTTGGAGAGTTCCTGTGTGCCTAAACATTGGAGCTCCCCCACAAGTGACCCCATTTTGGAAACTAGACGCCCTAAGGAACTTATCTAGATGCATAGTGAGCACTTTGAACCCCCCAGGTGCTTTACAGAAGTTTATAACGCAGAGCCGTGAAAATAAAATATCATTTTTTTTTTCTCAAAAAATGATTTTTTAGCCCACTATTTTTTATTTTCACAATGGTTACAGGAGAAATTGGACCCCAAAAGTTGTTGTCCATTTTGTCCTGAGTACGCTAGTACCCCATATGTGGGGGGGAACCACTGTTTGGGCACACGTCAGGGCTCGGAAGGGATGTAGTGACGCTTTGAAATGCCAACTTGATGGAATGGTCTGCGGGCATCTTGTTACGTTTGCAGAGCCCCTGATGCGCCTAAACAGTAGAAACTCCCCACAAGTGACCCCATTTTGGAAACTAGACACCTGCAAAGAACTTATCTAGATGTGTGGTGAGCACTTTGAACCCCAAGGGCTACACAGAAGTTTATAACGCCCGGGCATGAAAATAAAAAAATCATATTTTTTCCACAATCAGGATCTTTTAGTCCCCAATTTTTTTATTTTCGCAAGGGTAACATGAGAAATTAGACCCCAAAAGTTGTTGTCCAATTTGTCCTGAGTATGCTGATATCCCATATGTGGGAGAAAACTACTGTATGGGCACACGTCGGGGCTCGGATGGGAAGTAGTGACCTTTTGAAATGCCCACTTGATGGAATGGTCTTCGGGCGTCATGTTACGTTTGCAGAGTCACTGATGTGCCTAAACAGTAGAAACTCCCCACAAGTGACCCCATTTTGGAAACTAGATCCCCCAAGGAACTCCTCTAGATGTGTGGTGAGCACTTTGAATCTCCAAGTCCTTCACAGAAGTTTATAACGCAGAGCCTTGAAAATATAAAATCATTTTTTTTCCACAAAAATAATTTTTAGTCCCCAATTTTTTTTCCCAATGTTAACAGGAGAAATTAGAACCCCCAAAGTTGTTGTGCAATTTTTCCCGAGTACGCTGATACCCCATATGTGGGGATAAACCACTGTTTGGGCATACGTCGGGGCTTGGAATAAAGGGAGCACTGTTTGACTTTTTGAACGCAAAATTTGCAGGAATCAATGGTGGCGCCATGTCGCGTATGGAGACCCCCTGATGTGCCTAAATAGTGGAAACCCCTCAATTCTAACTCCAACCCTAACCCCAACACACCCCTAACGCCTACACACACCTAACCCTAATACAAACCCTAATCATAACCCTAACCCCAACACACCCCTAATCCCAACTCTAACCATAAACCTAACTACAAGCCTAACCCTAATTCCAACCCTAACCCAAATTCCAACCCTAACCGTAATTCTAACCTTAGCCCTAATGCTAACCCTAACCCTAGTTCTAACCCTAAGGCTGGGTTCATATTGCGTTTTACCAGCCCGTTCAACACATAGCGTTGACCGGCTGGTAACGGTATAGCATAACGTGATCGCGTTATGCTATACCCGCTAGCGCAGATGAATCAGCAGATAATAAGCCGCGGATCAGCAGCAAAATCAGTCGCGGATCAGCAGCAAATCGCCGCGGATCAGCAGCGAAATCCGCCGCGGATCAGCAGCGAAATCCGCCGCGGATCAGCAGCGAAATCCGCCGCGGATCAGCAGCGAAATCAGCCGCGGATCAGCAGCGAAATCCGCCGCGGATCCGCAGCGAAATCAGTCGCGGATCCGCAGCGAAATCAGTCGCGGATCCGCAGCGAAATCAGTCGCGGATCCGCAGCGAAATCCGCCGCGGATCAGCAGCCAAATCCGCCGCCGATCAGCAGCGAAATCCGCTGCGGATCAGCAGCGAAATCCGCTGCCGATCAGCAGCGAAATCCGCTGCGGATCAGCAGCGAAATCCGCCGCCGATCAGCAGCGAAATCCGCAGCGGATCAGCAGCGAAATCCGCTGCCGATCGCAGCGAAATCCGCGCCGATCAGCAGCGAAATCCGCCGCGCGCGAATCAGCCGCGATATCGAAATCCGCGGATCAGCAGCGAATCCGCGCGGATCAGCAGCGAAATCCGCCGCGGATCAGCAGCGAAATCCGCCGCCGATCAGCAGCGAAATCCGCCGCCGATCAGCAGCGAAATCCGCCGCGGATCAGCAGCGAAATCCGCTGCGGATCAGCAGCGAAATCCGCGCCGATCAGCAGCGAAATCCGCTGCGGATCAGCAGCGAAATCCGCCGCCGATCAGCAGCGAAATCCGCCGCGGATCAGCAGCGAAATCCGCCGCCGATCAGCAGCGAAATCCGCAGCGGATCCGTAGCGAAGTCCGCCGCGGATCAGCAGCGATGTCCGCCGCGGATCAGCAGCGAAGTCCGCCGCGGATCAGCAGCGAAATCCGCCGCCGATCAGCAGCGAAATCCGCAGCGGATCCGTAGCGAAGTCCGCCGCGGATCAGCAGCGATGTCCGCCGCGGATCAGCAGCGAAGTCCGCCGCGGATCAGCAGCGAAATCCGCCGCGGATCAGCAGCGATATCCGCCGCGGATCCGCAGCAAAATCAGCTGCGGATCAGCAGCAAAATCCGCTAGGAAAAAAAAAAAAAAATTCTTTATTTTTTTTATTTGTCCCTACCTATGATAAAGGGGGGGTTCATTTACTTTTTTTATTTTGATCACTGTGACAGTTTATCACAGTGATCAAAATAAATTTTTGAACACTGGGGGGCGCACTGCGCATGCGCCGGCCGGCGGGCGCACTGCGCATGCGCCCGCCATTTTCCAATATGGCGGCGCCCATGAAGAGGCCCGGGCGGACGCCAGGGCCCGATCGTGGGACATCGGTGGATCGGGAGAGGTGAGTAGGGGGGTCGGAAGGCTGGGGGGGGGATAGGAAGTGGGGGCAGTGGACCAAAAGAGGAGGGGAGCTGTAAGTGACGGCGGTGACCGATCGCTGCCATCTTTCGGTGGCGGGGCCGATCACCGCCATGACTCGGTGTGGGGGGGGTCAGGCTCGGTGTCCAGCCATGGCAGATGCTATTGCAGCATCGGCCATGGCTGGATTGTAATATTTCACCAATTAAATTGGTGAAATATTACACATTGCTCTGATTGGCTGTTTCACTTTTAACAGCCAATCAGAGCGATCGTGGCCATGGGGGGGTTAAGCCAACCCCCTGTGGTGAAGCACAAAGGGTCCTGTAACTGCGGGTCGGGTGACCTTTGAGTGACCCCGGTCTCTCGGCCCGCAGGGACGAGATCCTTTCATGACGCCACATAGGCGTCATGGGTCGGATTGGCACAGGTTTTCATGACGCCTACGTGGCGTCATGGGTCGGGAAGGGGTTAAGTGATGATTCTATAAGGCATATAAGGGAATAGTCAGGCTGAGTAGGGCAGCATCCGCGCTCACCATCAGAGTGGAAGTCCTCGAAGCACTTCAAAATGGTGCATATGTCCTTCATGTATGCCCACTCTGTGGTTGTAAAGTGGGAGGGCTGAGATGTGTGTCGCCTACTTTGCGCCTACTGCAGCTGCAACTCCATAATTGCAGGTTGCTGCTCACACAACCTCCACAGCATATGCAATGTCGAATTCCACCTGGTGGGGAGGTCAACAATGATGCGGTGCTCGGGCAGGCCCAATCTGCGCTGCATGGCTGAAAGGCGCGATGCAGCCATGCTTGAACGCCGCAAAGGAGAGCACTCGTATCTGACTTTGTGCAGCAGCTCCTCAAGGTAAGAATAGTTCCTAAGGAAACTCTGCACCACCAAGTTTAGGACATGGGCAAGGCATGGAATGTGAGTCAGACCACCTAGGCCCAGAGACGCGACCAGGTTTTGGCCGTTGTCACACACCACCATACCTGGCTGGAGGTTGAGCGGTGCAAGCCACATGTCGCTCTGCTCTTTGAGCGTGTTCACAGCTCGGTTGCGGTGTGTGTTATGAATGTGCTGGAGATGGTTTCTGAGCAGAAGCTCCCTCTGGTGGTTGCAGACAGTACTGAACCTCACAGCGAGGAATGGCAATCTGAGATCATGGACTGGACTGATATAAGGGAGGTTACCTCCCATGATGGTCGCCGGTGATCAATTGTTCTTGCCTCAATTGTGGTTCCTGGTTCATTTGAAGTTTGCTGAGTCTTGCCTGCATCTTCTGCTTTCAGATAAGATATTTTCTGTTTTTATTTTAGTGCTTGCTTTTTGCATAGTTCCCTGCACTTCTGTGGAGGTCAGCGGGTCCCCTCCTGGGGGCCTGTGCTCCTCTCATTGATCTGAAGCCACTGTTATTTGTTCATTTGCTTTTTCCTGTTTTTTCAGTGGCTGCGACTTAGTTTTGTTACACCAGAGATCTGATTTAGGTGGTAGAGATCGTGTGATCTCAGGTGTTTTTGCAATCAGAAGAGTTGGTATTTTTTAGGGTTTTTTTTGGATTGCAGTAAGAATCCATTCCTGTACTTTTCTGTCTAGACAGATTGGGCCCCAGCGTTTGCTCACTGTATTTTCTGTCTGTGTTCGTGCTTCTTCTTGTCCAACCGCCATTACATGTTTGGGGGCTTCCTATTTTCTTTGGGGATCTGCTCCGGGGCAGATAGCTTTCCTTTTCTGCCTTTAGGTGTAGTTATCTCTCAGGCTGTGACGAGGCGTCTAGGATCAACGTAGGAGCGCTCCACGGCTACCTCTAGTTGTGTGGTTAGTTCAGGTTACTGCAATCCAATAGGTTCCAGCCTCTCTGGTGTATTACTGTTTTTGCTTTTTCTCCTCAGCTACCTAAACATAACAGGTGTGGCTAACATTACCCAGATAAACCAATTTCAACACGGCCTGTTGATGTTTGGCCGATGCAGTGCTGAAATCAGTTTTTGTGGTATGTCTGGGTGCAGGCGAGTCTGACGAGGAGTATGAGGAGGAGTCAATTTGTATGGAGGAGAGGCCTGCAATCCGTGGAGTTGGCAGGACCCGCGCACTTGCACTGTCTACTTCATTTCCAGGCTCAACTACATTTACCCAATGGACGGTGATGAAATGTAGCGTCCCTGGCCATGCTGACTGGTCCATGCGTCGGTGGTCAGGTGGACCTTGCTACTAACTGCATTTTGTAGCGCATGCTTAATTTTACGCTCCACATGCTGTTGCAGGGCGGGGACAGCTTGCCTGCTGAAGTAGAAGCGGCTGGGAACGCTGTATTGTGGGATTGCAAACCCCAACATATCGATAAAGCCTGGCTTGCTCACCAGCCAGAATGGTAGCATTTCCACTGCAAGCAGTTTGGCAATGCGAGAATTCATGCCCTGTGATCGTGGGTGGTTTGCCGAGTTCAGGCGCCTTTTCTCCCTCACCTGTGTGACAGATGGATGCACACTGGATTGGGAGTGTGAGGATGCCAGCGATTGGGATACTGATTCTGACGAAGAACAAACAGAGTGCCGCCGTACAACACTGCCTGCAGATGCACCCTGGCATTCTGGCGAGGAAGCGCGAGCAGCTGTTTGCGAGCTGGAGGAAGAGGTGGCCGCTGTGGCTGAAGAGATGGAAGGTGGGGGACCAGCTGCAGGTGGCAAATCATCTTGGGTGTGATGCTGCCATTCCACTGGGTGCCTCTTCCTGACATGCATCAACATATTGGTGGTATTAAGGTTGCTGACGTTCTTCACTCTCAGCATAGTTTGTCGACAAAGCTTGCATCTGACTACTGTAATGTCATCTGCAACTTTGTCGAAAAAGGCCCATGTGTTGTGAATGTGCTAGGAATAAATTCTGAGCAGAAGCTCCCTCTGGTGGTTACAAACAGTACTGAACTATTTAATGAAGATTGTGAAGATTGGCGATCAGGTGTTACTGACTGGTCTTATATAAGGGAGGTTCCCTCCCATCAGGGTTGCCGGTGATCAATTGTTCTGGTCTCATCTTTGATTCCTGTTCACTTTGAAGCTTGCTGTTTCATGCCTGCATCTTCTGCTAACAGATAAGACATTTTCTTCTTTTAGTTTTTTTGTGCTTGCTTTTTGCATTTTGTCCTTCACTTCTGTGGGGGTCTGCCGGGTCCCCTCCGGGGGCATGTGCTCCTCTCAGTTTAGTTCAGCCACTGTTGTTTGTTCATTTGCTTTTTCCAGTTTTTTTCAGTGGCTGCTGTTTAGTTTTGTTACACCAGAGAACTAATTTAGGTGGTAGAGGTCGTGTGATCTCAGGTGTTTTTGTAATTAGTAGAGTTGGTTCTTTTTAGGGTTTTTTGAGATTGCAGTAAGTGTCCTTCCTATCCTTTTCTATCTAGCAAGTTTGGGCCCCAACGTTTGCTCATACTATTTTCTGTCTGTGTCTGTATCTCCTCTTGTCTAACCGCCATTACATGTTTGGGGGCTTTCTTTGTTCTTTGGGGATCTTCTCCGGGGCAAATAGTTTTCCTCTTTCTGTCTTTAGGTGTAGTTAGCTTCTCAGGCTGTGACGAGGCGTCTAGGACCAACGTAGGTACGCTCCACGGCTGCCTTTAGTTGTGGTGGTTAGTCAGGGTACTGCAATCCAATAGATTCCAACCTCTCTGGTGTATTTCCTTTTTTACCAGCTCTCCTCAGCTACCAAATCATAACAGTATCACCGGCCAGAAAATTGATATTTATATGGTACTCACAGAAGGGAATAATAGTGTTTAAGAAAGAAGATTGTCAGAGTTGTCAAAAGATTTTTTTTTTTTTCCCTCTGTATCTCTGGGTGCTGAGGAGGATTTTTTTTTCTCTTAATGGAGTTTGCACAGTTGTCTGGCCGTGTGGATCAGCTTGCCACTGAAGTTCGGAGTATTGCTACCTATCTGGCAGGGTTGCCTGTTGTGGAACCTAGGATTCCCATGCCAGTTTTGTTTTTAGGGGATTGAGCTAAATTTCTGAATTTCAAAAATAACTGTAAGTTGTTTTTTGCCTTAAAATCTAAGTCCTCAGGGAACGCAGCACAGCAGGTTCAAATTGTCATCTCTCTCCTGCGCGGCGAACCTCAGGATTGGGCTTTTTCCCTGACACCTGGGGATCCTGTTTTGAGTAATGTTGATGCATTTTTTCAGGCTCTGGGGTTATTGTACGATGAGCCTAATGTCACTGATCAAGCTGAAAAAGCCTTGTTGGCATTAAATCAGGGGCTTGAGGACGCTGAGTTATACTGTCAGAGATTCCGAAGGTGGGCAGTCCTGACCAAATGGAATGACGATGCTTTGGCAGCCCTTTTTCGGAAGGGTCTGTCAGAGAATGTAAAGGATGTTATGGTGGGATTCCCTGTCCCCTCTGGTCTCAATGATTCTATGTCATTAGCGATTCAAATTGACAGACGTTTGCGTGAGCGTAGAGGTATGCGTGGAATAGTGTTGCCTTGTGAACCAGCTTCTGAACCCATGCAGTGTGATAGAGTGGCTTCTGGGGCACAGGTCATGAGTTTCGAAAACGCAATGGGTTATGTTTCTACTGTGGTGATGCCTCTCATGCTATTTCAGTCTGCCCTAAGCGGGGAAGACGTTTTGCACGCTCAGTTGTCTTGGGTAGTGTTCAGACTAAATTTCTGTTGACTGTTACCCTGATTGTTCCCTGTCTACATTTTCTGCTCAGGCTTTTGTTGATTCGGGAGCAGCTATTAACCTGATGGATTTTGATTTTGCTAAACGTTGTGGGTTTCCCTTGATACCCCTACGGAAGTCTATTTCCCTACTGGGGATCGATTCTACCCCTTTGGCTGAGAATAAACCTCAGTTCTCTACTCAGGTGATAATGAGGGTTGAACCTGATCATCAGGAGAGTTGCAAATTTTTGGTGCTGTATAATCTGCATGACATTATCGTACTGGGTTTCCCTTGGTTACAGTCTCATAATCCTGTTTTGGATTGGAAATCTGTGTCTGTAACCAGTTGGGGCTGCCAATGTGTTAATGCCAACACTCCTGTTTTTTCTGCCTCCCCCCAGGCTCAGGATGTTCCTGACTTTTTGACTGATTTTTCTGATGTGTTTAGCGAAAGTAAATCTGCATCCTTGCCCCCCCATAGGAGCTATGACTGCGCTATTGAATTAGTGCCTGGTAGTAAATTCCCTAAAGGTCGCCTTTTTAACTTGTCTGTACCTGAACATGACGCTATGCGGTCTTATATCAAGGAGTCATTGGAGAAGGGTCATATCAGACCATCCTCTTCACCCTTGGGTGTCGGTTTTTTCTTTGTGGCCAAAAAGGATGGTTCATTAAGGCCGTGTATTGAATATCGTCTCTTGAACAATATCACTGTGAAATATCAATATCCGTTACCCTTGATTTCTGATCTGTTTTCCAGGGTGAAAAGTGCTACTTGGTTTACCAAGCTTGACCTCAGGGGGGCATATAACCTTATTCCATTAAGCACGGGGATGAACGGAAGATGGCATTTAATACCCCAGAGGGGCATTTTGAGTACCTAGTGATGCCCTTTGGGCTCACTAATGCTCCTTCTGTCTTCCAGTCCTTCATGAATGACATTTTCAGGGATTTTGTGGATAAATTTCTGATTGTTTATTTGGATGATATCTTGATTTTTTCCAATGACTGGGACTCTCATGTGAAACATGTTCGGACTGTGTTCCAGATTTTGAGAGAGAATGCTCTGTATGTGAAGGGATCAAAGTGTCTTTTTGGTGTACAGAGGATCTCATTTCTGGGATTCATTTTGTCCCCATCTGTTATTGAAATGGACCCGGTCAAGGTTGAGGCCATCTGTGATTGGGTCCAACCTACTTCATTAAAGGCTCTTCAGAGATTCTTGGGTTTTGCCAATTTTTATCGTAAATTTATTGGTAATTTCTCTGTTATTGTTAAACCATTGACTGATTTGACCAAAAAGGGTTCTGATGTGGTGAATTGGCCTCCTGAGGCAGTCTCTGCATTTCAGGAACTTAAGCAGAGATTCACTTCTGCTCCTGTTCTATGGCAGCCTGATGTTTCTCTGCCATTTCAGGTGGAGGTTGATGCCTCTGAAATTGGGGCAGGTGCCGTTTTGTCCCAAAAGATCCAGAGACCTCTAAAAGTAACCCTTGTGCCTTTTTCTCTCGAAAATTTTCTCCAACTGAACGTAATTATGACGTGGGTAATCGGGAGTTATTGGCCATGAAGTGGGCTTTTGAAGAGTGGAGACATTGGCTGGAGGGAGCCAAACATCAGGTGGTGGTCCTCACGGACCATAAGAATCTGGTTTATCTGGAATCAGCCAAGCGACTTAATCCTAGACAGGCCAGGTGGGCCTTGTTTTTCACACGTTTTAATTTTGTGGTTTCCTTTCTTCCTGGCACTAAGAATGTTAAGGCGGATGCCCTCTCGAGGAGTTTCCTTGCGGACTCTCCTGAGTTATCTGATCCTGCTGTTATTTTGAAAGAGGGTGTAGTTCTTTCCGACATCTCACCCAATTTGAGACTGGCTCTGGAAGGGTGTCAGGAGGATAAACCTGAGCGCTGCCCTATTGGGAAATTGTTTGTCCCAGACCGGTGGAAAAAGAGTGTGATGTCTGAGATTCATTGTTCCGCATTGGCCGGTCATCCCGGAATTTTTGGTACCAGAGACTTGTTTAGTCGGTCCTTTTGGTGGCCTACTTTGTCTCTTGACGTCAGGGAATTTGTGCAGTCCTCGGGGACTTGCTCTCGCTCCAAGCCTTGTTCTCGCTCTAGTGGTTTGTTGATGCCATTGCCTGTGCCTAAGAGACCATGGACCCATATCTCTATGGATTTCATTTCCGACCTCCCTGTTTCTTAGAGAATGACCGTTATCTGGGTGATTTGTGATAGGTTTTCCAAAATGATACATCTTGTGCCATTACCTAAGTTGCCTTCCTCCTCTGAATTGGTGCCTTTGTTCCTTCAGCACGTGGTTCGGTTACACGGCATTCCTGAGAACATTGTGTCTGACAGAGGAGTCCAGTTTGTTTCCAGATTTTGGAGGACTTTTTGTTCTAAACTTAGTGTTCAATTGTCTTTCTCCTCGGCTTTTCATCCTCAGACCAATGGACAAACTGAGAGAACAAACCAGACATTGGAGACTTATCTGAGATGCTTTGTGTCTGCTGATCAGGATGACTGGGTCTCTTTTTTGCCTTTGGCTGAGTTTGCTCTTAATAATACGGCTAGCTCTGCCACTTTGATGTCTCCATTTTTCTGCAATTTTGGGTTTCACCCTCGATTTTCTTCGGGACAGACAGAGGCTTCTGTCTGTCCAGGTGTTGACTCTGTTGTGGAGCGTATGCAGCAGATTTGGGACCAGGTAGTGGAGAGGTTGTCCCTCTCTCAGGAGAGGGCCCAGCGGTTTGCCAACCGGCATAGGACTGATGGTCCTCGGTTTAAAGTGGGGGACTTGGTCTGGTTGTCCTCAAGAAATATCCCTATGAGAGTTGCATCTCCTAAGTTTAAGCCTAAGTTCATTGGACCTTATAAGATCATGGAGATTCTTAATCCTGTTTCCTTTCGTTTACTTCTTCCAGGGACATTTAAGATCCATAACATGTTCCACAAGTCCTTATTGAAGAGGTTTGTCAAGCCAGTGGTTCCTATGGCTGTGCCTCCTGACCCTGTTTTGGTTGAGGGCAATCTGGAATATGTGGTTGAGAAAATATTGGATTCTCGTTTTTCTAGACAGAAACTCCAGTATTTGGTTAAGTGGAGAGGTTATGGTCAGGAGGACAATTCTTGGGTGTTTGCTTCGGACATCCATGCTAGGAGACTCATCCATGCGTATCACAGAGCTCATCCTGACCGACCTGGTTGCTCAAATGAGGGTTCGTGACCCCTCCTCAAGGGGGGGTACTGTTGTGAATGTGCTAGAAATGAATTCTGAGCAGAAGCTCCTCTGGTGGTTACAAACAGTACTGAACTATTTAATGAAGATTGTGAAGATTGGCGATCAGGTGTTACTGACTGGTCTTATATAAGGGAGGTTGCCTCCCATCAGGGTTGCCGGTGATCAATTGTTCTGGTCTTATCTTTGATTCCTGTTCACTTTGAAGCTTGCTGTTTCGTGCCTGCATCTTCTGCTAACAGATAAGACATTTTCTTCTTTTAGTTTTTTTGTGCTTGCTTTTTGCATTTTGTCCTTCACTTCTGTGGGGGTCTGCCGGGTCCCCTCCGGGGGCATGTGCTCCTCTCAGTTTAGTTCAGCCACTGTTGTTTGTTCATTTGCTTTTTCCAGTTTTTTTCAGTGGCTGCTGTTTAGTTTTGTTACACCAGAGAACTAATTTAGGTGGTAGAGGTCATGTGATCTCAGGTGTTTTTGTAATTAGTAGAGTTGGTTCTTTTTAGGGTTTTTTGGGATTGCAGTAAGTGTCCTTCCTATCCTTTTCTATCTTGCAAGTTTGGGCCCCAACGTTTGCTCATACTATTTTCTGTCTGTGTCTGTATCTCCTCTTGTCTAACCGCCATTACATGTTTGGGGGCTTTCTTTGTTCTTTGGGGATCTGCTCCGGGGCAGATAGTTTTCCTCTTTCTGTCTTTAGGTGTAGTTAGCTTCTCAGGCTGTGACGAGGCATCTAGGACCAACGTAGGTACGCTCCACGGCTGCCTTTAGTTGTGGTGGTTATTCAGGGTACTGCAATCCAATAGATTCCAACCTCTCTGGTGTATTTCCTTTTTTACCTTCTCTCCTCAGCTACCAAATCATAACACCCATGCACCACAACTCTTGGGCGCACCCCTTGTGCGCTTTAAAAGAGCCCTGCTCCTAATGGGTGCTGAAGTTGAGGGAGCAGACAACCAATTTTTCCCTCTTCCTCTCCCACGTACACGGCCACGCTGCGCCACACCTGCAAGCTCTTCCTCTGAGCTATCCCTACTTGCTTGCTGCCCCTCATCATGCCATAATGGGTCAAGGACCTTGTCATCCAATACACTTTCATAAGCAGAAACTGGCAGCTGAGTTTCATCATCATCAGCTGACTGGGGTCTGGTCGCTGTGGGCACTGGCCCACCCTCCCCTACTTCCTCAGACGCACACAGTGGTTGCGCATCTGTGCACACTACCTCTTACGATATGATACACTTTATTGATCCCGGGGGGAAATTACAGTATTACAGCAGCAATACAAACAGCAGTACATAAAATATTAGGACACAAATCTTGCACAGGTATACCAACATTACATAATAAATAAAAGTGGGTAGTTCAGGTGTATATAAGTCAATGTTAATTGACATTAGTACACCAGCCATCAGTCATTATTTTCTACCACCCTTAGGAAATTATTATACATCCCCATAGCAGTAGGTATAAACGATTTCCTGAATTACTCCTTCTTGCACCTTAATAGGATTAGACGGCTGCTGAATGTGCTCTTCTGCTTCAAGAACAGCTCGTATAGTGGGTGTGTATTATTGTTCATTATAGCCCTGCACTTCTTCTGAATTCTATCCTCCAATACCTCCTCAAAAGAGTCAAGATGGAGGCCAACAGCTGCACTTGCCTTCTTGATAAGTTTGTCGAGCTTATTAGCGTCAGCTACTCGCACACTACTGCCCCAGCAAATGATAGCAAAAAAGATGGCGCTTGCTACAACGGACTGGTAGAACAACTCCAGCATTTTACTGCACACATTGAATGACCTGAGCTTCTGCTGAAAGTACAGTCTGCTCATCCCTTCTTGTAAACCTTTTCTGTATGACACCTTCAATCAAGTTTACTGTCAAGGTGAACCCCCAAATATTTGTAGCTCTCAACAATCTTAGTCTCCTGGCCAGCAATAGTGATCGGTAAGTAATCCTCCTTTTTCCTTCTATAACTCACCACCATCTCCTTGGATTTCTTTACATTTAGTTCTAGACAGTTAGTCTGACACCAATACACAAAGTCAGAAACCACCCTTCTATATTCCTCCTCCCCCAGCACCCCACCATGCCCCCTATAATCACGGAGTCATCTGAGAATTTTTGGAGGTGACAAAAATCAGATTTATACTGAAAGTCAGCTGTATACAATGTGAAGAGGAAAGGTGACAGCACTGTACCCTGAGGGGCTCCAACACTGCTCCGTACACTGCCAGATACCACCTCCCCCATCGTTACAAACTGTGGCCTGTCTGTCAGGTAGTCACTTATCCAGTTCACCATCCCCTCATCTACCGCCATATCAGTCAACTTATTACGTAGTAAGGGTGGCTGTAAGGTATTGAAAGCACTTGAGAAGTCAAAAAACATGGCACGCACTGGAGTGCCATCATTGTCCAAGAACGAATGCATTGTATGTAGAAGAGACGCTACAGCATCATCCACCCCCAATCTCTGCTGGTACGCAAACTGCAGGGGGTCAGTGTAGGCCCTCACCCTCGGGCACAAGTAGGAGAGTATTATTCTCTACAAGGACTTCATAGCATGTGATGTTAAGGCCTTCTTCAGCTGCAGGAATGCTGTCTGGCTGGCACACAGATTCCAAGCCAACAGATTCTGAGAAGAAGATTAAGGTTGGCTCCTGGCCCTCTGAATGTATGGGCAATTTAGTGGGCGGTGAAGAAGCAGATGGGTGCCGCTCTTCACTGGCCTGATCCGATGTGGTGGAGAGGTCCTGGGAGGATGATGCATTCATTGAGGTGGATGCCTCAGCTGCCATTCAACCAACAGTGGTTTCTACTTGATCCTCTCTTATCAGCCTATGGCCCTGTGCTCCTAACAAGCTGCGCATAAATGACTGCTGCCGGGTGAAAGTAGGTGCTGAGTGACTTGGGCCTGCTGCTTGCTCTGGATGTGCACCATGTCTAGCTGCTGATGCACCTCTTCCGCGGCCGCCACGGGAACGTCCCTTACTTCCTGCCTTCATCTCTATTGATGGATTCAGAATGGCAAGAAAGTAATTATTAGGGATTAGTGTGCTTATTCCTGTAGGACTACAAACAGGTATAAGAAACACTAATGGCACTGTATGATGGTGTGTCCGCTACACTTTATTTGAATCTAGTGTGGCCTGCACAAAGAGTAACGAGTGTTTGTGGTGTTGGTGTACATGTTACGGTCTGATGTCACAGCGCAGTAAATTACACTGCTGTGATACCAAAAAAAGGATTCTCAGGGACTGGGCCAGGTGCTGTGTGGCACCAGCCACAGAGGTTGTTTGGGCCCTCAGAGTACAATCCCTATATAGTGTTTAACTTTAACCTCAATAGATGCTGTGAGGTAAAGTAACACATATAGGGGCACTGAGAGTGAATTTACTGGTGAAAAATTTGGGGTGTGCGCGATAGAACAGGCCGCACTAGGGGTCCTGCAGTCTGATGTGACTACAAAGACTGACCTAGTGGATGCTGCACTCCCCAAAAAAGCACACAGGCGGTCTGCGCAGCGGAGGTGACTAAACTGTGCAAAGCACACCCGAGCACCAGGAAAATTGAGGGATAAATGGGGGTAAGGGATTGGGGGGGAGGTTCGGGGGGGAACCACTCACTTAAAAATCCCTATATAGCGTTCACCAAAATGTACTGGATGGTGAAGTTACACTTTTAGGAAAAAATAGGGGACGGGGATTTAAGGGATGAAAAGAAAAGGCTGTGAAAAGGCAGTGAGACACACACCACACAGTGCTGCAGCAAGAGGATCTGCAGCAGCTGCAGTGAATGCACGCTGCACTGTCTCACTAAGCACCTCACTGAGAGCCTTCACAGCACAAAAAATGAAACTGAGCAGGGTCAGTGAGGAAAAAGACTGCTTCTGTAACACACAGGGGCTGCTACAGTCGCTGAAAAACAATTTTTTATCGCTATTAGATCCGAGATCTCTCCCTTTCTCCAACAGCAACCTATCCCTATCTGCTTTCACAGTAGAGGGAGGCTAAAATGGCAGACGCAGCCTTTTATACTGCCTGATCACACCATCCAGCCAGCCAATCGCAGCGCAGCCCCTAGCTAGCAAGTTTGGACGCCTCCTATCAAGCTTAGGGGAGTTACACAATGTTGTCAGCAATTCTTCAGCTCCTGATTGGCTCCACGGAGCGCTCAGAGGATGAAGGATTATGGGATTTCCGATTTCCGATGTGAAAAAAATATCGGAATCGGAAATCGAAATTCCGATATAGCAAATAACGGGCCGATTTCCGATATTTCAATATCAGAAAGCTCATCCCTATTTCTGATGCCATCTTTTTGTCTATTTTTCATGTGTCATGCTTTAAATAAAGCAGCTTTGTTTTTGATACTTATTTGGCTGTGACAAAACCTTACTGATATACTTAGGTGCAGACTACATGTGGTTTTTGATGCATTTCCTCTGTGCAGACGCACTAAAAATATACATGAGTCTTTTACCTACTGATTTTCCTCATAAAATGCTCTGTAAGTCTTCGGGGAAAATCCTGACAGAAAACTCAACATATCGCAAGATTAAGGGCTCATGCCCACTTGCGATGAAATCTGACAAATTCAATCCTATAAAAAATTGGATTGAATTCCGACCAATGTTAATCTATGAGGGTGTGTTGATCTGGGTTTTTTTCTCTAGTTTGAATCGGATCACGATTGGACTGGAAAAAAATCGCAGCATGCTGCGATTTTCATCAAAAATCGGATCAGTTGCACAGCAATCATAACATGCGAGTGCTGTGCGATTTTTACGCATCGGTGACCTTTGAGAAGCAGGAAATTCATATGCGGCTACAGTAAAATCATACTGACATGTTATTGTAGAAAAGGTAGAATAAAAATAAACACATAGAATACATATATGTACATACATACAGTAGATGTCAGTGACACATATACAGTACTGACCAAAAGTTAGGACACACCTCATTTAAAGATTTTTCTGTATTTTTATGACTATGGAAATTGTACATTCACACTGAAGGCAACAAAACTATGAATTAACACATGTGGAATTATATACTTAACAAAAAAGTGTGTAACAACTGAAATTATGTCTTATATTCTAGGTTCTTCAAAGTAGCCACCTTTTGCTTTGATGACTGCTTTGCACACTCTTGGCATTCTCTTGGTGAGCTTCAAGAGGTAGTCACCGCAAATGGTCTTCCAACAATCTTGAAGAAGTTCCCAGAAATGCTTAGCACTTTTTGGCCCTTTTGCCTTCACTCTGCGGTCCAGCTCACCCCAAACCATCTCGATTGGGTTCAGGTCTGGTGACTGTGGAGGCCAGGTCATCTGGCATAGCACCCCATCAATCTCCTACTTGGTCAAATTGCCCTTACACAGCCTGGAGGCATGTTTGGGGTCATTGTCCTGTTGAAAAATAAATGATGGTCCAACTATATGCAAACCTGATGGAATAGCATGCCGCTGCAAGATGCTGTGGTAGCCATGCTGCTTCAGTATGCCTTCAATTTTGAATAAATCCCCAACAGTGTCACCAGCAAAGCACCGCCACATGATCACACCTCCTCCTCCATGCTTCAAGGTAGGAACCAGGCACATAGAGTCCATCTGTTCACCTTTTCTGCGTCACACAAAGACACCCTGGTTGGAACCAAAGATCTCAAATTTGGACTCATCAGACCAAAGCACAGATTTTCACAGGTCCAATGTCCATTCCTTGTGTTCTTTAGCCCAAACAAGTCTCTTCTGCTTGTTGCCTGTCCTTAGCAGTGGTTTCCTAGCAGCTATTTTACCATGAAGGCCTGCTGCACAAAGTCTCCTCTTAACAGTTGTTGTAGAGATGTGTCTGCTGCTAGAACTCTGTGTGGCATTGACCTGGTCTCTAAACTGAGCTGCTGTTAACCTGTGATTTCTGAGGCTGGTGACTCGGACAAACTTATCCTCAAAAGCAGAGGTAACTCTGAGTCTTCCTATCCTGGGGCGGTCATCATGTGAGCCAGTTTCTTTGTAGCGCTTGATAGTTTTTGCAACTGTGCTTGGAGACACTTTCAAAGTTTTCCCAATTTTTCAGACTGACTGACCCTCATTTCTTAAAGTAATGATGTTGTAAGGTCGGGACCGCCGCCATCTTGTATAGGGCCTATACCAGCCTCCATTTTGTCAGTTCACAGAGACACAGACTACTAACTACACAGGGCCTGTTAGCATATCCAGTGCGACCGGTTTTGATGTCCACTATGAATCAAAAGGGCTTTAGTATGCTAATTAGTTTAGGCCGGTGTCTGAATAAGATGGTCATTAGTATGTTAAATAGCTCAGACTCAAGCCAGTATTTCCTGCTCCATATGAATTGCAGGCCAGTTAATATGCGTGCTTCAAAGCAAAGGGGAGGGGCCTAGCAGGTTTAAGAACTGTAGCCATGAACAGGCTGTTCTCATTCCATTTTACACACAGAAGCCAAGAAGATGGTCTAGGAAGGACCAAAAGAAAACGGATTTGTCTTGCCAAGGGAGCAGCAGCACATGTTTTGGGGGACTGTCCAGCAACTAAAGACTGTTACCTGGGGACCGCAGAGCTCCCTGCCTCCCCATGTCCATACAACCCGGTAATATTGATCTATAGCTAATACCTTTAATCCTTGTACATTATTGTGGTATTTCTCTCTGACTGCAAATCCATTGTAATTACGTTGTATAGCTTTACTGTATATTTCTGTAATTATCTAGTGCGCCCTTAAGGCAATTAAACCATAAAATTAATCTTGGGCTGATGCTTTTACTCTGATCACGAATCTTAGAATACCCAGTGGGTAACAGGACAACCTCCCCGGTGGCCATTTGCTCTAGGTGCAGTTCCCTTACTGACTTGAGAGACAAAGGGGGCGGCCGGAGAGCTGTACCTGTGGAGTTACGTCCCATTGGTGATGTGGGAGGAAAGAGGTCGTCCTTCACATTTGGTAGTAGCGGTGGGATCAGAAGCTGTGATACCCGTGCTACCATGTGGCGGTCGGCTTAGTTCCTTCACAATTGGTGGCAGCGGTGGGATCAGAGTAATAGTGTGCATTGGACCCCTACTCCCAGACACTAGAGACTACCAGCGGTACTTTCACTGCTGGGTCTTAAGTCAGCCCAGCACTAGACGGTCAGAGTGAAAATATAATAAGTTGTGTGCAAGATCGGGGTTGCAGCTGTTTCAGTAACCAAAGGTTCCCAAGATGGCGGAAGGCACCAGGAGTAGGGCAAAGGGGGAGGCCAATGCTGTGGTCTATGAGGGGTTCGATACCGATGAGGGGGAGCTCAGCCAGGGCTCCCAAGGAGCCAAACCCCCGTGCTCAGTCTCACAGTGGACTGTCCACCCCTGCCCGTCCCAGCCTGTCCAGATCGGAGGCCCTTTTCCAAGAGGCTATGGCACAGCTCGAGGCTGGTAATGATGCCGCCTATGACAGACTCCTGGTGGCGGCAGAGAAGCAGCAGAGTGGGAGCAAGCAGCGGCAGAGAGAGCGGCGGAGCGGGAGCATACAGAACGTGTGTTGCAGGCTACAGAGCGCCGTGAAGCTGCGGAGCGCCGGCACCGACTGGAGATGGCTCAGCACAGGCCCCCGCTGGACGCACCAGGCCCACCGGAGACAAGGGCTTCCAAGGTCCGGGCGGAAGACTTTCCCTTGCTTGAAAAGGATGGAGACCTGGATTCCTTTCTGCTGGCTTTTGAGAGGACCTGCCTCCAACATCATCTGGCCCCGGATCAGTGGGCAAGGTACCTGACCCCCCTTTTGAGGGGTAAGTCCCTAGAAGTTTTGGGGGACTTACCTGCCGGGGAGGAGCAGGACTACAACAGCATCAAGCGGGCCCTGATCCAGCACTACAACCTCACCCCGGAGTTGTACCGCAGGAAGTTCAGGAGCCTGCAGCGGGGTTCAAAGGACACCTGGACCGACCACATGCGGGCCCTGCTGAGAGCTTCGGAGCACTGGACCTCGGGTCTAGAGCTCACTACCCGCCAGGAGGTCCAGGAACTGTTTGTCATGGAGCAATTCTTGTGGAACTGCCCAGAGGACCTCCAGCAGTTCCTCCGTGACCGGAAACCAAAGGGGGCTTCTGCTATAGCCGCCCTGGCAGACGAGTATGCCAACAACAGGGCGCCGAAGCCAAAGAAGCCTGCCAGCAGCACCTGGAGAGGGGGTAAGCCCAATCCTGCCCCAGCCCCATATCCAGCCCCCAGAGTGCAAGGGGTGTACCCCCCGGCTGCCCTCTCCAGGCCAGGACAGAACCCAGACGTTGTCATAATTGCAATCAGCCAGGACACTTTAAGGCTGCGTGTCCTCAGCGCCAGAAGGCCCCATCCCTGCCCCAGAAACCGACCACTGTTTTGTGTGTGGGAGGGGGTGGTGGGAGGTCCCTAGACAATTACCAACCCGTCACCATCGGCCGCTCAGCGGTCATGGGACTGTGGGACACAGGCGCTGAACGAACCCTGGTACGTCCTGAGGTGGTGTCTCCTCAAGACTTGGCACCTGGGAAAACCCTTTCCGTCTCCGGAATTGGAGGCGTTGAACCGGCGCTGCCCGTTGCCAAGGTGTATTTGGACTGGGGCGCCGGGAGGGGGATGCGGGAGGTGGGAGTAACGCCGAATATTCCTGCAAATGTGTTGCTTGGGACCGATTTGGGGCGGCTAGTGTCCCAGTATGTGGCCACTGAACCCCCAAGTTCGGCTCCCCAAGAATATATGACTCTACTGTGAATGCTAATGTTAATGTATTGAATGTGCCTCCAACAGTGGAGGAGGGAGTGAAACCTGATGGTAAGCCATGCACTGACACTACACACACAGGGCTCACAGTGAGGACAGGTGAGGAGGCTGCACGGGAGAGCTCAGAGGTGGGGGGAGGGGCTGCTATGGGCAGTGTAGGGCCCCTAAGTGAACCCAGGCTGCTGAGTCTATGGCCCCTGCAGGAAGAGGAACAGGCCATGGGGGGAGGGGGCATCCCGGGAGAGGAGCCAACAGGTAAGACCCCAGGGCAGGAGTTCACATCCGGGATGTCAGGAAGTCAGGGAAGTCTGCCTGACCCGGCAACTTGGTCAGGGGACAAGGGAAAGCAAGCGCTACCCGTGGTCTCAGCGATTGTGGCCGCTGTTACCAGGAGTGGGAGCTCTGAAGCCCAAGGAGCCTCGCGGAGGTCCGACGGTTTCCCCCTCTCCGACCAAGTGGCTGCCGAGTCAGACAGTAGCCAGGAGACAGATCCCGGGAACTGACAGAGGACATGGCAGTTTCATCAATTCTTGCCACATCAAGTCAGGGATTTCAGGCAGCGTTGGAAGCTGACACTAGCCTGAAGACTCTCAAGGAGCAGGCGGCACAGCCTCCCCTGGAGTCCGACCGCGAGCGAGTGGTCTGGGACCAGGGACGGCTGTACCGGGTAACGGTCCAGCAGGGTTCACCGGAGGCGTGGCCCAGGAACCGACAGTTAGTGGTACCCCATCCGTTCAGGGCGGAATTGTTGCGGATCGAACACGAGATTCCAATGGCCGGACACTAGGGATCACTAAAACCAGGGCCAGGCTAGCTCAGCATTTCTACTGGCCTGGAATGAGGACCGAGGTGATAGCCTACTGCCGTTCGTGTGACACCTGTCAGAGGGTGGGGAAGGCGGGGCCGCGCCCCAAAGCCCCACTGGTAACTCTGCCCATCATCGAAGAGCCTTTCTCGAGGGTGGCTGTGGATCTCATTGGACCTCTGTCCACTCCCAGCCGCTCCGGGAAATGCTTCATACTAACAGTAGTGGACTATGCCACCCGGTACCCGGAGGCGGTAGCTTTGTCGTCCATTCGGGCCGACAAAGTGGCCACTGCCTTACTGGAGATTTTCTCCAGAGTGGGGTTTCCCAAGGAAATGCTCACCGACCGAGGGACCCAGTTCATGTCGCAGCTGATGGATCTCTCTGTAAGCAGGTACTTGTGCAACATCTGGTGGCCAGCCCGTATCACCCACAGACCAATGGCTTGTGTGAGCGGTTTAATGGCACCTTAAAGAAGATGCTGAAGATGTTGGTCGACTCCCACGGGAGAGACTGGGAGCAGTATCTCCCACACCTGCTGTTTGCCTACCGGGAGGTCCCACAGGCCTCAACGGGGTTCTCCCCCTTTGAGCTCCTGTATGGGCACGTGTACGGGGGCCCCTTGCTCTGGTGAAGGAAGCATGGGAAGGGGATTTAGCCACCCCTGGAGTGTCGGTCATTGAGTATGTCGTGCGCTTCCTGGACCGAATGATGGCCTTGACACGGCTGGTGCATGACAATATGACCCAAGCTCAGGCTGACCAGAAGCGATGGTACGACCAGAATGCTTGTGAGCTGACCTACCAGGTGGGTCAAAAGGTGTGGGTACTGGTCCCCGTACCCCAAAACAAGCTTCAGGCGGCCTGGGAGGGTCCATACTTCGTGCACGAGCAGCTCAACGCCGTCACCTACCTGGTCACCCTAGACCACGCCCGTGGAAGGAGGAAGGCCTTACATGTGAACATGATGAAGGCCCATCATGAGCGGGAGGCTTATGCCCACCCAGTGTGCAAACTTCCAGAGGAAGGAGAGGCAGGAACCCTCCTCGATCTGCTCACCCAAGCCAAGGCGAGTGGATCTATCGAGGATGTGGGGGTTGGCCACCAGCTCTCGGGGACCAACGTTCCCAGCTGGGTGCCAACCTACACCCCTTTCGGGAGCTGTTCGGCAGCGTGCCCGGAAGGACTGAGGCAGCAGTCCATGACGTGGACACTGGCAAGCACCCCCCAATCCGGCGTTCAGCATATCGGGTCTCTCTTGAGGTGCAGCAGCAGATGCGCCAAGAGATAGACGAGATGCTGAGGCTGGGGGTGATCCAAGCGTCCAACAGCGTGTGGGCTTCGCCTGTAGTCCTCATCCCTAAAAAGGACCGAACTACGCGGTTCTGCGTGGACTACAGGGGACTCAACGCTGTGTCGGTCACCGATGCGTACCAATGCCGCGCATCGATGACCTGCTAAACCAGCTGGCCGGGGCCAAGTACCTGACCATCATGGATCTGAGCTGGGGGTATTTGCAGATTCCCCTGACCCCTAGGGCACGGGAACGCTCTGCCTTTATCACCACATTCGGACTGTACGAGTCCACGGTGATGCCCTTCGGCATGAAGAATGCCCCTGCCACTTTTCAGCGGATGGTCAACATGCTGCTCGAGGGACTGGAAGGGTATGCGACCGCGTACCTGGATGACATTGCCATCTTCAGTCCCACCTGGGAGGATCACCTAGAGCACCTGGCGCAGGTGCTCGGGCGGATCCAGCGAGCAGGCTTGACCATTAAGCCGGAAAAATGCCAGCTGGGTATGAGTGAGGTCCACTACCTGGGACACCGGGTAGATGGGGGAGCTCTGAAACCAGAGCCCGGGAAGGTGGATGCCATCGTATCCTGGCCCACCCCAGGACCAAGAAGCAGGTGATGTCCTTCTTGGGTACTGCTGGGTACTATAGGAGGTTTGTTCCACACTATAGTGCCCTGGCCAAGCCCCTGACGGACCTCACCAAGAAAAGGCTGCCCGTCGCAGTCGACTGGACAGTCGCCTGCGAGACAGCTTTCCAGGCGCTCAAGACCGCCCTTTCTAGTTCTCCTGTACTACAGGCAGCCGACTTCACGCGGCCGTTCAAAGTGGAGACCGACGCCAGCAACTTTGGCCTCGGTGCTGTGCTTAGCCAGGTTGACACTACGGGCCATGAACACCCCGTTTTGTACCTGAGCAGGAAGCTCCTGCCGAGGGAAGTGGCCTATTCCACGATGGAGAAGGAATGTCTGGCAATTGTGTGGGCCCTGCACCGTCTGCAGCCATACTTGTACGGACGCCAATTCACCGTGGAAACAGACCACAACCCCCTCAGCTGGTTACACACGGTATCTGGGACGAATGGGAGGTTGCTACGCTGGAGCCTCGCTCTCCAACAGTACCACTTCACCATTCGCCACAAAAGAGGCAGGGACCATGGTAACGCTGATGGGTTGTCACGGCAAGGAGAGGGTGCGGAAGGGCGCATGGGGGAACACAGGAATGTGATACCCCCTAGCGCCCTCAAAAGCAGGGAGGTGTAAGGTCGGGACCGCCGCCATCTTGTATAGGACCTATACCAGTCTCCATATTGTCGGTTCACAGAGCCACAGACTGCTAACTACACAGGGCCTGTTAGCATATCCAGTACGACCGGTTTTGATGTCCACTATGAATCAAAAGGGCTTTAGTATGCTAATTAGTTTAGGCCAGTGTCTGAATAAGATGGTCATTAGTATGTTAAATAGCTCAGACTCAAGCCAGTATTTCCTGCTCCATATGAATTGCAGGCCAGTTAATATGCGTGCTTCAAAGCAAAGGGGAGGGGCCTAGAAGGTTTAAGAACTGTAGCCATGAACAGGCTGTTCTCATTCCATTTTACACACAGAAGCCAAGAAGATGGTCTAGGAAGGACCAAAAGAAAAAGGATTTGTCTTGCCAAGGGAGCAGCAGCATATGTTTTGGGGGACTGACCAGCAACTAAAGACTGTTACCTGGGGACCGCAGAGCTCCCTGCCTCCCCATGTCCATACAACCCGGTAATATTGATCTATAGCTAATACCTTTAAGCCTTGTACATTATTGTGGTATTTCTCTCTGACTGCAAATCCATTGTAATTACGTTGTATAGCTTTACTGTATATTTCTGTAATTATCTAGTGCGCCCTTAAAGCAATTAAACCATAAAATTGATCTTGGGCTGATGCTTTTACTCTGATTACGAATCTTAGAATACCCAGTGGGTAACAGGACAACCACCCCGGTGGCCATTTGCTCTAGGTGCAGTTCTCTTACTGACCTGAGAGACAAAGGGGGCGCCGGAGAGCTGTACCTGTGGAGTTACGTCCCATTGGTGACGTGGGAGGAAAGGGGTCGTCCTTCACATTTGGTAGCAGCGGTGGGATCAGAAGCTGTGATACCCGGGCTACCGTGTGGCGGTCGGCTTAGTTCTTCACAGATGTCCACTCGTTTTTCTTTACTTAGCTGCTTTTTTCTTGCCATAATACACATTCTAACAGTCTATTCAGTAGGACTATCAGCTGTGCATCCACCAGACTTCTGCACAACACAACTGTTGGTCCCAACCCCATTTATAAGGCAAGAAATCACACTTATTAAACCTGACAGGGCACACCTGTGAAGTGAAAACCATTTCCGGTGACTACCTCTTGAAGCTCATCAAGAGACTGCCAAGAGTGTGCAAATAAGTAATCAAAGCAAAAGTGGCTACTTTGAAGAACCTAGAATATAAGACATATTTTCAGTTGTTTCATGCTTTTTTGCTAAGTATATAATTCCACATGTGTTAATTCATAGTTTTGATGCCTTCAGTGTGAATGTACAATTTTCATGAAAATACAGAAAAATCTTTGAATGAGAAGGTGTGTCCAAACTTTTGGTCTGTACTGTATGTGTATAGGTAAAATGCCCCCAATAATATAATCAAAAGACTCAAATTGCACTACATAGAGAACATGTCACAGTTTTACTGCAACAGAAAGGAGCCAGAAGACTGCAGCTTCAGATTTCTCCTACTTCTGCACTGATTAGAATCACTTCACATTCATATTAAACGGTTGTAAATTTATTTTAGCAGTGCAGCAGTTAATCTGCTCAGTTGAGAGCTCCTGGAAGCTTTACTGCATGAAGGCTCTCAAAAGTGCAAGGTTAGCCACTCTCATCTCCTATATATACTGGGTCCTGGCTAGCACTCATTATCAGAGCAAGCTTATGCTGCATGGCTGGAGGTTGTTGGTAGATTGTGAGACTATTGCTAGGTTGTGAGTGTGTGATAATGTCCTTTCTTCTTCTAATTTGGTTTAACCCCATCCTCAAGTGCCTGGTTTTTACCTTGATTGTTTATGTGTGTATATTTGTATGATTGGTATTTTCCTTTATCGCTGTTCCTATTACCTTGATAGTCTGGTTGGTGTATTATGGTTCACTACTACAGTACTCCCCTCTTCCCTGGGTGGGGATGTGTACAGACTGAAGGCAGATTCAGGACCTAAGGCAAGGTACGTGGCCCTGGCATCTTCATCATCAGAAGTAATCTGGGAAACAGGTTACACTAGGGCACCCCTAGTGTTAGAGACAATGAAGAAGCCCATGGTCCTGGGATATCTGACAACAGAGTGACCGAACAATGAAACATCAAGAGACAAAAGGAAAATGCAATAAAATTCAGTGTGACATAATGAATGCAAAATTAATACAAATCACATAGCATGAATGGTGGACAAGACACGTGTTTCGCCAGTGACTTTAACGGGTCCACCATTCATGATCAATGCCACCAGCAAGGTGTGCATCGGCTACACCACTCTTACTGTGGGGTCTGTATTCATTTTGTACCTAATTTTTAATAATTTGCAGTGTAAATTTACACTTTTATTTATTGGCCTGGTTTTCTAATTGTAGTTCATAGGCACTTTGTAAATGCTAGAGGAATCCTTGCAACAGATTAATGATCATTTCAGCTGTTATGCAAATTAATTTACTATTGAACACCATGGAAGAAGCTATAAACCTGATAAATCTTTCTGACCCTGCTGAGTTTTATATTTCCTTTGAAACAACTAAATCAAAACACTGTGATCTGTATAATTTACTTTGTATTATGCAGAAACTCCTTGACACTACCATTTCACTGTCATTTAATATTAGAAATCAACATTGTAAACTAAAGCTGAAATTAACCAAAGACCCAAAACTCCCTAACATAGATATTTTAATGAAAATTACATATTCAAATTTGATTCTAGTCATATATCATATAAAGTAGTAGCAGGTACCAAGAATTAATTATTTCAATGCTATTGTTATTACATTTTGTTAAATTTGTGATTATGGTTAAAAATAAATATATACTCAACAATATATGGAAAGCAATGTTTGGATTAACTGTTAAATCCCCATCACACTAAGCGAGATCGCTAGCGAGATCGCTGCTGAGTCACAAGTTTTGTGACGCAACAGCGACCTCAGCAGCTATCTCGCTATGTTTGACACGTACCAGCGATCAGGCCCCTGCTGTGAGATCGCTGGTCGTGTCAGAAATGCCTGGACCTTTCTTTGGTCGTTGAGATCCCACTGGATAGCATGCATCGGTGTGTTTGACACCTTTTACCAATGATCTCGCTAGCGACTCAGCACTGAAACACATAGGAGACACATCGTCACACAGGTCGCTACGGGTCGCCGATCGTTGCTGCGTCGTTGGGAAGATCTGACTGTTTGTCATCTCACCAGCGACCACAAAGCGACGCAGCAAGGTCGTATCGTTTTCGGGATCGCTGCTGCGTCACTGAGTGTGACGGTACCCTTAGTCTATCAACCTGAACTTATAGCTTCAAAGAGAGATGTTTCTGGGCATTACAGTCCATGAAAATCACCCATCGGAACCTGGCTTCATCACTTACCACCGCAGCCCACATCCTGTGCTTCCACCTCCTGCTGCTGCCTGCGGTTTGTGCACAGCTTGCAGAGTCCCAGGAACTGTGCTTAAGGCATGCGCACACTCCCTTCATCTTAAAACGACGCTGTGCTGAAGTGTCACCAACCAATGGCTGTGAAACACTTATTATTTAAGGCACTACCACTTAATAGTAGGTGCCTCAGCAACTTGTTCACTTGCCTTGTTTCACACTTTCTAGTTCTCAGGTCCCCTGTACCTGCTAGTGCCTGCCAGTCCTTGCCCATTCCTGCCTGTATATGTCTTCCAATACCTGTTGTGTGTTACTGCATTCCAGCCATGCCTGCCTGCAGCTGCCTTCCTGCATAACAGTCATATTTGCCTGCACTTACCAATACCTGCCAGTATACAAGCCGTACCTGCCTGCACCTGCCAGTGCTTGCCTGCATACTATCCATACCAGCCTGTACCTGCCAGTGCCCGCTTGTATACCAGCTGTACCAGCCTGCACAGTCCAGTGCCTGTCTGTAAACCAGCTATACCTGTCTTTATCTGCCAGTGCCTATCTGTACACCAGCTATCTTCACCAGCACCTGCTGTTCCTGTGTTCCTGTCTATAGCATTTTAACTTTCCTCCAGTGCCATTCCAGTTCCCTGTCCCTGTTTGGTCAGCTGCCATGAGTCCGAGGTCTATCCACCATATGTAGCCAAGTCTAACCCCACCATCAGGGGCTCTAGTGAAGAGATGGGTGTTCACCTAGTTATGCCCCTCCAGGCTTTCCTCAGACCATGACACATTGGCTCCAACAATCCCATTACAGTTTGCTCTTATCATGGAATCCACAGTCTCTCAATCTTCTCTACTTGTATCAGGAGGTCTTCCGTCATAAAGACCAGCAACTTCTCTTATATGAACATAGTTACCACCCTCCCCTTGGACATGCTAATATCTGCAGCTATATCTGCAGCTACATCTGCCTGTCGAAGTTGAGGCATCCTCAGCCATGACTCACAAGCCTCCCAGTTATGTTCCTGGTTATGGACCCTGTCAGTTGGCGCTACCATGTTATGATGGTGACTCTGCCCTATTCCAAAGATTCAATGCACTCTGCACTTTGAGCTCTTGGCACATCAGTTCACTTCAGATAGGGCCAAAGTGGCATTGATCATGTCCCATCTTACTGTTGAAGCTCTGGTGTGGCTCAATACCCTATGATAGAGAGGGCTCCTACAGTTTCCAATCTACTGTTTTTTGAAGCCTTCCGCAAGGTATTTGATGATCCTGGTCGCATCTCCTCTGCAGCATCCTCCCTCCTCAGATTGTGCCAGGGAAACTTCACAGTGCGTCAGTACGCCATCCAATTTCGTACTGTCCTCTGAGCTCACCTGGGACAATGAGGTGCTGGTTGTCACCTTTTGGGAGGGTCTCTCTGAGAGAACTACAGTTGGATGGTCATCATATACCGACGTTATGGGACGGCCTGGTGTCCCTGGCAACTCGGATCAACATCAGGTTTTAGAAGCCCTCAAAGGAGGTGACCCTCCTTTCTCCTATCCTATCTGTCAAAGGCTGATTATGCTGCTGATCTCAGCTTCGGCACCCTCCTCTGAATCCATGCAAATTGACTGGGTGAAGCTGGCGAAGCATCGTCAGGAGGTCCCTTTTGCCTAGAAGTCTTGCTTCTATTGAGGCAGTCTTGAACATTTAATCTATTTCTGCCCTGAAATAACAGAAAACTAGAAAGTCTAGGATCTGATGGAGAGGCTACCCTCGCAAGGAATACTCCTCTCCTTCGCTGACTCTATCAGCATCCGTTTTCTGTGATAAAATCAGTTTTGTTGAATTGACCAACCTGGACTCTGGTTCCAAAGGAAATTTTATTCAACAGTCTGTTGTGGAGCGGTATCAGATTGTAAGGAGGTAGACCGGACCACGGGTACCTGCATGCTAGGTCCGGAACTAACAAGGCTGCATCGTCTGTTTCCGGGGGGAAGCTGAGAGAGGCGGACGTTCCCCTGCTGCAGGAAGAAAGGAGGAGATAGATGGATCTTCCGGCTCACCCAGTAGAGCCGGGAAAGCGCGCGCAGCAGGGGAAAGAAAGGGAGAAACGCGCCAAAAGGTCAGTCTGTCACCGGCACAGAGCAGTGCAGAGGGCAGCACAGAGAGCAGCATGCAGAGCGGGGAGCTGCTCGCTCTGCTTCCCCCTCCAGTGAGCATTGACTTGGTAATGGGCCATATAGAGGGAGCCCCCGTTGCCTGCAGAGTGGAGCAGAGTGGAGCCATGCAGAGCCGGGCCAGCAGAGCAGAGCTAAGCCAGGTGCCGTACCCGGCGTGACGGTGAGTCCGCACATGTTCTGCTCAAGAGTGACCACATAGTTGACAAACCCCTGCATTCAGGTCCACCGTTTGTGGATGACCCACTGTAAGCTCCCTGCTACCCTCCACGCTAGGAGGTGACTCCAGTTGAAGGCAGAGGCTGCATTGAGTGTGTGACACAGAGAGAGACAAATGGCTAGGCTAGATCCTGACTACTAAGGACTTCTGTACAAAACGGAGCGAAGTCCCGTTCTGGCGGTTCCCCCCACTAGACTCAGTGCCGTGTTAGATACAATTGAGCACGGGAAATCTTCCTGCCTCCCAGAGAGTTCACCTAGGCATCCCGCGCCGCTGTTGCCGGTGCCACCTTTGGATCCCCACCTGTTACAGACCTGGCGAGACATCACGTGCCACTGTTGTCGGTGCCACCATTGGAACCCCGAGGAGCTGCACCCAAGAAGACTACAGACTGATAAGTTTCACCTCTTTATTACTGAACTTTCGTTCGTCCCTTACCTATCCTGCCACACTTCCCAGTTCTGCCCCATTCTTTACCGTCACCCTATAATCCCTCACTCCCTGCATGGAGTACATTCCTTGTTTAATAAATACTTTAACTCTTGATCTGTCTCCTGTCCATGGCGACATCCCGCATTCCTGCGATTTCTTCAAGATTCCCCTCCAACGTCCAAAGAATCCATTGGTGGTATCTTCTGTGGATGTGAAACCTTTGAGACTCAAAATGTAAGGTATGGGTGTAGTCAGCTCACCACAGACTGGGTGCAAATTCCTCTCCGTTGACCACTGCCCAGCAGGATCCAAATGAGCAAAGTGAAGAACAGGAACAGGAAAGGAAGGATCCAGCGATGCCTTGGAACAGCTAAGAAAGTTATCTTTATTCCAAAATGAGTAAAAATGTAATCTGGCACATATTGTAGGGTATACTGCACATAAGAACTGATCAACAAGTTTTGACCGAAGTCTTCCTCAAGTTCTAGTTCTAAACCTGGTAAATGTTGTTTTTATAATATGGCCAATAATGTATTAGGTGAACAATTAAAATAATCTGAATATGCAAATTAAATTCATGAAAAGCTGATTTTTTTTCCTTAAAAGACATAAAAATATTGAGACAACAGTAAGAAAACATGTATTGACTTGAATAACATCATATACAACACAAATCATAATTCTAATAATATCTAATAAGATCCTGTCTGGCATTTAAACCTAGCAGAGCCCTTGTGTCTAGCATAAAAATTCAGTATGATTCCATGCCAAATAATTTATGTTTGTGATTGCTACCTCTATAAGGTTTGTAAACTTTCTCTATGGCATTAAATAAGAATGAATTTATAATACCTTTAGGTGGCAAAATGCTTGGAAGCCGCAGTGGGTGATAATGCATTGGGTTTGATTGCATCTGCTAGGTGTCATCTGATGTGAACTTTAAGAGGACATGTTGTACAACCTATGTATTGTAAGTTACAGATGGTACATTTAATTGAATAAATAACATAAGATGAGTTACAACTGATGTAGTCATTAACTGGAAAAATAATGGGATTATGCGTATAACTAAACTTATCATTTTTTGTGCAAAATTGCATGCTCTAGATTTAGCGGCTCCGCACTTATAGAAACCTTTGACATTAAGCCAATTTTTTTGAGAATGTTTTTCGTTATAATTACTCTGGAAAAGACTGGGTGACAAAATTGAACCCAAAGTTGGAGCTTTTTTCGGGACATAACGTACATGATTTTTTAAAATTTCCTTTAATTTCTGATCTTGATGGAGAATAGGAAGATATTTCTTGATTATAGAGACTATTTGCTTGTATTGTGAGCTATATTGAGTAGTAAATGTGACACCAGAATTATGAATATTGTAATATGTGTTCAATTTTTTCTTGTTTTTTAAAAGACTGCTACGATTGATCTTGGTTACTTTTTTCATAGCTTCATCCAAATTCTTTTTACAATAACCTCTTACTATTAGTTTCTGGCAGACCAAATTAGATTCTTTAACAAAGGTGTCATCATTAGGGCAGTTTCGCTTTAATCGAATGAGCTTACCATAAGAAATGTTTTTGGTGACGTGTGGAGGGTGACAAGAATTAGCCATAAGTTTGGAATTGCTGGATGTCGGTTTCTGATTGGGGAAATGGTTACCATATTAATAATATGGTCTCCATAAAGAGTCAGGTCCAAAAAATTGATTTGGCACTCATCAAAGAAATGTGTGAATTTTAAATTAAATTCATTAGCATTAATGTAATGTACAAAGTCAATGGCCTCCTCCTGTGTGCCACCCCACACCAGGTGGAGGTCATCTATATAACGTCCATACCAAACAATGTTTTTACCTTGGTGATTGTCTTCATTGAACAAAAAAACTTAGTCCCAATGTGACATTACAATGTTTGCCAGCGATGGTGAGAATTTTGCCCACATGCTGACACGGGTCCTCTGTAAAAAAAAAACCTATGATCAAAGCAAAAATAATTATGTCATAATAAGAAATTAACTGCTAATAAAAGAAATTAATTAATTTCCGTATCATAAATGCTGTATTTGTCCAGATGGTGTGACAATCTGGTTAAAGCTACATCGTGGGGGATAGATGGATACAATCCTATGACATCACAGGATAACCATTTATGTTTGCTCTGCCAGCTGAATTCATTAAAAATACTTGTGATGTATTTAGAATCTCTTATGTAGCTAGTAGTGATGGGCGAGCACTAAAATGCTCGGGTGCTCATTGCTCGAGTTGAGCAAATTGGAATACTCGGGTACTCGAACAGAACAACGAGCCCAATGTAAGTCTATGGGAAACCCGAGCATTTTTACCGCAATCCCCCTCGGGGGTCCTTTCAAGGTCTAAATAGGTTTGAAAATGATGGAAACACTGCTCAAATGACACGGGGACATCATGGGGATCCCCCCAGGTAGCATTCCTGACTCCTAGTTCACAGCTTTAAACAATGTTGTCAGAGTTTCAGGCCATTTTTACTGATGCACCAAAAAACATACCAAAACGAAACCAAAACGGATTTTGCTGGGAAATATGTTAAGGTACATCCTTTCCAGGTTAATGACTTGTATATAAGGCAAAATAATTAACCCCAGACCAAAATGTTCCTCCCCCACTTGGGCTATGTTCCGACGCAGCGTTTTTGAAGAGTTTAACATTGCTTTCAATCAAAACAAATGCATTCACTGGGAAATGTCATTGTAACATTTAACAACCCTAACTGGTCATGTGGTGTGTGGCACATAAGCAGACATATCTTGTTTCATTTATGAAGGAGGGACTCTTAGGCTAAGTGCACACGTTCAGGATTATTTGCTTTTTTTGCGGCAAAAAACGCGTAAAAAACGCATGAATGAAGCATCCTATTATTTAGAATGAATTCCACAATTTTTGTGCACATGGTGCGTTTTTACCGCGAAAAAAGTCTGGTTTTGCTCAGGAAAATTCTGCACACATTCCTGAACGTGTGCACTTAGCCTTAAAGTCACAGAGCCTATTATTACAGGGGCATCAGACAGCATTAATCTGCTTAAAGGGCCATTATTAAACAGTGGGTCTCCTAAACTGTTATAGCCTATGCAGTGAGTGGATGGGCTGCCAAGAAGTACGACGCACCCCAATACACCCTTCATGAGATGTCCAGGATGGCTTCCATAAAAAATGTTGCATTGAATGCAAGGCCTGCCCTGCTACCAAGTCATATGCACTCTAATAAGCCTTTGAACACAGGTACTGGATGGACCCAGGAAATTCCACTTCACATTATTCATTTTGTACTCCCATTCTGTTTTCTTATACATTGACTGCAAGGCCTGCTCTGCTACCAAGTCATATGCACCGCAATAACTCCAATCCCCTCATGGAAGAAACATGGAGGACGGCTTCATAAAAAAGTCCCATTAAAAAGGAGCTGGTCTCCTAGACTTGTAAATAAAGGGTATGGGCTGGCAAACATTTTCCCCTGTGGGGTACACCTCAACCGTTTTCAGAACAAGTATTTTACACACAGCATAAGCACCCACTCTTGTTAATAATTTGACACTGGCTGTAGCTGCATGGAACACGTAAACCCTTTTGATCTACTGGCGGTGGATGATGAACCGTGGAGGAAGGCCTGATTAAAAAATAGGCCAAATTTTTAGTAGCGTGTTTCATATACTTGGAATGCCCATACATTTAGTGTATGGGCTGGCAAACATTCCCCTGTAGGGTACACATCAACCATTTTCAGAACAAGTATTGTACGCATAGCCTACCCACCCACCCTTGTTAATAATGCGACACTGGCTGTAGCTGCACGGAACACGTAAACCCTTTTGATCTAGTGGCAGTGTATGATCAGACGTAGAGGAAGGCCTGATTAAAAATAGGCCCAATTTCTAGGAGCTTTTCTCCTAGACTTGGAATGCCCATACACTTAGTGTATAGGCTGGGAAACATTTCCCCTTGGGGGTGTACATATTTTTTGTATTTTGGTGATGGGTATCATAACACCTTTGCCAAAACATAGAGTCACTGGACTAAATATGTTCACCCTGGTTTTGAAGTGGTGTTGGACGGTGAGGATGAGGAGGAGGAGGAGGACACCAAATAGCCAAAATCAGGAAACGTATATCCATGTTTGGTTGTGAAGAGGTACATGGGAATACACATCCCAAAAAACACTATATTGGAGTTTATGCTTTGCTGTCATCATTTGGTGGTGTTGATAAGTCAGGCCCAATCCATCCCTTGTTCATTTTTATAAGAGTCAGCCTGTCTGCATTTTCCATAGAAAGGCGAATGCGATTATCTGTGATAATGCCACCAGCAGCACTAAAAACTCGCTCGGACAAAACGCAAGCGGCAGGGCAGGCTAGGATCTCCAAGGCATAGAGAGCCAGCTCATACCATGTATCCAGCTTGGATACCCAATAATTAAAAGGCACAGAAGAATCACGGAGGATGTTGGTACGGTCATCAAGGTACTCCCTCAGCATATTAGACAAAATTGCATTCCTTGTGAGATTACCCAGAGCCTCAGTGTATGGGCGATGGGAGGTTCTTAGAAAATTGTCCCACAACTATGCCAGTGTTCCCCTGCCTCTGCTGGAGTGGACTTGTGTCTGTCTCGCCTGTCCTGCTTAGTTGGCCAGCAAACTGTTATCTCTACCGCCAAAGGTTTTAATAATTCTGCAACAATGGCCCTATACTACTGCACCATTTTGGTACACCTGTCCGCCTCTGGAACAAGAGATTGAAATTTATCCTTGTACCATGGTCTAAAAGTGTCACTAGCCAGTAATGACTGGTACCCAATTTTTTGACAATACGAGGGTCACGGGAAAGGCAGCGCAACATAAAGTCAGCCATGCGTGCCAGAATGGTGACAGGCAAGACTTCCTTGTCCTCACCAACAGGACGACTGACCAAGGTGTCCTCCTCCTCTTCCTTTTCTTCCCAGTCCTCAGGCCATCCACGCTGAACAGACAGTATGACAGTTGTGGTTGTAGTCCCATCTATAGCGCATGAAAGTAGCTCCTGTTCTTCCTCGTCCTCCTCATCCTCGTTGTCAACCAATCCACGTTGGGATGACACAAGGTTGGGCTGTGTGTAATCACCCGTATTGGTTCCTTGATACATGTCCTCGTGCTCCGCCTGCAATGCCTCCTCTTTCATTGTGAGCAGAGAGCTTTCCAGAATGCAGATGAGCAGGATGGTGACACTAATTATGGCTTCATCACCGCTCATCATCTTGGTGGACTCCTCAATGTTTTGGAGGATGCTACATATGTCTGACATCCATGTCCACTGCTGAGGTCTTATGTGTGGAGTCAAACCTGACAAACGACGGCCTTGTTGATTGAGTATTGTGACCTGTGGGGAGTTGGCTGCGTATTTCCGCTTACGTTCCAATAACTGGAGTATGGACAACTGAAGGCTGCGCTGGGACAAGGACATGGATGTTCTTGAGGATGGGGCTATTTGACTGTGGGCAACAGCAGGTGCAGGGCAGGAGGCCTCTTCGCATGCACAGTGGACAGTGGATTGGCTTGAACGCACAACAGTGGAAGAAGCAGTGGTGTCACCCGCAGACACTGTTCCTGGAGCTCACAAAAAACATATACATATACACATATGCACATGTATATATAAATAATCTGCCTAGAAAAAGTGGCACTTCTAATCAAATATAAATCCTACAAAAATCATGAAGCTCTATGCCATAAAATAAGATTTTAGTAAACAAATTCATTAAAATGTTACAGATGAATAGATATGGGGACACAAAAATGCACGATCCCTTGAGAAAAAGCAGGACAGCGAAACGCGAGTCAGGGGTGCTGGTCTTTCAGGTATGGCATTTTCACACTAGCTATAACTTTCCTCTTTTAAGCCACCAATGATATACTATCCTTATGGTAACCTTATAGCATCTTTAATTAGCATTTTTTACACTATGCACATTGCACTTTGATAATCATGCACATATGTTTGCCAATATTCAATAAGGGTCTGACTGCTGGCTTATTATTTTAAGGGGGTTTGTTATTGAGGCAGTAATTTATGCATTGAATTATATTTTTCTGGAGTTTTGGCACACGCCTTAATGAATTAACACTAGAATATATATACTGTATGTCCATTTTAATGAACTGATGCTATGAATTTGTATACCCAATTTTTGCTTCAAGAAATAATATTGTAATTCCTATACATCCTCATACCTTATTTCCTTGAAAGACCTTTATTTTTCACTGTTCCTGGAGCCTGGGGTCGGGACCACAAAGTCGGGTTCTTTGCTGCCATGTGCCTGATCATTCTGGTGGTTGTAAGTCTGGTAGTGTTGCTACCACTGCTGATGCTGGCATGATAGGTGTTGCAAATGGCATGTTTGGGGTTAACAACCAAACTCGGGGAGACCTAACAGTTGGACTGGCAACTTCTGTCAGGTTGGTGTTACGGGTAACGGTTGCATGCCTTCTGTCTGCAGCCACCACACTGCTTCTTCCTGTCTGAAGTGGTGCGATGCCTACCTCCCCCTGTGTGCTGCTGTACTCACTCTGCATGTCCTCCTGCCAGGTTGGGTCTATTACTACATCATCCACTACCTCATCTTCCACTTCCCCACCTTTGTCTTCCTCCTGACTTTTCGGCAATTGTGTCTCATTATCGTCCACCTCTCGTGACTGTGGCTGCTCAAAGATTTGTGCATCGCCATATGGAATATCATCTTGCCCTGATTCTAGTGGAGCGAGTGAGAAGAACGAATCTCCAAATGGAAAACTGAACAGCTCTTCGGAGTGTCCGAGTGTGGGATCAGTTGTCTCTGGACACTCAGCATGATGGGAGGAAGGAGGATCAGGGCAAGGAATATGTGGTCCAGATTCACGGCTACTGTGACTTGACTGTGCTGAAGACAGGGTGCTGGTAGTGGTGGATAAGTAACTGGAAGGTTTATCTGCTATCCAACCAACAGCCTTTTCACACTGCTTGAGCTTCAACAGTGCTGTCTTGCTGCGGTTCCCTAGGACTTCGGACACTAAGGTCCAGTGAGAAGATGTGGGTGTTTTCGGTATGCCAATTTCAGCTTGCCAACGGCCGCGGCCTGCACCATCATCATCACGTCCACTTCCCCGTGCCTTGCCACGCGCCTTGCCCATTGTAAATGGAATAGAATATTATACACGTTCACTACAAAAGAGTGATTTGGGAGTCAATTTGTATACGTGTGCTTGAAAACCACACTTTTACCTATCTGAACTTTAGGTAAAAAATGTTTTTGGCCTTATCAGATTTAATTATTATGTTAACAGACTGCAAAAAAATACAATGTTTTGACCTAAGCTGGCCAAACTTTGAGCACGCACTGATATGAGCTGGCACGGAGATACTGTACCACTACGACAAATGTTTTTTTTGCTTTCTTGTTTTTTGGGGGGCTAAATAGTGCTGTATATGTACAGTTTCACGCAGGGCACAAGAAATAAAAAAAACTGCCATAAACTGGCCAAACTTTGAGCACATACAGATATGAGCAGGAACGGCGATACCACTACGACAAATGTGTGACCTGTTCTTTTTTTATTTTTGGGCTAACTATTGCTGTATATCAGTACAGTGACATCTAGGCCAAAAAAAAGAAAACTGCCGTAAACTTGCCAAACTTTGAGCACACACAGATATGAGCTGCCACGGAGATACCAGTACGACAAGTGTGGGGCCTGTATTTTTTTTATTTTTTGCGAAATACTGCTGTATATAAGTACAGTGACAGCCAGGACAAAAATAAGAAAACTGCTATGCACTGCCCAAACTTTGAGCACACACAGATATGAGCTGCCACGGAGATACCACTAAGAGAAATGTGTGCCGTTTTTTTTTTATTTTGGGCTAACTAGTGCTGTATATAACTACAGTGACACCCAGGACAAAAAAGAAAACTGCTGTAAACTGGCCAAACTTTGCGCACACACAGATATGGGCTGCTACGGAGATACCAGTATGACAAATGTATGGCCCGTATTTTTTTTTTTTGTGTGAAATACTGCTGTATATATGTACAGTGACACCCAGGACAAAAAAAAGAAAACTGCTGTAAACTGCCCAAACTTTGAGCACAAACAGATATGAGCTGCCACTGAGATACCAGTACGAAAAATGTATGGCCTGTATTTTTCTATTTTTTTGCGATATGCTGCTGTATATAAGTACAGTGACACCCAGGACAAAAAAAGAAAACTGCCGTAAACTGTACAAAATTTGAGCACACACAGATATAAGATACCACTACGACAAATGTGTGCCCTGTTTTTTTTATTTTTGGGCTAACTAGTGCTGTATGTCAGTACTGTGACACCCAGGACAAAAAAAGGAAAACCGGCCTACACTGGCCAGTCTTTGAGCACGCACAGATATCAGCTGGCAAGGCGATACCACTACGACAAATTGGTGTTTTTTTCTTTTCTCGGGGGTAAATACTGCTGTATATAAGTACAGTGACACCCAAGACAAAAAAGGAAACCGCTGTAAACTGGGCAAACTTTGAGCACGCACAGATATGAGCTGGCACGGAGATACCACACCAAAAAATGTGTGGCCTGTATTCCAATTACACCTGGGGCTAGCTATATAGGACTAATTTATCATACAGGTAGCAGCAGAAGCACCAGAATACAGGAAGCGAATGGACCCCCTTGATGTATGCAATGATCTATATACACACATACAGTGCCTGCAGTCCTTGCAATGATGTGTATAGAGCGACATACACTACACTGCCCACCTAACACTGGAACCTATATACTCTGGAATTAGTCCTTAGAAGGACTGTTGGTTTAGCTGGATTTGAGTAGATTAGGATGGTGGACCTCACACTAACTAAGAAATCCCCAAATCTTACCCTATCTCGGCAGCAGCTCTCCCTACACTATCTCAATTCAGAGCTGACTGCGCCTAGCAGGGCGGCATCCGGTCTCTTATACCCCTGATGATGCTGTGCTGCCAGCCAATCACTGCACAACTGCAACAAAGATGGCTGCAGCGTTTCCTTGCCTGGCAGACAATCCCTGCATTGTGATTGGGTCTGTAAAGTCCGCCAAAAAAGCTGGGTGGAGACTCGAGTTCCCACCAAGTAATCCCTGAAATGCTCGGTGCTCGCCGAGTACACTGAGTACCATGATACTAGGGCGAGTAACGAGTAGTGGCGAGCATGTTGGCTCATCACTAGTAGCTAGGCATAGCTTGTACCAAGGGCTGAAGGTGGTAATCGACCCATGATCCCAAGCGTTCCCCAAAGAACCGATATCAGCCACAATGGGTCTCATGGGTGAAAGAAATAGATTCTTGTGGAGCTTGGGAAGGGCATGGTGGCCCTATTGGATGGTCACTATGGAGATAGTCCATTATTCTTTTATTTAATACTTTCATATGAAGACCCTCCTATAATAAACTGCTTAGTGCAAGATTGAATGACAAAGTTGTGGTAAAACACGAGTCTCTTGGTGAGTGAGCTGATCGTACCTATGCATCATTTATTTTGTTGTTTGCATACTGGATATATTCCCCTATCTTTATTTACCATTCATTACTACTTTTTAACATTATTATTATTGATACAGTTTTTTGAAGGGAACCCTGCAACAACTCTGTTAAATCAGAAAAATGTGCTATACTCAAGGCTCTGTGTACATATATTCAGGAAATAAAAGACTAGTCAGTTGACATGTGATATTTCCTGATCTTGATTTGTCTCTGATACATCCCTATACACATGAAATAACAAACTCTGTGGATATACTTTCTCATTTTCTCACTCATCAGTTTTCTTCTTAGTCTGTGTCTGCTTTTTGGCTGTTGGTTTAATCTTATTTTTATTATTTTTAAATTCATTGAATAAAATTAAGTTTTTATTAAGACATTGTTATTTTTTGTGTCCCGCCACATCTCTTTTTTTCGGTTGTATAAACCCTAAAATAAAAACATTTATAACAAAATAAAATGACAATGTACAAACTCTCATGATGCACTTAGGATGTCCAGCCACTAGCACATCCTCGCAGAAACCTTGCACACCTAGACATTCACAGACTCTCAGACTCTCTTCTACCTCTGTCCTCCATATCTTCAGTCCACGACACGGACAGCACCACCGCTTTCTATAACGCCACCCTCACATCAGCCATAGACTCAGTCGCCACTCTCACGCGTGGCAAAGTGCGACGAATCAATAGGCAACCCTGGCACAACAATCTCACCAAAAAACTTCAACAATCATCCAGGGTCACGGAGCGGCGTTGGAAGAAAACACGCCTGCCAGACGGCTTCACTGCTTTCAAACAAGCTGCACTTGCCTTCAAATTAGCCCTCACCTCTGCTAAAGAGACCTATCTCACAAACGTTGTATCTTCATTATCCTACAACCCAAAATAACTGTTCAGCACATTCAATTCTCTCCTCCACCCACCACTGCCACCTCCAACTCCCTCATCTCTGCCGAGGACTTTGCCACCTATTACAAAAATAAGATCGACCAAACAAGGCAAACCTTTACTTTTCCACCACCCCAACCACTCCATTTACCAGACCTCTGCCCTTCCCTAATAATGTCCCTCTCCAACATTACTGAAGGAGAGCTTACTCATCTCCTTTCCAAATCACACCTCACCACCTTTGCACTTGACCCCATCCTTTCCCACATGCTAGCCAACCTCACTAACATGCTCATTCCAGCCCTAACCCATCTCTTCAACCTATCACTATCTTCTGGTACCTTCCCCTCTGCCTTCAAACATGCCACCCTCACATCCATCCTCAAAAAAACAAACCTTGACCCAACTGCTATGCCCAGCTATCGCCCCATATCACTGCTCCTGTTTGAGTCCAAACTCCTTGAGCAGCATGTCCATGCTCAACTTTCCTCCCACCTTTCATCTAACTCTCTCCATGACAACCTCCAATCTGTCTTCCGCCCCCACCACTCCACCAAAACTGCCCTGACCAAAATTACTAATGACTTACTCACAGCCAAAGCTAATAGACAGTTCTCCATCCATCTCCTTCTTGACCTGTCCTCTGTCTTCGACACAGTCGACCACTGCCTACTGCTACAGATTCTTTCTTCCCCTGGCATCAAAGATCTTGCCCTGTCCTGGATCGCCTCTTATCTTTCCGACTGCACATTTAGCGTTTCCCACTCCCACACTACCTCCTCATCACACCCTCTCTCTGTTGGAGTCCCTCAAGGCTCTGTCCTGGGGTCCCTACTTTTTTCCATCTATACCCTTGGCCTAGGACAACTCATAAAGTCCCATGGCTTCCAGTACCTGTATGCGGACAACACTCAGATCTACCTCTTCGGCCCAGATGTCACCTCCCTATTGTCCAGAATCCTGGCGTGTCTTTCAGTCATATCCTCCTTCTTCACCTCTCGCTGTCAAGTATAGTGTACAGTTCCTATAGCGTCTTGTGCTTGGGTGCGAGGAAAACACAGGAGACATAGGTTGAAATGAAATGACTTGTATTACTTCATACAAGCATGCTGAAAAGTTCAAACAGTTTGCAGGAACAGCGACAGGAGACACAGCAGGCAAGAGTAACTTTAAGCACTACAATAAATCTCCAAAGCAGGTTCAGGATCTCTTCTCTGTACCGTAATTCCTCTGCAAACATGGATTCACCAAACAGCAGGTTTCCAGAGTCCAAAAGTGTTCCAAGGTTCCTCAGTAGGGAATAGCTGGAGTACAAGTCCAAGGCTTCCAGGAGTCAGGTCACAGACTGACTGAGGCTTGATTCAGGAGCACTGATTGCTCAGCTGAGGCTGCTTAAGAAGCAAGAGGGAAGAATCAGGGCGGGAACATTAAAACTGGAAACTCCATATTAACTGAGGGCAAGAGCTGCAGAAAGACAGAAAGCAAAATGGCCGACGGAAAACTGAGTTTCAAGGAACATGTCAACAGAGACAAAGAACCTTACATTACTCCCCCCTTAGGGACAACCTCCGGATGACCTCAGACCAGGCTTGTCAGGGTACCTCTGATGAAACTGGCGGAGCAGGTGAGGAGCATTTACATTATTGACTGGTTCCCATGAGTTGTCCTCCACTGGGTAGCCCTGCCATTTAATCAAATATTGCAACTGATTTCTGTACAACCTGGAATCTAGAATCCTTTCCACCATAAATTCTTCCTGACCATCGACCAGCACTGGGTCAGGGCAAGGAGAAGAACGTCCAGGAAACGTATTGGGTGTTTCAGCCTTTAGTAGGGATACATGAAAGACAGGGTGGATTCTCATAGTTCTGGGTAGTTGAAGACGACAAGCAACAGCACTTATAATCTTATTGATCTTATAAGGTCCAATGTACTTATGTCCCAATTTAGACGATGGAATCTTTAATTTAAGATTTCTGGTTGACAGCCAGACCAAATCTCCTACCTTGAAAGCTGGTGCAGGTTTACGAAATGTATCTGCTGCTTTCTTGTACCTTTCCTGAGCCAATTCTAGATTTTCCTTTAGAAGATCCATATTCTTTTGTAAAGAAGTGATTCTTTCAGCCACTGCCGGCAAGGGCGTATCTATGGGAAATCGAGGAAGAATGTTAGGATGATAACCTAGATTGGAGTAAAAAGGAGACTGCTTAGTGGAGGCGCTCTGAGAGTTGTTATAAGAGAACTCAGCCAGTGGAAGTAGATCCACCCAATCATCCTGTAGGTGGCAGATAAAACAGCGGAGATACTGCTCCAGGGTCTGATTGGTTCGTTCTGTCTGTCCATTAGTCTGGGGATGAAAAGCAGAAGAAAGGTTTACTTTAATGTCCAATGCTGCACAGAAATTTTGCCAAAACCTTGAAGTGAATTGCACCCCTCGATCCGAAATGTCCTCATCCGGTACTCCATGTAAGCGAAACACATTCTTAATCATCAAGTCTGATGTCTGTTTTGCAGTGGGTAAGCCGACACAAGGGATAAAATGAGCTGCCTTTGTTAGACGGTCAACCACCACTAGAATGGTGTTCTTCCCTTGAGAGGTTGGTAACTCCACAATGAAGTCCATAGAAATGGATCCCCACGGGCGGGACGGGGTGCGAAGAGGTTTCAACAGACTAGTTGGTGAGGAGCGAGGTGTTTTGCATCTTGCACAGACTTCACATGAAGTGACATAGTTTAAGACATCTTTCCTGTAAGTGGGCCACCAAAAGAAACGAGAAAGAAATTCTTGTGTCTTTAGAATTCCCCTATGCCCGGCTATCTTGGAATTGTGGATGAGTTGCAATACTCTCAATCTGACTGTTTCAGGTATATACTGACGTTGTCCCTGAATCCACACACCATTCTTTAAGACAAGACTTACGTCCCTTGGGGGTTGAGCCAACAAAGAATCCGCATGGTATGCTTCCTTGATGTCCTTAAGTAGGTCTTGATTATGAATCACTCCCAGGAATCTAGAGTCAGGAAGAATAGTCTTAGGAGGAGTAAGTGGACGTGTCTCTGCTGAATGAATCCAGCGAGCCTGGCGAGGAGTCAGGCACTTAGCCGACCTGATAAATTCAAGGTTACGATGGTCTGTCAGGACGACTATTTGCTGTGCAGCTCCCTGAAAAAGGTGTCTCCATTCCTTGAAGGCGGCAATAATGGCCAACAATTCTCTATTGCCCACATCGTAGTTCCTCTCAGCCGAAGACAACTGCTGGGAAAAGAAGGCACAGGGATGCAAGACATTCTTCTCACCTGTTCTCTGAGAGAGTATAGCTCCAACGGCACAGTCTGAAGCATCCACCTCTATTATGAAGGCAAGCTCGGGGTTGGGATGTACTAAGATAGGTGCGGTGGTAAATTTATCCTTTAAACAGGAAAATGCTTCCTGAGCTTGCGGGGTCCAGGAGAACCTAGACTGTTTCCGGGTAAGTTGGGTGATAGGTGACACTACCTCAGAAAAATTCTTAATGAAACGTCTATAGAAGTTGGCAAACCCGATGAAACGCTGCACCTCCTTCACATTTCTAGGAATTGGCCAATCCTTGATGGCTTGGGTCTTGCTTCCATCCATACTAATCCCTTGCGTAGATAGTACATACCCCAGAAATTGAATTTCGGTCCTATGGAATTCACATTTTTCAAGTTTGATGTAGAGATGGTTTTGTCTTAGGCGTTCTAAGACCATTCTCACATGTTCAAGATGTTCCTTTGTGGAGTTAGAAAAAATTAGAATATCATCCAGATAAATCACCACAAATGTATCTAGGAGATCCCTGAAGATATCATTCACGAAGTGTTGGAAAGTGGCTGGGCGGGTACTGAGACCAAAAGGCATAACTACATATTCAAAGTGTCCATAGCGTGACCTGAAAGCAGTCTTCCATTCATCCCCAGGTCTGATACGGACCAAGTTATAGGCCCCACGGAGATCCAGTTTAGAGAAAATTTTGGCATGCCGCACTCTCTCCAACAACTCAGTGATTAAAGGCAATGGATAACGGTTTCTAATAGTAACCTTATTGAGTTCCCTATAGTCTATGCAGGGTCTCAGAGATCCATCTTTCTTCTTCACAAAGAAGATGGGTGCACCTGCGGGAGATGAAGAGGGCGTATGAAGCCCTTGGCTAAATTTTCGTCTATATAATCCTTCAAAGCTTTTAGCTCGGGCCCCGCTAGGGGGTAGATCTTACCAAAAGGTATCTCGGCTCCGGGTAATAATTCAATTGGACAATCATATGGACGGTGAGGAGGAAGCTGATCAGCGTTTTTCTTGTCACATAAATCGTCATAGTCCTGGTATACAGCTGGTAGTTCAGGGACTGACATGGTTCCTTTAGGAACAGAGCAAGCTGAAACTCCTTGACTCATCTGTTTCTCCGGAAAGTGTAATTCCTTGGTCTCCCAGTTAATCGTAGGATTCTGCGCCTGCAGCCATGGTAGCCCTAGAATGATGGGAAAGTGGGGAGAAGAGATAAGCAAAAAAGACATTTTCTCCTGATGATCTTTACCCATAAGGACCCTCAAAGGCTCTGTTTCTTGATCCACTGGTCCAGAAGTCAGTAGAGAGCCATCCACAGTCTCCATCTGTACTGGAGTAGCCTTCTTCACTGAACGTATCCCCTGTTTCAGAGCAAAGGAGATATCCATAAAATTTCCACTTGCTCCTGAGTCGATCATAGCAGAGCTAGACACCCAGACTGAGTCAACCCAGAGTTTGATGGAAAGGAAGCAATGCAAATTGTTTCTTTTACAACTCAGCTGGGACACCGCTGAGGAAACTTGAAAAATTGCAGCGTTTATACCGTCATCGTCCCCAGAACTAACAGAGTTTAAGTCCGAGAAATCAAGATCTCTTGCAGCAGATCTCTCTGGAGCCTGAGGCTCGGACATGACAGAGCTCCTCTCGCAACACTCACAGTGAATGACTGCTGCAGTAGTCTTACGAGAACGGCTGGGGCAGTTTATAATGAAGTGCCCTGACTTACCACAGTAGAAACATAGATTTTCCTTTATACGATGTTCTTTGCGTGCATCACTAACCCGTCTTTGTAAAGAGTCCACCTGCATGGGTTCAGGTTCTGGTTCCCTTGTGATCCTACTCAAAGGTTCCTTAGCTGAGGAGGGAGGTAGAAAAAAGGTTAGTGCGATTATTTTCGAACCATCTCTCTTGTCTGCGTTCAGTCAGACGAGCATCAATACGGATACAATAGTTAATAAAGTCACCTAACGCAGTGGGAGGGTCGGCACGAGCAAGTTCATCCTTAATCAGTGGAGACAACCCTTTCCGAAAAATAGATTTTTTAGCGGAAGTGTCCCAAGTGGTATCAAGAGCCCATCTCCTGAAATCCAGGGCATATTCGGCTACTGAACGCTTACCTTGGCGCAAAGTTAACATGGCTGCTTCAGCTGTTGCACCTCGATTGGGGTCATCAAACACCTGCCCCATGGCTGAAATAAAAGCATCAAGGTGATTCAAACAATCATTCTCAGTCTCAATCAGAGGGTTTGCCCACATCAAAGCCTTATTGGTAAGCAATATGATTATAGTAAGCACTTTGGATCGTTCAGTGGGAAATTGTGAAGCATGTGCAGAGAAAAATAAATTGCATTGATTAATAAATCCCCTGAATTTCTCACGTTCACCGCCAAAACGAAAAGGAGGTAATTTGGGGATCCCAGAACTTGGGGTTATGGCAGGAGCCTGGGCTCGTTCCTCTAGAGCCTCAATCCTGGCTCGCAATTCCTGGGTAGTCTGTCCAAACACTTGCAAATTATGATTAGTGAGGTCCTGTAGGCTTGCAAAACGGGTTTTTAAAGTCTGTACATCTGAAAGGATTGTATCAGTCACTCCGCAAAGTTCCTTTATGCGGGCCTCCATCTTCCAGATCTTTTAAGGCAGAGGTGCTGGAAGGAGAAGAGGAAAGGAAAAAAAAAAAAAAAAAAAAACAATAGTGTTTACCTGTGGTAACACTCCAGAGTAAAATTTTAAGGGAATGCGCTCACCTGGAATGGTTGTGAGAAGTCACAACCACTGTCATCACATAAGGTATTAAACGGACATCTGATATCCACAGTCACAGCAGACACGGCTTTCCCAGACCCAGCAGACACTAAACATTGGCTCCTGAATCTTGTCAAGTATAGTGTACAGTTCCTATAGCGTCTTGTGCTTGGGTGCGAGGAAAACACAGGAGACATAGGTTGAAATGAAATTACTTGTATTACTTCATACAAGCATGCTGAAAAGTTCACACAGTTTGCAGGAACAGCGACAGGAGACACAGCAGGCCAGAGTAACTTTAAGCACTACAATAAATCTCCAAAGCAGGTTCAGGATCTCTTCTCTGTACCGTAATTCCTCTGCAAACATGGATTCACCAAACAGCAGGTTTCCAGAGTCCAAAAGTGTTCCAAGGTTCCTCAGTAGGGAATAGCTGGAGTACAAGTCCAAGGCTTCCAGGAGTCAGGTCACAGACTGACTGAGGCTTGATTCAGGAGCACTGATTGTTCAGCTGAGGCTGCTTAAGAAGCAAGAGGGAAGAATCAGGGCGGGAACATGAAAACTGGAAACTCCATATTAACTGAGGGCAAGAGCTGCAGAAAGACAGAAAGCAAAATGGCCGACGGAAAACTGAGTTTCAAGGAACATGTCAACAGAGACAAAGAACCTTACACTCGCTTCCTAAAACTCAAGGTAGACAAAACCGAACCCATCATCTTTCCTACATCTCACATATCTTCCCTACTCGATCTGTCTATTATGGTAAATGGCATCACGCTCTGTCCCGCACATGAAATCTGCTGCCTCGGAGTTACTCTCAACTCTGCCCTGTCCTTCAAACAACACGTCCAAACTCTTGCCACCTCCTGTCGCCTCATACTCAAAAATATTTCCAGAATCTGTCCCTTCCTAAGCCCTCAATCTACTAAAACTCTTGTGCATGCCCTCATCATCTCCTGCCTTGATTACTGCAACACCCTCCTCTGTGGTCTTCCCGCCAACTCTCTTGCACCACTCCAGTCTGTCCTCCACTCTGATGCCCGACTAATCCACCTCTTTCCTCGCAACTCCCCTGTTGCTCCCCTCTGGAAATCCCTCCACGGGCTCCCAATTCCCCAACACATCTAGTTCAAACTATTAACACTGACATGCAAAGCCATCCATAACCTGTCCCCTCCCTATATCTCTGAACTAATCTCCCAATATCTTCCCTCAAGTATTCTTCGATCCTGCCAAGACCTCCTACTCTCCTCCACACTTATTCGCTCCTCACACAACCGCCTCCAAGATTTCTCCTGAATATGCCCCATCCTCTGCAATTCCATGCCTCAACATGTCCGATTATCCACCACCCTCGGATCCTTCAGATGGAACCTGAAAACCCATCTCTTCAGGAAAGCCTACAGCCTGCAATAACCATTCTGCCACCTCACCACCACCCGAGCTGTGGGTAAGTCCCGTCCTGTGCTTTCACGACCAACTTGCTTTGTTTGTGGGCAGTCTGGTCATTATGCCAATAGATGTCCCAGGTGTCGGGAGACCGGCCGTGTCTAGTGGCTATCGAAGGAGGTACTCTAGACACGACAGATGTGTCCTCCAAATTAACCTTCAACGTGACTTTGTCTTACGGGTTGACCACTCACATTACTGAGGCTTGCGTGGATTCTGGGGCCAGAGGGCAACTTTCTGTCTTCCACCTTCGCCCGACAGTACACAGAACCCCTAGTAATGCTCCCAAAGCCAATCACCATCCGGGTGGTTAATGGGTCTGCCCTTTCTACCCAAATCACTCATCACACCATCCCTCTTACACTCACATTATTTTCAAAACATCAGGAGATAATTTCCTTGCTGGTCATCCCTGTGGGTATTAATGAGGTACTGTTGGGCATACCCTGGTTGCGCCGCCATTCACCTCATATAGATTGGGCAACTGGGAGCATACTGGGATGGAGTAGGTCATGTGAGGAACAGTGTCTTAGGCTCCAAGTTCAGGTTGGGTCATCTGAGATCACGTCAGATATAACCTCTTTTTCTAGTCACTACTGGCAATATGCAGATGTGTTCTCAAAGAATGCCGCAGAGACTCTTCCTCTCCATCACTCCAATGATTAACCTATAGGCCTCATTCCATGGACAGTAATATAAGCACTGCTAGCACAGCCTAATGGTAGAGGTGCACCAGTAGGTTCCCAAGCCTTAGATACTGAAATGAAAACTGGGCACACTCCAATAGGTGGTATAAGTGAAACAAATAAATTTATTGACTTACAGTAGTCACTATGTCAAACGTTTCGGTCTCTATAGACCTTCCTCAGTGAACTACGAAAAAAGAATAAAACTGATATTTTACATCAAAATATAATACAAAACAAGGTATATACAATGAGAGTATAAGGGTCATATGTAGTTTGCGACAGATAACTCTGGGGTTCTGCCAATATCATGCTTCAACAATCGTATACAATACTGTGAATATGAAAAACATCATTCCCTTACTATAGAAAATTCAAATAAAGGGAAAAATAAGGAAGAGATCCCATAGATAATACAAACAATTTTTATTGATAGAAAATTAATAAAATATACAATATAAAAGAGCAGAAACACTGTTAAATCGACACCGAGCCATAATACAGTAAACATGTGACATGGCCACCAAAACAATAATGGTGCCAATAATAAGATAATATCATATAAATAGCAAATCACCCAATGCCACAAAAATAATGCCACAAAAATGACTATAATCACAGATCAATTGTAATACGGGTTAATTGCCTTTATATACAGTCAGGGCCAGAAATATTTGGACAGTGACACAATTTTCGCGAGTTGGGCTCTGCATGCAACCACATTGGATTTGAACTGAAACCTCTACAACACAATTCAAGTGCAGATTGTAACGTTTAATTTGAAGGGTTGAACAAAAATATGTGTTAGAAAATGTAGGAATTGTACACATTTCTTTACAAACACTCCACATTTTAGGAGGTCAAAAGTAATTGGACAAATAAACATAACCCAAACAAAATATTTTTATTTTCAATATTTTGTGGCGAATCCTTTGGAGGCAATCACTGCCTTAAGTCTGGAACCCATGGACATCACCAAACGCTGGGTTTCCTCCTTCTTAATGCTTTGCCAGGCCATTACAGCCGCAGCCTTCAGGTCTTGCTTGTTTGTGGGTCTTTCCCTCTTAAGTCTGGATTTGAGCAAGTGAAATGCATGCTCAATTGGGTTAAGATCTGGTGATTGACTTGGCCATTGAAGAATGTTCCACTTTTTTGCACTCATGAACTCCTGTGTAGCTTTGGCTGTATGCTTGGGGTCATTATCCATCTGTACTATGAAGCGCCGTCCAATCAAGTTTGCAGCATTTGGCTGAATCTGGGCTGAAAGTATATCCCGGTACACTTCAGAATTCATCCGGCTACTCTTGTCTGCTGTTATGTCATCAATAAACACAAGTGACCCAGTGCCATTGAAAGCCATGCATGCCCATGCCATCACGTTGCCTCCACCATGTTTTACAGAGGATGTGGTGTGCCTTGGATCATGTGCCGTTCCCTTTCTTCTCCAAACTTTTGGCTTCCCATCATTCTGGTACAGGTTCATCTTTGTCTCATCTGTCCATAGAATACTTTTCCAGAACTGAGCTGGCTTCTGGAGGTGTTTTTCAGCAAATTTAACTGTGGCCTGTCTATTTTTGGAATTGATGAATGGTTTGCATCTAGATGTGAACCCTTTGTATTTACTTTCATGGAGTCTTCTCTTTACTGTTGACTTAGAGACAGATACACCTACTTCACTGAGAGTGTTCTGGACTTCAGTTGATGTTGTGAACGGGTTCTTCTTCACCAAAGAAAGTATGCGGCGATCATCCACCACTGTTGTCTTCCATGGGCTCCCAGGTCTTTTTGGATTGATGAGTTCACCAGTGCTTTCCTTCTTTCTGAGGATGTACCAAATTGTAGATTTTGCCACTTCTAATGTTGTAGCAATTTCTTGGATGGTTTTTTTTTCTGTTCTTGCAGCTTAAGGATGGCTTGTTTCACCTGCATGGAGAGCTCCTGTGACCGCATGTTTTCTTCACAGCAAAACCTTCCAAATGCAAACACCACACCTCAAATCAACTCCGGCCCTTTCATCTGCTTAATTGAGAATGACATAACAAAGGGATTGCCCACACCTGTCCATGAAATAGCCTTGGAGTCATTTGTCCAATTACTTTTGGTCCCTTTAAAAACAGGGTGGCACATGTTAAGGAGCTGAAACTCCTAAACCCTTCATCCAATTTTAATGTGGATACCCTCAAATGAAAGCTGAAAGTCTGGACTTCAACTGCATCTGAATTGTTTTGTTGAAAATTCATTGTGGTAATGTCTAGAACCAAAATTAGATAAATGTTGTCTCTGTCCAAATATATATGGACCTAACTGTATAGAGGTTAAATACCTACAGCATGCCCTAGAAATGTATTGCTATTATATATGCACCCCTGCAAATCACCTAATGCCACACAAAATGACTATAGACACAGACTAATCGGAATGACCGCAGACTAATCGTAATAAGGGTTAATCATAACATACAAGGGTTAAATACCCGGAAAATACACTAGAAACGTGTTACTATTGTATATGCGTATCTGCATCTACCCCATGCTATAAAAATACACTCTCAATGGAGTAGCACTATCAGGTATAGAAACAGATACACCTATCAGGTGTCAATGCTGCATATCTATATACATAACATGTGTTCACCCTAGTGGTATACTAGCATGCTAACACTAACAGGCATGCTGTACAATAGGCAATAGAAATCCTGCATAGATCATAATAAGAGGGCGAATATGGTGATATTTACCGGTGATAACAACGTGGCTCGGCGTCCCCTCACCCCGACGCGCGTTTCGCCTCCTGCTTCTTCCGGAAGACGCCCCAGATCATGTGAAAATATAATATTTGTGTCATTCTCAAAACTTTTGGCCATGACTGTATATAAAGGCAATTAACCCGTATTACAATTGATCTGTGATTATAGTCATTTTTGTGGCATTATTTTTGTGGCATTGGGTGATTTGCTATTTATATGATATTATCTTATTATTGGCACCATTATTGTTTTGGTGGCCATGTCACATGTTTACTGTATTATGGCTCGGTGTCCCTTTAACAGTTTTTCTGCTGTTTTATATTGTATATTTTATTAATTTTCTATCAATAAAAATTGTTTGTATTATCTATGGGATCTCTTCCTTATTTTTCCCTTTATTTGAATTTTCTATAGTAAGGGAATGATGTTTTTCATTGATATGAAGTGCCCTATCTGAATTTTTGGACAGGCTTTTGTTGTTACAATACTGTGAATATGTCAGAAAGAAATATAGGAACATACTTAAGTGGACGTACCTCGGTGGTAGTGACAGTTGTCTTTACTGAGAATGGTTAAAGATTAAACTGCATGCAGTCTATGGAACATAGATATAAGTAATATTCATAATATGTGCACAGTGCTAAGAGGTCATGTTTATAATACCCGAGAGGACATACCCTTATATTCTGGTAGCAGTGGTAGATTGTAGCTATGATGAAGAATGTGTTAAATGAGTTGATGATATAGCATATAGTGCAATCTATATATAGATAGGATGTCACATACCGAAAGGAGACTACTGTGGATATTAGTAGTCAGAGGTTGCAGGCTGCAAAAAACTATAGCAGAGACCATTGCTATAATGTATCCAATAATAACATCATATGCGCTGTCTGTGGATAGTCACGGACATACACTTATTCAGGGAATGATGTGGACTGTGTGGCCTCGGACGCGGCATCTACATTTGGGTCATGACCTCTCTCACATTCTCCTATAACCCAGAGGAGACTTCCAGTATCATTGCTTTATCAAAAGTATCGAGTGATTTTCTTAAAATCCCCCCAGTGAAACCAGGGGCCGTGACTGGGAACGGGAACTTCGGCACCACACGGGCTTGGAACTTCACGGGCAACCCTGACTGAGTATCTAAAAGCTCAACGTATCCCACGGGGTCTCCGGGTATCACTCCGCCCTACACTCTTTAATGACTCCACTGAATTTTGTTCAAAATTTGAACTCATTTTAAACAAATGTTCTTTTGATCTCATGGTCTTGACACTGGAGCATCTCCACAAAGAAATCGTCGCCAGTGAAGAAAGTATTAAGAACCTCGAGAGTCAATTTATTGCTATTAATTCCACGGAAGATTTCAACTCCCTGAAAAGCAAAATCGAAGACAATATTACCCAACACCGCCGTGATATAGAACAAACAACTTAAGTTCCAGCGCGACCAAGAGGACTATGAACTAGATAGGGTCTATAAATGGCGGGACAGACCCTCTTCCAGAAAGTTCTCAGCAAGATCAGCGTATCGTTCCTCACCAGATGCTTCAACTTCTGGTTCAGACCTGGAGAGACCAGAAAGATCCACTTATCAGGACCGTTTTTTAGGCCGTCCGAGACGTCAACAAAGAAGAAGAGGCCCAGGCGGGGAACCGAAGGTCCAAGAAACATGGACTCAGCTCGGGTGACGCGCTCCCAGGTATCAACTCACTGGTGGTGAACATTTCCTCTAAATCACTAGGGATAGCCGAACACAAAGTTTTACAGAAGGGTTTGTCCTTCTGTCCCAGTTATAAGAACAATACCTTCAACCTTGATATGGATCTCCAAAGATTCTATAGGTCGTTGTAGCTAAAAGTATATTTTGCCAACCAGGCTAACACCCCTAGTCTATACACACCACCATCTAACTGTATTACTGCTGATAGCCTTGGCTTACGCACAAAAAGTACTTTCAGACCACCCCCTGGGTCCCATGCTCTGGAAACATTCATTAAATTTGTAGACACATCTTTTCAACAACTTCGACAGGACAGTGATCGAGGCCGTATACATTTTCCTTCAAATCTAACTTCTCTAGACAGACAGGCCCTGAAGTCCCTACAACTATCACATGATTTAATAATTAAACCAGCTGACAAGGGTGGGCTATTGTTGTGATGGACATGGCCCTATATACCAGTGAGGTACATCGCCAACTTAGTGATACTACCACATATACCAAACTACCAGGTAATCCGACCACACAAATTCAGACTGAAATTTTGAATACCTTGGATCGGTTCCTAGCAATAGGCACTTTGGACAAGAAGACAAGCGATTTTCTTATTAAGAAACATCCCATTACGCCCGTCTTCTATGTCCTTCCAAAGATCCATAAGAATTTACATAATCCTCCTGGGCGACCTATAGTGGCCTCAACCGATTCAGTACTGTCCCCTCTTTCGATTTATCTGGAGAAGATCATCACTCCACTAATCAAAAAAACCGCCTCTTTTCTCCTGGATACTCGTTCTTTTCTCTCGACCATACGGACCATCTCCCCCCTACCGCCCGAGGCCTTACTAGTCTCCTTTGACGTACGAGATCTATATACTTCTATCCCACACTTAGAGGGTCTAGCCTCCACACGTTTCCTGCTATCTAACTCTGGTATGCACCCTGACCAAATCAATCTTTGCTGTGACCTACTCGCTTTAGTTTTTGACCAAAAACATTTTTCTATTTGAGGACGACTACTACCTACAGGTAAAAGGCACAGCTATGGGCTCAAACGTAGCGCCTCCTTACGCAAATGCCTACATGGTCCATTTCGAGGACACCCTCATCTACCGGAATGACCTCTTCCACACTCATGTTTTGGTGTGGAAGAGGTATTAGACGATATCTTTTGCGTCTGGAAAGGGGACTTGACATCCCTCGATATCTTCTTTAATTTTCTTAAGACATCCTGGCCCGGTCTTGACTTTACCATGACCTATGATTCACATCGATGTATTTATCCACCGACCTCTATTCAAAACCAACAGACAGAAATAGCCTACTACATTTTGAAAGCTTCCACCCTCAGAGGATGAAAGATTCCATCCCACAATCTCAGATGCAACGAGTGACAAGAATAGTTTCCAATCCAGAATCCCGTTCACTACGCATACAAGAAATGCAATCTAAATTCCTTGACAGGGGTTATCCACCACATACTGTTATATGTAAACCCCCTCGCACTAGGAATATTGACAAGGACTCAAATACTCGCATCCCTTTTGTGCACGACTATCATCCCGCAGCCTACAAAATTCACACAAGCATACGGAAATACTGGCACATTTTACAAACTGCACATCCCACCATAGAGGCCTTTAAACAACCCTTCTTGCCTTGTTTCAGGAGGGCACGTAACCTACGGGACACCCTAGTCCGTGTAGACCTAGGCTCTAGGAAACCCATCACGACACAAAGATTTTTGTCTAACCCCAAAATGGGTATGTTCCCTTGCCTCAATTGCAACCAGTGCAATAACGTTCTTAGAGGGAATACCATATATCACCCAAACACAGGCAAGGGATATACTATCAACCAGTATTTTACCTGTAATTCTAATTTTGTCGTGTACTTGATTAAATGCCCGTGTGGCCTTTTGTACATTGGGGAAACCACACAGAGCATTAAAAACAGGATATCTAAGCACAAATCAACTATTCGGTGCAAAGATCTGCTTCTCCCTATCCCACAACATTTTGTCTCCAAAGGTCACAATGTAGCCCAGTTACGCTTCCAAGTGTTGGAACACATTCCCATACCCCGACGAGGAGGTGACCGAATCACCTTGCTTAAACGCAGGGAAGCATACTGGATACATGAGTTGGATACCATACACCCCAAGGGTCTGAACATAGATTATGATCTCTATGCATTTCTGTGATCCTTTTTACAGTGACAACAGTGACTAAGGCTACTCATGCACATGGGACATATTTTCCTACAGTATGTTGCTGTATACACACAGTACTCCTATATTGTTGTTTAACTTCTATTTATTTGCTTTTCAGAACCGTCTCCACTGAAGATATTATAAGATGGCTACTTCCTATTTCATATACCCCCACTCCCAAGTACTCCTTTCACTTTCTGAACGCTTTACAACTGGTGACACGCAAGCACAAACCCTTTGGAATGCAAGCTCAGGACACTCCCACCTGTGGAACGCACAACATCCACCTCTGTGGAATGCTTACCTCACTTCCGGTTTGCGCACTTCCTGTAGCGCCGTGCACAGCCACGAGTCTATCACACGGCACTCTCAGCATATATGGGCGCACGCCACATCCGGCTTACCTTTTGACTTGCGGTGGATGCCGCGTCCGAGGCCACACAGTCCACACCATTCCCTGGGTAAGTGTATGTCCGTGACTATCCACAGACAGCGCATATGTTGTTATTATTGGATACATTATAGCAATGGTCTCTGCTATAGTTTTTTGCAGCCTGCAACCTCTGACTACTAATATCCACAGTAGTCTCCTTTCGGTATGTGACATCCTATCTATATATAGATTGCACTATATGCTATATCATCAACTCATTTAACTCATTCTTCACCATAGCTACAATCTACCACTGCTACCAGAATATAAGGGTATGTCCTCTCGGGTATTATAAACATGACCTCTTAGCACTGTGCACATATTATGAATATTACTTATATCTATGTTCCAAAGATTGCATGCAGTTTAATCTTTAACCATTCTCAGTAAAGACAAATGTCACTACCACCGAGGTACGTCCACTTAAGTATGTTCCTATATTTCTTTCTGACATATTCACAGTATTGAACGATTGTTGAAGCATGATATTGGCAGAACCCCAGAGTTATCTGTCGCAAACTACATATGACCCTTATACTCTCATTGTATATACCTTGTTTTGTATTATATTTTGATGTAAAATATCAGTTTTGTTCTTTTTTCGTAGTTCACTGTAGAAGGCCTATAGAGACTGAAACGTTTGACATAGTGACTACTGTACGTCAATACATTTATTTGTTTCACTTATACCATCTTTTGGAGTGTGCCCAGTTTTCATTTCATTCCATGGACAAAGCCTCCTCGGGGGGGTGTCGATCTGTTGTATCTCCCGGAAACTGAGGCTATGTCGGAGTATATCAAGGAGAACCTGGCGAGAGGGTTTATTAGGAAGTCAGTGTCTCCTGCGGGGCTTGGGTTCTTCTTTGTCCAGAAGAAGAGCAGAGAACTTCGTCCATGCATAGATTATAGAGGTTTGAATGCCATCACCATCAAAAACAAATACTATTTACAGCTCATCTCCGAGCTCTTCGATAGGCTACATGGTGCTAGGATTTTCACTAAATTAGATCTGCATGGGGCCTATAATTTAATTTGCATATGAGAAGGGGACGATTGGAAGACTGCATTTAATACTCAGGATGCTCATTATGAGTACTTAGTGATGACGTTTGGTCTCTGTAATGCTCCCGCAGTCTTCCAGGATTTCGTTAATGACATCTTTCGGGAGCTGTCATCCACATCTGTAGTGGTGTATCTGAATGACATCCTTATCTACTCTCGAGACCTTGACACTCACAGAAAAGATGTCTGTAGGGTTTTCAAACTCTTACGCGCCAATTCCCTTTACACCAAATTAGAGAAGTGCATGTTTGAGCAGTAGTCTCTACCTTTTCTGGGGTATATTATTTCTGCCCAGGACTTGGCAATGGACCCTGCCAAGCTAGACTTAGTGATGAACTGGCAGGAACCACATTCCCTTAAAGTGGTGCAGCCCTTCATGGGGTTTATCAACTATTTCCGCCAGTACATTACCCACTTCTCTACCCTAGCAACTCCATTGGTATCCCTCACCAAGAAGGGAGCTAACCCTAAGCAGTAGTCTGAGGAGGTTTCTAAGGCCTTTACTACCCTAAAGTCCCACTTCACTAGGGCGCCAGTGCTACATTGGCCCAATGTGGATAAGCCCTTCATCCTGGAAGTGGACGCCTCTTCCATTGGTGCAGGAGCAGTCCTGTACCAGAAGGTTGCTCACGGTTGGAAACATCCTTGAATCTTTTTTTCCAAAACCTTCTCACCGGTTGAGAGGAATTATTCTATTGGGGATAGGGAATTACTGGCCAAGAAATTGTCCTTCTGGGAGAGGAGACACCTTCTTGAGGGGGATCGGCACCCCTTCAAGGCTCTCACGGATCACAAAAATCTTCTCTACTTGCAGACGGACTAATGGCTGAATTTTCACCAGGCCAGGTTGTCCTAATTCTTCTCCAGATTTAATTTCACCATCCATTTTCTGTCTGTGGAGAAGAATTTATGTGCTGATGCCCTGTCACGTTCCATAGCCTCATCCGAGAAGGGGGACGAGCCACGGCTAATTGTTCTTTCGAAGATCCTTCGAACAGTGGTGCCGGTGTCATTAGAGCAGGTGCCTCCGGGCAAATGCTATGTACCACCTAACTTGCAGCCGGAGGTTCTCTATTGGGCACACACTTCCAAGCTGGGTGGGCATTTTGGCATCAAGAGGACCACTGAGCTTCTGGCGACATCTTATTGGTGGCCTCGGATGACACGTGATGTAAGGGACTACATTCAAGCTTGTGTCTCATGCGCCAGGAATCGATCTTCCAGGCAGAGACTAGCAGGCCTTCTTCATCTCTTACCCATTGCAGATAGGCCCTGGGAGATGGTAGAGATGGATTTTATTGTGGACCTGTCTAACTCCAGTAGCAACAGGGACATTTGGGTGGTCACCAACCATTTTTCCAAAATGGTGCATCTGGTCCCTTTTCCGCATGTGCCATCTGCGCGGGCCTTGGCGGTACTATTTGTGAAGTACATTTTGTGTCTTCATGGGATGCCTGACAAGATTTTCAGTGACCGGGGTCCCCAGTTTGCATCTTGTTTCTGGGGAGAGCTTTGTCAGCTGCTCAGTATTGAGCTCAATCTCTCCTCTGCGTACCATCCGGAGACGAATGGGCTGGTGGAGAGAACAACCAGACTCTGATCACACATATATGGCATTTTGTCTCTGCCAGGCTTGACGACTGGGTGTCTTTGCTACCTTGGGAGGAGTTTTCTCTAAATAATGCCGTCTCTGACTCTGCGGGTCAGCCGCCGTTTCTCTTAAACTGCGGTCAACATCCGCTTGTCCCTGTACCCATGCCCGTTTTGTCTTCTGACCCTAGGGTGGTGGAATGGGCAGTAGAGGCTCATGACATCTAGGATCACATGCAGGATGCCATCAGAGCTTCCAAGGATAGAATGAGGGTCTCTGCTGACTCTCATTGTCTTCCAGCCCCGGTCTTTGTTCCTGGCAATTTTGTGTGGCTGTCAGCTCGTAACTAGTGTTGAGCATTCCGATACTGCAAATATCGGGTATCGGCCGATATTCGCGGTATCAGAATTCAGATACTGAGTTCCGATACTTTTGCCATATTGAATATCGGAATTGGAAGTTCCCATAATGCTATGAGAGGCAGTGTGATTTGATTCAGCCAATGAGGAATCCTAAGAAGTGTTGGCACATCCTGTAAGGCTGCGGTCATGTTAACCAAGGCATGGCTGTGATTGGCTGCTGAAATTATGTCATAAATGCACTAAAAAAGGCGCTGCCGCCATTTTGGTTTCACTCTGCTGCGAATTCAGTTAGGGACAGAATGCTGCTCTTCTGACTCTGAGGGACAGTTAGTGATAGCGATTTTGTGTATTGTGCTTTAGGCAGGCTAGTTTACCAACCGCTGTGTAAAGCTTCCTTTTGACTTGCAGTGCTGTTTTCACAGCTGTCTGCAAGGTCTGTGTGTGTTAGTGCAGGTCAGCTGAAGTTTGTTCTGCATCCACTGCTGGTTGTAGTCTGCTCAGCGTGTGTCACTGCCTCATACTTTTTTGTTTTGTTTAATTGCTGGTGCTCAATTCATTTTTACTAATCTCTCCTATTAGTGTGCTGCGCTTCCATCCATATCCTTACATTGGTTGCAAACACTATAGGAGTAGATAGCGGAGCCTTTCATTGCTAGTGCACAGTTCTCTGCACTGTTCACGGCTGTCTGTCAGGTCTCTGTGTGTGAGTGCAGCTCACGCTGAAGTTTGTTCTGCATCCACTGCTGGTTGTAGTCTGCTCAGCGTGCGTCACTGCCTCATACTTTTTTGTTTTGTTTAATTGCTGCTGCTCAATTCATTTTTGCTGATCTCTCCTATTAGTGTGCTGTGTTTCCATCCATATCCTTACATTGGTTGCAAACACTATAGGAGTAGATAGCGGAGCCTTTCATTGCTAGTGCACAGTTCTCTGCACTGTTCACGGCTGTCTGTCAGGTCTCTGTGTGTGAGTGCAGCTCACGCTGAAGATTGTTCTGCATCCACTGCTGGTTGTAATCCGTCCAGCGTGCTTCACTGCCTCATACATTGTCCATTTTTTCTGTAGTGTTTTTTTTTCAGAATTTCTCCTATTAGTGTGCTTCTATCCGTATCCAGCTAGATTGGTTGCAAACACTATATAGAGGTAGATAGAGGAGCCTTTCTGCTGGTTTGTGGCCTGCAGGCCCAGCCAGATTAGTATTTTTTACTTAAACCAAAACCATGGGTAACATAAGTAAACATTGTTTCATAGTAGAAACAAGGCAACTCCCTGCATAATGAAGTATTACAAAAAAGGAGAAAGGAGCATCCAGCCAAGACAAGAATAGATATAAAAAATAACAACTTTATTGAAAAAATACAAATAAAAACGTTCACAATTATAAATAAACAAAGATGAAAGTATGATGGTGATAGAGCAACAAACAAACCTGATGCACAAAAACTAGCAAGCTATGCTCAAAAGATTGTCAGCCTAAATGAGTCTGGAAGAAAGTATACATCTCACAAAAATGTGTAATAGTATACACATCTTGCGGGATGTGTCGAAAGATTGTCACCATACCTAAGGCACCAAATGGTGCCGCAAATGTCAATAATTAAAATCACATAACAAGTGTGGTAACACAAATAGTAATAGGAATATATGGTGGCACATCAGGTGACACTATCCACAAAACCCAGTACACATAAGGATCATGCAGTAGCATCAACATTAGAAGTGGCATATATGAAGTCAAAAAATGCACTAAGTACCGCCACATAAATTAGAGCATAAGGTGCAGACGTGCTTACCCATTTTGGGGAATTGTGCAAAATCAGGAACGTGCCCCGACGCACGTTTCGCTTTCTTTAGCTTCCTCGGGGGGCTGTGTGGACTATGGTGCTGGGTGCGCTTAAATAGGGCAACAAACTGCCCAGGTGTGTGGAGTTACCATTGTGGAAAAGCGCGCATGTGAGTGCTGTCACAGAGGCGACACCCGCATCACTTCCGGCGCTCTGATGACGATGAGGGTCCAGGAAAAGTTTTCCTGTGACGTCAGGACCCAAATGCCATCTTGGTAGAGGCCTTAAGTGAACCGGGCCGCCAATGCCGCACGCACATGCGCATCCACAATGGGAGGACTGATAGAAACTACAGCACCACCTACCTCTTCAGCTCGTGTTGTAGCCTCTTTCTCCAGCTCACACACAGCTGGTTCGGCTTCCTCACAGGATCGCCCTGGAAGAACCTCTGTCACTGGTGTACAGAGACCCAGTGTAATTCCACCCACAGCACCACGTTCCCTGTCATCCTCACACCCCCAGGCCACTCTACAGCCATCAGTAGCACAGGCATGGGAGAAAAGGCGGTCATATTCGGCAAACCATCCCCGAGCACAGGCTGAATGCTGGCATTGCAAAACTCCTGTCTCTTGAAATGCTGTCATTCAGGCTGGTGGAGACTGACACCTTCCGTAACTTCATGGCATTGGCAGTCCCACATTACAACGTGCCCAGCCGCTTTTATTTCAGCAGGCAAGCCGTCCCTGCCATGCAAAAGCATGTGGAGGGAAAAATTAAACATGCGCTACTAAACGCCGTCAGTAGCAAGGTCCACCTGACCACCGATGCGTGTACCAGTAACCATGGACAGGGACGATACCTTTCCCTCACTGCCCATTGGGTAAATGTTGTGGAGCCGGGTACAGATCTTGAGAGTGGCGCTGTACGTGTTCTGCCAACTCCAAGGATTGCAGGAATCCAGTCTGTACACATTGACTACTCCTCATACTCCAGTTCCTCAGAATCATCGCTGCAGGAGCCGTCACGGTCTACCTCCACATGGACCCGTGAACGCTTACCTGTTACCGATATGAGCACAGCCGTGGCCAAACGTCAACAGGTCGTCCTGAAATTAATTTCTATGGGGAATTGAAGCCACACAGCGCAGGAGCTCTGGAATGCCATCAAGCAGGAGAGCGACGGGTGGTTTGTGCCAGCGAATCTCCAGCCAGGCTTGGTAGTGTGTGACAATGGACGAATTCTGGTGGCAGCTCTGGGCCAAGGCAACCTCACTCACATACCATGTCTGGCACATGTACTCAACTTGGTCGTGCAGAGTTTTTTGAGGGACTATCCGGATGTTGATGTACTGCTGCATAAGGTCCGCATAAAGTGCGCTCACTTGCGTCGTTCCAGCATGGCAAGATCGCGCATTGCAGCTCTGCAACGCCGATTCCGCCTTCCGGAACATCGCATCATATGTGACCTACCCACCAGGTGGAATTCCACGTTACATATGTTGGAGCGGTTGTGTGAGCAGCAGGCAGCAGTAATGGAGTACCAGCTGCATCAGGCGCAAACAAGTCGCACTGCGTGCCGTTCACACTTCACCACCACTGAGTGGGCATCTATGAAGGACATCTGCCACGTTTTGCGTGCGTTCGATGATTCCACGCAGATGGCGAGTGCAGATGATGCACTAGTCAGCATGACTGTCGCCCTTATCTGCCTGCTTCAAAAAACACTGCAAGCACTAAGGGATGAGGTTTTGGAAGAGGTGGAGGATGAGGAGTCACAAATGCCATCTGCTTTTGGACAGTCTGCGCAACGTGGTTCCTCACAAAGGCCTAGACAGGGGACACTTTGTGAGGAGGATGAGGAGGAGTCAATGGAGGAGGAAGACATCTCTCCAGAGGAGGGAGGTACACAATGCTCTAGTAGTCAGTATGTAGAGCGAGGGTGGGGTGATGCAGAGCAGGCAGATATGACGCCTCTTGCAGGGGACAGCGTTTCTTGGCCAGTTGGGAGTCTGCATCACATGGTTGATTTCATGCTGCAGTGCCTGAGAGACGACCGCCGCATAGCCCACATTCTCACCACGTCTGATTATTGGGTGTACACCCTCCTACATCCTCGCTACTGGGACAACTTACAAAGCCTCATAACACCGTTGAACCGGGAGCGTAAAATGCGGGAGTACCAAGACACACTGGTGCATTCCATCATGTTCTCCATTCCACCCGAGAGCAGTGCTGCTAGTGCTTTACAAAACAGCTCTGTGCGTCGAGGCAGTGGAGGAAGCTCTGCACCAAGAGGGTGCAGAAGCAGCGCCTCTGCACAAGGCAAGACCAGTATGGCCCAAATGTGGCAAAGTTTTGTGTCCTCGCCACAAATGTCTAAATCATCACAGACGGCTCCAGTCAGCAGGAGGCAACATTTCCGTCAGATGGTGACAGACTACATGTCTTGCCCTCTCAGTGTACTCCCAGACGGCTCTTCCCCCTTCAAGCATTGGGTCTCTAAGCTGGATACATGGCCAGAGCTTAGCCAGTATGCATTGGAGGTGCTGGCTTGCCCTGCTGCTAGTGTATTATCGGTGCGCGTCTTTAGTGCCGCAGATGGTGTACTAACAGACCGTCGCATGCGACTATCCTCCGATAATGTTGACCGGCTTACTTTTCTGAAAATGAACAAGGCCTGGATCTCGCCTGAATTTGCCTGTCCGGTTTCAGATTAAATAATTGGTTGGCAACAGTATCCATGTCTCCTGTTGTGTTCATGTTTCTACCACCTGAACTGTAATCCCTGGGCTCCAACACTGCCAGTTGCTGCTCAGAAGTGCCACCTGCACAGAGAAAAACACAAGCTCCTGTGTTAATGGGGTTCAGTAACGCCTGCTGTTCCCCTGCTGTGTGTCCGGCAATAAGTCTCCTGCTCCCTCCACATGCACACAACATCAGATGTTAAACTTGCTCCACATAGGTCTGAGCCTATACCCTGATTGATATGCTCCAAACAATAAAAAAAAGGAAGCAAATGAATGCATACAAGTACATTGCATAATCCATTAATGCTGCCTAAGGAACGGTATGTACATCTGTAATATAGTGCAGACAATTTTTGTAGGACTAGTCATCATCATCATTACTTATATGTGACAGTAAAAAATACACTCATTGAGGACAACTCTTAGTTCACCCCCTATATATTAAAGGTCCAGCATCTAATCCTGATAATAAGGCGCAATAATCATGCATAACCTAGAAAAAGTGCATCGTGCATAGTGAAAATAGCAATGTATACCTGCAACTGCAGGTGAAACAATGCCAACGGATAGAAAAGGTATATGCTATCTAGGTATCACAGTGCATAGCGACTGATGGTGAATGGTGATACAATACTGTACCTCAATAAAGGCTGCGGCACCCCTCACGCGCGTTTCGCTTGTAGCTTCTTCAAGAGGGGACGTGCGTGTATGGTTGCTCATAGGTGCATGTTTATAGAGGGAATCAGTCATGATGGCGGCATTGTAGCGGCGCTACCGCTGACGAACGCTGCGCGACGTCACTGCAAGTCAGCGTCATATGACGCCCAGCCACTCCCCTACCCGACGCGTCAGAGCAGGAAGCCAGTCAGGGCGGCAAAACAGATGCGCAAGCAGACTGTTAGGGCTCGATTTCCCGCTGCTGCACAAGGGGAGTCTCGAACCCGTCCCGCTGCAGTCTCCCATTCATCTCCGGCCGCAGTGGAGCCTGCTCAGCAGAGATGTCGGTCCAAGAGTCTTGCCCACTCCACTACTTTGCAGTGACTTGCTGCTGCCTTTCCTGGATCTGCTATTATAGCCAGTGCTGGAGCAGACGTCTTTGGGACAAAGTCCTGCGTTTTCCCTTCTGAGCATGCCCAGAGTGAGATCTCTCATTGGAGATCAGGGGTCACATGTTCAGGTGCTGCAGCGGCTCCTATTGGTCCGCCAGGAAGGTCATGTAGCTACATGTGTTTGTAACAGTTTCTCATTGGTCCTTGTTCCTGGAAGGTCCTGTAGCTGTTGCTATAAAAGGGTAGCATGGCTGGGCCGCCATGCGCTAATATCAACCATTGTATGCTATGCGCCAGTGTGGTCATGTGTATGTGTGGATAGGGACCCGGCTGAAATAAGCCACTAGAATACCGACTTAATCGGTGAGGAGTTTGGTATGGTAACTGGTCAGGGTGGGTGTCCTAGATGCCCTAGATTACCGGCAAAACCGGTGAGGAGTTTTGATTGCCGTATTCAGGTCTGGCGTTCAGACGCCATAGATTGCGGGTGACTCCCGCGAGGACATTAGCACATGATCACGCTTTATGTACGCTTAGCACTTAACTGTGTACCTGAGAGCTTTACAGGACACAGTGCTTTTTCTCAGCGGCCCTGTGACGTAACAGGGTTCGCTTTCAACGCTAGTCAGCGCCCTAGCGTGTTTTCTTTGCCACTCAGTTGTGTCTAGTGAGTGCGCACACATCGCCATATAGCGCTGCGGCTCTCCTTCTAGCGGCTCTGTGGAGTAACAGAGTTCCCGCTCATTGCCACAGCACATTACGGCGTTTATGTTGGCGACTCTGCGGGATAACAGAGTTTGCTTCTCGCGCCATTTTTACTAGCAGCAGGCTCCGCTTGCACGGTGGACCCCGGGCTGCGAACGCACCTTTCTACATTATATATTTGGTGTGTTCCGCAGACCCTTAACATAATATTAGCGCCAGGGTCTGGCTAGTAAAATGGCGGATGAACAGCGATTACAGCTGTACATCCAGCAGCTGGAGGGTAGGTTGGCGGCTCTTGAGCGCACAACCTCAGCTGTGGATGCTACCGCAGTCGCTGTTCAGGCTGCTAGTGTAGCTGCAGCCAGTTTGTACTCTGCCACCTCTGTCCCTACATTGTCCCACCTCCCGCTTCCAGACAAGTTTGCTGGTGACAGCAAGCAATGTCGGGGATTCGTAAGGCAGTGCTCCATACACCTCGAGCTTCTGGCTGCACGTTTCCCCACGGATCAGGCACAAGTGGGCTTTGTGATAGCTCTTCTGTCGGGCAGAGCGTTGGAGTGGGCAACGCCGCTGTGGGAGCGCGACGAAAGTGTGGTGCAGAGCGCTTCTCGTTTTCTGGAGGCTCTGAAAAAGGTTTTTCTAGGACCTCAGGTCACCCACGATGCGGCGCTCAAACTGCTGGCAAGTACCCAGGGTTCGGCTTTGGTCAGCCATTTTGCTGTCCAATTTCGGACTCTGGCCTCGGAATTAGAGTGGCCAGATAAAGTCCTCATTCCCGTGTTCTGGAGAGGACTGGCGGGTCATGTGAAAGACGCCTTGGCTACCAGGGAGATTCCTGCCACACTGGAGAAGCTTATCGCTATTTCCACCCGCGTCGACCTCCGTTTCCACGAGCGGAGGCTGGAACGTGTCCAGTGTAGGCAGAGGGTCCAGTTGGCTCCTACCTTCACCAACCCTCTAGAGTCGCCTGTTCAGGCGCCCGACCTTCAGGAGGTTGCTCCTGCAGGATTTAAATCTCGGGTCACTCGTCCATCCCCGATTTGTTATATTTGTCAGCAGCAGGGACATTTTGCCAACCGATGTCCACAGCGGCTGAATAAGCGGTCGCGCCCAGTAACCGTAGGAATAGGGTCACTGGACGCCATGAGTTTTGCCCCTAAAGTGCTCCTCAAGGGGATAAATACCCACGGTTCTACCACCCTACCCGTCAAGCTGTGTGTGGATTCTGGGGCAGAGGGAAATTTTATGTCATCCTCCTTTGCTTCTCGCCACACCATGCCTTTGGTGTTGCTGGCTGAACGAGTATCGGTTCGGGTGTTGAACGGAGCAATTCTGCCCTCACAAATCACCCATCAGTCTGTCCCACTCACCTTGTCCATGTCTCCTTCCCATCAGGAGAATATATCATTTTTTATCCTCCCTGAGGGTATAGATGAGGTTTTGTTGGGATTACCCTGGCTCCGCCACCACTCTCCCCATATTGAGTGGGCTTCAGGGAGAATTCTGGGTTGGGGTAATTTATGTAAAGGCAGATGCATTAGGGACAGCATGCAGGTCAACACCACTGAGATACCCATAGACCTCTCTCCTCTTCCCAAGGTCTATTGGTCTTATGCCGACGTTTTCTCAAAGAAGGCTGCGGAGACTCTTCCGCCTCATCGCCCCTATGACTGTCCTATCGACCTCTTGCCTGGAGTTGAGCCTCCTAGAGGAAGGGTCTATCCCCTCTCTCTTCCTGAGACAGAGGCCATGTCCCAATATATTCAAGAGAACTTGGCAAGGGGATTCATTAGGAAGTCGGTGTCACCAGCGGGAGCAGGGTTCTTCTTTGTGCAGAAGAAGAACGGAGAACTACGTCCGTGCATTGATTATAGGGGTCTCAACGCTATCACCGTGAAAAATAAGTATCCTTTGCCGCTAATCTCTGAGCTTTTTGACAGGCTTCGGGGAGCAAGGGTATTTAGTAAGCTAGACCTGCGGGGTGCGTATTACCTGATTCGCATCCGTGAGGGGGACGAGTGTAAGACGGCATTTAACACCAGGGATGGGCATTATGAATATCTGGTAATGCCCTTTGGGCTCTGTAATGCTCCAGCTGTCTTCCAAGACTTTGTGAACGACATCTTCCGGGATATGTTGACCACCTCGGTGGTAGTCTATCTGGATGACATTCTCATCTTTTCTCCAGATATGGCCTCCCACAGGAGAGATGTCTGCAAGGTCTTTGACCTCTTGCGAGCAAATTCCCTATATGCGAAGTTGGAGAAGTGCATGTTTGAGCAGGAGTCTCTACCTTTTCTTGGCTATATCATCTCCACCCAGGGATTGGCTATGGATCCTACAAAACTACAGGCTGTGATGGATTGGCAAGAACCCCACTCCCTTAAGGCGGTGCAGCGCTTTATGGGGTTCATTAACTACTATCGCCAATTCATTCCCCACTTCTCCACTTTGGTAGCTCCCTTGGTAGCCCTCACCAAGAAGGGAGCTAATCCCAAGTTGTGGTCAGAGGAGGTCACCAAGGCGTTCTCCTCCATCAAGTCGCATTTCGCCAGTGCTCCCATCTTACATCACCCCGATGTCGATAAACCGTTTATCTTAGAGGTGGATGCCTCTTCTGTTGGTGCTGGAGCAGTCCTTTTTCAAAAGGATGCCCAGGGTCAGAAGCATCCCTGCTTCTTCTTTTCCAAAACCTTTACACCAGCAGAGAGGAATTATTCCATCGGGGACAGGGAGTTACTGGCTATGAAGTTGGCCTTCTCCGAGTGGCGACATCTACTGGAGGGGGCTCGCTTCCCCTTCCAAGTGTTCACAGACCACAAGAACTTGGTGTATTTGCAGACAGCCCAGCGGCTAAATTCCCGTCAGGCCAGATGGTCCTTGTTTTTCTCCTGGTTCCATTTCACCCTCCATTTCCTCTCCGGTGAGAAGAACATTCGCGCAGATGCTCTATCCCGCTCCGTGGTGTCCTCTGAGGAGGTGGAGGAGGAGCCTCGGCTGATTGTCCCCACAGAAAGCCTAAGAACGGTGGCTCCGGTTTCGCTTGAGTCTGTGCCTCCGGGCAAGACTTTTGTGCCCACCAATTTGCGACCGGAAGTACTCTCTTGGGCACATTCGTCCAGGGTGGGTGGACATTTTGGGACCAAAAGGACTTCTGAGTTGCTGGCGAGGACATACTGGTGGCCGCAGATGGCCCGTGACGTCAGGGAATACGTTCAGGCGTGCGTCTCCTGCGCCAAGAATAAGTCCCCTCGACAATGGCCAGCTGGGTTACTTTTTCCTTTACCGGTGGCAGACAGGCCTTGGGAGATGGTCGGGATGGATTTTGTGGTGGGCTTACCCAAGTCTCGGGGCTGCACCATCATCTGGTGATAACCGACCACTTCTCCAAAATGGTGCGCTTAGTGCCGTTACCACGGTTACCGTCTGCACGGGCCTTGGCAGCATTATTCATTAGGCATATTTTCCGCCTACACGGTATGCCAGACAAAATTGTCAGTGATCGAGGTCCCCAGTTTGCGTCTCGGTTCTGGAGAGAGCTGTGTCGTCTACTCAGCATTGAGTTGAATCTCTCCTCTGCATACCATCCCGAGACGAATAGGTTGGTAGAGAGGGCCAACCAGACCTTGGTCACATACTTGCGACATTTTGTCTCTGCCAGGCAGGATGACTGGGCATCCTTGCTACCGTGGGCTGAGTTCGCTCTAAATAATGCTGTGGCTGACTCCACCGGACAGACCCCATTCCTCCTGAACTACGGTCAGCATCCGCGGGTACCAGTGCCTATGCCCGTGTCTTCCGCCGATTCCAGGGTGGCAGACTGGGCTGTGGAGGCACGGGACATTTGTGACCGCACTCAGGATGCCATTCAGGCCTCCAAAAAGAGGATGAGGTCTTCGGCCGATGCCCATCGGCGCCCCGCTCCTACATTTGCTCCGGGTGACCTAGTGTGGCTTTCTGCCCGAAACATCAGGCTACGGGTAGAGTCCACCAAGTTGGCACCTCGCTTTTTGGGCCCCTTTAAAGTTCTTGAGCAGGTGAACCCGGTGGTTTACCGCCTAGCCCTTCCCCCTCGCCTTGGTATCACTGAGACCTTTTACGTGTCCCTCTTGAAACCCGTGGCCATTTCCCGGTTTTCCGAGTCATCTGCCATGCGCTAATATCAACCATTGTATGCTATGCGCCAGTGTGGTCATGTGTATGTGTGGATAGGGACCCGGCTGAAATAAGCCACTAGAATACCGACTTAATCGGTGAGGAGTTTGGTATGGTAGCTGGTCAGGGTCGGTGTCCTAGATGCCCTAGATTACCGGCATAACCGGTGAGGAGTTTTGATTGCCGTATTCAGGGTCTGGCGTTCAGACGCCATAGATTGCGGGTGACTCCCGCGAGGACATTAGCACATGATCACGCTTTATGTACGCTTAGCACTTAACTGTGTACCTGAGAGCTTTACAGGACACAGTGCTTTTTCTCAGCGACCCTGTGACGTAACAGGGTTCGCTTTCAACGCTAGTCAGCGCCCTAGCGTGTTTTCTTTGCCACTCAGTTGTGTCTAGTGAGTGCGCACACATCGCCATATAGCGCTGCTGCTCTCCTTCTAGCGGCTCTGTGTAGTAACAGAGTTCGCACTCATTGCCACAGTGCATTACGGCGTTTATGTTGGCGACTCTGCGGGATAACAGAGTTTGCTTCCCGCGCCATTTTTACTAGCAGCAGGCTCCGCTTGCACGGTGGACCCCGGGCTGCGAACGCACCTTTCTACATTATATATTTGGTGTGTTCCGCAGACCCTTAACACACACTGATACATAGATAGCATATACCTTTTCTATCCGTTGGCGTTGTTTCACCTGCACTTGCAGGCATACATAGCAATTTGCACTATGCACGATGCACTTTTTCTAAGTTATGCATGATTATTGTGCCATATTATCAGGAATACATGCTGGACCTTTAATATATGGGGTGTGAACTAAGAGTTGTCCTCAATGAGTGTATTTTTACTGTCACATATAAGTTATAATGATGATGATGACTAGTCCTACATACATTGTCTGTACTATATTACAGGTGTACATACCGTTCCTTAGGCAGCATTAATGGATTATGAAATGGACTTGTATGCATTCATTTGAACCCCTATACCCTATGTTGGCTTTTTTGGTTGCATTTGTTGTCACCATGTGCATATATGCGCTTATATTTAAAATATCTATATTTAAATATTTTGGAATTAAATTCCTCATTTTATGGTAGTAAAGCTTACGTCTCTCTTGTTTGGAGTATTTACATTGTGATGTGCCACAGAACTAGGCAACTACTCTATATGTGATTTCTACACCCTGATTGACCCTGGGCTCCAACACCGCCAGTTGCTGCTCAGAAGTACTGTATGCACAGAGAAAACACTAGCTCCTGTGTTTGTGTGGTTCAGTAATGCCAGCTGCTCCCCTGCTGTGTGTCTGGCAATCTGTCCTGCTCCATCCAATTTCAAAACACATCAGATTTGAATCTTGCTCTCATTAGGACTCAGCCTACACCCTGAAAGACCCTGGGCTCCAACACCGCCAGTTGCTGCTCAGAAGTGCTGTATGCACAGAGAAAAGCACTAGCTCCTGTGCTAGTGGGGTTCAGTAACGCCTGCTGATCCCCTGCTGTGTGTCCGGCAATAAGTCCTGCTCCCTCCAAATTCAAGTTACATCAGATAAAATGCTTGCTCCAATTAGGCCTCAGCCTACATCCTGATTGACCCAGGGCTCCAACACCGCCAGTTGCTGCTCAGAAGTGCTGTATGCACAGAGAAAAACACTAGCTCCTGTTTTAGTGGGATTCAGTAATGCCTGCTGATTCAATGCTGTGTTTCCGGCAATCTGTCCTGCTCCATCCAATTTCAAAACACATCAGATAAAATACTTGCTCCAATTAGGCCTCAGCCTACACCCTGATTGACCCTGGGCTCCAACACCGCCAGTTGCTGCTCAGAAGTGCTGTATGCACAGAGAAAAACACTAGTTCCTGTGTTAGTGGGGTTCAATAATGCCAGCTGATCCCCTGCTGTGTGTCCGGCAATCTGTCCTGCTCCATCCAATTTCAAAACACATCAGATTTGAAACTTGCTCTCATTAGGCCTCAGCCTACACTCTGAATGACCCTGGGCTCCAACACCGCCAGTTGCTGCTCAGAAGTGCTGTATGCACAGAGAAAAACACTAGCTCCTGTGTTAGTGGGGTTCAGTAACGCCTGCTGATCCCCTGCTGTGTGTCTGGCAAAAAGTCCTGCTCCCTCCAAATTCAAGTTACATCACATAAAATACTTGCTCCAATTAAGCCTCAGCCTACACCCTGATTGACCTTGGGCTCCAACACCGCCAGTTGCTGCTCAGAAGTGCTGTATGCACAGAGAAAAACAATAGCTCCTGTGTTAGTGGGGTTCAGTAACGCCTTCTGATCCCTGCTGTGTGTCCGGCAATCTGTCCTGCTCCATCCAATTTCAAAACACATCAGATAAAATACTTGCTCCAATTAGGCAACAGCCTACACCCTGATTGACCCTGGGCTCCAACACAACCAGTTGCTACTCAGAAGTGCTGTATGCACAGAGAAAAACACTAGCTCCTGTGTTTGTGGGGTTCAGTAACGCCAGCTGCTCCCCTGCTGTGTGTCCGGCAATCTGTCCTGCTCCATCCAATTTCAAAACACATCAGATTTGAAACTTGCTCTCATTAGGCCTCAGCCTACACCCTGAATGACCCTGGGCTCCAACACCGCCAGTTAGAGCTCAGAAGTCCTGTGTTAGTGGGGTTCCGTAATGCCTGCTGATCCCCTGCTGCAATCCGGCAATAAGTCCTGCTCCCTCCAAATTCAAGTTACATCACATAACATACTTGCTCCAATTAGGCCTCTGCCTCCACTCTGTTTCTACTCTCATCCCTGGCTCCAACACTGCCAGTTGCTGCTCGAAGTGTCGTCTGCACAGTCAACATATGCTCCTGTATTATTGGGGTTCAGTAATGTAAGCTGATCCCCAGCTGTGTAGCCGGCAATGTCTCCTGCTCTGTCCACACTCACACAAGTTCAGATTTTAAACTTGTTCCAATTAGCCTCAGCTACACCCTGACTGACCCTGGGCTCCAACACCGCCAGTTGCTGCTCGGATGTGCCATCTGCACAGTCAACATATGCTCCAGTGTTATTGGGTTCAGTAATGTCAGCTAATCCCCAGCTGTGTAGCCGGCAATGTCTCCTGCTCTGTCCACACTCACACAAGTCCAGATTTTAAACTTGCTCCAATTAGGCCTCTGCCTCCACTCTGTTTCTACTCTCATCCCTGGGCTCCAACACTGCCAGTTGCTGCTCGAAAGTGCCATCTGCACAGTCAACATATGCTCCTGTGTTATGGGGTTCAGTAATGTCAGCTGATCCCCAGCTGTGTAGCCGCAAGTTCCTGCTCTGTCCACACTCACACAGTACAGATTTTAAACTTGTCCAATAGGCCTCTGCCTCCACTCTGTTCTACTCTCATCCCTGGGCTCAATACTGCCAGTTGCTGCTCGAAGTGCCGTCTGCACAGTCAACATTGCTCCTGTGTTATTGGGGTTCAGTAATGTCAGCTGATCCCCAGCTGTGTAGCCGCAATGTTCCTGCTCTGTCCACACTCACACAAGTCCAGATTTTAAACTTGTTCCAATTAGGCCTCAGCCTACACCTGACTGACCCTGGGCTCCAAACCGCCAGTTGCTGCTCGAGTGCCGTCTGCAAGTCACATATGCTCCAGTGTTATTGGGTCAGTAATGTCAGCTGATCCCCAGCTGTGTAGCCGCAATGTCTCCTGCTCTGTCCACACTCACAAAGGCCAGATTTAAACTTGCTCCAATTAGCCTCTGCCCACTCTGTTTCTACTCTCATCCCTGGCTCCAACAAACCATTGCTACTCAGAAGTGCTGATGCACAGAGAAAAACACTAGCTCCTGTGTTTGTGGGTTCAGTAACGCCAGCTGCTCCCCTGCTGTGTGTCCGGCAATCTGTTCTGCTCCATCCAATTTCAAAACACATCAGATTTGAAACTTGCTCTCATTAGGCCTCAGCCTACACCCTGAATGACCCTGGGCCCCAACACCGCCAGTTAGAGCTCAGAAGTCCTGTGTTAGTGGGGTTCCGTAATGCCTGCTGATCCCCTGCTGCGAATCCGGCAATAAGTCCTGCTCCCTCCAAATTCAAGTTACATCACATAACATACTTGCTCCAATTAGGCCTCTGCCTCCACTCTGTTTCTACTCTCATCCCTGGGCTCCAACACTGCCAGTTGCTGCTCGGAAGTGTCGTCTGCACAGTCAACATATGCTCCTGTATTATTGGGGTTCAGTAATGTAAGCTGATCCCCAGCTGTGTAGCCGGCAATGTCTCCTGCTCTGTCCACACTCACACAAGTTCAGATTTTAAACTTGTTCCAATTAGGCCTCAGCCTACACCCTGACTGACCCTGGGCTCCAACACCGCCAGTTGCTGCTCGGATGTGCCATCTGCACAGTCAACATATGCTCCAGTGTTATTGGGTTCAGTAATGTCAGCTAATCCCCAGCTGTGTAGCCGGCAATGTCTCCTGCTCTGTCCACACTCACACAAGTCCAGATTTTAAACTTGCTCCAATTAGGCCTCTGCCTCCACTCTGTTTCTACTCTCATCCCTGGGCTCCAACACTGCCAGTTGCTGCTCGAAAGTGCCATCTGCACAGTCAACATATGCTCCTGTGTTATTGGGTTCAGTAATGTCAGCTGATCCCCAGCTGTGTAGCCGGCAATGTCTCCTGCTCTGTCCACACTCTCACAAGTCCAGATTTTAAACTTGCTCCAAGTAGGCATCTGCCTTCACTCTGTTTCTACTCTCATCCCTGGGCTTTAACACTGCCAGTTGCTGCTCGGAAGTGCCGTCTGCACAGTCAACATCTGCTCCTGTGTTATTGGGGTTCAGTAATGTCAGCTGATCCCCAGCTGTGTAGCCGGCAAGTTTTCCTGCTCTGTACACACTCACACAGGTACAGATTTTAAACTTGTTCCAATTAGGCCTCTGCCTCCACTCTGTTTCTACTCTCATCCCTGGGCTCCAATACTGCCAGTTGCTGCTCGAAAGTGCCGTCTGCACAGTCAACATTTGCTCCTGTGTTATTGGGGTTCAGTAATGTCAGCTGATCCCCAGCTGTGTAGACGGCAATGTCTCCTGCTCTGTCCACACTCACACAAGTCCAGATTTTAAACTTGTTCCATTAGGCCTCAGCCTACACCCTGACTGACCCTGGGTTCCAACACCGCCATTTGCTGCTCGGATGTGCCGTCTGCACAGTCAACATATGCTCCAGTGTTATTGGGGTTCAGTAATGTCAGCTGATCCCCAGCTGTGTAGCCGGCAATGTCTCCTGCTCTGTCCACACTCACACAAGTCCAGATTTTAAACTTGCTCCAATTAGGCCTCTGCCTCCACTCTGTTTCTACTCTCATCCCTGGGCTCCAACACTGCCAGTTGCTGCTCGAAAGTGCCATCTGCACAGTCAACATATGCTCCTGTGTTATTTGGGTTCAGTAATGTCAGCTGATCCCCAGCTGTGTAGCCGGCAATGTCTCCTGCTCTGTCCACACTCTCAGAAGTCCAGATTTTAAACTTGCTCCAAGTAGGCCTCTGCCTTCACTCTGTTTCTACTCTCATCCCTGGGCTCCAACACTGCCAGTTGCTGCTCGAAAGTGCCATCTGCACAGTCAACATATGCTCCTGTGTTATTGGGTTCAGTAATGTCAGCTGATCCCCAGCTGTGTAGCCGGCAATGTCTCCTGCTCTGTCCACACTCTCACAAGTCCAGATTTTAAACTTGCTCCAAGTAGGCATCTGCCTTCACTCTGTTTCTACTCTCATCCCTGGGCTTTAACACTGCCAGTTGCTGCTCGGAAGTGCCGTCTGCACAGTCAACATCTGCTCCTGTGTTATTGGGGTTCAGTAATGTCAGCTGATCCCCAGCTGTGTAGCCGGCAAGTTTTCCTGCTCTGTCCACACTCACACAGGTACAGATTTTAAACTTGTTCCAATTAGGCCTCTGCCTCCACTCTGTTTCTACTCTCATCCCTGGGGTCCAATACTGCCAGTTGCTGCTCGAAAGTGCCGTCTGCACAGTCAACATTTGCTCCTGTGTTATTGGTGTTCAGTAATGTCAGCTGATCCCCAGCTGTGTAGCCGGCAATGTCTCCTGCTCTGTCCACACTCACACAAGTCCAGATTTTAAACTTGTTCCAATTAGGCCTCAGCCTACACCCTGACTGACCCTGGGATCCAACACCGCCAGTTGCTGCTCGGATGTGCCGTCTGCACAGTCAACATATGCTCCAGTGTTATTGGGGTTCAGTAATGTCAGCTGATCCCC
>JARQOD010000001.1:237521375-237571842 GCA_033576555.1 Oophaga sylvatica | reverse complement strand
CAAAGTCCAGATTTTAAACTTGCTCCAAGTAGCCTCTGCCTCACTCTGTTTCTACTCTCATCCTGGGCTCTAACACTGCCAGTTGCTGCTCGGAAGTGCCGTCTGCACAGTCAACATCTGCTCCTGTGTTATTGGGGTTCAGTAATGTCAGCTGATCCCCAGCTGTGTAGCCGGCAAGTTTTCCTGCTCTGTCCACACTCACACAGGTACAGATTTTAAACTTGTTCCAATTAGGCCTCTGCCTCCACTCTGTTTCTACTCTCATCCCTGGGCTCCAACACTGCCAGTTGCTGCTCGGAAGTGCCGTCTGCACAGTCAACATATGCTCCTGTGTTATTTGGTTCAGTAATGTCAGCTGATCCCCAGCTGTGTAGCCGGCAATGTCTCCTGCTCTGTCCACACTCACACAAGTCCAGATTTTAAACTTGCTTCCAATTAGGCCTCTGCCTCACTCTGTTCTACTCACCCTGGGCTCCAACACTGCCAGTTGCTGCTCGAAGTGCCATCTTCACAGTCAACATATGCTCCTGTGTTATTGGGGTTCAGTAATGTCAGCTGATCCCCAGCTTGTAGCCGCAATTTCCTGCTCTGTCCACACTAAACAAGTACAGATTTTAAACTTGTTCCAATTAGGCCTCTGCCTCACTCTGTTTCTACTCTCATCCTGGGCTCCAACACTGCCAGTTGCTGCTCGGAAGTGCCGTCTGCACAGTCAACATATGCTCCTGTGTTATTGGGTTCAGTAATGTCAGCTGATCCCCAGCTGTGTAGCCGGCAATGTCTCCTGCTCTGTCCACACTCACACAGGTCAGATTTTAAACTTGTTCCAATTAGGCCTCAGCCTACACCCTGACTGACCCTGGGCTCCAACACCGCCAGTTGCTGCTCGGAAGTGCCATCTACACAGTCAACATATGCTCCAGTGTTATTGGGGTTCAGTAATGTCAGCTGATCCCCAGCTGTGTAGCCGGCAATGTCTCCTGCTCTGTCCACACTCACACAAGTCAGATTTTAAACTTGCTCCAATTAGGCCTCTGCCTCCACTCTGTTTCTACTCTCATCCCTGGGCTCCAACACTGCCAGTTGCTGCTCGAAAGTGCCATCTGCACAGTCAACATATGCTCCTGTGTTATTGGGTTCAGTAATGTCAGCTGATCCCCAGCTGTGTAGCCGGCAATGTCTCCTGCTCTGTCCACACTCTCACAAGTCCAGATTTTAAACTTGCTCCAAGTAGGCCTCTGCCTTCACTCTGTTTCTACTCTCATCCCTGGCTCCAACACTGCCAGTTGCTGCTCGGAAGTGCCGTCTGCACAGTCAACATTGCTCCTGTGTTATTGGGGTTCAGTAATGTCAGCTGATCCCCAGCTGTGTAGCCGGCAAGTCTCCTGCTCTGTCCACATTCACACAAGTACAGATTTTAAACTTGTTCCAATTAGGCCTCTGCCTCCACTCTGTTTCTACTCTCATCCCTGTGCTCCAACACTGACAGTTGCTGATCGGAAGTGCCATCTGCGCAGTCAAAATATGCTCCTGTGTTATTGGGGTTCAGTAATGTCAGCTGATCCCCAGCTGTGCAGCCGGCAATGTCTCCTGCTATGTCCACGCTCACATAAGTCCTGATTTTAAACTTGCTCCAATTAGGCCTCTGCCTCCACTCTGTTTCTACTCTCATCTCAGGGCTCCAACACTGCCAGTTGCTGCTCGGAAGTGCCATCTGCAAAGTCAACATATGCTCCTGTGCTATTGGGGTTCAGTAATGTCAGCGGATCCCCAGCTGTGCAGCCGGCAATGTCTCCTGCTCTGTCCACATTCACACAAGTACAGATTTTAAACTTGTTCCAATTAGGCCTCTGCCTCCACTCTGTTTCTACTCTCATCCCAGGGCTCCAACACAACCAGTTGCTACTCAGAAGTGCTGTATGCACAGAGAAAAACACAAGCTCCTCTGTTTGTGGGGTTCAGTAATGTCAGCTGATCCCCAGCTGTGCAGCTAGCAATGTCTCCTGCTCTGTCCACACTCACACAAGTTCAGATTTTAAACTTGTTCCAATTAGGCCTCTGCCTCCACTCTGTTTCTACTCTCATCCCAGGGCTCCAACACAACCAGTTGCTACTCAGAAGTGCTGTATGCACAGAGAAAAACACTAGCTCCTGTGTTATTGGTGTTCAGTAATGTCAGCTGATCCCCAGCTGTGCAGCTAGCAATGTCTCCTGCTCTGTCCACACTCACACAAGTTTAGATTTTAAACTTGTTCCAATTAGGCCTCAGCCTACACCGTGACTGACCCTGGGCTCCAACACCGCCAGTTGCTGCTCGGAAGTGCCGTCTGCACAGTCAACATATGCTCCTGTGTTATTGGGTTCAGTAATGTCATCTGATCCCCAGCTGTGCAGCCGGCAATGTCTCCTGCTCTGTCCACGCTCACACAAGTCCTGATTTTAAACTTGCTCCAATTAGGCCTCTGCCTCCACTCTGTTTCTACTCTCATCTCAGGGCTCCAACACTGCCAGTTGCTGCTCGGAAGTGCCGTCTGCACAGTCAACATATGCTCCTGTGCTATTGGGGTTCAGTATGTCAGCGGATCCCCAGCTGTGTAGCCGGCAATGTCTCCTGCTCTGTCCACATTCACACAAGTACAGATTTTAAACTTGTTCCAATTAGGCCTCTGCCTCCACTCTGTTTCTACTCTCATCCCTGTGCTCCAACACTGACAGTTGCTGATCGGAAGTGCCATCTGCGCAGTCAAAATATGCTCCTGTGTTATTGGGGTTCAGTAATGTCAGCTGATCCCCAGCTGTGCAGCCGGCAATGTCTCCTTCTCTGTCCACGCTCACACAAGTCCTGATTTTAAACTTGCTCCAATTAGGCCTCTGCCTCCACTCTGTTTCTACTCTCATCTCAGGGCTCCAACACTGCCAGTTGCTGCTCGGAAGTGCCATCTGTACAGTCGACATATGCTCCTGTGCTATTGGGGTTCAGTAATGTCAGCGGATCCCCAGCTGTGCAGCCGGCAATGTCTCCTGCTCTGTCCACATTCACACAAGTACAGATTTTAAACTTGTTCCAATTAGGCCTCTGCCTCCACTCTGTTTCTACTCTCATCCCAGGGCTCCAACACAACCAGTTGCTACTCAGAAGTGCTGTATGCACAGAGAAAAACACTAGCTCCTGTGTTTGTGGGGTTGAGTAACGCCAGCTGCTCCCCTGCTGTGTGTCCGGCAATCTGTCCTGCTCCATCCAATTTCAAAACACATCAGATTTGAAACTTGCTCTCATTAGGCCTCAGCCTACACCCTGAATGACCCTGGGCTCCAACACCACCAGTTAGAGCTCAGAAGTCCTGTGTTAGTGGGGTTCCGTAATGCCTGCTGATCCCCTGCTGCGAGTCCGGCAATAAGTCCTGCTCCCTCCAAATTCAAGTTACATCACATAAAATACTTGCTCCAATTAAGCCTCTGCCTCCACTCTGTTTCTACTCTCATCCCTGGGCTCCAACACTGCCAGTTGCTGCTCGGAAGTGTCATCTGCACAGTCAACATATGCTCCTGTATTATTGGTGTTCAGTAATGTAAGCTGATCCCCAGCTGTGTAGCCGGCAATGTCTCCTGCTCTGTCCACACTCACACAAGTCCAGATTTTAAACTTGTTCCAATTAGGCCTCAGCCTATACCCTGACTGACCCTGGGCTCCAACACCGCCAGTTGCTGCTCGGATGTGCCATCTGCACAGTCAACATATGCTCCAGTGTTATTGGGGTTCAGTAATGTCAGCTAATCCCCAGCTGTGTAGCCGGCAATGTCTCCTGCTCTGTCCACACTCACACAAGTCCAGATTTTAAACCTGCTCCAATTAGGCCTCTGCCTCCACTCTGTTTCTACTCTCATCCCTGGGCTCCAACACTGCCAGTTGCTGCTCGAAAGTGCCATCTGCACAGTCAACATATGCTCCTGTGTTATTTGGGTTCAGTAATGTCAGCTGATCCCCAGCTGTGTAGCCGGCAATGTCTCCTGCTCTGTCCACACTCTCAGAAGTCCAGATTTTAAACTTGCTCCAAGTAGGCCTCTGCCTTCACTCTGTTTCTACTCTCATCCCTGGGCTCTAACACTGCCAGTTGCTGCTCGGAAGTGCCGTCTGCACAGTCAACATCTGCTCCTGTGTTATTGGGGTTCAGTAATGTCAGCTGATCCCCAGCTGTGTAGCCGGTAGTGTTGAGCGATACTGCTCGATATCTAAAAATATCGGATCGGAATGGTATCGCCGATATCACTAAATATCGTCAATATCCGATTCCGATACCGGAAGTCCAATGTAAGTCTATGGGAACCAAATATCGACATTAAAAAAAAACATTCTTGCCTTGTTGGTTAATTGTACATGAAGGAAAACAACAAAGACTAATGTAGAATGTATGGGGGAGGTTGAGGAGACAATAAAGGCATACATGTTTAACCCAATGCATTGGAATAGCATTAATATTTTTTTTTTTTGGAAATACGTTTGGATTGACTAACAAATTGATAATGTTGTTAACCTTTTTTCTATTTTGGCAAATATGTATGTTTCACAACTTCCATGCTCTTCACCTTTTTAACTTTTGCCAGTGCCACACTTTCTCCTTCATAATCTTCAGCAGCAGCATCATCTTTCTCATCAAATTATTCTTCATCTTCACCTTCTTAATCTTCTTCTTAAACTTCTTGCTATTCATGTTTTTGTTTACATTACTCATATTGTTATTATTAAACTAATTAATCTTCTTCATATTCAAATTCTTCATCTTCTTCCTCTTCATCTTCTTCATCATATTCTTATTTGTGACAGAGATTCCTGTACTTGTAATCTGTAAAAGTATGAATTGTTGATCCTTCCGTTCTTGCTGTCACAAAAGATTTAAATTACAACAGTATTTGTCCGTGTTCAGTTTAGCCTGCAGCAGCAGGCATTTTCCAGGGGCACCACGAGGAGGAACGGACTCACCCCCATACACTGCTTAGTCTTCTTCTGCTTAGAATTTAGAGCATATATTTTGCTCTTCATTTTGATCTTATACTTCATGTTCTTCTGCTTTTTGATCTTCTGCTTATTGTTCTTCTGTCTCTTGTTCTGTATCTTGTAGTTTGTCTTAACCTTCTTTGTCCTGTTGGTGATCTTCTTCTGGGTAATCTTTTATTTTTTCTTTGTGATGGTGTTCAGGCTGGTTGGCTTCATGCTCGTCGTCCTTGTTGTCGTCATCTTCTTCTGGGTGGTCTTTAAGGTCGTCTAATTTCCGAGAAACAGCTGATTTTACTGGAACCCTGACGGGTATCAGATGGAGCAAGAGACAATGGAAGTAACGAGGACCAGCTGACTGTGCTGGAACCCGGACGGGTAGCAGAAGGAAAAGAGGCAATGTCACAACCGAGTACCAGCTGACGTTACTGTGACACGGTTACTAAGCAGGAGGTACCTGTGCTCCAAAGCACTACCAAGGACCAGCAGACGTTGGTGGAACTCGGATACGGAGATGGAGGCACCTAGGCCAAAGGCACTGGGGAGAACCAGTTGACGGTACTGGACCCCGGACGTGTAGCAGAAGGAAAAGAGGCAATGTCACAACCGAGTACCAGCTGACATTACTGTGACACGGTTACTAAGCAGGAGGTACCTGTGCTCCAAAGCACTACCAAGGATCAGCAGACGTTGGTGGAACTCGGATACGGAGATGGAGGCACCTAGGCCAAAGGCACTGGGGAGAAACAGTTGACGGTACTGGACCCCGGACGGGTAGCAGAAGGAAAAGAGGCAATGTCACAACCGAGTACCAGCTGACGTTACTGTGACACGGTTACTAAGCAGGAGGTACCTGTGCTCCAAAGCACTACCAAGGACCAGCAGACGTTGGTGGAACTCGGATACGGATATGGAGGCACCTAGGCCAAAGGCACTGGGGAGAACCAGTTGACGGTACTGGACCCCGGACGGGTAGCAGAAGGAAAAGAGGCAATGTCACAACCGAGTACCAGCTGACGTTACTGTGACACGTTTACTAAGCAGGAGGTACCTGTGCTCCAAAGCACTACCAAGGACCAGCAGACATTGGTGGAACTCGGATACGGAGATGGAGGCACCTAGGCCAAAGGCACTGGGGAGAACCAGTTGACGGTTCTAGACCCCGGACGGGTAGCAGAAGGAAAGAGGCAATGTCACAACCGAGTACCAGCTGACGTTACTGTGACACGGTTACTAAGCAGGAGTTACCTGTGCTCCAAAGCACTACCAAGGACCAGCAGACGTTGGTGGAACTCGGATACGGAGATGGAGGCACCTAGGCCAAAGGCACTGGGGAGAACCAGTTGACAGTACTGGACCCCGGACGGGTAGCAGAAGGAAAAGAGGCAATGTCACAACCGAGTACCAGCTGACGTTACTGTGACACGGTTACTAAGCAGGAGGTACCTGTGCTCCAAAGCACTACCAAGGACCAGCAGACGTTGGTGGAACTCGGATACGGAGATGGAGGCACCTAGGCCAAAGGCACTGGGGAGAACCAGTTGACGGTACTGGACCCCGGACGGGTAGCAGAAGGAAAAGAGGCAATGTCACAACCGAGTACCAGCTGACGTTACTGTGACACAGGTACTAAGCAGGAGGTACCTGTGCTCCAAAGCACTACCAAGGACCAGCAGACGTTGGTGGAACTCGGATACGGAGATGGAGGCACCTAGGCCAAAGGCACTGGGGAGAACCAGTTGACGGTACTGGACCCCGGACGGGTAGCAGAAGGAAAAGAGGCAATGTCACAACCGAGTACCAGCTGACGTTACTGTGACACGGTTACTAAGCAGGAGGTACCTGTGCTCCAAAGCACTACCAAGGACCAGCAGACGTTGGTGGAACTCGGATACGGAGATGGAGGCACCTAGGCCAAAGGCACTGGGGAGAACCAGTTGACGGTACTGGACCCCGGACGGGTAGAAGAACGCACCCATGAAAATGTAAGTTGACAGGACGCAAGCCGTCCGCAGTTACCGAATCACACAGTCCTACAGTGGGTGCTTGTCCTATTGTCACAATGGAAACCGCCTTTATTTACATATCCCACAGCACACATAGGAATCACCTAAACTGCAGGCACCATAGAGTCGGCTAACCCGAATGCAACACGACAGCACAACTTATTGGAGGATAATTGACGTTCACACTGCCAGGAAACAGCTGTCGTGCTGTAACCAGGCTGGCCATGAGTCAGTACCCCTGCTAATTACTTACGAGCAACAAATGGCGGTGTTGTAGCCCAGGGAGTAGAGTTCAGGTGGTAGAAAGTTGAACATAACAGGAGACATGGAAAACGTTGCCAAACAGTTATTTAATCTGAAAACGGACAGGCAAATTCAGGTGAGATCCATGCCTTGTTCATTTTCAGAAAAGTAAGCCGGTCTACATTCTCTGAGGATAGTCGCATGCGACGGTCTGTTACTACACCACCTGCAGCACTAAAGACACGCTCAGATAATACACTGGCAGCAGGGCAAGCCAGCACCTCCAATGCATACTGGCTAAGCTCTGGCCATGTATCCAACTTAGAGACCCAAAATTTGAAAGGGGAAGAGGCATCTGGGAGTACACTTAGAGGGAAAGCCAAGTAGTCTGTCACCATCTTATGGAAACGTTTCTTCCTGGTGACTGGAGCCGTCTCGGATGGTGTAGACCTTGCTGGCGCTGTCACAAAACTTTTCCACATTTGTAACATACAGCTCTTGCCCTGTGCAGAGGCGCTGCTTCTGCTCCCTCTTGTTGTAGAGGTGTCTACACTGCCTCGACGCACAGAGCTGCTTTGTAAAGCAGTAGCAGCAGCAGCAGCTTTCTCGGCTGGAATGTACAACAGTATGGATTGCACCAGTGTGTCTTGGTACTCCTGCATTTTACGGTCCCGGTTCACCGGTGTGATGAGGGTTTGTAAGTTGTCCCGGTAGCGAGGGTCTAGGAGGGTGTACACCCAATAATCTGACGTGGTGAGAATGTGGGCGATGCGGCGGTCGTTTCTCAGGCACTGAAGCATGAAATCAACCATGTGCTGCAGACTCCCAACTGGCCAACAAAGGCTGTCCTCTGGAAGAGGCGTCATCTCTGCCTCCTCTGCATCACCCCACCCTCGCTCTACATACTGACTAGAGCGTTGTGTACCTCCCTCTGTAGGGATTTCTTCCTCCTCCATTGACTCCTCCTCCTCCTCATCCTCCTCACAAAGTGAGCCCTGCCCAGCCCTTTGTGAGGAACCACGTTGCGCTGACTGTCCTGAAGATAATTGAATTTGTGACTCCTCATCCTCCACCTCTTCCAAAACCTCTTCCTTTAGTGCTTTCAGTGATTTCTGAAGCAGGCAGATAAGGGGGACAGTCATGCTGACTAGTGCATCATCTGCACTCGCCATCCGCGTTGAGACATCAAACGCACGCAAAACGTCGCAGATGTCCTTCATAGAGGCCCACTCAGTAGTGGTGAAGTGTGAACGGCGCAAATTGCGAGTTGATTGCGCCTGTTGCAGCTGATACTCCATTACTGCTGGCTGCTGCTCACACAACCGCTCCAACATATGTAACGTGGAATTCCACCTGGTGGGTACGTCACATATGATGCGATGTTCAGGAAGGCGAAATCTGACTTGCAGAGCTGCAATGCGCGATCTAGCCATGCTGGAACGTCGCAAGTGAGCGCACTCTAGGCGGACCTTGTGCAGCAGTGCATCAAGATCCGATAGTCCCTCAAAAAACTCTGCACGACCAAGTTGAGCACATGTGCCAGACATGGTATGTTAATGAGGTTGCCAAGGCCCAGAGCTGCCACTAGATTTCGGCCATTGTCACACACTACCAAGCCTGGCTGGAGATTAGCTGACTTTAACCACACGTCGCTCTCCTGCTTGATGGCATCCCAGAGCTCCTGCGCTGTGTGGCTTCGATTCCCCATGGAAATTAATTTCAGGACGGCCTGTTGATGTTTGGCCACGGCTGTGCACATATCGGTCGCAACAGGTAAGCGTTCACGGGTCCATGTGGAGGTATACCGTGACGGCTCCTGCAGCGATGATTCTGAGGAACTGGAGTAGGAGGAGGAATCAATGTGTACAGACTGGATTCCTGCAATCCTTGGAGTTGGCAGAACACGTACAGCGCCACTGGCAAGATCTGTACCCGGCTCCACAACATTGACCCAATGGGCAGTGAGGGAAAGGTATCGTCCCTGGCCATGGGTACTGGTCCACGCATCGGTGGTCAGGTGGACCCTGCTACTGACGGCGTTTAGTAGCGCATGTTTAATGTTTCCCTCGACATGTTTTTGCAGAGCAGGGACAGCTTGCCTGCTGAAATAAAATCGGCTTGGCACATTATATTGTGGGACTGCCAATGCCATAAAGTTCCTGAAACTGTCAGTCTCCACCAGCCTGAATGACAGCATTTCAAGGGACAGGAGTTTTGCAATGCCAGCATTCAGAGCCTGTGCTCGTGGATGGTTTGCCGAGTATGGCCGTCTTTTATCCCATGCCTGTGCTACCGATGGCTGTTTTTTGTTCTGGGAATGTGACGATGACTGTGAACTTGCTGCTGTGGGTGGAATAACAGTTTGTCTATGGACAACAGTGACCGAGGTTCTTCCATGGAGATCCTGTGAGGAAGCCGAACCAGGTGTGTGTGAGCTGGAGGTAGAGGCTTGAACACGACCTGAAGATGTAGGTGCTGCTGTAGGTTGGCCTACATCTACAGTGTGCCTTTGTAACTCAGCTACGTGCTTTGTCCGTACATGTTTCCACATATTTGTGGTATTCAGGTTACTGATATTTTTACCTCTTTTAACTTTTTGCTTACACAGCTTGCATTGAACATAGCAAATATCATCTACAAGTCTGTCAAAAAAGGACCACGCAGTGCAAGTCATGGGAGCGCCAATTTTGACATTTCTAAGAGAACTGCTCCCAACAGGTGCCAAACTGGAGGCTACAGGCAAGCGAGTCTGCAGCCTAACTCTCCCTCCTCTTTGTACCGTTGGAACAATCTCTTCCTCAGAGCTGCTCCCACCACCTTCCTGTTGCTCACGCCATGTTGGGTCTCGGACTTCATCATCACCACTACCCTCTTCCAACACCTGCTGCTGTTGGATGGTCTGGGCAGCACCATGCTCCACAAAACCTGGCACCTGAGTCTCATCATCATCATAAGATGCGTTCTGCGGTGTGCTGTCCATCGGCACTGGCTCACCCGCCTCTTCAGATTGAGAGAGACACAGCTGTTGCGCATCACTGCATACTCCCTCTTTTTCAAATTGCAGAATGCTGCTTGCCTGTACCCGTGTTTGCGAGCCAACAGATTCTGAGAACAGAAGCAGAGACTCAGCTGGCTCCTGTACAGAACTCTCTGACTGCCTGGGCAATTTGACAGGCGGTGAACAGACAGATGGTTGCTCAACAGTGTTGTGTTCCTGAGAGGAGGTGGAAGGAATTGAAGTCGATGCATTGGCTGCCATCCAACCAACAACGGCTTCAATTTGTTCTTCCCGCAGCAGGGGGGCACGCTGAGCTCCTACCAAAGTGCGCATAAAGGAACGCTCATGGGTAAAACTGGTGGATGCTGTGTCACTGAGGGCGGCAGCAGCCACAGAATCCCCACGTCCTCTCCCTGCTGAAACTCCACGGCCACGACCACGTGCCTTACTCACTGACTTCTTCATCTTGGTAGATTGATAAAGAAAGTCAGAAAAGTTATAAGTCCTAAGTGTGGTTATTACGCAGAGACTGAAGTGAACACTGAAACACAACTGTTCACAATCTGTGAAAGGCTACTCCTTTGTCTACTTCTATAGTGTTTGCAACCAATGTATTAGATACGGATGGAAGCGCGTCACACTAATAGATTATATTTTAAATGGAATGGAGCAGAACCAATTGGAGATAAATGAAAATGATGAGGCACTGAGACACGCTCAGCAGAGTACAAGCAGCCGTGCTTGAACAAGTAACTGGAGCGTGATGTGCACTCAAAAAATAAAAAACACAGACTGAAGTGAACACTGAAACACAACTGTTCACAATCTGTGAAAGGCTACTCCTTTGTCTACTTCTATAGTGTTTGCAACCAATGTATTGGATATGGATGGAAGCGCGTCACACTAATAGATTATATTTTAAATGGAATGGAGCAGAACCAATTGGAGATAAATGAAAAGGATGAGGCACTGAGACACGCTCAGCAGAGTACAAGCTGCAGTGCTTGAGCAAGTAACTGGAGCGTGATGTGCACTCAAAAAATAAAAAACACAGACTGAAGTGAACACTGAAACACAACTGTTCACAATCTGTGAAAGGCTACTCCTTTGTCTACTTCTATAGTGTTTGCAACCAATGTATTGGATACGGATGGAAGCGCGTCACACTAATAGTTAAATTGAATGGAGCTGCAAGAATTACACTGAAGAAAAAAAAATGAGTCTGTGAGTGACACGTGCAGATGCCTACAGACAGCGTTGCATGCAGAGCAAACTGCAGCGTCACCTGCACTCACACACACCTTGCAGAGCTGTTAAAACAACACTGCAGGCAAAAGGAAGCTTTACACAGCGGTTGGTGCTAGCCTGCCTACAGCACAGTACACTAAATCGCAATCTCTAACTGTCCCTATGAGTCAGCACAGCAGCGTTCTGTCCCTTACTGAATTCACAGCACAGTGACGCTAAAATGGCGGTGGCGCCTTTTATAGTGCATTCTGACATCATTTCAGCATCCAATCACAGCCATGCCATTAGTTAACATGACCGCAGCAGTACAGGATGTGCCCACACTTCTTAGGATTCCTCATTGGCTGACTAAAATCACATTGCCTCTCAAAGAATTATGGGAACTTCCGATTCCGGTATACGATATATGGAAAATATCGAAACTAAGTATTGAAAGGCCGATAGAGCTAATATCGGCCGATACCCGATACTTGCGGTATCGTATCGCTCCACACTAGTAGCCGGCAAGTTTTCCTGCTTTGTCCACACTCACACAGGTACAGATTTTAAACTTGTTCCAATTAGGCCTCTGCCTCCACTCTGTTTCTACTCTCATCCCTGGACTCCAATACTGCCAGTTGCTGCTCGGAAGTGCCGTCTGCACAGTCAACATTTGCTCCTGTGTTATTGGGGTTCAGTAATGTCAGCTGATCCCCAGCTGTGTAGCCGGCAATGTCTCCTGCTCTGTCCACACTTACACGAGTCCAGATTTTAAACTTGTTCCAATTAGGCCTCAGCCTACACCCTGACTGACCCTGGGCTCCAACACCGCCAGTTGCTGCTCGGATGTGCCGTCTGCACAGTCAACATATGCTCCAGTGTTATTGGGGTTCAGTAATGTCAGCTGATCCCCAGCTGTGTAGCCGGCAATGTCTCCTGCTCTGTCCACACTCACACAAGTCCAGATTTTAAACTTGCTCCAATTAGGCCTATGCCTCCACTCTGTTTCTACTCTCATCCCTGGGCTCCAAAACTGCCAGTTGCTGCTCGAAAGTGCCATCTGCACAGTCAACGTATGCTCCTGTGTTATTGGGGTTCAGTAATGTCAGCTGATCCCCAGCTGTGTAGCGGCAAGTTTTCCTGCTCTGTCCACACTCACACAGGTACAGATTTTAAACTTGCTCCAATTAGGCCTCAGCCTACACCCTGACTGACTCTGGGCTCCAACACCTCCAGTTGCTGCTCGGAAGTGCCATCTTCACAGTCAACATATGCTCCAGTGTTATTGGGGTTCAGTAATGTCACTGATCACCAGCTATGTAGCCGGCAATGTCTCCTGCTCTGTCCACATTTACACAAGTACAGATATTAAACTTGTTCCAATTAGGCCTCTGCCTCCACTCTGTTTCTTCTCTCATCCCAGGGCTCTAACACTGCCAGTTTCTGCTCGGAAGTGCCATCTGCACAGTAAACATAGCTCCTGTGTTATTGGGGTTCCGTAATGTCAGCTGATCCCCAGCTGTGTAGCGGAAATTTCCTGCTCTGTCCACACTCACACAGTACAGATTTAAACTTGTCCAATTAGGCCTCAGCCTACACCCTGACTGACCTGGGCTCCAACACCCCAGTTGCTGCTCGGAAGTGCCATCTCACAGTCACATATGCTCCAGTGTTATTGGGTTCAGTAATGTCAGCTGATCCCAGCTTGTAGCCGGCAATGTCTCCTGCTCTGTCCACATACACAAGTCAGATTTAAACTTGTTCCAATTGGCCTCTGCCCACTGTTTCTACTTCATCCGGGCTCAAACTGCCAGTTGCTGCTCGAAGTGCCGTCTGCACAGTAACATATGCTCCTGTGTTATTGGGGTTCGTAATGTCAGCTGATCCCAGCTGTGCTCGGCAAGTTTCTGCTCTGTCCACACCACACAAGTCCAGATTTTAAACTTGCTCCAATTAGGCCTCTGCTCCACTCTGCTACTCTCATCCGGGCTCCAACACTGCCAGTTGCTGCTCGGAAGTGCCGTCTGCACAGTCAACATATGCTCCTGTGTTATTGGGGTTCGTAATGTCACTGATCCCAGCTGTGTAGCCGGCAAGTTCCTGCTCTGTCCACACTCACAAGTACAGATTTTAAACTTGTTCCAATTAGGCCTCTGCCTCCACTCTGTTTCTACTCTCATCCTGGGCTCAACACTGAGTTGCTGCTCGGAAGTGCCTCTGCACATAACATATGCTCCTGTGTTATTGGGTTCAGTAATGTCAGCTGATCCCCAGCTGTGAGTCGCAATGTTCCTGCTCTGTCCACACTCACACAAGTCAGATTTTAAACTTGTTCCAATTAGGCTCAGCCTACACCTACTGACCCTGGGCTCCAACACCGCCAGTTGCTGCTCGGAAGTGCCATCTGCACAGTCAACATATGCTCCGTGTTATTGGGTTCAGTAATGTCAGCTGATCCCAGCTGTGAGCCGGCAATGTCTCCTGCTCTGTCCACCTACACAAGTCCGATTTAAACTTGCTCCAATTAGGCCTCTGCCTCCACTCTGTTTCTACTCTCATTCAGGGCTCAACACTGCCAGTTGCTGCTCGGAAGTGCCGTCTGCACAGTCAACCTATGCTCCTGTGTATTGGGGTTCAGTAATGTCAGCGGATCCCCAGCTGTGTAGCCGCAATGTCTCCTGCTCTGTCCACACTCACACAAGTCCAGATTTTAAACTTGCTCCAATTAGGCCTCTCCACCACTGTACCAGGCTCCAACACCGCAGTTGCTGCTCAGAAGTGCCGTCTTCACAGTCAACAATGCTCCTGTGTTATTGGGGTTCAGTAATGTCAGCTGATCCCAGCTGTGTAGCGCAAGTTCCTGCTCTGTCCACATTCACACAAGTACAGATTTTAACTTGCTCAATTAGGCCTCTGCCTCCACTCTGTTTCTACTCTCATCCTGGGCTCCAAAACTGCCAGTTGCTGCTGAAGTGCCGTCTGCACAGTCAACATATGCTCTGTGTATTGGGTTCAGTAATGTCAGCTGATCCCCAGCTGTGTAGCCGCAGATTCCTGCTCTGTCCACACTCAACAAGTACAGATTTTAAACTTGTTCCAATTAGGCCTCTGCTCCACTCTGTTTACTCTATCCCTGGGCTACAAACTGCAGTTGCTGCTCGGAAGTGCGTCTGCACATTCAACATATGCTCCTGTGTTATTGGGTTCAGTAATGTCAGCTGATCCCCAGCTGGCACGCAATGTCTCCTGCTCTGTCCACACTCACACAAGTCGATTTTAAACTTGTCCAATTAGGCCTCGCCTCACCATGACTACCCTGGGCTCCAACACGCCAGTTGCTGCTCGGAAGTGCCGTCTGCACAGTCAACTATGCTCCTGTGTATTGGGTTCAGTAATGTCAGCTGATCCCCAGCTGTGAGCCGCAATGTCTCCTGCTCTGTCCACCTCACACAAGTCCTGATTTTAAACTTGCTCCAATTAGGCCTCTGCCTCACTCTGTTTCTACTCTCACTCAGGGCTCCAACACGCCAGTTGCTGCTCGGAAGTGCCATCTGCACAGTCAACATATGCTCCTGTGTATTGGTGTTCAGTAATGTCAGCGATCCCCAGCTGTGTAGCCGCAATGTCTCCTGCTCTGTCCACACTCACACAAGTCCAGATTTTAAACTTGCTCCATAGCTCTCCTACACCTCTGACCGAGGGCTCCAACACGCAGTTGCTGCTCAGAAGTGCCGTCTTCACAGTCAACATATGCTCTGTGTTATTGGGGTTCAGTAATGTCAGCTGATCCCCAGCTGTGTACCGGCAAGTTCCTGCTCTGTCCACATTCAACAAGTCCAGATTTTAAACTTGCTCCAATTAGGCCTCTGCTTCCACTCTGTTTCTACTCTCATCCCAGGGCTCCAACACTGTCAGTTGCTGCTCGGAAGTGCCGTCTGCACAGTCAACATATGCTCCTGTGTTATTGGGTTCAGTAATGTCAGCTGATCCCCAGCTGTGTAGCCGGCAAGTTTTCCTGCTCTGTCCACACTCAGACAAGTACAGATTTTAAACTTGTTCCAATTAGGCCTCTGCCTCCACTCTGTTTCTACTCTCATCCCAGGGCTCCAACATTGCCAGTTGCTGCTCGGAAGTTCCGTCTGCATAGTCAACATATGCTCCTGTGTTATTGGGGTTCAGTAATGTCAGCTGATCCCCAGCTGTGTAGCCGGCAATGTCTCCTGCTTTGTCCGTAACTCACACAAGTACAGATTTTAAACTTGTTCCAATTATGCCTCTGCCTCCACTCTGTTTCTACTCTCTTCCCTGGGCTCCAAAATTGCCAGTTGCTGCTTAGAAGTGTCTTTTGCACGGGTACTCCCTCCTGCCCAGCCAGGTTACAGCACGCCAGCTGTTTCCGGGCAGTGTCAATGTCACTTTGCCTCCAATACGTTGTCCTTTCGTGTTGCGGTCGGGTTAGCTGACTCTATGGTGCCTGCAGTTTAGGTGCTTCCTATGTGGGCTGCGGGATATGGAACTAAAGGCAGTTTCCATACTGCCAATAGGACAAGCACCCCCTGTAGGACTGTGGGATTCGGTAACTGCGGCCGGCTCGCGGCGTTGCAACTTTATTTTTCATGGGTACCTTCTGATACCCATCTGGGTTCCAGTACCGTCAGCTGGTTCTCGGCAAGTGCCTTTGGCCTATTTGCCTCCATCTCGGTATCCGAGTTCCAGCAACGTCTGCTGGTCCTTGGTAGTGCTTTCTAGCACAGGTGCCTCCTGCTTAGTAACCATGTTCCAGTACCGTCAGCTGGTCCTTGGTAGTGCCATTGGCTCTGTCCCTTCTACTGCCCCTCCAGGTTCCAGCACAGTCAGCTGGTACTGGTTAGGTCCATTGGCTCTTGTACCTTATGCTACCCATCCGGGTTCCAGTACCGTCAGCTGGTTCTCGGCAGTGCCTTTGGCCTATGTGCCTCCATCTCGGTATCCAAGTTCCAGCAATGCTCTGCTGGTCCTTGGTAGTGCTTTCTAGCACAGGTACCTCCTGCTTAGTAACCATGTCCCAGTACCGTCAGCTTGTCCTCGGTAGTGCCATTGGCTCTTGTTCCTTCTACTACCCATCCGGGTTCCAGGACAGTCATCTGGTTCTCGGCAGTTACTCAGCCTTCTTGTACCTTCTGCTACATTTCCAAGTTGAAGATTTTTTAAATGGTTTTTGGTAATCACTCTGGATCCCCATGACAACGACCCTGAAGACGACGAGCCTGAACACCACCCCAAAGGAGACCAAAAAGATTACCCAGAAGAAGATGACCAAGAGGACAAAGGACATGAAGACAACCACCAAGATACAGAACAAGAGACAGAAGAACAAAAAGCAGAAGAACATTAAGCATAAGACAAAAAATCAGAGCAAAAGATATGCTCTAAATTATAAGCAGAAGCAGACTAAGCAGTGTATGGGGGTGAGTCCTTTCCTCCTCGTGGTGCACCTGGAAAATGCCTGCTGCTGCAGGCCAAACTGAACGCGGACAAATCCTGTTGTAAATCTTTTGCGACAGCAAGAACGGAAGGTGTAATCTTCAAACTTTTAGAGATAACAACTACAGGAATGCCTGTCACAAATAAGAATATGATGAAAATGAATAGGAAGAAGATGAAGAAGTAGAATATGAAGAAGAATAATAGTTGAAGAAGAAGAATATGAAGAATGTAAAAAAAAGAATAAGAGAAAGAAGGTGAAGAAGAAGAAGATAAATAAGGTAAAGAAGAAGTTGATGAAAAAGATGCTGCTGCTAAGGATCATGAAGGAGAAAGTGTGGGAGAAGTAAAAAAGAAGGTGAAGAGCATGGAAGTAGTAAAACATACATATGTGCCAAAATAGAAAAAAGGTTAACAACATAGTCAATTTCTTTGTAACTCCGAATGTCTTAAATTTTTTTTTATTCCTGCTATTCATTTGATTGGGCTCAACCTCTATGCCCTTAATGTCTCCTCCACCTCCCCCAATACATTCTACATTATTCTTAGTTGTTTTCCTTCATGTACAATTAACCTACAAGGTAAGAAAGGGTTTATTTTAATTCCGATATTTCTGTCCCATTGACTTGCATTGGTTTCCGGTATCGGAATCGCGATATCTGATACTTTTTGAGTATCGATCCGATCCAATCCGATCCGATATTTCCCAATATCGGAAAGTATTGCTCAACACTACTCGTAACATCAAGCTGCGAGTAGAGTCCACTAAATTTGCTCCCCATTATCTAGGCCCCTTCAAGGTCCTTGAACAGGTAAATCTTGTAGTCTATCACCTCAGCCTTCCACCACATCTGAACATCTCTGAAACCTTCCATGTGTCTTTGTTAAAGCCAGTATATATGACCCGGTCTTCTGGAACTCCTGCTGGGAGTTCGGACACGTCCTCGGATGATTTTGAGGTTAATGCCATTGTCGGTTCCAAGGTGGTGCGTGGCAAAAAATTTTTTTGGGTGGACTGGAAGGGCCATGGGCCAGAGGATAGGACCTGGGAACTTACAGAGTACATTTGTGCCCCCCAGCTTGTTGCGGCTTTCGAGTGTGGCGAACATCACCAGGGACATAATGTTAGGCCCTGGGATTCTCCCGCTGTGCAGGGTAAATCCCAAGCCTAGTCTGCCTCGTTAGTCTCCCATTCAGACTCGGCCGCTGAGGGTCCTGCTCAGTATAGACGTCAGTCCTAGTGTCTAGCTCTGGCTCATGCTGTGTGCTTGGTTACTCTTGGTTTTCCTGCCAAGTCTTTAGTAACCAATGATATTCAGGGACAGTCCAGTGCTCTGGAGTCAAAGTCCAGAGATCACAGTACTGAGCATCCTAGTGAGGTGGTACCTTGGTGGTCGATCGTCAGCTGCTCTGGTGATGTGGCAGCTCCGAATTGGTCCATGGGGAAGGTCCTGTCTGACTGGACATGAGCCTAGTGCATAAAAAGCTCTCAGAGGTGCACACCAGTGCGCTAGTGTCATTTGTGTTTGTGTGTGTGAGCTTCATAGAATGGAAGAGTTGGGAAGGGACATCCTGGGTCATCTGGTCCAACCTCCTGCTCAAAGCAGGATTCACTAAATCATCCCAGACAGATGGCTGTCCAACCTCTGTTTGAAGACTTCCATTGAAGGAGACTCATCACCTACCGTGGCAGCCTATTCCACTCATTGATCACCCTAACTGTCAAAAAGTTTTTTCTAATATCTAATCTGTGTCTCCTCCCATTCAATTTCATCCCATTGCTTCTAGTCTTTCCTTGTGCGAATAAGAATAAAGATGATCCTTCTACAATGTGACAGCCCTTGAGATATTTGCAGACAGTGATTAAGTCTCCTCTCAGTTTTCTCTTTTGCAAGCTAAACATTCCCAAATCCTGTAACCATTTCTCATAGGACATGCTTTGCAGACCGGTCACCATTCTGGTCACTCTTCTCTGCTCCAGTATGTTGATGTTTTTTTTTAAATGTGGTGCGAATAACTGGACACAGTATTACAGATGAGGTCTGACCAAAAAGGAGTAGAGGTCAATAATGACTTCACGTGGTCTAGACTGTATGCTTCTGTTAATACATCCCAGAATTGTATTTGCCTTTTTGCTGCTGCATCACACTGTTAACTCATGTTCAGTCTGTGATCTATTAGTATACCCAAGTCTTTTTCACATGTGCTATTGCTTAGCCCTGTTCCTCCATTCTGTATACGCCTTTTTCATTTTTATTGCCCAGATATAGTACTTTGCATTTTTCCGTTAAAAACCATTCTGTTAGTTGCTGCTCCAGTTTATTTAAATCTTTTTGAATCCTCTCTCTCTCTTCTCTAGTATTAGATATCACTCTTACTTTTGTGTCATCAGCAAATTTAATCAGTTTACCCTAAATTCCTTCATCTAAATCATTGATAAAGATGTTGAACAATACAGGGCCCAGGACAGAGCCTTGTGGTACCCCACTCGAGACATTCTTCCAACTGGATGTGCAGCCATTTCCAACCACTCTTTGTTTCCGATTATTAAGCCAGTTATGAATCCACCTAACAGTTGCCTTGTCCATTCCATACTTAGTCATTTTTTCAATAAGGATTGTGTGAGATACTTTGTCAAATGCTTTGCTGAAGTCAAGATATAATATATCTACAGCACTTCCCTGATCCACCCAGAGTGGATACGCTACCACTCTGTTTGCACATGTTCTGCTCTTATAATGGCAACTGAGTATCTAGGCAGGCAGTGTAGGGTGAGAACTCCCGCTTGACTTAGCATCTGCCTCCAGTCGTGTGTGCAGTTAACACAGCTGAGTTACAGATGAAGCTCAACCACCAGCCTAGACTTCCCTGTGGGTAGCGATAGGGACCCCACCTAGCATCATATTTGCTTTATCTCTTTGACATTTAACAGGGTATAGCACTCAGAGCTCTTTTGTTCAGTCCCGCTCGGTGAAGTAACGGAACTGGGTGCTCTGTGTATCATTCACATGGCTTGGCGTCTAACACCGTGAGATCTAGCAATAGGTCGCCATCTTGGTTCCACCATTACTCTTTAGCAGCAGTTCTACATCTCTGCACGGTGGACTCTGGGTTGCAATTGTACTTTATTATACATCTTTATTTAGTTCAATCTGCCAATCCTAACACCTTGCTCCATGGAGATGTTCGGAGAAGCCAGGTTGTGATTCTCGGATCAACTGGCCTTGTACCTTGTATAGACTCAATGGCCTGTCATCTTCCTATGCTTGTCATTACCTCCTCTCTGTGTGTGTGACACAGGTGGGGTAGTGACCCTGGAAGATCTGAAGTCACAGCTGTTATTATCCGGGCGAATCGGCTGAAGGGTGAGACTCTGTAATGTGCACCATCTTGGGTACTGTGCTGGGACTGTTCTATGTATTATCTGCCTGTTTTTTGGTTCAATAAAGCGTTGCCTCACAGTTTTACCCTCATCATGTGTTGTCTGAGAAGTGTTATGCCCACATTAAAGGGAGAGCGGGCGTTCAGTGGGACGATGCCAGGTCCATGCGGTTACGGCTAGTGGGCCTGGGGCGCCCAACTACCCCCCTATGTCTCCACACAAGTTGAAGATGAAATGATCTCTAATAGGGCTGAAGTTAAAGATGACACATTTCCTTTGTATTTTAGGCAATATATATACAGTATATACAATATACATATGATTCAGACTGTCGGAAATAGACATAAGAAAACCATTGTGCAAGAATAGCATATGGGCCCTTTTTTTATTCAATAGCTCATCAAAATGTACAATTCCTTTTGCTTTGGAGTTACAAATGGGCACCTTACATCTTGAGACCCTGTGCAGCTGCACAGGTTGACCAATATGTCACCCCCCTGAATCTGTCTAGTTTGAGCATAAATATATAAAAGACAGCAGGCCATGATATTACCATAAAATCACCATGGCCATAGTTACCAAGTGTCGGTTTGAAACCTAATATCATTGGTTCTAAACCTTTGAACTGAGTCAGGTAGCAATTTTTAAAACCAGTGGGTTTATGGAGGACACACAATTCTTTTGTATTGGTATCATAGCCTGATGAAGGGTTGGTCTTCTCCCAAAATGCGAAATGCAGACCCCAAAAAGGCATAAGTGCTTATAGTTTAGACCTAATAATATCTTCATTTTCAAATCATTACACCTATTTTGTCTCTAATTAAGATGAATTTTTTGGCCAGCTTTTAAAAAAGCTAATACTTTTTTATTTGGCAAAGTTCTAAGCTCTTGACACTCACTGTTTAGCATACACTGTAGACTATTAGCCCTCGCTTGCAGGTTCCTCTATCCTTCTATACTTGTGAGTGCCTTGTTTTGCTCATGTTTATTGTATTTGTCTATAATTGCCCCTTGCACATGTAAAGTGCCATGCAATAAATGGCGCTTTAAAAATGAATAATAATAATAATATGTGTTCAAATACTCTTAAAAGCACTTTGGGGCTATATGTGCATCCTCAGGATCCTCTCGTATAGACTTTAACAATGCAAAAATTTGAAAAATGATCATAGAAGAAATGGTCAAATATAATACTTTACCTGATAGCCTCACAAAATATCGTATGCACAGCTCACTTCAAATTACCTTTAGAGTCACATTATTCACAATGGAAAATATGACAAAAAATATTTCACCCCAAGTATTAATGTCCGCTTTTATGTAACTTCATTTCATCAAGTTCACATGGAGTCGCTTCTGGGAGACAGATCATCAACAGAAGTCAGTTCTTACTATGAGCTGTAAAATATGTAGTAGCAATGCAGAATTTTAAAAAGACATGTTACAAATAACAAAGAAATTTGTTGAGAGAAGTTGAAGTAAAATGGCCGTGTTAAAAGTGGTACAGGAAATAGGGATCAAAACTCAAGAGTAAGTGGAGGCTCCTAAAATGAGTAAAAAAGATGAATCAGAGAATGTTTCTAAGCATTTTTTATAATCATTCTAAAATTATTTGAAAAAAAAAATGTTAAACTTTCGCATTTATTGAAAAGAGAGCCTAAATATGGTAACATTTTCAATGATGTTTCAAGATTTGTCTATTGCAAAGATAAATCAATTTCTTCAGATTTTTTTAGAACTGATTTTAGAAACAAATATAACTAGACAGATTTTCCTGAATAGTGAAATGGAGAGGCATTGTTCATATTCAGGATGCCAAAATTGCAATTCTGCTTTAAAAGGATAGGCAAGGCTGTGTACTATCTTGTTTTAACTTTCCTGAGCATGTCAATATTTTCATTTCTGACCAGTGTCACTTTATGAGGTAACAACTCGTGAATGCTTCAACATATTCCACAGATTCTGAGATTGTTTTCTCGAGACATATTATACTTATTGATAGTGGTAACATATGTTAGAATTTTTTGTGTTTGCCAAAATATTGGAAATTTGGTGAAAATTTTGAACATTTTGCAATTTACTAAATTTTAATTTGTATGCCCTTAAACCAGAACTATGTCATACAAAATAATTAATAAATAACATTTCCCACATGTCTACTTTCCATCAGAACAATTTTTGTTAGAAAGTTAGAAATGTTAAAAAGTTGACCAGGGATTTCTCATTTTTCCACATCACATTTGAAGTGACTTTGAGGGGTCTATATGAACAAAAATACCCAAAGGTGACACCATTCTTAAAACTGCAACTTCAAAGTGCTCAGAGCCACTTTCAAGAAGTTTATTAACCCTTCAGGTGCTTATCAGGAACTGAAGTAATGTAGAAGGAAAAAATGAACATTTAACTTTTTTCACAAAAACTTTATTTTGGAACAAATTCTTTTTTTTCACAAGAATAATAGGAGAAAAAGTACCCAAAATTTGCTGTGCAATTTCTCCTGAGTACGATGATTTTCCATATGTGGGTCAAAACCTGTATTTGGGTGCATGGCAGGACTCGGAAGTGAAGGAGCACCGTTTAACTTTTTTAAACCAAAATTGGCTGGAATTGAGAGCAGACGCCATGTCGCATTTGGAGAGCCCTTGATGTGCCTGAACAGTGGAAACCCCCCACAAGTGACCCCATTTTGGAAACTATACCCATTAAGGAACTTACTTATATGTGTGGTGACCACGTTGAGCCCCAGTTGCTTCACAGACGTTTATAACATAGAACCGTGATATAAAAAAATCACATTTTTTTTCCACAAAATTGATTTTATAGCCCAAAATTAATTTCACAAGGATAACAGGAGAAAATGGATGTAAAAAATTGTTTTTCAATTTCTCCTGAGTACGCTGATAATCTATTTGTAAGGGAAAACCACTGTTTGGGTGCGGAAGGCATAGAGCACTGTTTGACGTTTTGAACTTAAAATTGGCTAGAATCGAGAGCTGATGCCATGTTATGTTAGGAAAGTCCCTGATTTGCCAAAACAGTAAAATAAAACCCAAGTGAACCTAATTTGGAAAGCAGACCCCTCAAGGAACTTACCTAGATGTGTGATGAGTACCTTGAACCCTCATGTGCTTTACAGAATTTTTTTTCACAAAAATGTTCTTTCAGCCCCAATTTTTAATTTTCACAAGGGTAACAGGAGAAAATGGGCCCCAATAATTGTTTTGCAATTTTTCCTGAGTACGCTGATACCCTATATATGTAACATAGTAACAAAGTAACATAGTTAGCAAGGCCGAAAAAAGACATTTGTCCATCCAGTTTAGCCTATATTCTGTCAGAATAAATCCCCAGATCTACGTCATTCTAAAGAACCTAATAACTGTAAGATACAATATTGTTACGCTCCAGGAAGACATCCAGGTCTCCCTTGAACCCCACTATTGAGTTCCTCATCACCCCCTCCTCAGGCAAGGAATTCCAGATTCTCACGGCCCTAACAGTAAATAATCCTCTTCTATGTTGGTGGAAAAAATGTCTCTCCTCCAGACACAGAGAATGCCCCCTTGTGACCGTCAATTTCCTTGGTATAAACATATCCTCGGAGAGATATCTGTATTGTCCCCTTATATACTTATACATGATTATTAGATCGCCCCTCAGTTGTCTTTTTTCTAGAGTAAATAATCCTAATTTTGCTACTCTCTCTGGGTATTGTAGTTCCCCATCCCATTTATTAATTTTGTTGCCCTCCTTTATACTTGTTCTAGTTCCATTACATCCTTCCTGAGCAGCGATGCCCAAAACTGTACACAGTACTTCATGTTGGGTCTAACCAGGGATATGTACAGAGGAAGTATAATGCTCTCATCATGTGTATCCAGACCTCTTTTAATGCATCTCATGATCCTGTTTGCCTTGGCAACCACTGCCTGGCACTGGCTGCTCCAGGTAAGTTTATTATTAACCCAATTCTGACATCTGATATACTATCCCATCCATGGTGCCTGGGCCCATATGACCATGGATGGGATAGTACGTCATCGCGATCAGCTGCGCTCAAAGGGCTGATCGCAGCCGGGTGTTAGCTGTTCATCACACCTAACACCCGGCACTATGTGCCAGGAGCAGTCATGGACCGCTCCCGGCACAATAACCCCCGACACACTGCAATCAAACATGATCGCAGTGTACCGGGGGCACAGGGAAGCATTGCAAAGGGAGGGGGCTCCCTTTATGCTACCTTGAGACGCTCAGAATAGCACGATGTGATTGCATTGTTCCGAGGGCCTCCTCCCTGCAGGACCCCGGATCCAAGATGGTCGCAGAGTCGTTCCGGGTTCTGCAGGGAGGCGGCTTCCTTGGTGCCTGCTGAGAGCAGGTGCTGAGAAGCCTGCTGCACAGCCTGTCAGATCACTGGTCTGACAGAGTGCTGTGCAAACTGTCAGAGCAGCAATCTGACATTATACAGTGATGTCCCATCCTGGGACAAAGTAAAAATGTAAAAAAAAAAAAAATTAAGATGTGTAAAATTAATTTAAAAAAAAATCCTAAATAAAGAAAAAAAAATATTCCCCAATAAATTAATTTCTTTATGTAAATTAAAAAGCAATAAAAGTACACATATTTAGTATCGCCGCGTCCGTAACGACCCGCCCTATAAAACTGACCCACTAGTTAACCCCTTTAGTGAACCCCTTAAAAAAAAACAAGGCAAAAAAACTGATTTATCATCATACCGCCGAACAAAAAGTGGAATAACACGCGATCAAAAAGATGGCTATAAATAAACATGATACCACTGAAAACGTCATCTTGACCTGCAAAAAATGAGCCACCATACAGCATCATCAGCGAAAAATAAAACAGTTATAGCTCGCAGAATAATGCGATGCAAAAACAATTATTTTTTATACAAAATTGTTTTTATTGTATAAAAGCTCCAAAACATAAAAAAAGATTCAAATGAGGTATCACTGTAATCGTACTGACACGAAGAATAAAACTGATTTATCAATTTTACCACACGCGGTATGGTATAAAGGCTCCGCCCAAAATAAATTCCTGAATTGATGGTTTTTGTTCATTCTGCCTCCCAAAAATCGTAATAAAAAGCGATCAAAAAATGTCATGTGCCCGAAAATGGTATCAATAAAAAGGTCAACTCGTCCCGCAAAAAAATAAAACCTCACATGATTCTGTGGGCCAAAATATGGAAAAATAATAGCTCTCAAAATGTGGTGATGCAAAAATTATTTTCTGCAATAAAAAGCGTCTTAGCGTGTGACAGCTGCCAATCATAAAAACCCGCTATAAAAAACCGTTATAAATATTAAATCAAACCCCCCTTTATCACCTCCTTAGTTAGGTAAAAATAATAAAATTAAAAAAAATGTATTTATTTCCATTTTCCCATTAGGGTTAGGGTTAGCGTTAGAGTTAGGGTTGGGATTAAGATTAGGATTGGGGTTAGGGTTAGGGTTGGGATTAGGGTTAGGGGTGTGTTGGAGTTAGATGTGGAGTTAGAATTGGGGTTTCCCACTGTTTAGGCACATCAGGGACTCTCCAAACGCGACATGGTGTCTGATCTCAATTCCAGCCAATTTTGCGTTGAAAAAGTTAAACGGCACTCCTTCCATTCCGTGCTCTGCTGTGCGCCAAAACAGTGGTTCCCCCCCACATATTGTGTATCAGCATACTCAGGACAAATTACACAATAACTTTTGGTGTACAATTTCTCCTGTTACCCTTGGAAAAATAAAAAAATTGGACCTGAAAAAAAATTTTTGTGAAAAAAGTTATATGTTCAATTTTTTTTAAACATTCAAAAAATTCCTGTGAAGCACCTGAAGGGTTAATAAACTTCTTGAATGTGGTTTTGTGCACCTTGAGGGGTGCAGTTTTTAGAATGACACGGTATCAAACGCTTTGGAAAAATCATGATACACCAAGTCCAATAACTCACCTTGGTCCAGTCTATAGTTTGCGTCTTCATAAAAACTGATTAGATTGGTTTGACAGTAGCGATTTCTCATAAACCCATGCTGATATGGAGTTAAACAGTTATTCTTACTGAGATAATCCAGAATAACATCCATCAGAAACCATTCAACTAAGTTACCAACAATAGAGGTTAGACTTACTGGCCCATAATTTCGAGGTTCACTTTTAGAACACTTGAATATTGATACCACCCCTGACCCCGTCGCTATAGAGTCCCTAAATATAAGAAATAATGGTTTGTCTATTACATTGCTTAGTTCTTGTGGGTGTATGCCATCAGGACCCGGAGATTTATCTATTTTAATCTTATTTAGCCGGTTTTGCACCTCTTCTTGAGTTAGATTGGTGACTGGAGTTGAGCGATACTTTCTGATATCCAAAAGTATCGGAATCGGAATGGTATCGACGATACCCAAAAAATATCGGCGATACCCGATACCGATACCGGAAATCCAATGTAAGTCTATGGGAACAAAATATCGGAATTAAAAAAACCCCATTCTTGCCTTGTTGGTTAATTGTACATGAAGGAAAACAACAAAGAGTAATGTAGAATGTATTGGGGAAGGTGAGGAGACATTAAAGGCATAGATGTTTAACCCAATCAAATGGAATAGCATTATTATTTTTTTTTTTAAAGATGTTCGGATTGACGAAGAAATTGACAATGTTGTTCACGTTTTTTCTATTTTGGCAAATATGTATATTTCACAACTTCCATGCTCTTCACCTTTTTAACTTTTGACACACTTTCTCCTTCATAATCTTCAGCAGCATCATCTTTTTCATCAAATTATTCTTCATTTTCACCTTCTTTATCTTCTTCTTAAACTTCTTGCTATTCATCTTTTTGTTAACATTACTCATATTCTTCTTATTAAACTATTATTCTTATTCATATTGTACTTCATCTTCTTCATCATATTCTTATTTGTGACAGAGAATCCTGTACTTGTAATTTGTCAAAGTATGAATTTTTCATTCTTCCGTTCTTGCTGTCACAAAAGATTTAAATTACAACATTATTTGTCCGTGTTCAGTTTAGCCTGCAGCGGCAGCAGGTATTTTCCAGGGGCACCACGAGGAGGAACGGACTCACCCCCATACACTGCTTAGTCTTCTTCTGCTTATAATTTAGAGCATATATTTTGCTCTTCATTTTGGTCTTATACTTCATGTTCTTCTGCTTTTAGATCTTCTGCTTATTGTTCTTGTGTCTCTTGTTCTGTATCTTGTATTTGTAACACAACCTTGTACCAGCTGATGTTACTGGGACACGGTTACTAAGCAGGAGGTACCTGTGCTCCAAAGCACTACCAAGGACCAGCAGACGTTGCAGGAACTGGGATACCGAGTTGGAGGCACCTAGGCCAAAGGCACTGCGGAGAACCAGTTGACGGTACTGGAACCCGGACGGGTAGCAGAAGGTACAAGAGCCAATGCAAGTAACGAGGACCAGCTGACTGTGCTGGAACCCGGAGGGGCAGCAGAAGGAAAAGAGCCAATGGCACAACCGAGGACCAGCTGACGTTACTGGGACACGGTTACTAAGCAGGAGGTACCTGTGCTCCAAAGCACTACCAAGGACCAGCAGACGTTGCTGGAACTCGGATACCGAGATGGAGGCACCTAGGGCAAAGGCACTGCGGAGAACCAGCTGATGGTACTGGAACCTGGACGGGTAGCAGAAGGTACCCATGGAAATTTAAGTTGACAGGCCGCGAGCGGGCCGCAGTTACCGAATCCCACAGTACTACAGTGGGTGATTGTCCTATTGTCACAACGGAAACAGCCTTTATTTGCATATCCCGCAGCACACATAGGAAGCACCTAAACTCCAAGCACCATAGAGTCGGCTAACCCGACCGCAACACGACAGGACAACTTATTGGAGGCTAAGTGACGTTTACACTGACAGGAAACAGATGGCGTGCTGTAACCAGTCTGGGCAGGAGTGAGTACCCGTGCCAATGACACTTCCGAGCAACAACTGGCGGTGTTGAAGCCCAGGGATGAGAAGATAACAGGGTGGAGGCAGCATGACTTTTTGCCGTTCACACAGCAGGGGAACAGCTGACATTACTGAACCCCAGTAACACTATAGCTTGTGTATTGGTCTGTGGACACGACACTTCTGAGCAGCAACTGCCAGTGTTGTAGCCCAGGGAGTAGAGTTCAGGTGGTAGAAAGATGAACATAACAGGAGACATGGATAACGTTGCGAACCAGTTATTTAATCTGAAAACGGACAGACAAATTCTGGCGAGATCCATGCCTTGTTCATTTTCAGAAAAGTAAGCCGGTCTACATTATCGAGGATAGTCGCATGCGACGGTCTGTTAGTACACCACCTGCAGCACTAAAGACGCGCTCCGATAATACACTGGCAGCAGGGCAAGCCAGCACCTCCAATGCATACTGGCTAAGCTCTGGCCATGTATCCAGCTTAGAGACCCAAAACTTGAATGGGGAAGAGCCATCTGGGAGTACACTGAGAGGGAAAGACATGTAGTCTGTCACCATCTTAAGGAAACGTTGCCTCCTGCTGACTGGAGCCGTCTCGGATGGTGTAGACATTTGTGGCGCTGCCACAAAACTTCGCAACATCTGGAATATACTGGTCTTGCCCTGTGCAGAGGCGCTGCTTGTGCTCCCTCTTGTTGCAGAGCTGTCTCCACTGCCTCGACGCACAGAGCTGCTTTGTAAAGCAGTACCAGCAGCAGTGCTCTCGGCTGGAATGGAGAACATTATGGATTGCACCAGTGTGTCTTGGTACTCCCGCATTTTACGCTCCCGGTTCAACGGTGTGATGAGGCTTTGTAAGTTGTCCCGGTAGCGAGGGTCTAGGAGGGTGTACACCCAATAATCAGACGTGGTGAGAATGTGGGCGATGCGGCGGTCGTTTCTCAGGCACTGCAGCATGAAATCAACCATGTGCTGCAGACTCCCAACTGGCCAACAAACGCTGTCCCCTGCAAGAGGCGTCATCTCTGCCTGCTCTGCATCACCCCACCCTCGCTCTACATACTGACTAGAGCGTTGTGTACCTCCCTCTGGAGCGATGTCTTCCTCCTCCATTGACTCCTCCTCATCCTCCTCACAAAGTGAGCCCTGCCCAGCCCTTTGTGAGGAACCACGTTGCGCTGACTGTCCAGAAGGTGATGGAATTTTTGACTCCTCATCCTCCACCTCTTCCAAAACCTCATCCCTTAGTGCTTGCAGTGTTTTTTGAAGCAGGCAGATAAGGGGGACAGTCAGGCTGACTAGTGCATCATCTGCACTCGCCATCTGCGTTGACTCATCAAACGCACGCAAAACGTGGCAGATGTCCTTCATAGAGGCCTTCTCAGTAGTGGTGAAGTGTGAATGGCGCAAATTGCGAGTTGATTGCGCCTGATGCAGCTGATACTCCATTACTGCTGGCTGCTGCTCACACAACCGCTCCAACATATGTAACGTGGAATTCCACCTGGTGGGTACGTCACATATGATGCGATGTTCAGGATGGCGAAATCTGCGTTGCAGAGCTGCAATGCGCGATCTAGCCATGCTGGAACGTCGCAAGTGAGCGCACTCTAGGCGGACCTTGTGCAGCAGTGCATCAAGATCCGGATAGTCCCTCAAAAAACTCTGCACGACCAAGTTGAGCACATGTGCCAGACATGGTATGTGAGTGAGGTTGCCAAGGCCCAGAGCTGCCACCAGATTTCGGCCATTGTCACACACTACCAAGCCTGGCTGGAGATTCGCTGGCAAAAACCACACGTCGCTCTCCTGCTTGATGGCATTCCAGACCTCCTGCGCTGTGTGGCTTCGATTCCCCATTGAAATTAATTTGAGGACGGCCTGTTGACGTTTGGCCACGGCTGTGCTCATATCGGTCGCATCAGGTAAGCGTTCACGGGTCCATGTGGAGGTAGACCGTGACGGCTCCTGCAGCGATGATTCTGAGGAACTGGAGTAGGAGGAGGAGTCAATGTGGACAGACTTGATTCCTGCAATCCTTGGAGTTGGCAGAACACGTACAGCGCCACTGGCAAGATCTGCACACGGCTCCACAACATTGACCCAATGGGCAGTGAGGGAAAGGTATCGTCCCTGGCCATGGGTACTGGTCCACGCATCGGTGGTCAGGTGGACCTTGCTACTGACGGCGTTTAGTAGCGCATGTTTAATTTTTCCCTCAACATGCTTTTGCAGACCAGGGACGGCTTGCCTGCTGAAATAAAATCGGCTGGGCACATTGTATTGTGGGACTGCCAATGCCATTAAGTTACGGAAACTGTCAGTCTCCACCAGCCTGAATGACAGCATTTCAAGGGACAGGAGTTTTGCAATGCCAGCATTCAGAGCCTGTGCTCGTGGATGGTTTGCCGAGTATGGCCGTATTTTATCCCATGCCTGTGCTACCGATGGCTGTTTTGTGGCCTGGGAGTGTGAGGATGACAGGGAACTTGCAGCTGTGGGTGGAAAAACATTGGGTCTCTGGACAACAGTGACAGAGGTTCTTCCATGGCGATCCTGTGAGGAACCCGAACCAGCTGTGTGTGAGCTGGAGGAAGAGGCTCCAACACGAGCTGAAGATGTAGGTGCTGCTGTAGGTTGGCCTACATCTCCAGTGTGTCTTTGGAACTCAACCACGTGCTTTGACCGCTCATGTTTCCACATATTTGTGGTATTAAGGTTACTGACATTTTTACCTCTTTTTACTTTTTGATTACACAGCTTGCATTTGACATAGCAAATATCATCTGCAAGTGTGTCAAAAAAGGACCACGCAGTGCAAGTCCTGGGAGCGCCCGTTTTGGCTGTTGGAAGAGAACTGCTACAAACGGGTGCCAAACTGGAGGCTACAGGCAACCAGTCTGCAGCCTACCTCTCCCTACTGTTTGGACCGTTGAGGCAATCTCTTCCTCAGAGCTGCTACCACCACTTTCCTGTTCCTCACGCCATGTTGGGTCTTGGACCTCATCATCTCCACTACCCTCTTCCAACACCTGCTGCTGTTGGGTGGTCTGGCCAGCACCATGCTCAACAGAAACTGGCACCTGAGTCTCATCATCATCAGATGCGTTCTGCGGTGTGCTGACCATCGGCACTGGCTCACCCGCCTCTTCACATTCAGAGAGACACAGCTGTTGCGCATCACTGCATACTGCCTCTTCTTCACATTCCAGAATGCTGCTTGGCTGGGCCCTGTTTGCAAGCCAACAGATTCTGAGAACAGAAGCAGAGACTCAGCTGGCTCCAGTTCAGAACTCTCTGACTGCCTGGGCAATTTGGCAGGCGGTGAAGAGACAGATGGTTGTTCAACAGTGCTGTGGTCCTGAGAGGAGGTGGAAGGAATTGAAGTCGATGCATTGGCTGCCATCCAACCAACAACGGCTTCAATTTGTTCTTCCCGCAGCAGGGGGGTACGCTGAGCTCCTACAAAAGTGCGCATAAAGGAACGCTCACGGGGAAAACTGGTGAATGCTGTGTCACTGAGGGCGGCAGCAGCCACAGAATCCCCACGTCCTCTCCCTGCTGAAACTCCACGGCCACGACCACGTGCCTTACTCCCTGCCTTCTTCATATTGGTAGATTGATAAAGAAAGTCAGAAAAGTTATAAGGCCTAAGTGTGGTTATTCCTCAGAGACTGCAGTGAACACTGCAGACAACTGTTCACAGTAGCATGTTTTAAAGTAGGTACTACCCTCACATTTGAATCAGACTATTTACACTACAGTAGTTTGGCAACTCAATGATATGCGATTACGGGGTTCATGGAACAGACGAGCGTCACACTAATAGATTAGATTTTAAATGGAATGGAGCAGCACCAATTGGAGATAAATGAAAAGGATGAGGCACTGAGACACGCTCAGCAGAGTACAAGCAGCAGTACTTGAACAAGTAACTGGGCGTGATGTGCACTCAAAAAATAAAAAACACAGACTGAAGTGAACACTGAAACACAACTGTTCACAAGCTGTGAAAGGCTACTCCTTTGTCTACTTCTATAGTGTTTGCAACGAATGTATTGGATACGGATGGAAGCGCGTCACACTAATAGATTAGATTTTTTTCAAATATAATGGAGCAGCACCAATTGGAGAAAAATGAAAAGGATGCGGCACTGAGACACGCTCAGCAGAGTACAAGCAGCAGTGCTTGAACAAGTAACTGGAGCGTGATGTGCACTCAAAAAATAAAAAACACAGACTGAAGTGAACACTGAAACACAACTGTTCACAAGCTGTGAAAGGCTACTACTTTGTCTACTTCTATAGTGTTTGCAACCAATGTATTGGATACGGATGGAAGCGCGTCACACTAATAGATTAGATTTTTTTCAAATATAATGGAGCAGCACCAATTGGAGAAAAATGAAAAGGATGCGGCTCTGAGACACGCTCAGAAGAGTACAAGCAGCAGTGCTTGAACAAGTAACTGGAGCGTGATGTGCACTCAAAAAATAAAAAACACAGACTGAAGTGAACACTGAAACACAACTGTTCACAAGCTGTGAAAGGCTACTCCTTTGTCTACTTCTATAGTGTTTGCAACCAATGTATTGGATACGGATGGAAGCGCGTCACACTAATAGTTAAATTGCATGGAGCAGCAAGAATTACACTGAAGAAAAAAAAAAGAGTCTGTCAGTGACACGTGCAGATGCCTACAGACAGCGTTGCATGCAGAGCAAACTGCAGCGTCACCTGCACTCTCACACACACCTTGCACAGAGCTGTTAAAACAACACTGGCAAAAGGAAGCTTTACACAGCGGTTGGTAAACTAGCCTGCCTAAAGCCCAGTACACAAAATCGCAATATCTAACTGTCCCTCAAAGTCAGCAGAACAGCGTTCTGTCCCTAACTGAGTTCACAGCACAGTGATGCTAAAATGGCGGCGGCGCCTTTTATAGTGCATTCTGACATCATTTCAGCAGCCAATCACAGCCATGCCATTAGTTAAAATGACCGTAGCATTACAGGATGTGCCCACACTTCATAAGATTCCTCATTGGCTGACTAAAATCACATTGCCTCTCAAAGAATTATGGGAACTTCCGATTCCGGTATACGATATTGGAAAAATATCGGAACTAAGTATCGGAATTCCGATACAGCGAATATCGGCCGATACCCGATACTTGCGGTATCGGAATGCTCAACACTATTGGTGACCCTTAATATAGGGTTTTCTTTGTCTCTCTGCATTTTATTTTCCACCATGAATACCGTGGAGAAAGTGTTTAATATATTAGCTTTTTCCTCATCACCTACAACCATTCTTTCCTCACAATTTTTTAAGGGGCCTACACTTTCACTTGTAATTCTCTTGCTATTGATAGAGTTGAAGAACAGTTTGGGATTAGTTTTACTCTCCTTAGCAATGTGCTTCTCTGTTTACTTTTTGGCAGCTTTGTTTAGTTTTTAGATAAAGTATTTTGCTCCCTATCGTTTTTTAGAGCTTCAATTGTGTCATCCTGCTTTAGTAGTTTAAATGCTTTCTTTTTACTGTTAATTGCAACCTTTTACTTCTTTGCTTAGCCACATTGGGTTTTTCCTATTTCTTGTCCTTTTATTCCCACAAGGTATAAACCACTTACAGTGCCTATTTAGGATGTCCTTAATAGAGTTGAGCGATACTTTCCGATATCCTAAAGTATCGGAATCGGAATGGTATCGCCGATATCACTAAAATATCGGCGATACCCGATACCGATACCGGAAGTCCCATGTAAGTCTATGGGAACAAAATATCGCAACTAAAAAAACCCCATTCTTTCCTTGTAAACACTAAATATACAGACATAGAATACATATATATATATGTATATACATGTCATTGTGACATATATATATACATATATGTATAGTTTATACACTTCTACATAGTAAAATATCCTTTGATTCAATTGCCGGGTAAAGCCGGCTTCAGTGAAAAGACAGAAGCACCCGACATGAAATGACACTTGGTGTACATAGGGTTAACCATGTCTTTTCATGTCGTTTGCTATCTGATTTGCACAAACAATTAAATCAGACTATGTGTGCAAAATTTCACACCTGTAGGGGTTAATTAAAGGTGTAAATTCGTTGTAAAAAAAACGGACTTTTTTGCTACGAATTTACACCTTTAATTAACCCCTACAGGTGTGAAATTTTGCACACATAGTCTGATTTAATTGTTTGTGCAAATTAGATAGCAAAGGACATGAAAAGACATGGTTAACCCTATGTACACCAAGTGTCATTTCATGTCGGGTTCTGCATTTTCACAAAAGCCGGCAATTGAATTAGCGGCTATTATACTATGTAGAAGTGTATGAACTACAAATATAAATATATATATATATGTGTCACAAATTCAATGACATGTATATATATATATGAGGTGTAAAATTGCTGAAAAAAAATGCGTGGGCTCCCGCCCTATTTTCGCAACCAGACAGACAAAGCCAGTGAGTGGGGGCAGATAATAATAGCCCAGAGAGGGACCATTATTTTTGCCCCCCCCGGCTACTAACATCTGCCCCCAGACACCCCAGGAAAGACAAATCTATAATTAGATTCGCCCTTTCTGGCACTTTGCCCGTCTATTCCCATTGCCCTGTAGCGGTGGCGAATGGGTTAATATGGGGTTAAAGCCACCTTGCTATTGAAAGGTGACCTTAAGCCAGGTTAATAATTGAGAGCTGTCAATTAGACAACTATCAATTATTAATCCTATTGCATGAAATAAAAATAAAGCACACACACTTTAATTAAAAATCATTTTAATGAAATAAAGACACATGTTTTTGACCATCTTTTATTTTACTGCAAAAACCATTTCCTGTAATAAAAATAAAATAAAAAAGCAAAATTATTCTTACCTATCCCATGCACAGTCAGGTCCCACGGTGTAATCCTTCAGAAAGGGTTAATGTTTACTGCAGGGACCGCAGCTAATGCTGCAGCCTCACAGTAAACCCCAAATGAATGAGCTCCTCTCCTGCCTGACAGGAGAGTAAAGGCTGGGTGTCACATAACGATACACCAGCGATCCCGACAACGATATGCACTTGTCAGGATCGCTGGTGTATCGCTACATGATCGCTGCTGAGCTGCCAAACAGGCAGCTCAGGCAGCGATCTGGGACAGCGACACTGCGGGTAACATCGCTTAAGGGCCCGTCTCACATAGCGATATCGCTACCGAGATCGCTGCTGAGTCACTAGTTTTGTGACGCAGCAGCGAGCTCACCAGCGATATCGCTGTGTGTGACATTCAGCGACGATCAGCCCCCTGCCGGGTATCGCTGATCGTCGCAGAAATGTCAGGACCTTTTTTTGATCGCTGGTTTCCCTCTGACAGGCACGCATCGCTGCGTGTGACAGGCGGGAGACCAGCGATCCGCTGGTAACCAAGGTACACAGCGGGTTTCCAGGCACCGCGCAGCGCTTGGAAACCCGCTGTGTACCTTGGATACCAGCTCCCTGCATCAGGGCGCTGGTATCCAAGGTACACAGCGGGTTTCTAGGCACAGCCCCGCGCCTGGAAACCCGCTGTGTACCTTGGTTACCAGCGGATCGCTGGTCTCCCGCCTGTCACACGCAGCGATGTGTGCCTGTCAGCGGGAAACCAGCGATCAAAGGTCCTGACATTTCAGCGACGATCAGCGATACCCGGCAGGGGGGCTGATCGTCGCTGAATGTCACACACAGCGATATCGCTGGTGAGCTCGCTGCTGCGTCACAAAACTAGTGACTCAGCAGCGATCTCGGTAGCGATATCGCTATGTGAGACGGGCCCTTAAGTGGAAAGCTTAATTGATTGCTTTCCACTTTCACTTCAGGTCAGCCAGGGACACAATCAGTGACGTCAGAGGGAACTGATTAACAAAAATAGGGGTTCCCTTCGAAAAAAAAATGGCGTGGGGTCCCCCCTATTTTTGTTAACCAGCCAGATGAAGCAGACCGCTGAGGCCTGGATTTTCGGGCTGTTAAGGAGCCAAGATCCATGGACCTTGCCAGCCTGATAATACCAGGCCACAGCAGTCTGCATATCTTGGCTGATTAACAAAAATAGGGGATCCCTCGAAAAATTGGCGTGGGGTCCCCCTATTTTTGTTAACCAGCCAGATGAAGCAGACCGCTGAGGCCTGGATTTTCAGGCTGTTAGGAGCCAAGATCCATGGACTTGCAGCTGATAATACCAGGCCTCAGCAGTCTGCATATCTTGGCTGATTAACAAAAATAGGGGATCCCCTCGAAAAAATTGGCGTGGGGTCCCCCTATTTTTGTTAACCAGCCAGATGAAGCAGACCGCTGAGGCCTGGATTTTCAGGCTGTTAAGGAGCCAAGATCCATGGACCTTGCCAGCCTGATAATATCAGGCCACAGCAGTCTGCATATCTTGGCTGATTAACAAAAATAGGGGATCCCCTCGAAAAAAATTGGCGTGGGGTCCCCCCTATTTTTGTTAACCAGCCAGATGAAGCAGACCGCTGAGGCCTGGTTTTTCAGGCTGGTAAGGATCCAATATCCATGGACCTTGCAAGCCTGATAATACCAGGCCACAGCAGTCTGCTTAGCTTGGCTGGTTAACAAAAATAGGGGATCCCCTCGAAAAAAAAACGGCGTGGGGATCCCCCCTATTTTTGTTAACCAGCCAAGTAAAATGCAGACTGCTGCGGCCTTGTATTAAAAGACTGTCAAGGCCCATGGATTTTGGCCCTCAACAGCCTGATATAACCAGGCTACAGCAGCCCCACATTTGGCGCATCAAAAGATGTGCCAATTGTGGCACTTTACCCGGCTCTTCCCACTTGCCCTGTAGCGGTGGCAAGCGGGGTAATAAGGGGTTATTGTCACCGTTGATTGCACGGTGACAATAAGCCCGGTTAATAATGGATAGGCGTCAATAAGACACCGATCCATTATTAATCCCAAAGTTATTAAATGTATAAAAAAAAGACACAGCAAGAAAAAAGTCTTTTAATGAAATAAAAGAGACAACACAGTTTTCATTTCTTTTATTACTCTCTCATTCCTGCGACGCCATCGATCTCCTGTAAAAAAAGAAAAAAAACAAACCAACAGTATACCACCTGTCCGACGCAGTCCATAGTAACGATAGTCCCACGACGATCCAGCTCTGCTACATCGCAATGACAGGCAGAGCCTGTCATTGCAACGCAGCACAGCTGATTACCTGCTTCCCCGGCGGTGACGTCATCGGACTGACTGCTTTACGGCCGGGATTACCCAGCAGTCACTGCAGTTATCGCGAGAAACTGCATGTGACCGCCGGGGAGAAGAGGATGGCGGCCATGAAGCAGTGCAGGACGTGACCGCCGGAGATCTTCTGCCGGGTAAGTGCCGCTGACTCCTGACAGACCGACCGACGGACACTGACAGTGACAGTGACAATCCCGATTCCGGTATCCGATAAGACGAAAATATCGGAACTCGGAATCGGAATTCCGATACAGCTAATATCGGCCGATACCCGATATTTGCAGTATCGGAATGCTCAACACTAGTCCTTAAACATTTCCGATTTATTATCTGTATTCTTATTTCTGAGGACATTTTCCCAGTCAACCAGATTAAGGGCATCTCTATGCTGGTCAAACTTTGCCTTCCTAAAGCTCAGTGTTTTTGTGACTAACTGACAAGTCCCACTAGCGAAAGACAAGTGGAACTGTACAATATTGTGGTCGCTATTTCCTGGATGCCCGACTGTCATGGCATTGGACAGGGTCCATGGACTGCCCTCTCAGGGTTAAATGTGGTGTGATTCCCTGTCAGCGTCTATCCTCGTCTTTGCACCCCCCATTAATAGGGGGGTACTGTCATGGTATTGGACAGGGTCCATGGCCTGTCCTTTCAGGTTTAATTGTGGTGGTCTCCCTTTGGATCTGGGAGGGGTATTTATACACACTCTGGACTAGGATTCCCTGTCAGTGTCTAATATCTCCTTTGCACCCTGGCGCATGGCACTGCCCTCAGCCACCTCCAACTCTGTCACGTGGTTCAGGTCCTGCTTGCTACCTGGTGAGTTCTCCGCCGTGCCGCAGCCCTCCCAGCAGCAGTTACACCCGTGAGCCGCGACATTATAGCTGACCATACAGTCTTTCCCTGGTGGTGGGGTGCTAGTGTATTATGGACCCGGTACGGGCTCTCACGGAGCAGGTTAATGCGCTCTCCCAGCTTATGCAGAAGCTGTTCATAGAGCAGCAAGCCCTGGTTCACTTGCACGAACAGGTGCAGAGAGAGGTGGCAGGTGCTCTACAGGGGTCTGCTCCGTCAGGGTTCCGGGAGGGGGGCCCCACTGATCTTTCCCTAACGGACAACGAGCCACCCGTAATGTTACCCGATGATTTTTTCAGAGAAAAAAAATAGTTTATGTTCTCTAAAGAGGGATGCAAGTTGTTTTTTGAGTTATGTCCCCGGGCCTCTGGAAATGAAAGGCAGGGGGTGAGGATCGTAAAGTCCTTGTTAAGGGGGGCACCACAAGCATGGGCTTTCGCTTTCTCTTCCTCTGCTCCTAGACGTATGTCTGTGAACCTGTTCTTTGAGGCTCTGGGGCACATTTATGATGAGCCTAATAGAGTGCGCCTGGCAGAGGATATGGTGATGAGTGTGACACAGGGGAGTAACTCTGCTGAATGGTTCTGCTCAGAGTTTAGATGTTGGACCGCCGGAGTATCTTGGAACGACGCCGCCCTGAGGGGGTTGTTCCACAGAGTCCTGTCTGACCGTCTACAGGATGCTCTGGCATTACATCCTCCCCCGATACCCTGGAGGACACCATGACGCAGGCTGTCCGTATGGACCGGGGACTCCATGCTAGAGTAGTGATGCAACAAGAGACTCCCTTGTACTTCAACCTGTGTGACACTGCACCAGTCACTGAGCCCATGGAGGTTGGGGCTATCTCAGTGAAGGAAAGAGAGAGAAGACACCATAGAGACAACCAACTATGCTTTTACTGTGGAGTCTCTGGACATTGGAAAAGGAACTGTCCCTCCGGCCCATCTTCAGTGAAGCCATCAGGAAACGACTGAGTCTGGGCAACAATTGAGGAGGTTGCTCAGACACCCAGGTACATTTTTCTTCGCTTGCCAACATTGTGCTCCAGGTGGAATTGGAACTTGCTGGTTGTCCCGTTGGGGTTACCACCATTGTTGACTGCAGTTCCACCATTAATCTGATTGATGCCCAAGTTGTGACTCTTAATAAGATAGGGACAGTCAGGCTGAAAGGCCCTGTTAAAATTGTGGCTATTGATTCCTCCCCTCTTACCCGGGATTTAATTTGTTTCATGTCTGATGCCTTTTCTCTGAAAGTGGGTTCTACTCATGTGGAAAAATGAAGTTGTTTAGTTGTGAATAATCTGCCTGCTGGACTGGTACTGGGGATGCCCTGGCTGCAAAGTCACAATCCTGCCATTGAGTCATTGGGTGACAGGGGAGATCACTCAATGGGGATGTAAAGATAACGGTCTGCGTTGTAACCTGGTAGCTCCTGTCAACCCGGTAAAATCTGTATCTGTGTCGTCTGTCGGTCTGGAGGGTATTCCGGAATACCTGAAGGATTTCGAAGACATGTTTCCGAAAACGAGGCTGTGGCGCTCCCACCACATAGACCTTTTGATTGTGCCCTTGATTTAGTCCCAGGAGCCAAATTACCCAAGGCTCATTTGCTTAATTTGTTCGGGCTAGAGCTCCAAGCCAAGAAGAGTACATCACAGAGAGCCTCCGCAAGGGGCATATTCGATTTTCTGTCTCACACGGGCAGCAGTATTTTTCTCTGTAAAGAAAAAGGATGGTGGTTTGCGACCGTGCCTCGACTTTCGGGAACTGAACAAAATTACTGTAAAGAACACGTGCCTCTCCCCCTTATCCCCAATCTATGTAGCCAACTCACGGGGGCCAAATGGTTTTCTAAGCTCGATTTACAAGTGGCTTATAATCTTATAAGGGTCCGGGAGGGATATGAATGGAAAACAGCATTCCTGACGACCGAGGGGCTGTTTGAAAACCTGAATTTCATTAATGTTATTTTTTCTGACGTGATTGGGTGTTATGTAGTCATCTACCTGGATGACATCTTGATATACTCAGAGGATGGTCAATCTCACTTACATCATCTGCGTAAGGTTCTTATGAGACTCAGGGAAAACCATTTATTGTTTTTTTGTGCAAGAACTGTCTTTTCTGGGCTTAATTATATCTGGGGAGGGATTCTGCATGGATCCCAGGAAGGTCCAGGCCATTACGGATTGGGTGCAGCCTCATGACCTGAAGGGATTGCAGTGATTCCTGGGCTTTGCTAACTTCTATAGGAAGTTCATTAAAGGGTTTTCGCAGGTGGTGAAACCCTTGACGGACCTCACTCTCAAAGGGGCGGATGTGAAAAATTGGTCTGTGGCTGCAAAAAATTCCTTCCTGACGTTGAAGAAATGTTTTACTTCAGCTCCCATGTTGGTACAACCAGATCCGTCAAGACCTTTTATCGTGGCGGTCGACGCTTCTGAGGTGGGGGTGGGCCAGTGTTGTCACAGGGCCCTTCCACCCTTACTAACCTTAAGCCCTGAGACTTTTATGATGTCGGCAACAGGGAATTGTTGGCGGTTAAATTTGCCTTAAAAAAATGGAGGCATTTTCTGGAGGGGGCCATTACGGTCATCACTGATCATAAAATTTTGGCCTATATTGAATCTGCTTAGAGATTGACCCCCAGACAGGCTCGGTGGGCGCCTTTATTTCTTGATTTAATTTTACTATTACGTTCCGTCAGGGTTCTAAAAATGTAAAGGTGGATGCTTTATCCCAAAGTTTTGATTCTGTGACTCCTCCAGAACCTCCTTACTCCATTCTTCAACCGTGAGTGGTTGTAGCAGAAGTCTCATCTGAGTTACAGAGAGAGATTCTGGAAGCACAAGCATGGGCTCCCAGGAATAAACCCCGAGGTAAATTGTTTGTACCCGAACATTTCTGTCTCACACTCCAGCAGTAATTTCATGATTCTGTGTTAAGTGCTCACCCTGGGATTGCAACTACCCAGGGGGCAGTGGCTAGGGGTTTTTGGTGGCCCTCTATGGTTACTGATATTAAAAGGTTTGTGAATACATGTGGAATTGGTGCCTTTGCCAATTCTGGATAGACCATGGACACATCTGTCCATGGATATTATTTCTAATCTTCCCCTTCCAGGGGCAACTATGTGGTATAGGTTGTGGTGGATAGGCTCTTCAAGCAAGCCAACTTTGTACCGTTGCCCGCATTACCGTTTGTTGAAACATAGAACCGCTTATTTATACAGCACATATTTCAGTTGCATGGAGTGCCAGTGAATGTGGTGTCGGACAGGGGTGTGCAATTTGTGGCCAGGTTTTGGAGAGCGTTTTGTAAGAAGTTGGGGATCACGTTATCATTTTCCTCTGCTTATCAACCAGAATCTAATGGACACACTGAACGCACGAACCAGTCATTGAAGCAAATTCTGAGGTGCTTGGCCTCTTCCAGGGAGGAGGACTGGTGTGCTAATAGCAATAGCCCAAAGCAGAATTTGATTCAGTCCAGTGGAAAGTCTCCCTTTCATGTCAACTATGGGTTTTCCCCGCAGTTTGGGTAGTTTTCCTGCATGGATTCAGGTTGAGAACCCTTTGGAGGGAGGTTCAGGGGAACATCTCTAAAGCCAGAAAAGGTACAAACGATTTGCGGACAGGAGGAGGGGTCCAGCTCCGGTGTTGGCAGTAGGGGAGAAGGTGTGGTTGTCCACCCATAATATTAAGCTTAAGATACCCTTTTTGAAGCTGGTCTCCCAGTTTATTGGTCCGTACAAGATTTTGGAGGTGATCAACTCAGTGGCCTACAGATTACAGTTGCCCACCTCTTTCAAAATATCTAATGTCTTCCACAGGTCACTATTAAAGCCTGTGGGGATGGTTAGGGAAGATTCCTCCTCCGATGTTCCACCAGTGTTGGTAGAGGGTCAGCTGGAGTACGAGGTAGGGCGCATCACTGACTCATGGTGAGTGTGCCGGAGGCTTTAGTACCTATACATTGGAAAGGATATTCCCTTGAGGATCAGTCATGGGTTCTGGCCAGTTCTGTGCATGCTGATCGACTTGTATGGGCCTTTCATGCCAGATACCCTGAGAAGCCTGGGGGTCCAGAGGCCCCCTTTAAGAGGGGGGTACTGTCATGGTATTGGACAGTTTCCATGGCCTGTCCTTTCAGGTTTAATTGTGGTGGTCTCCCTTTGGATCTGGGAGGGGTATTTATACACACTCTAGACTAGGATTCCCTGTCAGCTATACTTTTGTTTAGTCTGTGTGCCTGACCCCCTGGTGTGTGTTCTCTGTTTTCGTCTGTTTGTTTTGCTCTCTGTGCTTGACTCGATCAGTTTACTCTCTCGGGTTTTTGACCATTGACTTCCTTTTGACAATCCCTCTGCCTCACCCCTCTGTTACTTTGTTATCTCCTGGTTTTGACCTTGGCACATCTGACTACCCTCCAGCTTCTATCGTCTCCTTTGCACCCCAGCGCCTGGCGCCGCCCTTGGCCACCTCCCACTCTGTTACGTGGTTCAGGTCCTGCTAGCTACTCAGTGAATTCTCTGCTGCTCTGCTCTCAGCACCCTTACTGCAGCATGCAGCCCTCCCCGCAGCAGTTACACCCTGGAGCCGTGACACTGACGACCTGCAGATTTGTTATTCTGTCATGTCTATTAGATAGTATTAGGTCTAAAAGTGCTATTCCTCTGGTTGGATTCTGCACCAATTGTGAAATATATTTTTTCTTGGTTATTAGCAGAAACCTAATGTTTTGCATGTCTCTGTTTCCCAGTTAATATCCTGGTAGTTAAAGTCCCCCATAACAAGGACCTTATTATAGGTTGCAGCTTCATCTATCTGCCTTAGTAGTAGACTTTCCATGATTTCTGTTATATTTGAGGGTTTGTAACAAACCCCAATGAGAATTTTGTTACTATTTTTTCCTCCATGTATTTCGACTCATATGGACTCGACATCCTCATTTCCTTTGCTAATATCCTCCCTTAAAGTGGACTTTAGACAAGACTTTACATAAAGACAAACCACTCCTCCTCTCTGATTTTTATGATCCTTTCTAAACAGACTGTAACCCTGTAAGTTAACTGCCCAGTCATAGCTTTCATCTAACCATGTCTTGGTTATTCCCACTATGTCATAGTTACCTGTAGATATTTCTGCTTCTGGTTCTTCCATCTTGTTTGTCAGGCTTCTGGCACTTGCGAGCATGCAGTTTAGAGGATTTTGTTTTGTTCTAGTCTCCTCCCTGTGGATTGTTTTAGAAATTTTCTTACCTCACTTCCGAGTCTGTTCTCTTGGGTCTTCTTTGCCGCACCTCATATCCTCCATCAGTATATTTTCTGACTTCATGTTCATGTCTAACATTTTTCTTCCTGTCCCCTCTTCTTCTAGTTTAACACCCTCCTGATGAGTGTAGCGAGTATTTTGGCAAATGTGTGTTTCTCAGCTTTATTGAGGCATAGTCCATCTCTGGTGATTAGTCCATCGTACAGTTAATTCACACCGTGGTCCAGGAATCTGAATACTTGTTGCCTGCACCACCTTCTTAGCCAGTTGTTCCCATCAAGAATCCTGTTCCATCTCCTGGTGCCATGCCCGTCTACTGGAAGGATAGAAGATAAAACTACCTTTGCATCCAGCTGCTTTACTTTCTTCCCCAACTCTTCAAAGTCCTTGCAGATTGTTGGTAGGTCCTTCCTTGCCATGTCATTGGTGCCAACATGTAACAGAAGAAATGGGTGGAAGTCCTTGGAACTGATGAGCTTTGGTATTCTATAGGTCAAATTCTTGATCTTTGCACCTGGGAGGCAGCATACTTCTCATACTTTCCCTGTATCAGAAAATATTAGTGGCTGCAATGGGAACGATAAAGTCTCCTTCTCAATCTGCCCCCAAACTTTGTGTATTGGACATCTTATCCAGTCATCTATTCTCTGTAAATGTACGGCTTGCTGAAAATGCTGAGGGGATGACAAGTCTATTCCTCCTTTATTATAGGGTAAGGTAAGTATGTGTTGCGCTATTCTAGGCTTTTTTGACTCCCATAAGTATTGTGAGAAAAGTTTGTGGGTATCCATGAAGAAAGATGTTGGCAGGTGTGTAGGAAGGGCCTATTAGAGTTAGGTTATTTTGGGAAAAATTATACATTTCAGTAAATTTTTCCTCCCATCCATGAAATATATGAGGCAGACTAAGAAGACATCAGTTCAGATATGCTTGTGATTAGGGGTGGGAAGTTACTTTTGTAACAGTCTTTTAAATTAGTGAGAATATTAATTCCCAGAAATCGAATGTTCAGGGCGGACTAATCATGGGGAGATTTTGTGGTAAGTTGTGCTATAGTGTTTTAAGGAAGATTAATGGTAAGAACCTGAGACTTACTCATGTTTATTTTAAAATTTGACAGACTACCAAACTGATCAAGTGTTGCCATTATTACTGGTAGAGCACTTTGGGCTTTGTTATAAGCAGTAGCTTATAGTAGCTTAGGGGGGGGTGAGAGGGGACATCCCTATTGGGTACCATTATTGATAGGGAAAGGGAGAGAAAGGTGGCCATTTACCAGATTACGAGCAGATGGACCCCCATACATAGAGAACACAGCAGAAATTAATTGTTCGGGAAGCAGAAGGAACACAGCATCTCTTGCATTAAGGTCCAGTCAACTCAATCAAAGGCCTTCTCCGCATCCGTTCCTAGTCATAATAAAGAGGTAGCGGTGGTTTGGGCATAATGGATTAGCTAGATGACTCTATATATATTATCTTTACCCTCACTATTAGAGACAAAACCCACCTGATCACAGTTGATAATTGAAGACAAAACCTTCCGAAGTCTTGAAGCTAGTATTTTGGCAAATAGCTTGAGGTCAGTATTTAAAAGAGAGATAGTCTATAGTTGTTGCACTGGTTGGGATCTTTACCCTCTTTAGGGATTAATGTTATTGTGGCCAATAAGTTATGTCTAGGGAAAGGGATGCCTTTTAAGGCATCATTAAACAGTTTCTTTAGGTATCGGAGTAGTACTTCCCTACAGGGATCATAGTAGAAAGGGGTAAAGAAATCAGGAGCAAGGCATTTACTTCTTGGGGATGAAGATATTGCTTCCATTATTTCTTGTTCAGAAATAGGGAAGTCTAAAGAGCTCATCTGTGTTTTGTTGACACTGGGTAATTATAATGTTTGGTGGAAAGATTTGATTCTCACTCTTTTATTATCAGCGGGTTCAGATGCGTGGGAGTTTAGATTGTACAATTGCTCATAGAATTTTTTAAACTCCTGAACAATATCATCTGTTGTCTTTTTTATTTCTTATTCAGCTAATGAAGGACTTGATTTTCCTTTGTTTTATTTGGGCTATCAAGAATCTAGTGGGCCTATAATCATGAGCATAAGATTTAAATTTAGTATGGAAATAGTTTTTAGCAGATTGGAGATTTAACAGTTTACGCAACTCATTTCTCAGGGAGGCGAATTGGGAAAAGTGAGTTTGTGATACGGTTCTTTTGTGCAGTTTTTCGATGTTGACTATATCAGTTAGTAAGATAGAGAGCTCAATGTCTCTTTTCTTTTTTATTTATGCAGATATTGCTATTAATTTCCCTCGGATATAGGGCTTGTGTGTTTCCCACAAAGTTTGTAGAGAAACCTCATTGTTATCATTATGCTGGAACTGTTCCCTCAGTTTATGATTAATCTTTTCAACGTTATTTGGAAATTTTAGTATGAAGTCGTTGAGTCTCCAAATGTATTCTTTCTTTGGGATAGAAGGAATTATTAAGGAGATCTCAATAGGTGAATTATCTGAAAAAACATGAGATTGTATTTTGGGTTCACTGCAGTTCTGTTTCTACGCTGTTTGCATCTGAAGATATTCTATTCTTTGGTACTTTTTGTGTGGTGCCGAATAATGGGTGGAATCTTTGACTGTAGGGTTAACCACTCTCCATACATCTATAAGTAGTAGCTCATGTAATTTTTTCCTGAGATTTGCTAATGCTTTGTATTTTATTGCCGATTTCCTGAGAGAGGTATCTATTAGTGGTTCCATAGCCAAGTTAAGGTCCCCTCCCAATATTAGAATGTCCTCTGTAAATTCTTTTAAAGTCTCCAAAGTTGGAATGATTCATGTAATTGGCTTTCTGTTCGAGGCGTATATGTTTCATATCGTTACTACAGTGTTCCCCAAGAAGCCTTTAACAAATATGATCTGGCCTTCCTCATCTGTATATTTATCTTTGAATGTAAAGGGTGATTGTGTGCTAAAACCAATACTAACCCCTTTAGAATTACTTGTTTGGGAAGGACTATGATACCATGAGGGGAATATGCTTTTAGTGTGGGGATACGCATCTTTTTGAAGTGAGTTTCCTGTAATAGACATACATCTATTTTTTCTTTTTTATAGTGTTTGAGAATTTGACCTTTGTTTTGCGGGAGAGTTCATACCTTTCACATTGTATGATATGAACTTAACTGGAGCCATAATTAAGATATCTTAAGTTTGAGCTGAGGCCTTTCAATGTACCATTAGTTAAATCACTTGGGCTATATTGACATTCAAGGAGGGGCAGAAAAGGAAAAGAGAACTTCGGGGGGGTGTAAGACCCATTTGTCCCTATCGCGCGACCAAAGACCCATTAAAGATTTTTGAGAATAACATCACACAGAAAAGAATAAAGAGAGTGCTTTCAAAATAATTGCTTACAATATTAAACATCTTTCAGGGGTGTTACAGTATCTACTGTTTGCAGAACTCTGCTTTAATTAGAGTCAATATATAAGGCCATAGTTTAAAACAATTTTCACACCGGGAGTCTGAAGTGACGTAACTAACATATTAACATAGACCTAATTTCCCCAAAAGCATCCTGCATACCGAAAAGTGAAAACTAAATACTAAAAGCTAAATGGAAGGATCTGGAGACCTCAGGTTTGGTCTGGTATGATGCGCTTGGGCGTCAACTTCCCCCCTCTTCTTCTCTGCTTCCCTGTTTTCCGGGAGGAGAACTGCTCCCATGGGGTAGGAAGGACACCTGGAGGAATTGTGGATATATCTTGGACTGGGGACCAATTTTCTATTTGAAGTTCTGGGACTCCAAGTAGGGAGAGAGTCTCTTGTAGATCCTTCCTGCTACATATCAGCTGTCTTTGGCCATTTAAGGTGAAGGAGATCCCGAATGGGAAAAATCAGGTGTATAGGATATTCTTAAATTGGAGGACATCCATCAAGGGTTTCAAGGTCTTCTGTTTTTGTAGAGTTACAGGTGAAATATCTTGGAATAAGGTGATTTGAGAGCTCTCTGGATCTTTTCAATATATCCTCTTTAATTTTGGAATTTAGTAAAGGCAAATAACATCTCTCGGTGGCTCTGTGGGCTTAGGCTGTTTCCTGGGTGTTCTGTTTGCCCTCTCAATAATAAAAAAAAAAAAACATTTTTAGCAAAAGCAAATCATGAAAAACAATCATACCCAGTCTGATCAAATGACCAAATGCACTAGCAGGATGCAGCAGGCTCCCATGGATAAAGGCTGGAGAAGCAACAGGTGTTTAACCACTGATAAAGGCAGCCACCCTATCACAAAAACAGTGATGATGAAGGTGTTATCTGCTTAGTGGGAAAAAAAAACACAGATACAAGTTGCTTAAAACAATAAATGTCATGCACAGTGTCTGGATAACAGCCTATTTTAAACGCCTATGATGGAAGGCGGGCTGGTTAGCACTGAATGTGCACAACACAAAAAACCAAGCCATCAAAAAGAGCCCGGGTGCACCCTGCAAAATATGATAAAAAGTGCAAAAAATGATGCATATGATAAATGCATCAGATGAGGTATTAGTTACTATTTTGGCCAAAGCAGATAAGCTCGCAACCCAACGTCAAGGGTCCTCATTTTATTGCGAGTAACTAACTAGACATAAATAAAAAAAAAAACATTTTTAGCAAAAGCAAATCATGAAAAACAATCATACCCAGTCTGATCAAATGACCAAATGCACTAGCAGGATGCAGCAGGCTCCCATGGATAAAGGCTGGAGAAGCAACAGGTGTTTAAACACTGATAAAGGCAGCCACCCTATCACAAAAACAGTGATGATGAAGGTGTTAACTGCTTAGTGGGAAAAAAAACACACAGATACAAGTTGCTTAAAACATAAATGTCATGCACAGTGTCTGGATAACAGCCTATTTTAAATGCCTATGATGGAAGGCGGGCTGGTCAGCACTGAATGTGCACAACACAAAAAACCAAGCCATCAAAAAGAGCCCGGGTGCACCCTGCAAAATATGATAAAAAGTGCAAAAAATGATGCATATGATAAATGCATCAGATGAGGTATTAGTTACTATTTTGGCCAAAGCAGATAAGCTCGCAACCCAACGTCAAGGGTCCTCATTTTATTGCGAGTAACTAACTAGACATAAATAAAAAAAAAAACATTTTTAGCAAAAGCAAATCATGAAAAACAATCATACCCAGTCTGATCAAATCACCAAATGCACTAGCAGGATGCAGCAGGCTCCCATGGATAAAGGCTGGAGAAGCAACAGGTGTTTAACCACTGATAAAGGCAGCCACCCTATCACAAAAACAGTGATGATGAAGGTGTTAACTGCTTAGTGGGAAAAAAAACACACAGATACAAGTTGCTTAAAACATAAATGTCATGCACAGTGTCTGGATAACAGCCTATTTTAAACGCCTATGATGGAAGGCGGGCTGGTCAGCACTGAATGTGCACAACACAAAAAAAAACAAAGCCATCAAAAAGAGCCCGGGTGCACCCTGCAAAATATGATAAAAAGTGCAAAAAATGATGCATATTATAAATGCATCAGATGAGGTATTAGTTACTATTTTGGCCAAAGCAGATAAGCTCGCAACCCAACGTCAAGGGTCCTCATTTTATTGCGAGTAACTAACTAGACATAAATTAAAAAAAAACATTTTTAGCAAAAGCAAATCATGAAAAACAATCATACCCAGTCTGATCAAATGACCAAATGCACTAGCAGGATGCAGCAGGCTCCCATGGATAAAGGCTGGGAAGCAACAGGTGTTTAACCACTGATAAAGGCAGCCACCCTATCACAAAAACAGTGATGATGAAGGTGTTAACTGCTTAGTGGGAAAAAAAACACACAGATACAAGTTGCTTAAAACATAAATGTCATGCACAGTGTCTGGATAATAACCTATTTTAAACGCCTATGATGGAAGGTGGGCTGGTCAGCACTGAATGTGCACAACACAAAAAACCAAGCCATCAAAAAGAGCCCGGGTGCACCTGCAAAATATGATAAAAAGTGCAAAAAATGATGCATATGATAAATGCATCAGATGAGGTATTAGTTACTATTTTGGCCAAAGCAGATAAGCTCGCAACCCAACGTCAAGGGTCCTCATTTTATTGGAGTAACTAACTAGACATAAATAAAAAAAAAAACATTTTTAGCAAAAGCAAATCATGAAAAACAATCATACCCAGTCTGATCAAATCACCAAATGCACTAGCAGGATGCAGCAGGCTCCCATGGATAAAGGCTGGAGAAGCAACAGGTGTTTAACCACTGATAAAGGCAGCCACCCTATCACAAAAACAGTGATGATGAAGGTGTTAACTGCTTAGTGGGAAAAAAAAACACACAGATACAAGTTGCTTAAAACATAAATGTCATGCACAGTGTCTGGATAACAGCCTATTTTAAACGCCTATGATGGAAGGCGGGCTGGTCAGCACTGAATGTGCACAACACAAAAAACCAAGCCATCAAAAAGAGCCCGGGTGCACCCTGCAAAATATGATAAAAAGTGCAAAAAATGATGCATATGATAAATGCATCAGATGAGGTATTAGTTACTATTTTGGCCAAAGCAGATAAGCTCGCAACCAACGTCAAGGGTCCTCATTTTATTGCGAGTAACTAACTAGACATAAATAAAAAAAAAAACATTTTTAGCAAAAGCAAATCATGAAAAACAATCATACCCAGTCTGATCAAATGACCAAATGCACTAGCAGGATGCAGCAGGCTCCCATGGATAAAGGCTGGAGAAGCAACAGGTGTTTAACCACTGATAAAGGCAGCCACCC
>JARQOD010000001.1:237506972-237521275 GCA_033576555.1 Oophaga sylvatica | reverse complement strand
CTGCACAAGGTCCGCCTAGAGTGCGCTCACTTGCGACGTTCCAGCATGGCCAGATCGCGCATTGCAGCTCTGCAAGTCAGATTTCGCCTTCCTGAACATCGCATCATATGTGACGTACCCACCAGGTGGAATTCCACGTTACATATGTTGGAGCGGTTGTGTGAGCAGCAGCCAGCAGTAATGGAGTATTAGCTGCAACAGGCGCAATCAACTCGCAATTTGCGCCGTTCACACTTCACCACTACTGAGTGGGTCTCTATGAAGGACATCTGCGACGTTTTGCGTGCGTTTGATGTCTCAACGCGGATGGCGAGTGCAGATGATGCACTAGTCAGCATGACTCTCCCCCTTATCTGCCTGCTTCAGAAATCACTGAAAGCACTAAAGGGAGAGGTTTTGGAAGAGGTGGAGGATGAGGAGTCACAAATTCAATTACCTTCAGGACAGTCATCGCAACGTGGTTCCTCACAAAGGGCTGGGCAGGGCTCACTTTGTGAGGAGGATGAGGAGGAGGAGGAGGAGTCAATGGAGGAGGAAGAAATCCCTACAGAGAGAGGTACACAACGCTCTAGTCAGTATGTAGAGCGAGGGTGGGGTGATGCAGAGGAGGCAGAGATGACGCCTCTTCCAGAGGACAGCCTTTGTTGGCCAGGTGGGAGTCTGCAGCACATGGTTGATTTCATGCTTCAGTGCCTGAGAAACGACCGCCGCATCGCCCACATTCTCACCACGTCAGATTATTGGGTGTACACCCTCCTAGACCCTCGCTACCGGGACAACTTACAAACCCTCATCACACCGGTGAACCGGGACCGTAAAATGCAGGAGTACCAAGACACACTGGTGCAATCCATACTGTTGTACATTCCAGCCGAGAGAGCTGCTGCTGCTGTTACTGCTTTACAAAGCAGCTCTGTGCGTCGAGGCAGTGTAGACACCTCTACAACAAGAGGGAGCAGAAGCAGCGCCTCTGCACAGGGCAAGAGCTTTATGTTACAAATGTGGCGAAGTTTTGTGACAGCGCCAGCAAGGTCTACACCATCCGAGATGGCTCCAGTCACCAGGAAGAAACGTTTCCGTAAGATGGTGACAGACTACTTGGCTTTCCCTCTAAGTGTACTCCCAGATGCCTCTTCCCCTTTCAAATTTTGGGTCTCTAAGTTGGATACATGGCCAGAGCTTAGCCAGTATGCATTGGAGGTGCTGGCTTGCCCTGCTGCCAGTGTATTATCTGAGCGCGTCTTTAGTGCTGCAGGTGGTGTAGTAACAGACCGTCGCATGCGACTATCCTCAGAGAATGTAGACCGGCTTACTTTTCTGAAAATGAACAAGGCATGGATCTCACCTGAATTTGCCTGTCCGTTTTCAGATTAAATAACTGTTTGGCAACGTTTTCCATGTCTCCTGTTATGTTCATCTTTCTACCACCTGAACTCTACTCCCTGGGCTACAACACCGCCATTTGTTGCTCGTAAGTAATTGGCAGGGGTACTGACTCCTGGCCAGCCTGGTTACAGCACGACAGCTGTTTCCTGGCAGTGTGAACGTCAATTATCCTCCAATAAGTTGTGCTGTCGTGTTGCATTCGGGTTAGCCGACTCTATGGTGCCTGCAGTTTAGGTGATTCCTATGTGTGCTGTGGGATATGTAAATAAAGGCTGTTTCCATTGTGACAATAGGACAAGCACCCACTGTAGGACTGTGTGATTCGGTAACTGCGGACGGCTTGCGTCCTGTCAACTTACATTTTCATGGGTGCGTTCTGCTACCCGTCCGGGGTCCAGTACCGTCAACTGGTTCTCCCCAGTGCCTTTGGCCTAGGTGCCTCCATCTCCGTATCCGAGTTCCACCAACGTCTGCTGGTCCTTGGTAGTGCTTTGGAGCACAGGTACCTCCTGCTTAGTAACCGTGTCACAGTAACGTCAGCTGGTACTCGGTTGTGACATTGCCTCTTTTCCTTCTGCTACCCGTCCGGGGTCCAGTACCGTCAACTGGTTCTCCCCAGTGCCTTTGGCCTAGGTGCCTCCATCTCCGTATCCGAGTTCCACCAACGTCTGCTGGTCCTTGGTAGTGCTTTGGAGCACAGGTACCTCCTGCTTAGTAACCGTGTCACAGTAACGTCAGCTGGTACTCGGTTGTGACATTGCCTCTTTTCCTTCTGCTGCCCCTCCGGGTTCCAGCACAGTCAGCTGGTCCTCGTTACTTCCATTGTCTCTTGCTCCATCTGATACCCGTCAGGGTTCCAGTAACGTCAGCTGGTTCTCGGAAATTAGACGACCTTAAAGACCACCCAGAAGAAGATGACGACAACAAGGACGACGAGCATGAAGCCAACCAGCCTGAACACCATCACAAAGAAAAAATAAAAGATTACCCAGAAGAAGATCACCAACAGGACAAAGAAGGTTAAGACAAACTACAAGATACAGAACAAGAGACAGAAGAACAATAAGCAGAAGATCAAAAAGCAGAAGAACATGAAGTATAAGACCAAAATGAAGAGCAAAATATATGCTCTAAATTCTAAGCAGAAGAAGACTAAGCAGTGTATGGGGGTGAGTCCATTCCTCCTCGTGGTGCCCCTGGAAAATGCCTGCTGCTGCAGGCTAAACTGAACACGGACAAATACTGTTGTAATTTAAATCTTTTGTGACAGCAAGAACGGAAGGATGAACAATTCATACTTTTACAGATTACAAGTACAGGAATCTCTGTCACAAATAAGAATATGATGAAGAAGATGAAGAGGAAGAAGATGAAGAATTTGAATATGAAGAAGATTAATTAGTTTAATAATAACAATATGAGTAATGTTAACAAAAACATGAATAGCAAGAAGTTTAAGAAGAAGATTAAGAAGGTGAAGATGAAGAATAATTTGATGAGAAAGATGATGCTGCTGAAGATTATGAAGGAGAAAGTGTGGCACTGGCAAAAGTTAAAAAGGTGAAGAGCATGGAAGTTGTGAAACATACATATTTGCCAAAATAGAAAAAAGGTTAACAACATTGTCAATTTGTTAGTCAATCCAAACGTATTTCCAAAAAAATATATATTAATGCTATTCCAATGCATTGGGTTAAACATGTATGCCTTTATTGTCTCCTCAACCTCCCCCAATACATTCTACATTAGTCTTTGTTGTTTTCCTTCATGTACAATTAACCAACAAGGCAAGAATGGGTTTTTTTTAATGTCGATATTTGGTTCCCATAGACTTACATGGGACTTCCGGTATCGGAATCGGATATCGACGATATTTAGTGATATCGGCGATACCATTCCGATCCGATATTTTTAGATATCGAGCAGTATCGCTCAACACTAGTCATAAGTATTCAGACCCTTTGCTCAGTATTAAGTAGAAGCACCCTTTTGAGCTAGTACAGTCATGATTTTTCTTGGGACTGATGCAACAAGTTTTTCATGTCTGGATTTGGGATCCTCTGTCATTTTTCCTTGTAGTTCCTCTCCACTTCTGTCAGGTTGGATGGTGAATGTAGGTGGACAGTAATTTTCAGGTCCCTCTAGAGATGCTCAATTTGGTTTAGGTCAGGACTTTGGCTGGGCCAGTCAAGAATGGTCACAAAGTTATTTTGAAGCCACTCCTTTGTTATTTTAGCTCTGTGCTTAGGGTCATTGTCTTGTTGGAGGGTGAACTTTAGCCAAGTCTGAAGTCCAGAGCACTCCTGAAGAGGTTTTCATCCAAGATATCTCTGTACTTGGCCACAATCATGTTTCCTTCAATTGTAACCAGTTGTCCTGTCCCTGCAGCTGAAAAACACCCCCATAGCATAATGCTGCCACCACCATGTTTCACTGTTGGGATTGTATTGGGCAGGTGATGAGCAGTGCCTGGTTTTGTTCACACATACCACTTAGAATTATCACCAAAAAGTTCTATCTTTGTCTTTTCAGGCCAGAGAATCTTATTTATCATAGTCTGTGAGTCCTTCATGTGTTTTTTTTAGCAAACTCTATGGGGACTTTCATATGTCTGGCACTGAGAAGCTTCTGTCGGGCCACTCTGCCATAAAGGCCTGATTGGTGGAGGGCTGCAGTGATAGTTGACTTTGTGGAACTATCTCCCATCTCCCTACTGCATCTGTGGAGCTCAGCCACCGTGATCTTGGGGTTCTTCTTTACATCTCTCACCAAGGCTCTTCTCCCACGATTGCTCAGTTTGGCTGGACAGCCAGGTCTAGGAAGACTTCTGGTGTTCCCAAGCTTCTTCCATTTAAGGATTATATGAATATGGAGGCCACTGCGCTCTTAGGAACCTTTAGTGCTGCAGAAATTATTTTGTAACCTTGGCCAGATGTGTGCCTTGCCACAATTCTGTCTCTGAGCTCCTTGCTTAGTTCCTTTGACCTCACGATTCTCATTTGGTCTGCCATGCACTGTGAGATGTGAGGTCTTATATAGACAGGTGTGTGCATTTAAAAATCAAGTCCTGTCAGTTGAATTAAGCACAGCTGGAATCCAATGAAGGAGTAGAACCATCTCAAGGAGGATCACAAGGAAATTGACAGCATGTGACTTAAATATGAGTGTCGGAGCAAAGGGTCTGAATACTTATGACCATGTGATATTTCAGTATTTCTTTTTTAATATATTTGCAAAAATTTCTATATTTCTGTTTTTTTTTCAGTCAAGATGGGGTGCAAAGTGTACATTAATGAGAAAAAAATTTACTTTTTTGAATTTACCAAATGGATGCAATGAAACAAAAAAAATTTAAAGGGGTCTGAATAATTTCCATACCTACTGTATAGAGAACCATGCGGAATTGTATTTACATATGGTAAAAAATATTTTGAATTATGATTCTCCAGATCAGTAAGATTACAGCAATTTCAAACTTGAAAAAAAAATGTTTTATTTCAGTGAAGAAAAAAACTAAATAAAAAAAAATTGTTTTTTTTGCTTTTTTCTAGACTGTTACAATTTTTATTTTTACATTGATTGAGCTGCATGTGAGATTGCTTTTTGCATGAAGAATTGTTTGATTTATACCAGAGTGGGGTATAAACATCACTTTGATCTGCTTTTAAATCATTTGCATGATGACTGAAAGAATGCAATTCTGGGAATTTAATTTTTTTCTCGTCACAGCATTTATATTTTGATTAATCAAACTTGTAAGAATGCAACAATGCCAAGTATATCTTTTTTCCTTAATTTCTTTATATTTAATGGAAGAAAAGGTGGTTGATATGAACTTTAACCCCTTTACCCCCAAGGGTGGTTTGCACGTTAATGATAGGGCAAATTTTTACAATTCTGACCACTGTCTCTTTATGAGGTTATAACTCTGGAACGCTTCAACGGATCTTCGCGATTCTGAGACTGTTTTCTCTTGACATATTGTACTTATATGTCACAAAAGACCTCCAAATCTTAGGAGTTTATTGGTTAGAGCCGACATAGGCCCAAGTAAACCACGGAGCATACAAAGATCCTTAATGACCCCCAAAAGAGGGACATTTCCCTGCTTACACTGTTTGCAGTGCTCTAATATCACGAAAGGCAGCATTTTTTCTAATCCGAGGTCTGGTAAGATTTACCAAGTGAGGGACTTTTTCACGTGTGATTCTTCATACGTGGTTTATCTTATTAAGTGCCCATGCAGCCTCGGGTATGTGGGTGAGACCACCCAACATATCAGAGACCGCATTTCTCAACATAAATCAACGATAAGGTGCAGGAAGCTGATGTTACCTATTCCGGCGCACTTCGTAGCCTTAGGACATAATGTGTCTCATTTAAAATATCAGATTATTGATTATGTTCCCATCCCTCAGAGAGGGGGCGACAGAATTAGACAGTTAAAGTCCAGAGAGGCTTTCTGGATTTACACATTACAGAGACTAGAACCACTCGGCCTGAACAGGGAGTACGAGGTTTCCTTTTAGGTCTTCTTAACCATGTTATTCTAATGTCTTTATGATAATTGTATTATAAAATATATGTGATATCATGTAACTCTTTCTTCCTTTCCCTTTATTCACAGATGACATAAATGTCATTTATTTTTTTTCATTTTTTTCTTTTCTCTTTAAATTTGTATACCCTTTCGGGTTCTCTTTGATATCTTCCTCCTTTTTTCTTCTTATTTTACATTATCGACTTCTTCACGGCAAGTAAAAGGTGTCCTTGGACAAGATCAACTTTTAGCACTATTGCGCATGCGCGCGCATTCGGCTTTTTCCGAGGCCTATTCCGGATATTCATTAGCAGTCACTATGATTTCACGAGCCGGTCACGTGATATCCTTCACGGCAAGCATAAAAGGATCTCCATTACAACACGTGTGCACTGCTCTTCTGGGACACACCGCGCACCCTTTTCCTTAGGTTACAGGTAATTATGACTTGTATGATGAACGGAGGATGTTTGTATATAGTTAGTTTGAGACTCTCACTCCGGATTTCTATCGGGCCCTATCCTCTATCTATCACTGTGCAAACATATATGTCTAGTGTTCATTTCAGACGGCTTGCTATTTTGAGCGTTATTCACACAATCCATATGTGTTGTTTCTAGAGATAACACTTCCAATTTGCTCTGATCTTTATGCGTTTTGTGGTGTTTATATTAGATATGTTCCTGAACTCATTTGAACAGTATAAACATTAGCAATACAAGTTTATGCATTAGCCAAATGTTTTTTCATTTATACAATAGTATAAATACAAGTGGGACTTGAATAGATATTATATATTTTTTTTTCTGCCATGACTGAGATTGTAGCTATATATATATATATATATATTAGCAAATATGGGTAACATATCCTGAAGGATATAACATATGCTTTCTTTCTTTTATGTTTTTTTCTTGTGTTTTTTCTTGTGATCTTTCCCTGTTTTTTTCTTGTGTTTTTTTCTTGTGTTTTTTTGTCTTATATAAGTTTTCTCAGATATGTGTTCCAAGGATCCATATGTGAACATATCTGGATGCACAGATCATGATATATTTATGTTTTTTATGTTTATGTCTATCAGAAATTCCCCTTGAAAAAGGCCATACTGGCTGAAACGTGGGGGCTGTATATACTTTTCTCATTTGGAGAACAATTGGTGTGTGAATTCCAGCAGTTTATGAATAAAGCAAGATAATAAGAAATCACTGGTTTTTGGACTCTTTTTCTCTTGAGAGTGGTCGAGGTGTTGCCTACTTATGTTTGTGTATTTTTTTCCTCAGTAGCACCCACTCTGGTTTACTATCAGTGTGCATAGGACTTAGTCTATTACATAACATTGTACTTCACGTCAGTGGTAAAAATTCTTCTATATAACTTGCATTTATTTTTGAAAAAAAAAACGCAAATATGGCGAAAATTTAGAAAATTTTGCTATTTTCAAACTTTGAATTTTTATTCCCCTAAAACAGAGAAATATGTCACACAAAATAGTTAATAAATAACATTTCCCACATGTCTACTTTGCATCAGCACAATTTTGGAACTAAAATTTTTTTTTGTTAGGAAATTATAAGGGTTAAAAAGTTGACCAGCGATTTCTCATTTTTACAACAAAATTTACAAAGCCATTTTTTTAGGGACCACCTCACATTTGAAGTCACTTTGAGGGGTCTATATGGCAGAAAATACCCAAAAGTGACACCATTCTAAAAACTTCACCACTCAAGGTACTCAAAACCACATTCAAGAAGTTTATTAACCCTTCAGGTGCTTCACAGGAGCTGAAGCAACGTGGAAGGAAAAAATGAACATTTAACTTTTTAGTCACAAAAAAGATCTTTTACAACTTTTTTTTATTTTCACAAGGGTAAAAGGAGAAAATAAACAGATAACTTTGTTGTGCAATTTCTCCTGAGTACGCCAATACCCCATATGTGGGGGAAAACCACTGTTTGGCCACACGGCAGAGCTCATAAGGGAAGGAGCGCCGTTTGACTTTTTCAAACCAAAATTGGCTGGAATTGAGATTGGATGCCATGTCGCGTTTGGAGAGCCCCTGATGCGCCTAAACAGTGGAAACCCCCCACAAGTGATACCATTTTGGAAACTAGACCCCCTATGGAACTTATCTAGATCTGTTGTGAGCATTTTGAACCTCCAAGTGTTTCACAAAAGTTTATAATGCCTGGGTGTGAAAAAAAACAATTTTCCACAAAAATTATTTTTTAGTCCCAAATTTTAGATTTTTCCCAAGGAAATTGGACCCCAAAAGTTGTTGTCCAATTTGTCTTGAGTACACTGACACCCCATGTGGGGGGGAAACTGTTTGGGCACACGGCAGGGCTTGGAAAGGAAGTAATAACGTTTTGGAATGCAGATGTTGATGGGGGTCATGTTCCATTTTCAGTGCTCCAGATGTGCCTAAACAGTGGAAACCCCCACAAGTGACCCCATTTTGGAAACTAGACCCCATAAGGAACTTATCTAGATCTGTGGTAAGCACTTTGAACCCCAAGTGCTTCACACAAGTTTATAATGCCCGGGCATGAAAATAAAAAATCCTATTTTTTTCCCACAAAAATTATCTTTTAGTCACCATTTTTTTATTTTCCCAAGGGTAACAGGAGAAATTGGACCACAGAAGTTGTTGTCCAATTTGTCCTGATTATGCTGATACCCCATATGTTGGGGGGGAACCACTGTTTAGGTGCACGGCAGAGCTCGGATCGGAAGGAGCACATGTGACTTTTTCCAACCAAAATTGGCTGGAATTGAGATTGGACGCCATGTTGCATTTGGAGAGCCCCTGATGTGCCTAAACAGTGGAAACCCCCCACAAGTGACCCATTTTGGAAACTAGACCCCCTAAGGAACTTATCTAGATCTGTGGTGAGCAATTTGAACCCCCAAGTGCTTCACACATGTTTATAACGTAGAGCCGTAAAATCATATTTTTTTTCCACAAAAATTATCTTTTCACCCCAATTTTTATTTTTCCAAGGGTAACAAGACCCCAAAAGTTATTGTGCAATTTGTCCTGAGTACAGTGATACCCCATATGTGGAGGTAAACCACTGTTTGGGTGCATGGCAGAGCTCGGAAGGGAAGGAATGCCTTTTGACTTTTTCAACGCAGAATTGGATGGACGCCATGTAGTGTTTGGAGAGCTCCCGATGTGCCTAAACAGTGGAAACCCCCACAAATGACACCATTTTGGAAACTAGACCCCTCAAGGAACTAATCTAGATGTGTGGTGAGAACTTTGAACCCCCAGGTGTTTCACTAAAGTTTATAATGTCCGAGCATGAAAATAAAGAAATCATATTTTTTCCACAAACATGATGTTTTAGTCTCCAACTTTTTATTTTCCCAAGGGTAACAGGAGAAATTGGACCCCAAAAGTTGTTGTCCAATTTGTCCTGAGTACGCTGATACCCCATATGTGGGAGAAAACTACTGCATGGGCACACGTTAGGGCTCGGAAGGGAAGTAGTGACGTTTTGGACTGCAGACTTTTATGGAATGGTTTGCGGGCGTCATGTCGCGTTTGGAGAGCCCCTGATGTGCCTAAACAGTGGAAATCCCCCACAAGTGACCCCATTTTGGAAATAGACCCTCTAAGGAACTTATTTAGATGTGTGATGAACACTTTGAACCCCGAAGTGCTTCACAGAAGTTTATAACGTACAGCTATCTTTTTTTTTTTTTTTTTTTACAAAAATGATTTTTTTCACCCACAATATTTTATTTTCACAAGGGTAACAAGAGAAATTGGACCCCAAAAGTTGTGCAATTTTTCCTGAGTACGCTGATACCCCATATGTGGAAGAAAACTACTGTATGGGCACACTTCGGGGCTCGGAAGAGAAGTAGTGACGTTTTGGATTGCAGACTGATGGAATGGTCTGCGTGCATCATGTCGCATTTGGAGAGCCCCTGATGTGCCTAAACAGTGGAAACCCCCCACAAGTGACCCCATATTGGAAAATAGACCCCACAAGGAACTTATCTAGATGTGTGGTGAGCGCTATGAAGCGCCAAGTGCTTCACAGAAGTTTATAACGTACAGCGGTAAAAACAAAAAAATCATTTTTTTTGCAAAAATGATATTTTCGCCCCCAATTTTTTATCTTCCTAAGGGTAGCAGAAGAAATTGGACGCCAAGAGTTATTGTGCAATTTGTCCTGAATACGCTGATACCCCATATGTGGGGTAAACTACTGTTTGGGCGCATGGCAGAGCTTAGGAGTGAAGGAGCACCGTTTGACTTTTTCAACGCAGAATTGGCTGGAATTGAGATCAGACGCCATGTCACAATTGGAGAGCCCCTGATGTGCCTAAACAGTGGAAACCCCCAAATTCTAACTTAAACACCCCAACACACCCTTAACCCTAGTCCCAACCCTAACCATAACCCTAACCACAAACCTAACCCTAACACACCCCTAACCCTAATTCCAACCCTAACCCTAATCCTAACTTTAGCCCCAACCCTAACCCTAACTTTAGCGGCAACCCTAACCCTAACCCTAGCCCTAATTGGAAAATGGAAATAAATACAGTTTTTTAATTTTATTATTTTTCCTAACTAAGGGGGTGATAAAGGGGGGTTTGATTTTCTATTTATAGCGTGTTTTTATGATTGGCAGCTGTGACGCTAAAAGACGCTTTTTATTGCAAAAAATAGTTTTTGCATCACCAAAATTTGAGAGCTATGATTTTTGCATATTCTGGCCCACAGAGTCATTTGAGGTCTTAATTTTTGCTGTACGAGTTGACGTTTTTATTGGTACCATTTTTAAGCACGTGTCATTTTTTTATCGCTTTTTATTTCGATTTTTATGAGGTTAGAATGAACAAAAATCAGCAATTCATGAATTTCTTTTGGGGAAGGGCGTTTCTACCGTTCCGCGTGTGGTAAAATTGATAAAGCAGTTTTATTCTTCGGGTTAATACGATTACGGCGATACCTCATTTATATCATTTTTTTATGTTTTGGCGCTTTTATACAATAAAAACAATTTTATATAAAAAATAATTATTTTTGCATCGCTTTATTCTGCGAGCTATAACTTTTTTATTTTTTTGATGATGATGCTGTATGGCAGCTCGTTTTTTGCGGGACAAGATGACGTTTTCAGCGGTACCATGCTGATTTATATCTGTTTGTTTTATCGCGTGTTATTCCACTTTTTGTTCGACGGTATGATGATAGCTCCTGGCACAAAGTGACGGGTGTCAGCTGTGATAATCAGCTGACACCCGGCCGCGATCAGCTGCACTCCCCTCGGGAGCACAGCTGATCGCATGTGACGTACTCTTCCGTCCATGGGAATTATCCCAGGGTCACATGGACGGAATAGTACGTTTGATGGGATAAAGGGGTTAATATTTTTTAATTTTTTTTTACATTTTTTTAAAATATTCCTTACTTTTTGTAAGCACCTTTAGGGTAATTGAATCTGAAACCATCCAGTTATTTATATTATATACTGCTATACAGTAGTATCAAAATATATTGTGAAAATCACGGTCTCCTTTGAAGCTCAGCAAAAAGATGTACCTACTTGGTGGAATTGAGGGCTTCAGCAGGTCCCCAGCTGCCATGGTAACTCATCAGCACCCATGATCATGTTATAGGGCATCAATCAGATCCGCGAAGCATTAGAAGCCATGTTTGCTTTATTTAAACACCGCTGTCGGAGATTGACAGCGGCATTTACATACTTAACAGCTGCAGCCAGAGCTATTAGAGAGATAGATGATATCTACTGGGTGTTGAGATAGCACAGCTCCTGGGTCCTCTCCACATGCAGTCTCGCAAAAAGAAAGACCATGGAAGACTGAACAGTGGGCTGTGGGCATGGCAGATCACATGATCAGTGCAGTGAGTGGTCTTTTTTCTTTTAATTCTATTTTGGTATGTTTTGGTGTCTGGAGAGGCTCAACTACATGATAACGAGCATTTAATTTGCATCAGATTACTTTGCTGCAAATTTAATTGCCTTGTAAGATCTGTGCAATTTGGTGAATTCAAATTTTTGCAGATTTGATCATACCTATAGTTAAGCTCAAATAAATTACAGTTTCCTTTACAATTCTTTCTGTAATTTCTTGTATTTGGTGCATGAGCAAGTTACTTTATGATATTTATGTCTGTTTTTAAGATTGCGTGTTTATGGCAAGAAAGGTTTGCACAAACAACTGTATTCTGACCTCCCGTGGAGTTTCTCTTAAATTCATGTTTTCACAGCATTTGAAGAGTTCATAAATAGCATATCCATTATAATTGAAGCTGAGAGCTAATGTCTAGGTTACATGAAGGAGAAAGGAGATATTTTGATATCACCCAAATCATTCTACACTTTACTTGGTCAGAAAGTAAGAGGAAAAAACACATTAAGGTTTTTATTTTGCATCTTATAAGGAAAACAGATTCATATTAGTAAAGAAAAGTAAATCAGAATGTGAAGCACAAGTTTTATAACGGCAACACAGTTAGAAACTCAGCGTGCTTAAAACAAACAAGAATACAAAAATTAACTTTCAATTTGATTTTACTAAAATTAATCACAAGCCTTATGCAATTTTTGTCTCTACTATCTCTGTGACTATGAACTAAATATTGCAAGGATTTGTATACATTTTACCCCTTAATGACAGCCAATTTGTTACTTAATGACCAAGTCAATTTTTACAATTCTGACCACTGTCACCTTAAGAGGTTATAGCTCTTGGACGCTCCAACGTATCCCACTTATTCTGAGACTGTTTTTGCGTGATATATTGTATTTCATGTTAGTGGTAACATTTCTTCGATATATCTTGCATTTATTTATGAAAAAAATGGAAAGTTGGCAAAAATTTTGAAAATTTTGCAATTTTCAAACTTTTTATTTTTGTACCCTTAAATCAGAGAGTGATGTCACACAAAATTGTTAATAAATAACATTTCCCACATGTCAACACAATTTTTGGAAACTTTTTTTATTAGGATGTTAGGACATTATAAGGGTTAAAAGTTGACCAGTGATTTCTCATTTTTCCAACAAAATTTACAAAACCATTTTTTTTAGGGACCACCTCACATTTGAAGTGAGTTTGAGGGTCATTATAACAGAAAATACCCCAAAGTGACACCATTCTAAAAACTGCACCCCTCAAAGTGCGCAAAACCACATTCAAGAAGTTTATTAAACGTCAGGTGCTTCACGAGAACTAAAGCAATGTAGAAGGAAAAAATGAACATTTAACTTTTTTCGCAAAAAATTTACTTTGGAACCAAATTTTTTTATTTTCACAATGGTATAAGGAGAAAATGGACCACAAAATTTGTTGTGCAATTTCTTCTGAGTATGCTAATACCCCATATGTGGGAGAAAGCCACTGTTTGGGCCCATGACAGGAATGGAGGGAGCAGCATTTGACTTTTTGAATGCAAAATTGGCTGGAATCAATAGTGTTGCCATGTCAAGTTTGGAGACCCCCTGATATACCTAAACAGTTGAACCCCTCAATTCTAACTTCAACCCTAACCCTAACACACCCCTAATCCTAATCCCTACCCTACTGTAATACCAACTATAACCACAACCCAAACTCTAGCCCAACCCTAACTTTAGCCCAACCCTAACCCTATCCCAAACCCTAACTTTAGCCCAACCATACCTTAAGCCCAACCCTACCCCTAGCCATAACGCTAACTGTATCCTCAACTCTAACTTTAGCCCAATCCTAACTTTAGCCCAACTCTAACCATAATGAAAAAATGGAAATAAATAGCTTTTTTTAATTTTGTTATTTATAACTAACTAATGGGTGATAAAAGGGGGTTTGATTTACTATTATTTCTTTTGATCACTGTGATAGGGTCTATCTCAGTGATCAAAGTGAACCAATAGGAAAATTTCCTATTGTTGCCAGGTGCCTGCGGCAGATCTCAGCAGGCACACTGTGCATGCACGTGCTCCAGAGGTACCGGGGGGAATCAGAGGACCCCATTTCTCTCTCCTCTGATGTGTGATCACATCAGAGGAGAGAGAAATTAAACAGGAAATTGGACTTCTTTTGCAGTCACCATTATTCCGTGAATAACAGCGATCGCAACACTGGGGTCGGTAAAAACTGACCCGAATCATGTTCACTGGGGTTTCAGCTACACCCAGTAGCCAAGAGTTTGGAGAAATTCCAACTCTGAGGGGCGCTATACACTTATTTTTCAGTGCCATTAAAAAGCGGCGCTGAGGCATAAGTACCCTTAACTGCCACCGTTAAAAGGCATATCAGCAGTTGTTAAGGTGTTAAAAAGGTTTCACATTTTTTAAAAATGTTAAAATCCTCTGGTATGATCAATGTTTAAATAATGAAATAAGCTTTT
>JARQOD010000001.1:237464293-237506872 GCA_033576555.1 Oophaga sylvatica | reverse complement strand
AAGGGAAAACGTGGGTCAAAGGAACTAAGAAGGGCTCAGAGACAGAATTGTGGCAAGGCACACATCTGGCCAAGGTTACAAAATAATTTCTGCAGCACTAAAGGTTCCTAAGAGCGCAGTGGCCTCCATATTCATATAATCCTTAAATGGAAGAAGCTTGGGAACACCAGAAGTCTTCCTAGACCTGGCTGTCCAGCCAAACTGAGCAATCCGTGGGAGAAGAGCCTTGGTGAGAGATGTAAAGAAGAACCCCAAGATCACGGTGGCTGAGCTCCACAGATGCAGTAGGAGATGGGAGATAGTTCCACAAAGTCAACTATCACTGCAGCCCTCCACCAATCAGGCCTTTATGGCAGAGTGGCCCGACAGAAGCTTCTCAGTGCCAGGAACATATGAAAGTCCCCATAGAGTTTGCTAAAAAAAAACATGAAGGACTCACAGACTATGATAAATAAGATTCTCTGGCCTGAAAAGACAAAGATAGAACTTTTTGGTGATAATTCTAAGTGGTATGTGTGAACAAAACCAGGCACTGCTCATCACCTGCCCAATACAATCCCAACAGTGAAACATGGTGGTGGCAGCATTATGCTATGGGGGTGTTTTTCAGCTGCAGGGACAGGACAACTGGTTACAATTGAAGGAAACTGATTGTGGCCAAGTACAGAGATATCTTGGATGAAAACCTCTTCAGGAGTGCTCTGGACTTCAGACTTGGCTAAAGTTCACCCTCCAACAAGACAATGACCCTAAGCACAGAGCTAAAATAACAAAGGAGTGGCTTCAAATAACTTTGTGACCATTCTTGACTGGCCCAGCCAAAGTCCTGACCTAAACCAAATTGAGCATCTCTAGAGGGACCTGAAAATTACTGTCCACCTACATTCACCATCCAACCTGACAGAAGTGGAGAGGAACTACAAGGAAAAATGACAGAGGATCCCCAAATCCAGACATGAAAAACTTGTTGCATCAGTCCCAAGAAAAATCATGACTGTACTAGCTCAAAAGGGTGCTTCTACTTAATACTGAGCAAAGGGTCTGAATACTTATGACTAGTGTTGAGCGATACTGCTCGATATCTAAAAATATCGGATCGGAATGGTATCGCCGATATCACTAAATATCGTCGATATCCGATTCCGATACCGGAAGTCCCATGTAAGTCTATGGGAACCAAATATCGACATTAAAAAAAACCCATTCTTGCCTTGTTGGTTAATTGTACATGAAGGAAAACAACAAAGACTAATGTAGAATGTATTGGGGGAGGTTGAGGAGACAATAAAGGCATACATGTTTAACCCAATGCATTGGAATAGCATTAATATATATTTTTTTGGAAATACGTTTGGATTGACTAACAAATTGACAATGTTGTTAACCTTTTTTCTATTTTGGCAAATATGTATGTTTCACAACTTCCATGCTCTTCACCTTTTTAACTTTTGCCAGTGCCACACTTTCTCCTTCATAATCTTCAGCAGCATCATCTTTCTCATCAAATTATTCTTCATCTTCACCTTCTTAATCTTCTTCTTAAACTTCTTGCTATTCATGTTTTTGTTAACATTACTCATATTGTTATTATTAAACTAATTAATCTTCTTCATATTCAAATTCTTCATCTTCTTCCTCTTCATCTTCTTCATCATATTCTTATTTGTGACAGAGATTCCTGTACTTGTAATCTGTAAAAGTATGAATTGTTCATCCTTCCGTTCTTGCTGTCACAAAAGATTTAAATTACAACAGTATTTGTCCGTGTTCAGTTTAGCCTGCAGCAGCAGGCATTTTCCAGGGGCACCACGAGGAGGAATGGACTCACCCCCATACACTGCTTAGTCTTCTTCTGCTTAGAATTTAGAGCATATATTTTGCTCTTCATTTTGGTCTTATACTTCATGTTCTTCTGCTTTTTGATCTTCTGCTTATTGTTCTTCTGTCTCTTGTTCTGTATCTTGTAGTTTGTCTTAACCTTCTTTGTCCTGTTGGTGATCTTCTTCTGGGTAATCTTTTATTTTTTCTTTGTGATGGTGTTCAGGCTGGTTGGCTTCATGCTCGTCGTCCTTGTTGTCGTCATCTTCTTCTGGGTGGTCTTTAAGGTCGTCTAATTTCCGAGAACCAGCTGACGTTACTGGAACCCTGACGGGTATCAGATGGAGCAAGAGACAATGGAAGTAACGAGGACCAGCTGACTGTGCTGGAACCCGGAGGGGCAGCAGAAGGAAAAGAGGCAATGTCACAACCGAGTACCAGCTGACGTTACTGTGACACGGTTACTAAGCAGGAGGTACCTGTGCTCCAAAGCACTACCAAGGACCAGCAGACGTTGGTGGAACTCGGATACGGAGATGGAGGCACCTAGGCCAAAGGCACTGGGGAGAACCAGTTGACGGTACTGGACCCCGGACGGGTAGCAGAAGGAAAAGAGGCAATGTCACAACCGAGTACCAGCTGACGTTACTGTGACACGGTTACTAAGCAGGAGGTACCTGTGCTCCAAAGCACTACCAAGGACCAGCAGACGTTGGTGGAACTCGGATACGGAGATGGAGGCACCTAGGCCAAAGGCACTGGGGAGAACCAGTTGACGGTACTGGACCCCGGACGGGTAGCAGAACGCACCCATGAAAATGTAAGTTGACAGGACGCAAGCCGTCCGCAGTTACCGAATCACACAGTCCTACAGTGGGTGCTTGTCCTATTGTCACAATGGAAACAGCCTTTATTTACATATCCCACAGCACACATAGGAATCACCTAAACTGCAGGCACCATAGAGTCGGCTAACCCGAATGCAACACGACAGCACAACTTATTGGAGGATAATTGACGTTCACACTGCCAGGAAACAGCTGTCGTGCTGTAACCAGGCTGGCCAGGAGTCAGTACCCCTGCCAATTACTTACGAGCAACAAATGGCGGTGTTGTAGCCCAGGGAGTAGAGTTCAGGTGGTAGAAAGATGAACATAACAGGAGACATGGAAAACGTTGCCAAACAGTTATTTAATCTGAAAACGGACAGGCAAATTCAGGTGAGATCCATGCCTTGTTCATTTTCAGAAAAGTAAGCCGGTCTACATTCTCTGAGGATAGTCGCATGCGACGGTCTGTTACTACACCACCTGCAGCACTAAAGACGCGCTCAGATAATACACTGGCAGCAGGGCAAGCCAGCACCTCCAATGCATACTGGCTAAGCTCTGGCCATGTATCCAACTTAGAGACCCAAAATTTGAAAGGGGAAGAGGCATCTGGGAGTACACTTAGAGGGAAAGCCAAGTAGTCTGTCACCATCTTACGGAAACGTTTCTTCCTGGTGACTGGAGCCATCTCGGATGGTGTAGACCTTGCTGGCGCTGTCACAAAACTTCGCCACATTTGTAACATACAAGCTCTTGCCCTGTGCAGAGGCGCTGCTTCTGCTCCCTCTTGTTGTAGAGGTGTCTACACTGCCTCGACGCACAGAGCTGCTTTGTAAAGCAGTAACAGCAGCAGCAGCTCTCTCGGCTGGAATGTACAACAGTATGGATTGCACCAGTGTGTCTTGGTACTCCTGCATTTTACGGTCCCGGTTCACCGGTGTGATGAGGGTTTGTAAGTTGTCCCGGTAGCGAGGGTCTAGGAGGGTGTACACCCAATAATCTGACGTGGTGAGAATGTGGGCGATGCGGCGGTCGTTTCTCAGGCACTGAAGCATGAAATCAACCATGTGCTGCAGACTCCCACTGGCCAACAAAGGCTGTCCTCTGGAAGAGGCGTCATCTCTGCCTCCTCTGCATCACCCCACCCTCGCTCTACATACTGACTAGAGCGTTGTGTACCTCTCTCTGTAGGGATTTCTTCCTCCTCCATTGACTCCTCCTCCTCCTCCTCATCCTCCTCACAAAGTGAGCCCTGCCCAGCCCTTTGTGAGGAACCACGTTGCGATGACTGTCCTGAAGGTAATTGAATTTGTGACTCCTCATCCTCCACCTCTTCCAAAACCTCTCCCTTTAGTGCTTTCAGTGATTTCTGAAGCAGGCAGATAAGGGGGAGAGTCATGCTGACTAGTGCATCATCTGCACTCGCCATCCGCGTTGAGACATCAAACGCACGCAAAACGTCGCAGATGTCCTTCATAGAGACCCACTCAGTAGTGGTGAAGTGTGAACGGCGCAAATTGCGAGTTGATTGCGCCTGTTGCAGCTAATACTCCATTACTGCTGGCTGCTGCTCACACAACCGCTCCAACATATGTAACGTGGAATTCCACCTGGTGGGTACGTCACATATGATGCGATGTTCAGGAAGGCGAAATCTGACTTGCAGAGCTGCAATGCGCGATCTGGCCATGCTGGAACGTCGCAAGTGAGCGCACTCTAGGCGGACCTTGTGCAGCAGTGCATCAAGATCCGGATAGTCCCTCAAAAAACTCTGCACGACCAAGTTGAGCACATGTGCCAGACATGGTATGTGAGTGAGGTTGCCAAGGCCCAGAGCTGCCACCAGATTTGGCCATTGTCACACACTACCAAGCCTGGCTGGAGATTAGCTGACAAAAACCACACGTCGCTCTCCTGCTTGATGGCATCCCAGAGCTCCTGCGCTGTGTGGCTTCGATTCCCCATGGAAATTAATTTCAGGACGGCCTGTTGACGTTTGGCCACGGCTGTGCTCATATCGGTCGCAACACGTAAGCGTTCACGGGTCCATGTGGAGGTATACCGTGACGGCTCGTGCAGCGATGATTCTGAGGAACTGGAGTAGGAGGAGGAATCAATGTGTACAGACTGGATTCCTGCAATCCTTGGAGTTGGCAGAACACGTACAGCGCCACTGGCAAGATCTGTACCCGGCTCCACAACATTGACCCAATGGGCAGTGAGGGAAAGGTATCGTCCCTGGCCATGGGTACTGGTCCACGCATCGGTGGTCAGGTGGACCCTGCTACTGACTGGGGTTTAGTAGCGCATGTTTAATGTTTCCCTCGACATGTTTTTGCAGAGCAGGGACGGCTTGGCTGCTGAAATAAAATCGGCTTGGCACATTATATTGTGGGACTGCCAATGCCATTAAGTTCCTGAAACTGTCAGTCTCCACCAGCCTGAATGACAGCATTTCAAGGGACAGGAGTTTTGCAATGCCAGCATTCAGAGCCTGTGCTCGTGGATGGTTTGCCGAGTATGGCCGTCTTTTATCCCATGCCTGTGGTACCGATGGCTGTTTTGTGGTCTGGGAGTGTGACGATGACAGTGAACTTGCTGCTGTGGGTGGAATAACAGTTTGTCTATGGACAACAGTGACCGAGGTTCTTCCATGGAGATCCTGTGAGGAAGCCGAACCAGGTGTGTGTGAGCTGGAGGTAGAGGCTCCAAAACGACCTGAAGATGTAGGTGCTGCTGTAGGTTGGCCTACATCTCCAGTGTGTCTTTGTAACTCAGCTACGTGCTTTGTCCGTACATGTTTCCACATATTTGTGGTATTCAGGTTACTGATATTTTTACCTCTTTTAACTTTTTGCTTACACAGCTTGCATTGAACATAGCAAATATCATCTACAAGTCTGTCAAAAAAGGACCACGCAGTGCAAGTCATGGGAGCGCCAATTTTGACATTTCTAAGAGAACTGCTCCCAACAGGTGCCAAACTGGAGGCTACAGGCAAGCGAGTCTGCAGCCTACCTCTCCCTCCTCTTTGTACCGTAGGGACAATCTCTTCCTCAGAGCTGCTCCCACCACCTTCCTGCTGCTCACGCCATGTTGGGTCTCGGACTTCATCATCTCCACTACCCTCTTCCAACACCTGCTGCTGTTGGATGGTCTGGGCAGCACCATGCTCCACAAGACCTGGCACCTGAGTCTCATCATCATCATAAGATGCGTTCTGCGGTGTGCTGTCCATCGGCACTGGCTCACCCGCCTCTTCAGATTGAGAGAGACACAGCTGTTGCGCATCACTGCATACTCCCTCTTCTTCAAATTGCAGAATGCTGCTTGCCTGTGCCCGTGTTTGCGAGCCAACAGATTCTGAGAACAGAAACAGAGACTCAGCTGGCTCCTGTACAGAACTCTCTGACTGCCTGGGCAATTTGACAGGCGGTGAACAGACAGATGGTTGCTCAACAATGTTGTGTTCCTGAGAGGAGGTGGAAGAAATTGAAGTAGATGCATTGGCTGCCATCCAACCAACAACGGCTTCAATTTGTTCTTCCCGCAGCAGGGGGGCACGCCGAGCTCCCACCAAACTGCGCATAAAGGAACGCTCATGGGTAAAACTGGTGGATGCTGTGTCACTGAGGGCGGCAGCAGCCACAGAATCCCCACGTCCTCTCCCTGCTGAAACTCCACGGCCACGACCACGTGCCTTACTCCCTGCCTTCTTCATCTTGGTAGATTGATAAAGAAAGTCAGAAAAGTTATAAGGCCTAAGTGTGGTTATTACGCAGAGACTGAAGTGAACACTGAAATACAACTGTTCACTATCTGTGAAAGGCTACTTTGTCTACTTCTATAGTGTTTGCAACCAATGTATTGGATACGGATGGAAGCGCGTCACACTAATAGATTATATTTATTTTAAATGGAATGGAGCAGAACCAATTGGAGAGAAATGAAAAGGATGAGGCACTGAGTCACGCTCAGCAGAGTACAAGCAGCAGTGCTTGAACAAGTAACTGGAGCGTGATGTGCACTCAAAAAATAAAAAACACAGACTGAAGTGAACACTGAAACACAACTGTTCACAATCTGTGAAAGGCTACTCCTTTGTCTACTTCTATAGTGTTTGCAACCAATGTATTGGATACGGATGGAAGCGCGTCACACTAATAGATTATATTTATTTTAAATGGAATGGAGCAGAACCAATTGGAGAGAAATGAAAAGGATGAGGCACTGAGACACGCTCAGCAGAGTACAAGCAGCAGTGCTTGAACAAGTAACTGGAGCGTGATGTGCACTCAAAAAATAAAAAACACAGACTGAAGTGAACACTGAAACACAACTGTTCACAATCTGTGAAAGGCTACTCCTTTGTCTACTTCTATAGTGTTTGCAACCAATGTATTGGATACGGATGGAAGCGCGTCACACTAATAGTTAAATTGCATGGAGCAGCAAGAATTACACTGAAGAAAAAAAAAAGAGTCTGTGAGTGACACATGCAGATGCCTACAGACAGCGTTGCATGCAAAGCAAACTGCAGCGTCACCTGCACTCACACACACCTTGCAGAGCTGTTAAAACAACACTGCAGGCAAAAGGAAGCTTTACACAGCGGTTGGTGCTAGTCTGCCTACAGCACAGTACACTAAATCGCAATCTCTAACTGTCCCTCAGAGTCAGCACAGCAGCGTTCTGTCCCTTACTGAATTCACAGCACAGTGACGCTAAAATGGCGGCGGCGCCTTTTATAGTGCATTCTGACATCATTTCAGCATCCAATCACAGCCATGCCATTAGTTAACATGACCGCAGCAGTACAGGATGTGCCCACACTTCTTAGGATTCCTTATTGGCTGACTAAAATCACATTGCCTCTCAAAGAATTATGGGAACTTCCGATTCCGGTATACGATATATGGAAAATATCGGAACTAAGTATTGAAAGGCCGAAACAGCTAATATCGGACGATACCCGATACTCGCGGTATCGTATCGCTCAACACTACTTATGACCATGTGATACTTCAATTTTTCTTTTTTAATAAATTTGCAAAAATTTGTACATTCCTGTTTTTTTTAGTAAAGATAGGGTGCAGAGTGTACATTAATGAGTAAAAAAATTAACTTTTTTTGCATTTACCAAATGGCTGCAATGAAACAAAGAGTGAAAAATTTAAAGGGGTCTGACTACTTTCCGAACCCACTGTATATATACAGTATGTACAGTACAGACCAAAAGTTTGGACACACCTTCTCATTTAAAGATTTTTCTGTATTTTCATGACGATGAAAATTGTACATTCACACTGAAGGCCTCAAAACTATGAATTAACACATGTGGAATTATATACTTAACAAAAAAGTGTGTAACAACTGAAAATATGTCTTATATTCTAGGTTCTTCAAAGTAGCCACCTTTTGCTTTGATGACTGCCTTGCACACTCTTGGCATTCTCTTGATGAGCTTCAAGAGGTAGTCACTTAACGGGTGTGCCCTGTCAGGTTTAATAAGTGGGATTTCTGGCCTTATAAATGGGGTTGGGACCATCAGTTGTGTTGTGCAGAAGGTGTGTTCAAACTTTTGGTCTGTACTGTATATATATTACATATATAGACAGAAGAAAAGCTGGCAGTTCAGCAGCCGCATAGTGCAAAATCACAGCAGGAGCCAACAGGATAGAAGAGATGCATTATATACAGTAAATACACAAGATTATGTAGATATAATAATGTCAGTGACAAATACAATTAGTACAGTATTTGTGCAGATTACTTTACATGTATTTAATTAATAAAAAATATTTTTCTGAAAAAAATGGTTTGGGCTCCCGCATAATTTTCATTACCAGCAGAGAGAAAGCCGACTGCTAGTGGCAGATGTTTATAGCCTGGGAAGGGGGTAATACCCATGGAGCTTCCCAAACTATTAATATCTGCTCATAACTGTATGCATAGACTTTACTGGCTATTAAAATGGAGGACCCCAAAAAAATGATGTAGAGTACCCCTATAATTAATAACATGCAAAGGCTATGCAGACAGCTGTGGGCTGATATACAGTGCCTTGTGAAAGTATTCAGCCCCCTGGAACTTTTCAATCTTTTCCCACATATCATGCTTCAAACATAAAGATACCAAATGTTAATTTTTGGTGAAGAATCAACAAGTGGGACACAATTGTGAAGTTGAACGAAATTTATTGGTGTTTTAAATTTTTGTGGAAATACAAAAAATACCTTAATGGTATTGCATGATGGATAAGTATCTGCCTTTATTTCTCAGCATTGAGGACACTAAGAAAAGTGAATTATTAATAACCTTATACGCTATGGTTAGTCAAGGAAACTCGTTGCAGCAGATGAAATAAACATCATATTTACTTCCCTTTGAAAGTTCATAACTAGTAGCAATCTGAGGGATCTAGGCACAGTCATCTTTTGTTCAGAGACGTCTGACCATGAGTTGTCCTCATAGAGGAATTTCTGTCAGAATCCATACCTTAAAAATGAAAACAAGGTCAAAAAATTCATATATGCATTAAAACATAAGAAATGAATTACAGAAACAGAGCAGCAGGTGATCTGAACTAGAAAAGTAAAATATTTGGCTGTAACAAAATGCAGTTTGTCCACTGAAGAGCCAGAGAGTGGTACAATAATGACTCTCTACAGGTAACAGTGAAGTATGGTAGAAGGTCATTGCAAATTTCAGGCTGCATTTCAGTAAATGGATTTGGAAATGTCATCAAGAATAATGTTGTTCTTGATGCAATACTATTAGAAAGGCATCTGATTGGTTCCAAAAATGTTCTGCAGTATTACAATGACCCCAAACTTACACTAATTGTCATTAAAGTGAATCTGTCATCAGGATTTTGCAAAGTAAATTAGAGACATTGTCAGGTTGGTGCATTTACAGTGATCAAAATGATACCTGGGTTGAAGCAATCTGTCATGTAGTTGTTGTTTAATCTTTGCAGTTTTCAGTTAATCAGATTCTCATGCTTTGGGGCAAGCCTGTGGGAGGCTCTTTTGTGGTGCTCTGGCCTCAACATCATACTTACGGGCTTAAATGATAAAAGGATAAAGCAGTTTATTTACGCGTTTCAATCTGACTCCTTCCTCAACCATATGTTACTGGTGTAACAAAGAGTTTGAGGCAGTGTGTTCAAATGGACTGAGAGTTCTTGCACAGCCTGTCAAATTTCCTGTTGACTCACAGCAAGTTGCAAAATTAGTCATGATAAATTGTCCATTTAATGGCGACATTTATTCCACTGTACCTTTTAAATCCATGAGTATTCTATTCAGTGTGAACAAACATACATAAGGTGATGGTAAAGTGACAAGGTCCAGTGTAAAAGACTATGCTGAATGGAAAGTCAGCTAGTAGGGCAGGACACAATGAAAATCACAGGAGATTGCAGAGAAGTTTTCAGATGAGACTGCGCACTAAACACTTACAGCAAACGTTGGAGGACTGAGAACCAGTAGAAGCAAGTGGCGGATACCACAGAAGAATGCAGTGGTGAAAGCAACATAATGAGAATAGTTTATTAAGAATAATTTGCAATTCTCATAACAAATGATGGCTGTATAAGCAGGACTATATAGCAGTAAATGCACTTTGCAGAAACCATAGGAGAATGAAAAGATGATTACTGCATAATGTGAATAATCTCTAAATAACAGTTCATAATTACCGTATTTTTCGGACTAAAAGACGCACCGGACTATAAAACGCACCCAGGTTTTAGAGGTGGAAAATAGGGAAAAATATATTTGAAGCAAAAAATGTGGTAAAACATTTAATAACATAAATAACATACTACTATATGTGGTGTTATTATATATAATAGCATGTTATTATGTAGGAAGCTACGGGTAGAAGATGGTGCTGCGGGACCAATGTGGTGTCTGTAAACTACTATGTGAAGAAGCTGGAGGGTGAGTATAAGGCCGGGGTCACACATGCGAGAAATTTGCATGATTTTTGTGTGAATCTCTCTCGTGAACACCCGGCACTGCCGCCGGCACTCAGACTGGAGTATGCAGCTGCACAGAAATACATGCAGCATAGAAATACATGCAGCTGCACGCTCCGGTCCGAGTGTCGGCGGCAGTGCCGGGTGTTCATGCAAGAGAGTCGCACAAAAATCGTGCAAATTTCTCGCATGTGTGACCACGGCCTAAGAATGGAGGCATGGGGCTTATATTTAAAACCACATTCCAGCACTGATAACACTGGAGTGCTGCTTTAAGATCACATGGGAGAACTATAACTCCCAGCATGTCCTGCAGATCCTATGGCATGCTGGGAGTTATAGTCCACCACAGGATGGCAGAGTGCTTTTTAATGTGCTGTATTACTAACCTTTTAATTATTTTTTTCTTGTACAGTGTGTCTGAAGGACCTGTGATGACATCATGATGAGGCAGGGCTTTGTGTGGTCATGTGATGCTCCAGCCCGCCCTCTTCATGACCTCATCACAGGTCTACCACAGGAGCATTCAGCCTCCTGCTGCACTCTGCTCCTGCCGCCTCCTTCTACTTCCCACACACATCTGCCCAGCTGATGCAGGAATCAGGCGCTGGGGAACCATGTGGCTCTGTCATTTGCTGCTCCCCGCTCACTGCTCAGCTGATAGGTTGGCGGGGAAGCGACTAATTAATATTCACTGCACTTAAGTATCGTGTCCAGTGGTTTCCCCAGCGCTGGATTCCTGCAGCGGAGGGATATTTTCCTGCCTCCTGTGATCCCACTCCACCGCTGCCCCCTGCCCCCCTCCCCACGTTACATTCAGACCATAAGACGCACCCACACTTTCCTCCAAAATTTGGAGGAAAAAAAGTGCGTCTTATGGTCTGAAAAATACGGTACTCATGAGAGAACTTGTGGATGTTCGGGTTTGTCAGGTTCGATGAACATACAGTAAAAAGTTTGGTTCAAGCTGTACCTTGAATTTGACCCAGAACCCGAACCCAGTAGAAGTCAATGGGCACCTGAACTTCGGTGCTTTAAAATGGCTGTAAAATGGTCATTGTCAGGGCTAGGGGGCTGCAAACGTAAGCTTAATGGGAGTAAGAGCAGGACAATTGTCCAGCAAACAAATGTGGATAAGGAATTGATTTAAAATAACACAAAATAAAAAAAGAAAAAATAATAATCTTGAACCAGGAGGCAGAGGTCCAAGTGGAGGTGGTGAAGGAGATGGACATGACGGTGTAGGTGGAAGAGGCAGGGGAGGAGGTTTCCAACACTGTTTTTTTGTTTTTATTAGGGAACTGACTTAAAGTAACATAGAGTAAAAAAAAATAATAGCAACCTAGGATCAGGAGGCTGAGGTCCAAGTTGAAGACGAGGTTGAGGAGGAGGCTGAGGTGGAGATGTAGGTGGAAGAGTTGTAGGAGGAGATAGCAACACTGTTTTCTTGTGTGTTTTTTGGGGTGTACTCTGAAAACAGACAATGTAATAATCTGCTAACTACTGTCTCTCTGTATACAAACCGTGTATTAATCTCCACTTTTTTGGGGTTGAACACAATAAGGAAAGCATCAACTAGGGGACATGGTGATGTTGCTGCTGGTGGTGGTGTAGCTGCTGCAGGGAGAGAGAGGATATGGTCAATCTGTGCCTGCTACCAGGGCTGTGGAGGCAGGGTCGTGGAGTTGAGTTCCATTTTGTTGGAGTCATAGTCGGTATAAAATGTACCAACTCCTAAAATATGTAATAAATTGAGCACAGTAGTTCAATGCAGTATGTACTGTAAATTTTTCATAAGAATTTTGGGAAAGTTATGAAATATACTATAAATCAGACTTGGAGTCGTGGAATCGGAGGTGGGAGTCAGGGAAATTGAGGAGTTGGAAGAAACACTTTCCTCTGGTTCATGCAGAAAGTTCTGTGTAATTTCATAGGCACGAGTACCGCTGGACTAGTGGTGAGGCCAGAACAAGTAGAGGTGGTTTTAGATTGGTTGACTGAGAGTGCCTTCAGTTCCGTTGCTTCGTCTTCCACCCAGTCCCCTGCTGAAAGTGCAGGTTTTGCACCTGAGGCCCATGGGCATCTGTCTTCCACCTCACCCTATTGCAAATCAGGCAAGCAGTCTGACACTAAGTCAGTTAGCAGTCATTTCTGCTTTTTGATGACCCTGCTGGCTGTGGTTTTGTGGGACATGCACCTGGACCTGGCCAACAATTGGAAGAAATTAGGTACACTGATCCCAAACCACTTGTTCTATGGAGTATGAGTAAGTGAGAGGGGTAGTGTAAATGGTCAGCGGACCACTAAAACACATCTGTGATGATGATGATGAAACAAAGTGTCAACTTCTGCAGCTTTCTGCTCTGTGTAGTCTTGCAAAGAGGGCAGGAGTGAGGACTGGGTGGAACATGATGCAGAGGATTATTATTATCATAATTTTTTATAAAGTACCATTGTTTCTATTGTATCACTGTATTTCTTTGGCCTACTAATGGCAATGAGACAGATGATGCCAAAAAAATATCTTGAAAAATATTTTTTGGGGCCTAGAAATGGCAACAAAATGACTGATGCCAATTGTTTATTTCCCAGACTCCTAAAAACACACATCACTCCTGAAAAATAATTTATTTGGCCTACTAATGGCAAATGAGATGATTAATGCAAATGATTAATTTCTCACACTACTGGAAAACGGACACTGTCTAAAAAAATATTTTTCAGGCCTTGGAATGGCAACGAGACGGCTGATGCCAATTGAATATTTCAAAGACTACTAAAAAACACACACCTTTCCAGAAAAAAAAATTTTGGCCTATACATGGCAATGAGATGGCTGGTAACAATTATTTATTTGTCTGACAAATGGAAAACCCAAATCAATCCTGAAAAAAAATATTTCTTGGGATACTAATGACAATGAGACGGCTCATGCCATTTATTTATTTCTCAGACTACTAGAAAACATACAGAGGCTTAAAGTAACAGCACTCCCACAGGTGTGGGGTGCAGAGTACACACAGCAGCTTAAAAGACAGAACTCCTATAGGTGGAGGGCACAGAGTACCCACAGTGGCTTAAAGGACAATATTCCAATGATATGGATGCAGAGTACACACAAAGGCTTAAAGGACAGTCTACCACAGGCAGAGGGGTGCAGAGTACACACAGTTGCTTAAAGGACAGTACTCTCACAGGCTGGGGGGTGCACAGTACACATAGCAGCTAAAAAGATAGTACAGACAGGGAGGGTTGCAGTGTACACACAGAGGCTTAAATTACAGTAATCCCACAGGTGGGAAAGTTCAGAGTACACAAAGCAGCTTAAAGAACAGTACTCCTACAGGTGGGGGGTACAGATAAAGCACAACAGCTTAAAGCACCGTACTTCCACAGTCAGAGGGATGCATAGAACACACAGCGGCTTAATGGACAGTATTCCCATAGAGTGCAAAGTACACTCAACGGCTTTGAGAACAGTACTACTACAGGCCTCCGCAGAGTACACACAGCGGCTTAAAGGAAAATACTCCCACAGACAGTGGTGTGCAGGGTACAAACAGTGGCTTTAAGGACATTAGTCCCACAGGCAGGGGGATGCAGAGTACACACAACAGCTTAAAGGACAGTACTCCCACAGCTGGGTGGGTGCAGAGTGCCAACAATGGTTTAAAGGACAGTACTCCCACTGATAATGGTGCAGAGTACACACAATTTCTTAAAGGACAGTACACCACATACAGGGGGTGCAGAGTACATACAGCAGCTTTAATGACAGTACTCCCACAGACGAAGGGAGTGCACAGTACACATAGCAGCTAAAAGGACAGTACTACCACACATATCAGTGCAAATTACACACAGCTGCTTAATCCTTTTGCGACATTCGCCGTACATGTACTGCGCATGTTGTGTCCCTCCCATTTGCCGGGAAAGATGTGGGCTCAGTGCTGGAGCCCACATCATTCCCGGCACCTGCCAGCTGTTTTGAACACCTGACATGTGCCCCTAACAGCCACGGGTGTAATCGCAATTCACTCATGGCTGCTAACCCGTTAAATGCCGCTGTCAATCTCAGACAGAGGCATTTAATGTGATTGCGCTGGAAGTGCATCACTAATCCCACCTTTTGGTGACTCCGTCGCAGGTCACCAATGGGTCGGAATGACAACCAGAGGTTTCCAGCAAATCTCTTTGGTTGTCATAGCCAGAATGTTATGAGTGCCACCCGGTAGTTGGTGCTCATAGCAAGTGAGCATTTCTGCTACACACAGGGGATCTGATCATCGCCTGAGTGTAGCAGAGGCGATCGGGTTATCGCAGCTTCTAATCTCCCATAGAGACTATTGAAGCAAGTGAAAAGTAAAAACAAAAACGTTTTAAAAATATAAAAAAAATAAAAAAATGAAAGTTCAAATTACCCCCCTTTCGCCCCATTCAAAACAAAACAATTAAAAAAATAAATAAATACATATTTGGTATTGCCACATTCAGAATAGCCTGATCTATCAATTTATAAAATGAATTAATCTGATCGGTAAACAGCATAGCGAAAAAAAAGTCAAAGTGCCAGAATTACATTTTTTTGGTCACCGCAACATTGAGTTAAAATGCAATAACGGGCAATCAAATAATCGTATCCACATCAAAATGGTATCTGTTATGAATGTGCTAATATTATATATAGTTTTGGACTGTTTTTTGGATATAAGATTTGGGACCAGGTAGTGGAGAGGTTGTCTCTCTCTCAAGAGAAGGCCCAGCGGTTTGCCAACCGGCATAGGTGTTATGAATGTGCTAGAGATGGTTTCTGAGCAGATCAATTGTTCTTGTCTCAATTGTGGTTCCTGGTTCATTTGGAAGTTTGCTGGAGTCCTGTCTGCATCTCCTGCTTTCAGATAAGATATTTTTTGCTTTTCTTTTTGTATTTGCTTTTTGCATTGTTTTCTGCACTTTTGTGGAGGTCAGCCAGGTCCCCTCCTGGGGCCTGAGCTCCTCGCAGTTTTTCTGCATTCGCTGTTATTTGCTCATTAGCTTTTTCCTGTTTTTTCAGCGGCTGCTGCTTGGTTTTTGTTCACACTGAGATCTGATTTAGTGTTAGGCGAGATCGTGTGATCTCAGTATTTTTGTAATCAGAATTGCTGGATTTTTGTAGGGTTTTCTGGGTTGCAGAAAGTAATCTCTCCTGTCCTATCCTATTTAGTCAGCTTGTGGCCCCAGCGTTTGCTCAGTCTATTTTCTGCCTATGTTTGTATTTTCATCTTGTCTAACCGCCATTATATGTTTGGGGGCTTCCTATTTTCTTTGGGGATCTGCTCCGGGGCAGATATCTTTCATCTTTCTGCCTTTAGGTGTAGTTATCTCTCAGGCTGTGACGAGGCATCAAGGATCAACGTAGGAACGCTCCACGGCTACCTCTAGTTGTGTCGTTAGTTAAGGAATCTACAACCCATTAGTTACCAACATCTCAGGTGTTCGGCTTACCTGCTGTTGTTCCTGTCCTCCTCAGCTACCGAAACATAACAGTATCATCGGCCATAACTGAAAATTATATGGTACTCACTGAAGGAAAAAAAAGTGTGGAAAGAAAAAAGTTGTCAGAGTTGTCAGAGATTTATTTTTTTTTTTTCTGTCTGTTGCATTTTTTCCCTCTTTTTCTCTGGGTGCTGAGGAGGATTTTTTTTTCTCTCAATGGAGATTGCACAGTTGTCTGGCCGTGTGGATCAGCTTGCCAATGAGGTTCGGAGTATTGCTACCTATCTTGCTGGATTGCCGGTTGTGGAACCTAGTATTCCCATGCCAGATTTTTTTTGGGGGGATCGGGCTAAATTTCTGAATTTCAAAAATAACTGTAAGTTGTTTTTTGCCTTAAAGCCTAAGTCTTCAGGTAACGCAGCACAGCAGGTTCAAATTGTCATCTCTCTCCTGCGCGGCGATCCTCAGGATTGGGCTTTTTCCCTGACACCTGGGGATCCTGTTTTGAATGATATTGATGCATTTTTTCTTGCTCTGGGATTATTGTACGATGAACCTAATGTCACTGATCAAGCTGAAAAAACCTTGCTGGCATTAAATCAGGGTCTTGAAGACGCTGAGTTGTACTGTCAGAAATTCCGAAAGTGGGCAGTCCTGACCAAATGGCATGATGATGCTTTGGCAGCCCTTTTTCGGAAGGGGCTGTCAGAGAATGTAAAGGTTGTTATGGTGGGATTCCCTGCTCCCTCTGGTCTCAATGATTCTATGTCTTTGGCTATTCAAATTGACAGACGTTTGCTTGAGCGCAGAGGTATGCGTGAGATAGTGTTGCCTTGTGAGCCAGCTTCTGAGCCCATGCAGTGTGATAGAGTGACTTCTGGGGCTCAGCGTCATGAGTTTCGAAAGCGCAATGGGTTATGTTTCTACTGTGGTGATGCCTCTCATGCTATTTCAGTCTGCCCTAAGCGGGGAAGACGTTTTGCACGCTCAGTTGTCTTGGGTAGTGTTCAGACTAAATTTCTGTTGACTGTTACCCTGATTTGCTCCCTGTCACACATTTTCTGCTCAGGTTTTTGCTGATTCAGGAGCAGCTATTAACCTGATGGATTTTGACTTTGCCAAACGTTGTGGGTTTCCCATGATACCCCTGCGGAAGTCTATTCCCCTACTGGGCATTGATTCTACCCCTTTGGCGGAGAATAAACCCAAGTTTTCTACTCAGGTGATAATGAGTGTTGAACCAGATCATTAGGAGAGTTGCAAATTTCTGGTGTTGTATAATCTGCATGACATTATTGTACTAGGTTTCCCTTGGTTACAGTCTCATAATCCTGTTTGGATTGGAAATCTGTGTCTGTGACCAGTTGGGGCTGCCAATGTGTTAATGCCGATACTCCTGTTTTTTCTGCCTCTCCCAAGTCTCAGGATGTTCCTGACTTTTTGACTGATTTTTCAGATGTATTTAGTGAAAGTAAATCTGCATCTTTGCCCCTCACAGGAGCTACGATTGCGCTATTGAATTAGTGCCTGGTGGTAAATTTCCTAAAGGTCGCCTTTTTAACTTGTCTATACCTGAACACGATGCTATGCGATCTTATAGCAAGGAGTCATTGGAGAAGGGTCATATCAGACCATCCTCTTCACCCTTGGGTGCCGGTTTTTACTTTGTGGCCAAAAAGGATGGTTCATTGAGGCCGTGTATTGATTATCGTCTCTTGAATAAGATCACTGTGAAGTATCAATATCCGTTACCCTTGATTTCTGACCTGTTTTCCAAGGTGAAAAGTGCTAGTTGGTTTACCAAGCTTGACCTCAGGGGGCGTATAACCTTATTCGCATTAAGCACGGGGATCAATGGAAGATGGCGTTTAATACCCCAGAGGGGCATTTTGAGTACCTAGTGATGCCCTTTGGGCTCACTAATGCTCCTTCCGTCTTCCAATCCTTCATGAATGATATTTTCAGGGATTTTGTGGATAAATTTCTGATTGTTTATTTGGATGATATCTTGATTTTTTCCAATAACTGGGATTCTCATGTGAAACATGTACGGACTGTGTTCCAGATTTTGAGAGAGAATGCACTGTATGTGAAGGGATCAAAGTGTCTTTTTGGTGTACAGAAGGTCTCATTTCTGGGATTCATTTTGTCTCCGTCTGTTATTGAAATGGACCCGGTCAAGGTTCAGGCCATCTATGATTGGGTCCAACCTACTTCATTAAAGGCTCTTCAGAGATTTTTTGATTTTGCCAATTTTTATCGTAAATTTATTGGTAATTTCTCCGGTATTGTTAAACCATTGTCTGAGTTGACCAAAAAGGGTTCTGATGTGGTGAATTGGCCTCCTGAGGCAGTCTCTGCATTTCAGGAACTTAAGCAGAGATTCACTTCTGCTCCTGTTCTACGGCAGCCTGATGTTTCTCTACCGTTTCAGGTGGAGGTTGATGCCTTTGAAATTGGGGCAGGTGCCGTTTTGTCCCAGAGAGATCCAGAGACCTCTAAGAGTAACCCTTGTGCCTTTTTCTCTCGAAAATTTTCTCCAACTGAACGTAATTATGACGTGGGTAATCGGGAGTTATTGGCCATGAAGTGGGCCTTTGAAGAGTGGAGACATTGGCTGGAAGGAGCCAAACATCAGGTGGTGGTCCTCACGGACCATAAGAATCTGGTTTATCTCAAATCAGCCAAGCGACTTAATCCTAGACAGGCCAGGTGGGCCTTGTTTTTCACACTTTTTAATTTTGTGGTTTCTTTTCTTCCTGGCACTAAGAATGTTAAGGCGGATGCCCTCTCGAGGAGTTTCTTTGCGGACTCTCCAGAGTTATCTGATCCTACTGTTATTTTAAAGAGGGTGTAGTTCTTTCCGCCATCTCACCCAATTTGAGACTGGCCTTGGAAGGGTGTCAGGAGGATAAACCTGAGCGCTGCCCTATTGGGAAATTGTTTGTCCCAGACCAGTGGAAGAAGAGTGTGATGTCTGAGATTCATTGTTCTGCTTTGGCTGGTCATCCCGGGAATTTTGGTACCAGAGACTTGGTGAGTCGGTCCTTTTGGTGGCCTACTTTGTCTCGTGATGTCAGGGAATTTGTGCAGTCCTGTGGGTCTTTCTCTCGCTCCAAGCCTTGCTCTCGCTCTAGTGGTTTGTTAATACCATTACCTGTGCCCAAGAGGCCATGGACCCATATCTCTATGGATTTTATTTCTGACCTCCCTGTTTCTCAGAGAATGACCGTTATCTGGGTAATCTGTGATAGGTTTTCCAAGATGATACATCTTGTGCCATTACCTAAGTTACCTTCCTCCTCCGAATTGGTACCTTTGTTCCTTCAGCACGTGGTTCGGTTACATGGCATTCCGGAGAACATTGTGTCTGACAGAGGAGTCCAGTTTGTTTCCAGATTTTGGAGGACATTTTGTTCTAAACTTGGTGTTCAATTTTCTTTCTCCTCTGCTTTTCATCCTCAGACCAATGGACAAACCGAGAGCACAAACCAGACCTTGGAGACTTATTTGAGATGTTTTGTGTCTGCTGATCAAGATGACTAGGTCTCTTTTTTGCCTTTGGCTGAGTTTGCTCTTAATAATAGGGCTAGCTCTGCCACCTTGATGTCTCCATTTTTCTGCAATTTTGGGTTTCACCTTCGATTTTTTTCGGGACAGGCGGAGGCTTCTGTCTGTCCGGGTGTTGACTCTGTTATGTAGCGTATGCAGCAGATTTGGGACCGGGTGGTGGAGAGGTTGTCTCTCTCTCAGGAGAGGGCCCAGCGGTTTGCCAACCGGCATAGGACTGATGGTCCTCGGTTTAAAGTGGGGGACTTGGTTTAGTTGTCCTCAAGAAATATTCCTATGAGGGGTGCATCTCCAAAGTTTAAGCCCTGGTTCATTGGACCTTATAAGATCATGGAGATTCTTAATCCTGTTTCCTTCCGTTTGCTTCTTCCAGGGACATTTAAGATCCATAACGTGTTCCACAAGTCCTTATTGAAGAGGTTTGTCGAGCCAGTGGTTCCTATGACTGCGCCTCCTGACCCTGTTTTGGTTGAGGGCAATCTGGAGTATGTGGTTAAGAAAATATTGGATTCTCGTTTTTCTAGACAGAAACTCCAGTATTTGGTTAAGTGGAGAGGTTATGGTCAGGAGGACAATTCTTGGGTGTTTGCTTTGGACATCCATGCTAGGAGACAGATCCGTGCCTATCACCGAGCTCATCCTGATCGGCCTGGTTGCACAAGTGAGGGTTCGGTGATCCCTCCTCAAGGGGGGGTACTGTTATGAATGTGCTAGAGATGGTTTCTGAGCAGAGGCTCCCTCTGGTGGTTGCAGATAGTACTGAACCTTTCAGCGAGGAGTGGCAATCTGGAATCACGGAGTGGTCTGATATAAGGGAGGTTCCCTCCAATGATGGTTCCCGGTGATCAATTGTTCTTGTCTCAATTGTGGTTCCTGGTTCATTTGGAAGTTTGATGGAGTCCTGTCTGCATCTCCTGCTTTCAGATAAGATATTTTTTGCTTTTCTTTTTGTGCTTGCTTTTTGCATTGTTTTCTGCACTTTTGTGGAGGTCAGCCAGGTCCCCTCCTGGGGCCTGAGCTCCTCACAGTTTTTCTGCATTCGCTGTTATTTGCTCATTTGCTTTTTCCTGTTTTTTCAGAGGCTGCTGCTTGGTTTTTGTTCACACTGAGATCTGATTTAGTGGGAGGCGAGATCGTGTGATCTCAGTATTTTTGTAATCAGAATTGTTGGATTTTTGTAGGGTTTTCTGGGTTGCAGAAAGTAATCTCTCCTGTCCTATCCTATTTAGTCAGCTTATGGCTCCAGCGTTTGCTCAGTCTATTTTCTGCCTATGTTTGTATTTTCATCTTGTCTAACCGCCATTATATGTTTGGGGGCTTCCTATTTTCTTTGGGGATCTGCTCCGGGGCAGAAAGCTTTCATCTTTCTGCCTTTAGGTGTAGTTATCTCTTAGGCTGTGACGAGGCGTCTAGGATCAACGTAGGAACGCTCCACGGCTACCTCTAGTTGTGTCGTTAGTTTAGGAATCTGCAACCCATCAGTTACCAACATCTCAGGTGATCGGCTGCCCTGCTGTTGTTCCTGTCCTCCTCAGCTACCGAAACATAACAGGTATCAATAATAACGTCAGCTCGGCATCCAAAAAGTAAGCACTCACCCAAGTCAAGATCACTAAAAATGGAGACGCAACATGTCTCGGAAATGACGCAACTTTTTTTTATAACAAACTTTGGATTTTTTTTTACTATTTAAATAAAAAACAATCTATACATGATTGGTATCAACAAACTCATTGTTACCTGGAGAAGCATAATGGCAGGTCCATGCTAGCATTAAGTGAACATGGTAAAAAAAAATCCAAACAACATTTGTAGAATTGCACTTTTTTGCAATTTCACCACACTTGGATTTTTTTTTGCCGTTTTCAAGTACACGACATGGTAAAACCAATGATGTCTTTCAAAAGTACAACTCGTCCCGTAAAAATCAAGCCCTCAAATGGCCATATTGACGGAAAAATAAAAAAGTTATGGCTCTGAAAAAAAGAGGTCAAAAAACAGAAATGCAAAAACGAAAAAGGGCTGCGGTGTGAAGGGATTAAAGCACAGTACTTCCACAGATGGTGGGGTGCAGAATACACACATCAGATTAAAGAACAGTAGTCCCACAGGTGAGGTGTGCAGAGTACACACAGCAGTTTAAAGGACAGTACTCTCAGAGATGGGGTTGCAAAGAAAACACAGCAGCTAAAAGAACAGTACTCCCATAGGTGGGTGTGCAGATAAATATAGCGGCTTAAAGAATAGTAAACTCACAGGCAGGGGGTGCAGAGTACACATAGCGATTTAAAGGACAGTACTCCCACAGGCGATGGGTGCAAAGTACACACATTGCCTTAATGGACAGTAATCCCACAGTTGCAGGGTGTAGAGTACACACAGTGGCTTAAAGGACAGTATTACCACAGGCAGATGGATGCAGAGTATATAGCAGCATAAAGGATAGCACTCCCACAAATATGGGTTCAAACTACACTCAGAGGCTTAAAGGACAGTACTACCGCAAGCAGGGGGGCACAGAGTACACATAGCAGCTTAAATGACAGTACTTCCCACAAACAGGGGGTTGCAGAGTATACACATCTGCTTAAAGGACACTACTCTCATAGGCAGGGGAGTGCAGAGTACACACAGCAGCTTAAAGGATAGTACTCCCACAGATATGGATGCAGACTACACACAGTGGCTTAAAAGACAGTACTCCTACTGGCCCGGGGGGTGCAGAGTTCATACAGCAGTTTAAAGAACAGTACTCCTACAGGCTAGGGGTGCAGAGTACACACAGTGGCTTAAATGACAGCACTCTCACAGGCAGGGGGGTGAAGACTATAGACATCGGCTTAAAGGACAGTACCACATATATGAGTTGCAGAGTAAGCACAGCATTTTTTTGAGGAGTGGGCAGTGACTATTTGTCCTTCACTCAAGCTGCACCCTATCCCTGCACTAAAGGAGAGCAGAATAGTGGCACTCATGATCTGGCAAGTACTGGCATGGCTTTATTGCTCTGGAAATGCCCCACAGTCTAAAATCTTGTTCATTAGCTGTGCTGTTCAGCCTTTCAACAAGCTTTATTAGACTGGCGAACTAGAACAGGAAACAGGACAGACAGTAAAAAGTCCATGTTTAGGGATCAGTACAATAATTTGTGGAGAATAAAATGATGCTTTAACAATCAATGGAAAGCAAAATCATAAGGAAAAAAGGCTCTTTTACAAATTGCCTAAAAAGATAATGTAAAAAATAGAAATCACATACGAATGCAATTTGGGCAAATGTTATCACAGCAGCTAAAAACAACACAGTAATGTGTTTGACCACAATATGATTATATGCAAGCATCATAATGTCTCGGCATGCTACTGGTAAAATGGAAAATGGTGTCCATTGGATATTCTTTGTCCGACCATCTGACTGTGAAGATTTGAGCCTGATACCAATCAATAGTAAAGGTATAGGTTGTAAAAGGTTTACTTCAGTACATCAGGCCCTCATGTCACTTTATGTTGCTGAAAGTTTGGGTTATAAACATGCATATAAACATGCAGTCTAGAGAAGGTACCCTTCAAACCCAAGACAGCTGGAGCAGTTTGTTCATAAGGAGTAGGTCCAAAATACCTATGGATAGGTTCAGCTGTCTCATTGAGAGTTACAGAAAAAGGTTGTCTTAATTTAAAGAACTGTGCAAGTTTATGGAGTTCAATAATCCTTAGTCTGTTTTGAAACAAGAATACAGTGCCTAGGTGAGCTCTAGTGTCTATCTGAAAGTATGTACCCATACAATTGGTGGAGAATGCGGGCATTAAGACCCAGAGTGCACAGCTGATTACAGTTTAAAGAGTGAATGTCCTAAGTTAAGGCAACTGTAGCATTATAAATACTGTCTAAAAGCATAGAGGAGCTTTTAAAGAAATTGGTAAAGGCCAATCTACAGTTGCAGAAGCAGCACAAGCAGCTGCAACAGGCCTATCAAGAAACCAAGATACTACTGAACCAGCAGTTGCAACAGCAGCAGCAACAGTTTCAGCAGCAAAACTATAAACAGCAAATAGCTCTCTTGATAGAAACTATCCTGGCAATAGAGATGGTACTGTCTGACAGTCAAAGAGACAGTATCCATGTGAGACACGAAGCCTTGCAGAAAATGACTCTGGAAGATGAAGTTTAGGTTTTACTAATTGTCATTGAGAGGGTGCAGATGGGGAGAAACTGCTCCCCTGAGTAATAGGTATAGGCCCTAAACCCATAGAAAGCATACTATGACCTTGCCCTGCAGAATGCAAAGGAGTCCAAAGAGTACAGAGATTAAGGCATGTTTTGGCATAACCCTAGCAATTAGGGTGCAATGGGTGGACCGTTGGCCCTGCATAAGGGACAAGCCTCCCAGGTCCCAGATGTTCAACCTCTTACATCAGGTTGAAAAATACCTGCAAAGGAGACCTGCTCTCTGGCAGAGGTGATGGGAAGAGTAGTAGTGCAATGATTCATCCATTAACTACTAAAAGATGTGCAAAGCTGGGTTACTCAAGGAGAGCCCAGAATGCAGATGACTTTGTGAGCTTTGTAGAAAGATATTTAGCTGTGGAGAACTCCCTGAGCAATCAAGGGATAATGAAGTCACCTTTCTGGGATATGAAAAGAAGGGCCAAAGACCATGTCTTAGAGTGTTGTGTGCTGGGTCAACTATCCCATTGTCCATTGGTCTCAGAAGCAATGCAATGCAGCATAGGCCGATGTTGTTCCTGTATTGCCTACCCTGTCTACAGTGTTGTTTTTATATGATGGAATCACTGACTGGGTGGATCAGGGAGATGTGGTAGATATAATATATCTTGACTTCAGCAAAGCATTTCACAAAATATATCATAATATGCTTATTGAAAAAATGGCCAAATATGGGATTAACAGGCTACAGTTAGGTGTATTCAAAACTGGCTCAGTGATCATACTCAAAGAGTGATAATAATTGGTTGCACATCCAATTGGAAGAGCGTTTCAAGTGGGGTACCACAAGGCTCTGTCTTGGCCTCAGTGTTGCTCAACATTTGTATAAATGATCTAGACAAGGGAGCTGAAGGTAAACTGATCAAATTTCCAGACAATGCAAAGCTAGGAGGGATAGCTAACACTATAGAAGACAGAGACGGGATTCAGAAGCATCTAGATAAGTTTGAACAATGAGCAAAAACAAATAGAATGGTATTTAACAGGGAGAATTGCAAGATTCTACATCTTAGCAAGAAAAATGAAAAGTACATCTACAGAATGGGAGGAATAGAATTATGTCACAGCACGTATGAAAAAGACTTGGATATACTAACAGATCACAGACTGCATAAGAGTCACAGGGTTATGCAGCAGCGAAAAAGCAAACACTGTTCTGGGATGTAATAAGAGAAGCAAAGAGTTTAGATCACATGAATAAATTATCCTTCTCTACTTCTCCTTGGTCCAACATCATCTGGAATATTATCCAGTTCTGGGCACTACAATTTAAAAAAGACATAAAAAACTGAAGCAAGTTCAGAGAAGAGCTACAAGGATGGTGAGCGGATTGCAAACTTTGCCCTACAAGGAACGGTTAAAGGATCTGTGAATATTTAGCTTACAAAACAGAAGGCTAAGAGGAGACTTAATAGCTATCTCTCTAGAAATATCTGAAGGGATGTCACAGTGTATGGGGATCATCTTTATTCTCATTTGTACATCGAAACACAAGAAGCAATGAAATTAAATTGAAAGGTAAAAGATACGATAGATATTAGAAAAACTTTTTGACAGTGAGGGTGATCAATGAGTGGAACAGGCTGCCTTGAGAGGTGGTGAGTTCTCCTTCAACGGAAGTCTTCAAGCAGACAAACATCTGTCTGAGATAGTTTAGTGAATCATGCACTTACACCTACCCCACCTATCTTCAACTCAAATGTGTGGCTGGGAAGTTAAAATGTGTAGCCACAGTTTTTTTTTCTCTGTGTTGTGTGTTTGGAGAGGAAAGTCTCCAGACGGTCACTACAGGGGGAGCTGAGGACTTTGAGTGTTCCCTGCGGGTGAATCTTTCAGGTATAAGGTCTTTGCTGGACTTTATCTTTTTTTGTTTTGCCATTAGACAAGAAAGACCCTGTTTATTTTGTGCTCTAACAAATCAGCAGTTGATTTACCTCAGAAGCATTCCTGTGATTTCCTCTGAAAGTAGCTGAGTGAGCAAACCCCTCACTATATATGTATATACTGTATATATAAATATATTTATACTTACAGAATGTGATACACCTGCTATTATTGTCACTTGATATTATATGCTACAGTGAAATAACAAAAATGTATTCTTTTTTTATTGGTGCCAAAAGTTCAAATATTGCATGTACAGTAATTATATTTATTTATTTTAGAGAAAACTCTTGCACACTAACATTTTCATAATTCATATGTAATATATTGAGTTAATTCAGTTCAGTCTCATGTAGCATATTCAGATGCAAGAAAAGATGTTTATTATCTTGGAATTTACAATACTGCTTAGGGGAATGCACTGTTTATTCAAGGGTTCATAAACACTTTTAGACCATCTGTGAGCCTCAGCTTTATGATTTCAGAAATGACAGTCATGTCAAATTCTTACAAGTAAAATTGACCTTCACTGAGGAATAGATGAATATGTATTTCCCCTTGTATTGAAACATTGAGAATGTGGTCTGTTTCTTACTAAAACTCATATGAATAAAATGTAGCCAAACTCTGAGGGGAGAAAATGAACTTTATTCCCTCTGTCATTACAGAATACAGAGCGCACATAGGGTCTTTTCCAAGATAAAATAAATATTCGTGAGAGATAATCAAATTCACTCACCTATTATGGTTATGTGAGACACAACCACTGCACTTAGCATTGGCGACTGCTGCAAGCCCCGATGTGATGATCCTTTGCTAGGTGAAGAAAATGGGGCATCAGACTGCGCCACTTGCCTGTCAGGATAATGTACCAGAGGAGTCCAAGCAGATGTAATAGAGAATAAACTTTATTTCTACGCGTTTCGTGGTGATCACACAACTTCCTCAGGACAGTCTATACACATACACATACAGGGTCTGATATTTATAGCAAAGTAAGGCACATTAAGACAACTCCTTTCAAAAAAAACGCCACACCCAGTGGGCGGAGAATCAGATTAAAACACATATACATCATAAAAAACCACAAAACAATCATAAAATATACTGGAGTATATCACTTAAAACCATTGCTCATATATTTAAAAATTTAAATACAATAAAACACAAAAAAGGTAGTTCAATAAATAACAAAAAAAAAACTGGTTCAATAATTAAAGTAGTTCAATAAACAAATAGATTTTTCAAGCTGGGGGAGTGCTGGAACACATGGTGTTGACCCAACCCATGGTGTTGGACTCCTCTGGTACATTATCCTGACAGGCGAGCAGCGCAGCCTGATGCCCCATTCTCTTCACCTAGCAAAGGCTCTGTCGTCATTTGGAATTCAGTCACAAGGGCAGCACCAGCGTAGAATCAGAGCAGCAGCTGTAACCACACCCTCGGCACTGACTGACAGCCATACCCAATGCACAGCCAGCATCAGTGAGGCCCAGGTGTTAGGTGCTAGGATTCTCCCACTGCATGCAGTAGATCCAAAGCCTTGTCTGCCTCTGCAGTCTCCCCTTTTGCTTCAACCACACTGGAGCCTGCTCTGCAAAGACATCAGTCTCAGCGTCTTGCTCAGACTCGTGCTGTTCGTTTAGTTACTGCTGTCTCTCCAGCTGCAGCTATAGTAGCTAGCAATAGGCTGTGGCAAACAGACATTCCTGAGGCTTAGTCCAGGAATCACCCTACTGAGTATGCTTGTGAGATGGCGACCTCTCATTGGTAGTCGGTCGTCAGCTGCTCATGTCCTGTGGCCGTTCCAAATTGGTTCACAAGCAAGGTCCTGTCTGAATGGACTTGAGCATCATGTTTAAAAGGTCCTCAGGTGTGCACGCCCGTGCGCTAGTGTCATTTGCTGTTGTGTGTGTCTGTCGGCGTGTGTGAATGTCGTTTTTTTTATGCAAATTGCCTCTTCAAACAAAGAGGACTTGTACTCGATAGCGCCACCTATTGGAAGTAGCGATCCTACAAGTCACAATCAACCCTTTAACGAGTCTTGTAATGTGACTTAGGATAAAAGCCAAATCAGTATCTCAATTTGCAGACACGGTGTTTCGGACTGTTGGTCCTCGTCAGTGCAAAGTAGGAGAGATCTGATTTGGCTAGATGAGAGGCTCTGGACTGGGGTCTGGGGGGTAAGGTTACTCCTTGTGGAGAGTGACATACCAGCTCTGGCGTGTCGAGGTAAGGAGGCTTATTCGCCGTGCAATGCTTCTCTGGGAAATTTTAATATGCAAATTGCCTCTTCAAACAAAGAATTTGCACGTGCCTGAAGCACTACGCTACTGTTTTGGGGTTGCTACGGACCCTCTTGATAAATTGTTCATCAAAAGCCGTAGCTGGTGGCAGCTAAAAGGAAGGGGTGTAAAGTGTTAATCTATTGGGTGACGCTGGCAGTGACGGAGCGGGGTTTATAAGGGTACTGCCTGGCTGCAGCCAGGAGTAGTTATAATTCCCTCACTGCAGCGTGCCCAATAGCCAGCACACATCCAAGTGACCCGTCTGGCGACCAATTATCCTAGGTGCAGTTCCCTGACTGACCTGAGGGTAAGGGGGGCGCCAGAGAGCTGCAAGTTCCTAAGTGGAAGTGGGATAATTATAAATCCCTGCAGTTTACTGGGTCGGACGGCAGCAGCCGTCGTGTGTGTGCGCGTTTTCGTCACATTTGCAGCACGGAGGGATCACAAGCCGTGATACCCCGGGCTACCGTGTGGCGGACCGCGTGCCCGTTCATCACATTAGTTTTTTTTAGAGGCACGTTTTTCTTTGGCTTGGCCTAGCGCCTGTCTCGGCCACGTGTGCTGTTAGTACAGGACAGTTACAGGGCACAGTCAAACCCACGTGCTTTAACCCTTTTGTTTTGGGTATAGCACACCTCATTTGGTACCGCTCGACAGTTAGCTGAGCTTGGTAATCTTATTTTTGCACCACTCAGTGGAGCTGAATTAGTTTAACTTTCATTGCCACTCGACGGTTAGCTGAGCTGGTATTCCTCGGCCAGTGCTCACCCCTTTGAAAATTTATCAGAGTAGGGTAATCTGCACTCGGTCCGCACAGGGTGATGTTTAACCCCGTGTGTTCTTTGTGATCACTTGCCGCACTTCTCCGCCATTACTCACTAGCAGCAGGTTGTCATCTCTGCACGGTGGACATCAGGTTGCGATCGCACTTTATTACTTATTTTATTTAGTGCGATCCGCCAACCCTAACACCGCAGATGCAGATACAGTTGCAGTGACTGAACCTGCTCAGGCACCACCCTTGTGACTGAAACACAAACGCTGCTGGAAGGAATAAAGTAAATTTTCTCCCCAGCGTTCATCTATGTGTGGGCAAAGGGCAGATTAATAATGCTATTAACCGGCAGATTAACCCCATATCTGTAGCCTAATAGCGTTTTTTCCGGTGACAGGTTCTCTTTAAGAGCTGGTAGGCCAAGACTACCTGGAGATAGCCCTGTCGCTGGATAACCAAGTTTATTGGAAGAGGATTTTGGCATCAGCACAGTCTCATGCAGAATGCAACATTGTAACTGGGGGAAATGTAATGGGGAGTGTTCTGCTCTCACATTAAGATGTAATCAGGATTGAATTAGGAGCTTTAATAATGGTAGAGAAGAGGGATTAGAGCAGAGTGTAGAGTAACCTAATTTAATGTCTGAATGGCCTGTTAAGTCACTGAGTAAATATATTTTAATTACATTGTTAAGGTCCACTAGGTGAACTTAGTAGGAAATGGTATTAGTAATGAGAATTAACAATAAAGCCAAAGAGTGCCTCACCTTTACATATCTGGTCCTCATTGCATCTTCATATCACTGCTGCAAGTGCTAAATACATATACACCTACACACATGGTCAGTATTTCTGGCTCTGTGAGGTAAGGTAAGCATAATTATTTTTTTTAACCTTCTGATGACCCTTTAGCCAAATGGCTAGTGTCTACTATTTTTCAGAATTTGTTCAAAAGCAAATTAAAAAAAATACTGTGGAGATAGGGGTCAGTGGATGCTCTCATTCGCTGGCCTGGCTGTCTTTAGAAAGACCTCAGGACTCATCCCACTGAAAGCCCGCTCTCCTTTCCCATGGGCAGAATACTACTCAGACAACACAAAGTGAGGGTAAAACAGTGTCGCAATACTTAATTGAACCATCAACAGACAATAACATATGTTACGGTGCCAGCAAATACTCTGGCTCACCAGGATTGGGGCAGCTGTGACTTTGAGGCTTCCATGGCTAACTGCCCCAACCAGTGGCTTTTGGTGGGCACCCAAAGAGAAGAAGTAGAGGCAAGCTTAGCAAGTTCATTGAGGTATGTGGCCAAGTGACCTGATTGTCCCAACCTGGGTGCTCCAAACGTCTTCATGGGCTCAGTGATTGGCAGTGGATCAAATGTGTATTCCTCTGGCTGGAGCTATGGTGCCTGACTGTTAGTCTGTCAAGTGTCACTAGAAACAAAGGCAGATACACTAATTATAGTTCTCAGCTCTTATTCAAGCACTTTTCCACAGGATTAGGGGAAGGTGGCAGGAGCTCATATCTCATTGTTCGAGGGTTCATATTTTGTCTCTTAATGTTTGCAGGACAGCATGCTGTATAGGCTGATACAATGGGTAATCAACATATTAACAAACATAGATTTTTCAATTTGTCCCCAAGCATAGCAGAGCAATAAAATGTAGGAACTGATAAAATAGGTAAACAGCAGTCACTGAAGAATTTAGCAAACATCAATTCAAGAGTTCATGTTCAGGCTCATATTAGCAATGGCTTATGTCTCATGACCTACTGGAAAATATGTGTGGCATAATTCGGAATTAATCCTGAAATTTATAAGATACTTTCATCCAAAACTTTTTGCTGGCTATGGAAAACTTGAAAACTGGGAAATAGTGCTGAAAACAAAAATCTTATATACAGTATTCTTTGTGATTTATAGGATTCATTACCTGCAAAACAAATTTGTGACAATTTGTTAATTTATATGTTCAGTCATTCTGAATTGGGTTGATGAGAGCTAGAAACAGGAATGCCTTTATGAGGATTCAGTTCACATCAACACGTCCTGTAGACTCTCATCAAATGCTCCTAACCACCTATCCAGAATTTCTGATTTATATTTAATTATTTACATACATTTAAAATGTGTTATAATTATCTTAAAATTGATTTATTTTTATATTTTTTATTAATATGGATATGGTTATTTTTATGATATGTATATGTCTAAACTGTTACATTTTCTGCCAGAGGCCCAACTGTGCTTTACACTTTATTGCACATTTAGACAATATTTGAAAAATGTGATTTTAAAGATATTCTTCTTTGATATTAATTAACAAAGGAACTGTCATGCTGCTTAAGAGCCGAAGAAAGATTATGATTACACTGCACCATTTTGTCTTTCAAAGATGGCTTTGAATACCATTAAATGATGTGCTTATTATAGTATAAGGTAGCGTTATCAGATTAATATTTCTTTTGTTTCTTATTTAGCTATGCCTTTTATATGTAAGTTTCCTTTAATATAAAATTAAATGCACACCAAAATAAAATCTAATGGTAGTGTGACTATAATTTATTTTTTCTAAAATCTCTTTACTTTGATATACAGTACAGACCAAAAGTTTGGACACACCTTCTCATTCAAAGATGTTTCTGTATTTTCATGGCTATGAAAATTGTACATTCACACTGAAGGCATCAAAACTATGAATTAACACATGTGGAATTATACATTACACTTTACAAAAAAGTGTGAAACAACTGAAAATATGTCTTCTATTCTAGGTTCTTCAAAGTAGCCACCTTTTGCTTTGATGACTGCTTTGCATGCAGAAAAGGTGAACGGATGGATTCTACATGCCTGGTTCCCACCGTGAAGCATGGAGGAGGTGGTGTGATGGTGTGGGGGTGCTTTGCTGGTGACACTGTTGGGGATTTATTCAAAATTAAAGGCATAGTGAACCAGAATGGCTACTACAGCATCATGCAGCAGCATGCTATTCCATCCGGTTTGCGTTTAGTTGGACCATCATTTATTTTTCAACAGGACAATGACCCCAAACACACCTCCAGACTGTGTAAGGGCTATTTGACCAGGAAGGAGAGGGTTGGGGTGCTACGCCAGATGACCTGGCCTCCACAGTCACCAGACCTGAACCCAATTGAGATGGTTTGGGGTGAGTTGGATCGCTCATCGCTTCAATTTTGAATAAATCCCCAACAGTGTCACCAGCAAAGCACCCCCACACCATCACACCATCTCCCACATGCTTCACGGTGGGAACTAGGCATGTAGAGTCCAGCCGTTCACCTTGTCTGCGTGCAAAGCAGTAATCAAAGCAAAAGGTGGCTACTTTGAAGAATCTAGAATATAAGACACATTTTCAGTTGTTTCACACTTTTTTGTAAAGTGTAATGTACAATTCCACATGTGTTAATTCATAGTTTTGATGCCTTCAGTGTGATTCTACAATTTTCATAGTCATGAAAATACAGAAAAATCTTTGAATGAGAAGGTGTGTCCAAAATTTTGGTCTGTACTGTATGGTTTACTATTTACCGTATTTTTCAGACTATAAGACGCACCGGACTATAAGACGCACCCAGGTTTTAGAGGTGGAAAATAGGGAAAAATATATTTGAAGCAAAAAATGTGGTAAAATATTTAATAACATAAATAACATACTATTATATGTGGTGTTTAGTGTTGAGCATTCCGATACTGCAAATATCGGGTATCGGCCGATATTCGCTGTATCGGAATTCCGATTCCGAGTACCAATATTTTCGTCATATCGGATACCGGAATCGTAATTGTCCTGTCACTGTCAGTGTCCGTCGGTCTGGTCTGTCAGGAGTCAGCGGCACTTACCTGGCAGAAGATCTCCGGCGGTCACGTCCTGGACTGCTTGATGGCCGCCACCATCTTCTCCCTGGCGGTCACATGCAGTTTCTCGAGATAACTGCAGTGACTGCTGGGTAATCGCGGCCGTAAAGCAGTCCGATGACGTCACCGCCGGGGAAGCAGGTAATCAGCTGTGCTGCGTCGGGATGTCAGGCTCTGCCTGGCATTCCGATGTAGGAGAGCTGGATCGTCGTGGGACACTCGTTACTATGGACTGCGTCGGACAGGTGGTATACTGTTGGTTTTTTTTTTCCTTTTTTTTACAGGAGATCGATGGCGTCGCAGGATTGAGAGAGTAATAAAAGAAATGAAAACTGTGTTGTCTCTTTTATTTCATTAAAATACTTTTTTCTTGCTGTGTATTTTTTTAAACCTTTAAAAACTTTGGGATTAATAATGGATCGGTGTCTTATTGACGCCTCTCCATTATTAACCGGGCTTATTGTCACCGTGCAATCAACGGTGACATTAACCCCTTATTACCCCGCTTGCCACCGCTACAGGGCAAGTGGGAAGAGCCGGGTAAAGTGCCACAATTGGCACATCTTTTGATGCGCCAAATGTGGGGCTGCTGTAGCCTGGTATTATCAGGCTGTTGAGGGCCAAAATCCATGGGCCTTGACAGTCTTTTAATACCAGGCCGCAGCAGTCTGCATTTTGCTTGGCTGGTTAACAAAAATAGGGGGACCCCTACGCCGTTTTTTTTTCGAGGGGATCCCCTATTTTTGTTAACCAGCCAAGCTAAGCAGACTGCTGTGGCCTGGTATTATCAGGCTGGCTAGGTCCATGGATATTGGATCTTACCAGCCTGAAAAACCAGGCCTCAGCAGTCTGCTTCATCTGGCTGGTTAACAAAAATAGGGGGGACCCCACGCCAATTTTTTTCGAGGGGATCCCCTACTTTTGTTAACCAGCCAAGATATGCAGACTGCTGTGGCCTGGTATTATCAGGCTGGCAAGGTCCATGGATCTTGGCTCCTTAACATCCTGAAAAACCAGGCCTCAGCAGTCTGCTTCATCTGGCTGGTTAACAAAAATAGGGGGGACCCCACGCCAATTTTTTTTCGAGGGTATCCCCTATTTTTGTTAACCAGCCAAGATAAGCAGACTGCTGTAGCCTGGTATTATCAGGCTGGCAAGCAGGGTCGGACTGAGCCACCGGGACACTGGAGAAACCTCCGGTGGGCCCCAGCTCCTGCGTGGTGGGCCCTGATTTGAAAGGATAGGTCGCGGGGCAGAGGGGGCGGTGGCCCCGGGCCCCGCGCTCTGAGGTGGCCCACCCAGAGCTACGCTACAGTAACTATCGGCATGCACAGCACGCCGATACAGTTACATTCTGCGGCAGAGCAGGGAGAATCGCTCTCCCTGCTCTGCCGCCTGGAAGCTATGGGGCCTGAACAGGCGGTGGGGGCGCCCGGTGCCAGTAGTGGGCCCCCCACCCATCATCGGAGGGTCAGCTGTATCGGCATCCAGCCGATACAGCTGACCGCATAGAGAGAGAAGGAGCGAGCGCTCCTTCTCTCCCATAATCCCCCTCTCAGCGTCTGACAGCGGGCGCGATGACGTCACCTGCCGTGCCCGCTGTCAGACGCTGAGAGGGAGAACAGTGAGCAGCACAGGAGCCGGGAGGTGAGTATTGTTTTTTTTTTTTTAATGGGGTGCATTATACTACAGAGGCTGTATATGAGGGGTGCATTATAATACAGAGGCTGTATATGGGGGCTGCATTATACTACAGAGGCTCCATATTGGGGTGCATTATACTACAGAGACTCCCTATGGGGATGCATTATACTACAGAGGCTGCCTATGGGGTGCATTATAATATAGCGGCTGCCTATGGTGGTGCATTATATTATAGACTCTGCCTATTGGGGTTTATTATAATATAGAGGCTGCCTATGGGGGTGCATTATACTATATTGAGGACTATCTGGTGTATTATGCTGTATGGATGCTATCTAGGGGCCATCATACAGTGTTGGACCCATTAAATAGTTTGGGGACATTAAGGGGTCAGTATATATCCAGTGAGGGGCATTATTTTGTGTATAGGGGAGATGTACAGGGGGAGACTTGGGACATTATTAAATGTAAAGTGGACACTTATTGTTATAGGGGAACTCGGGTTACTGTGACTGTCAAAGGGGCACACAGGGCATTATTACAGTCTAGGGGACAAAATGTGGGCACTGTTTTCTAGGGCACTTGCACCCGGCATTACTATATTCTAGAGGGGTGCTTTAGAATTTAGAGATCACACAGAACCACACAGCAGGTGCAGTAATAGGGACACATACGGCAGCAGCGGCTCAGTATTGGGGCATCAGGTGCAGTAATAGGGACACATACGGCAGCAGCAGCTCAGTATTGGGGTATCAGGTGCAGTAATAGGGACACATACGGCAGCAGCGGCTCAGTATTGGGGTATCAGCAGGAGGAGGAGTTTGTGCAGGTTGAGAATAGTCCAATTGGTGACCGTGACAGTGCTAAAAATATTAGAAGTGAAATGTGTCTTTGTTGTAATCTCTGCAGTCGAGTCCTGGCTGGAGAAGTCGTCATGTCGGTCTGGGCCAGATGGAAAAGACATGAAAAGTGAACAATTCCATTAGAAAGAACATCAGCGGTAAGTAGTGTTGAGCGATACGATACTGCAAATATCGGATATCGGCCGATATTAGCTGTATCGGCCTTTCGATTCCGAATACCGATATTTTCGTCATATCGAATACCGGAATCGGGATTGTCACTGTCATTGTCAGTGTCCGTCGGTCGGGTCTGTCACTGTCAGTGTCCGTCGGTCGGGTCTGTCAGGAGTCAGCGGCACTTACCTGGCAAAAGATCTCCGGCGGTCACGGCCTGGACTGCTTCATGGCCGCCATCCTCTTCTCCCCGGCGGTCACATGCAGTTTCTCGCGATAACTGCAGTGACTGCTGGGTAATCCCGGCCGTAAAGTAGTCAGTCCGATGACGTCACCGCCGGGGAAGCAGGTAATCAGCTGTGCTGCGTCGCGATGACAGGCACTGCCTGTCATTGCGATGTAGCAGAGCTGGATCGTCGTGGGACTGTCGTTACTATGGACTGCGTCGGACAGGTGGTATACTGTTGTTTTTTTTTTTCTTTTTTTACAGGAGATCGATGGCGTCGCAGGAATGAGAGTACAATAAAAGAAATGAAAACTGTGTTGTCTCTTTTATTTCATTAAAAGACTTTTTTCTTGCTGTGTCTTTTTTTTAAACATTTAATAACTTTGGGATTAATAATGGATCGGTGTCTTATTGACACCTCTCCATTATTAACCGGGCTTATTGTCACCGTGCAATCAACGGTGACATTAACCCCTTATTACCCCACTTGCCACCGCTACAGGGCAGTGGGAAGAGCCGGGTAAAGTGCCACAATTGGCACATCTTTTGATGCGCCAAATGTGGGGCTGCTGTAGCCTGGTATTATCAGGCTGTTGAGGGCCAAAATCCATGGGCCTTGACAGTCTTTTAATACCAGGCTGCAGCAGTCTGCATTTTGCTTGGCTGGTTAACAAAAATAGGGGGACCTACGCCGTTTTTTTTTCGAGGGGATCCCCTATTTTTGTTAACCAGCCAAGCTAAGCAGACTGCTGTGGCCTGGTATTATCAGGCTGGCTAGGTCCATGGATATTGGATCCTTACCAGCCTGAAAAACCAGGCCTCAACAGTCTGCTTCATCTGGCTGGTTAACAAAAATAGGGGGGACCCACGCCAATTTTTTTCGAGGGGATCCCCTACTTTTGTTAACCAGCCAAGATATGCAGACTGCTGTGGCCTGGTATTATCAGGCTGGCAAGGTCCATGGATCTTGGCTCCTTAACATCCTGAAAAACCAGGCCTCAGCAGTCTGCTTCATCTGGCTGGTTAACAAAAATAGGGGGGACCCCACGCCAATTTTTTTCGAGGGTATCCCCTATTTTTGTTAACCAGCCAAGATAAGCAGACTGCTGTAGCCTGGTATTATCAGGCTGGCAAGCAGGGTCGGACTGAGCCACCGGGACACTGGAGAAACCTCCGGTGGGCCCCAGCTCCTGCGTGGTGGGCCCTGATTTGAAAGGATAGGTCGCGGGGCAGAGGGGGCGGTGGCCCCGGGCCCCGCAGCTCTGAGGTGGCCCACCCAGAGCTACGCTACAGTAACTATCGGCGTGCACAGCACGCCGATACAGTTACATTCTGCGGCAGAGCAGGGAGAATCGCTCTCCCTGCTCTGCCGCCTGGAAGCTATGGGGCCTGAACAGGGTTGGGGGCGCCCGGTGCCAGTAGTGGGCCCCCCACCCATCATCGGAGGGTCAGCTGTATCGGCATCCAGCCGATACAGCTGACCGCATAGAGAGAGAAGGAGCGAGCGCTCCTTCTCTCCCATAATCCCCCTCTCAGCGTCTGACAGCGGGCGCGATGACTCACCTGCCGGCGCCCGCTGTCAGACGCTGAGAGGGAGAACAGTGAGCAGCACAGGAGCCGGGAGGTGAGTTTTGTTTTTTTTTTTTAATGGGGGTGCATTATACTACAGAGGCTGTATATGGGGGGTGCATTATAATACAGAGGCTGTATATGGGGGCTGCATTATACTACAGAGGCTCCATATTGGGGTGCATTATACTACAGAGACTCCCTATGGGGATGCATTATACTACAGAGGCTGCCTATGAGGGTGCATTATAATATAGCGGCTGCCTATGGTGGTGCATTATATTATAGACTCTGCCTATTGGGGTTTATTATAATATAGAGGCTGCCTATGGGGGTGCATTATACTATATTGAGGACTATCTGGTGTATTATGCTGTATGGATGCTATCTAGGGGCCATCATACAGTGTTGGACCCATTAAATAGTTTGGGGACATTAAGGGGTCAGTATATATCCAGTGAGGGGGATTATTTTGTGTATAGGGGAGATGTACAGGGGGAGACTTGGGACATTATTAAATGTAAAGTGGACACTTATTGTTATAGGGGAACTCGGGTTACTGTGACTGTCAAAGGGGCACACAGGGCATTATTACAGTCTAGGGGACAAAATGTGGGCACTGTTTTCTAGGGCACTTGCACCCGGCATTACTATATTCTAGAGGGGTGCTTTAGAATTTAGAGATCACACAGAACCACACGGCAGGTGCAGTAATAGGGACACATACGCAGCAGGCCAGTCGGGCTTCCATGTATTGGGGTATCAGGTGCAGTAATAGGGACACATACGGCAGCAGCGGCTCAGTATTGGGGTATCAGCAGGAGGAGGAGTTTGTGCAGGTTGAGAATAGTCCAATTGGTGACCGTGACAGTGCTAAAAATATGAGAAGTGAAATGTGTCTTTGTTGTAATCTCTGCAGTCGAGTCCTGGCTGGAGAAGTCGTCATGTCGGTCTGGGCCAGATGGAAAAGACATGAAAAGTGAACAATTCCATTAGAAAGAACATCAGCGGTAAGTAGTGTTGAGCGATACGATACTGCAAATATCGGATATCGGCCGATATTAGCTGTATCGGCCTTTCGATTCCGAATACCGATATTTTCGTCATATCGAATACCGGAATCGGGATTGTCACTGTCATTGTCAGTGTCCGTCGGTCGGGTCTGTCACTGTCAGTGTCCGTCGGTCGGGTCTGTCAGGAGTCAGCGGCACTTACCTGGCAGAAGATCTCCGGCGGTCACGGCCTGGACTGCTTCATGGCCGCCATCCTCTTCTCCCCGGCGGGCACATGCAGTTTCTCGCGATAACTGCAGTGACTGCTGGGTAATCCCGGCCGTAAAGTAGTCAGTCCGATGACGTCACCGCCGGGGAAGCAGGTAATCAGCTGTGCTGCGTCGCGATGACAGGCACTGCCTGTCATTGCGATGTAGCAGAGCTGGATCGTCGTGGGACTGTCGTTACTATGGACTGCGTCGGACAGGTGGTATACTGTTGGTTTTTTTTTTTCTTTTTTTACAGGAGATCGATGGCGTCGCAGGAATGAGAGTACAATAAAAGAAATGAAAAATGTTGTCTCTTTTATTTCATTAAAAGACTTTTTTCTTGCTGTGTCTTTTTTTTAAACATTTAATAACTTTGGGATTAATAATGGATCGGTGTCTTATTGACACCTCTCCATTATTAACCGGGCTTATTGTCACCGTGCAATCAACGGTGACATTAACCCCTTATTACCCACTTGCCACCGCTACAGGGCAGTGGGAAGAGCCGGGTAAAGTGCCACAATTGGCACATCTTTTGATGCGCCAAATGTGGGGCTGCTGTAGCCTGGTATTATCAGGCTGTTGAGGGCCAAAATCCATGGGCCTTGACAGTCTTTTAATACCAGGCCGCAGCAGTCTGCATTTTACTTGGCTGGTTAACAAAAATAGGGGACCCCTATGCCGTTTTTTTTTCGAGGGGATCCCCTATTTTTGTTAACCAGCCAAGCTAAGCAGACTGCTGTGGCCTGGTATTATCAGGCTTGCAAGGTCCATGGATATTGGATCCTTACCAGCCTGAAAAACCAGGCCTCAGCGGTCTGCTTCATCTGGCTGGTTAACAAAAATAGGGGGGACCCCACGCCAATTTTTTTCGGGGGGATCCCCTATTTTTGTTAATCAGCCAAGATATGCAGACTGCTGTGGCCTGGTATTATCAGGCTGGCAAGGTCCATGGATCTTGGCTCCTTAACAGCCTGAAAATCCAGGCCTCAGCGGTCTGCTTCATCTGGCTGGTTAACAAAAATAGGGGGACCCCACGCCAATTTTTTTCGAGGGATCCCTATTTTTGTTAATCAGCCAAGATATGCAGACTGCTGTGGCCTGTATTATCAGGCTGGCAAGGTCCATGGATATTGGATCCTTACCAGCCTGAAAAACCAGGCCTCAGCGGTCTGCTTCATCTGGCTGGTTAACAAAAATAGGGGGGACCCCACGCCAATTTTTTTCGAGGGGATCCCCTATTTTTGTTAATCAGCCAAGATATGCAGACTGCTGTGGCCTGGTATTATCAGGCTGGCAAGGTCCATGGATCTTGGCCCCTTTAAACCCAGCCTGAAAATCCAGGCCTCAGCGGTCTGCTTCATCTGGCTGGTTAACAAAAATAGGGGGGACCTCACGCCATTTTTTTTTCGAAGGGAACCCCTATTTTTGTTAATCAGTTCCCTCTGACGTCACTGATGGTGTCCCTGGCTGACCTGAAGTGAAAGTGGAAAGCAATCAATTAAGCTTTCCACTTCCTCTCCTGTCAGCCAGGAGAGGAGCTCATTCATTTGGGGGTTTACTGTGAGGCTGCAGCATTAGCTGCGGTCCCTGCAATAAACATTAACCCTTTCTGAAGGATTACACCGTGGGACATGACTGTGCATGGGATAGGTAAGAATAATTTTGCTTTATTATTTTATTTTTATTACAGGAAATGATTTTAGCAGGTAAATAAAATATGGTCAAAAACTGTGTGATTATTTCATTAAACTTCTTTTTTATTAAAGTGTGTGTGTTTGATTTTTCTTTCATACAATAGGATTAATAATTGATAGTTGTCTAATTGACAGCTCTCAATTATTAACCTGGCTTAAAGTGACCTTTCAATTGCAAGGTCATTTTAACCCCTTATTAACCCATTCGCCACCGCTACAGGGCAATGGGAATAGACGGGCAAAGTGCCAGAAAGGGCGAATCTAATTATAGATTTGTCTTTTCTGGGGTGTCTGGGGGCACATGTTAGTAGCCAGGGGGGGCCAAAAATAATGGTCCCTCTCTGGGCTATTATTATCTGCCCCCATTCGCTGGCTTTGTCTGTCTGGTTGCGAAAATAGGGCGGGAGCCTACGCATTTTTTTTAAACAATTTTACACCTCATATATATATATATATATATATATACATGTCATTGAATTTGTGACACATATATATATATATTTATATTTATAGTTCATACACTTCTACATAGTATAATAGCCGCTAATTCAATTGCCGGCTTTTGTGAAAATGCAGAACCCGACATGAAATGACACTTGGTGTACATAGGGTTAACCATGTCTTTTCATGTCCTTTGCTATCTGATTTGCACAAACAATTACATCAGTCTATGTGTGCAAAATTTCACACCTGTAGGGGTTAATTAAAGGTGTAAATTCGTAGCAAAAAAGTCCGTTTTTTTACAACGAATTTACACCTTTAATTAACCCTACAGGTGTGAAATTTTGCACACATAGACTGATGTAATTGTTTGTGCAAATCAGATTGCAAACGACATGAAAAGACATGGTTAACCCTATGTACACCAAGTGTCATTTCATGTCGGGTGCTTCTGTCTTTTCACAGAAGCCGGCTTTACCCGGCAATTGAATCAGAGGATATTTTACTATGTAGAAGTGTATAAACTATACATATATGTATATATATATATATGTCACAATGACATGTATATATATATATATGTATTCTATGTGTGTATATTTAGTGTTTACAAGGAAATAAAGGTTTTTTTTAGTTGCGATTTTTTGTTCCCATAGACTTACATTGGACTTCCGGTATCGGAATCGGATATCGACGATATTTAGTGATATCGGCGATACCATTTCGATACGATATTTTTAGATATCGAGCAGTATCGCTCAACACTAGCGGTAAGTCATTATCTATACCTGTGCTGTAATCTATTATATGTTCTGTAGGACTGGTATTATTTACCACAGACCATATGGCGGTAATATCAATATTGGTCTTTTTATATATAGATTATTTTTGGCAACAGTGCGGTCATTTGCTGAGGTTTTCTGATTAGGGGCCCACTCAGAAGTTTCGCCCCCACTAAACCAAAACCCTAGCTACGCCTCTGGCTCTCTCTCTAGTCTTTTTTCTCTCTCTAGTCTTTCTCGCTCTCTGTTCTTTCTTTCTCGCTCTCTGTTCTTTTTTCTCTCTGTTCTTTCTTTCTCTTCTTTTCTTTCTTTCCTCTCTTTCTTTCTGTTTGTTCTTTCTCTCTCGCTGCTCTTTCTTTCTTTTCCTCAGTACCAACCACTGTGCCCTCATTACCAGTCAGTGTGATCAGCAGTGCTAAATGGTTACGCTTGGGGCGAGGATATGGGTGTGATTAGGTGTGAAATGGGTGTGGTCGGGGTGTGGCCTAAAGTTTGCAGCGGCGCGCATAGCGCCGCAGCCTTTAACCCTCTTTCCTGTCTTCAAAATTTGGGAGGTATGCTGTATGACCTCCCTACAACTTCTGGGCATGCTCCTGATGAGCGCGACGGATGGTCTCCTGAGGGATCTCCTCCCACACCTGGACTAAAGCATCCACCAACTCCAGGACAGTCTGTGGTGCAACGTGGCATGGCCTAAAATTTGCTGCAGCAGGCACAGCGTGCCACAGCCTTTGTCCCTCTTTCCCTTCTTCAAAGGTTGGGAAGTATGAAGGTGGGCCCCAAGAATAATTTTTCTCTGGTGGGCCCAAGGTACTCCAGTCCGACGCTGCTGGCAAGGTCCATGGATATTGGCTCCTTAACAGCCTTAAATACCATGCCTCAGCAGTCTGCTTCATCAGGCTGGTTAACAAAAATAGGGGGGACCCCACGCCATTTTTTTTTCGAAGGGAACCCCTATTTTTGTTAATCAGTTCCCTCTGACGTCACTGATTGTGTCCCTGGCTGACCTGAAGTGAAAGTGGAAAGCAATCAATTAAGCTTTCCACTTCCTCTCCTGTCAGCCAGGAGAGGAGCTCATTCATTCGGGGGTTTACTGTGAGGCTGCAGCATTAGCTGCGGTCCCTGCAGTAAACATTAACCCTTTCTGCAGGATTACACCGTGGGACCTGACTGTGCATGGGATAGGTAAGAATAATTTTGCTTTTTTTTTATTTTT
>JARQOD010000001.1:237427735-237464193 GCA_033576555.1 Oophaga sylvatica | reverse complement strand
AAAGGGGTTTCTCACTGATTAAGGATGAATTGCTCGTGCCGACCCTCCCACTGCGTTAGGTGACTTTATTAATCGCATCCGTATTGATACTCGTCTGACTAATGCAGGCAGGAGAGGTTCGAAAGAATGTACTAACCTTTTCCTACCTTCCTTCCCAGTAAGGAACCTTTGGTAGGAGACACGGGAACCTGACCTGAAACCATGCGGGGTAGACTCTTTCAACGAGGGTTAGGATGCACGCCGGAAATCGTTTTAAGGGAATCTTGTTTCTTTGTGGTAAGTCAGGGCACTTCATTTATAAACTTCCAGCGTTCTGTAAGACTCTGAGCACCTTCATTGTGGTGTTGGGGAGGGGTCTGTCAGGTCCGAGCCTAGGCTCCAGAGAGATCTGCGCAACGATTTGATTTCTCGGACTTAAACTCCGTTACCTTGGGAGTTGATGTGTAAACGCTGCCATTTTTCAAGTTTCCTCAGGGGGTTTCCCGTGAGTTGTAAGAAAAACTTCTCATGGTTTCTTTCCATCAAACTTGGGTTGACTCAGCTTGGGTGTCTAGCTCTGCTTTGATCGACTCAGGGGCAAGTGGGAAAATTTTATGGATGTCTCTTTGCTCTGAAACAGGGAAATGTTCAGTGAAAAAGGCTACTCCAGTACAGATGGGAAACTGTGGATGGCTCCCTGCTGACCTCTGGACCAGTGGATCAGGAAACAGAGCCTTTGAGGGTTCTTATGGTAAAGATCATCAAGAGAAACTGTCCTTTATGCTTATCTCTTCTCCCCACTTTCCCATTATTTCTAGGGCTACCATGGCTGCAGGCTCAGAATCCTACCATTAACTGGGAGACCAAGGATTACACTTTCCAGAGAAACAGATGAGTCCAAAAGTTTCAGCTTGCTCTGTTCCTAAAGGAATCATGTCAGTCCCTGAACTACCAGCTGTATACCAGGACTATGTGGATTTATGTGACAAGAAGAACGCTGACCAGCTTCCTCCTCACCGTCCATATGATTGTCCAATTGAATTATTGCCTGGAGCAGAGATACCTTTTTGGTAAGATCTACCCCCTGGCGGGGCCCGAGCTAAAGGCTTTAAAGGATTACATAGATGAAAATCTAGCCAAGGGCTTCATACACCCCTCTTCATCTCCTGCAGGTGCACCCATCTTCTTTGTAAAGAAGAAAGATGGATCTCATGAGACCATGCGTGACTATAGGGAACTCAATAAGGTTACTATTAGAAACCGTTATCCATTGCCTTTAATCCTGAGTTATTGGAGAGAGTGCGACATGCCAAAATTTTTTTCTAAATTAGATCTTCGTGGGGCCTATAACTTAGTCCGTATTAGACCTGGGATGAATGGAAGACTGCATTCAGGTCACGCTATGGACCTTTGAATATCTAGTTATGCCTTTTGTCTGAGTACCGCCCCAGCCACTTTCCAACACTTGGTGAATGACATCTTCAGGGATCTCCTTAGATACATTCGTGGTAATTTATTTGGATGATATTCTAATTTTTTTAACTCCACAGAGGAACATCATGGACATGTGAGAATGGTCTTGGAACGTCTAAGACAAAATCATCTTTACATCAAACTTGAAAAGTGTGAATTCCATATGACCGAAATTCAATTTCTGGGGTATGTACTGTCTACACAAGGAATTAGTATGGATGGAAGCAAAAACCCAAGCCATCAAGGATTGGCCAAGTCCTAGAATGTGAAGGAGGTACAGCGCTTCATCGGGTTTGCCAACTTCTATAGACGTTTCATTAGAAATTTCTCTGAGGTAGTGTCCCTATCACTCAACTTACCCGGAAAGAGTCTAGGTTTTCCTGGACTCCCCAAGCCCAGGAAGCATTTTCCCGTCTAAAGATAAATTTACCACTGCACCTACCTAGTACATCCCAACCCGAGCTTGCCTTCATAATAGAGGTGGATGCTTCAGACTGTGCCGTTGGAGCTATTACTCTCTCAGAGAACAGGTGAGAAGAATGTCTTGCATCCCTGTGCCTTCTTTTCCAGCAGTTGTCTTCGGCTGAGAGGAACTACGATGTGGGCAATAGAGAGTTTTTGGCCATTATTGCCGCCTTCAAAGATGGAGACACCTTCTTCAGGAGCTGCACAGCAAATAGTTGTCCTGACAGACCATCGTAACCTTGAGTTTATCAGGTCGGCTAAGTGCCTGACTCCTCGCCGGCTCGCTGGAATCTTTTCTTAAACCAATTTAATTTTATCATCTCTTATGACCAGGATGCGCAATGGAAGGCTGATGCACTCTCTAGGATTTACTCAGCAGAGACACATCCAATTACTCCTCCTAAGACGATTCTTCCTGACTCTAGATTCCTAGGAGTAATTCATAATCAAGACCTATTAAGGACATCAAGGAAGCATTACCATGCGGATTCCTTTTTGGCACAACCCCAAGGGACGTAAGTCTTGTCTTTAAGAATGGTGTGTGGATTCAGGGACAACGTCTGTTATTCCTGAAACAGTCGATTAAGAGTATTGAAATCATTCACGATTCCAGATAGCTGGGCATAGAGGAATTCTAAGACACAGGAATTTCTTTCTCGTTTTTTTGGTGGCCCACTTGCAGGAAGGATGTTTTGAATTATGTCACTTCATGTGAGGTCTGTGCAAGATGCAAAACACCTCGCTCCTCACCAACTGGTCTGTTACAGCCTCTTCCCACCCCGTCCGCCCGTGGGGATCCATTTCTATGGACTTCATTGTGGAGTTACCAACCTCTCAGGGGAAGAACACCATTCTAGTGGTGGTTGACCGTCTAACAAAGGCAGCTCATTTTATCCCTTGTGTCGGCTTACCCACTGCAAAACAGACATCAGATTGATGATTAAAGATGTGTTTCGCTTACATGGAGTACCGGATGAGGTTATTTCGGATCGAGGGGTGCAATTCACTTCTAGGTTTTGGCAAAATTTCTGTGCAGCATTGGACATTAAAGTAAACCTTTCTTCTGCTTTTCATCCCCAGACTAATGGACAGACCGAACGAACCAATCAAACCCTGGAGCAGTATCTCCGCTGCTTTATCTGCCACCTACAGGATGATTGGGTGGATCTACTTCCATTAGCTGGGTTCTCGTATAACAACTCTCAGAGTGCCTCCACTAAACAGTCTCCTTTTTACTCTAATCTAGGTTATCATCCTAACATTCTACCACGATTTCCCATAGAAACGCCTTTACCAGCAGTGGCTGAAAGAATCACGTCTTTACAGAAGATTATGGATCTTCTAAAGGAAAATCTGGAATCGGCTCAAGAAAGGTACAAGAAGCAGCAGATAAATTTCGTAAACCTGCACCAGCTTTCAAGGTAGGAGACTTGGTCTGGCTGTCAACCAGAAATCTTAAGTTAAGGATTCCATCGTCTAAGTTGGGACATAAGTACATTGGACCCTATAAAATCAGTAAAATTATAAGTGCCGTTGCTTGTCGTCTTCAACTGCCCAGAAACTATGAGAATCCACCCTGTCTTTCATGTATCCCTACTAAGGCTGCGACACCCAATACGTTTCCTGGACTTCCTCTCCTTGCCCTGACCAGTGCTAGTCGATGGTCAGGAAGAATTTGTGGTGGAAAGGATTTTAGATTCCGGTTGTATAGAAATCAGTTACAATATCTGATTAAATGGCAGGGCTACCCAGTGGAGGACAACTCATGGGAACCGGTCAATAACGTTAATGCTCCTCGCTTGCTCCGTCAGTTCATCAGAGGTACCCACACAAGCCTGGTCTGAGGTCATCCGGAGGTTGTCCTTAAGGGGGGAGTAATGTAAGGTTCTATGTATATATTCCTGAAACTCAGTTTGTTCGTCAGCCATTTTACTTTCTGTCTTGCTGCAGCTATCTTGCCCTCAGTCAAAATGGAGTTTCCAGCTTGCATGTTCCCGCCCTGATTCTCTCCTTTGCTTCTTAAGCAGCCACAGCTGAGCAATCAGTGCTTCAGAATCTAGCTGCAGTGAACTGTGACTTGACTCCTGTAAGCCATTGGACCTTGTACTCCAGCTATTCCTACTGAGGAACTCTGAAGCACTTGTGGACTCTGAACCCTGCTCTTTAAAAGACCCACGTTTGCATGGACTTACGGTAACAGAGAAGAAGATCCTGAATCTGTATTGGAGAGTGATTGCTGAGCTTGGATTACTCTGGCCTGCTGTGTCTCCTGTTTCTGTGTCTGCAAACTGTGTGACTATTTCTGCCAACTTGTATGAAGTAATACAGGACTTTTCTATATCAAACCTGTGACTCCTGTGTTTTCATCGCACCCAAGCACAAGACGCTATATGAACTGTACTACATACATTACAGGCTTATTCGCCGTGCACTGATCCTCTGGGAAATTTTAATATGCAAATTGCCTCTTCAAACAAAGAGGACTTGTACTCTATAGCGCCACCTATTGGAAGTAGCGATCCTACAAGTCACAATCAACCCTTTAACGAGTTTTGTAATATGACTTAGGATAGAAGCCAAATCAGAATCTCCATTTGCAGACACGGTGTTTCGGACTGTTGGTCCTCGTCAGTGCAAAGTAGGAGAGATCTGATTTGGCTAGATGAGAGGCTCTGGACTGGGGTCTGGGGGGTAAGGTTTCTCCTTGTGGAGAGTGACATACCAGCTCTGGCGTGTCGAGGTAAGGAGGCTTATTCGCAGTGCAATGCTCCTCTGGGAAATTTTAATATGCAAATTGCCTCTTCAAACAAAGAGGACTTGCACTCTATAGCGCCACCTATTGGAAGTAGCGATCCTACAAGTCACAATCAACCCTTTAACGAGTCTTGTAATATGACTTAGGATAGAAGCCAAATCAGAATCTCCATTTGCAGACACGGTGTTTCGGACTGTTAGTCCTCGTCAGTGCAAAGTAGGAGAGATCTGATTTGGCTAGATGAGAGGCTCTGGACTGGGGTCTGGGGGGTAAGGTTTCTCCTTGTGGAGAGTGACATACCAGCTCTGGCGTGTCGAGGTAAGGAGGCTTATTCACCGTGCAATGCTCCTCTGGAAAAATTTTAATATGCAAATTGCCTCTTCAAACAAAGAGGACTTGTACTCTATAGCGCCACCTATTGGAAGTAGCGATCCTACAAGTCACAATCAACCCTTTAACGAGTCTTGTAATATGACTTAGGATAGAAGCCAAATCAGAATCTCCATTTGCAGACACGGTGTTTCGGACTGTTGGTCCTCGTCAGTGCAAAGTAGGAGAGATCTGATTTGGCTAGATGAGAGGCTCTGGACTGGGGTCTGGGGGTAAGGTTTCTCCTTGTGGAGAGTGACATACCAGCTCTGGCGTGTCTAGGTAAGGAGGCTTTTCGCAGTGCAATGCTCCTCTGGGAAATTTAATATGCAAATTGCCTCTTCAAATAAAGAGGACTTGTACTCTATAGCGCCACCTATTGGAAGTAGCGATCCTACAAGTTACAATCAACCCTTTAACGAGTCTTGTAGTATGACTTAGGATAGAAGCCAAATCAGAATATCCATTTGCAGACACGGTGTTTTGGACTGTTGGTCCTCGTCAGTGCAAAGTATGAGAGATCTGATTTGGCTAGATGAGAGGCTCTGGACTGGGGTCTGGGGGGTTAGGTTTCTCCTTGTCTAGTGCAGATAAGGATTCTACAATCCTGGGTAACTGATATGAATCTCACACGGTGCAAGCATTCAGTTTATGGTACTCTACACAAAAACACAGTGTTGAGCATACTGCCCGATATCCAAAGTATCAGATCGGATCGGACCGATACCAAAAAGTATCGGGTATCGCCGATTTCGATACCGGAAACCCAATTCAAGTCATTGGGACAGAAATATCGTAATTAAAAAACCCTTTCTTTCCTTGTAAACACTAGATATCCACACATAGAATACACACATATATATATATATATATATATTATATATATATATATATATATATTGTGAGACAGTGAGGTACTGTGTTGTATGGTATAAGGGAAATGTGTGGCTTTGTAAACCTAGTGGTAGAGAAAGGTCACTACACCTTACATTCATTACACACTTGCAGCTCAGGCCTGAAACTACTCAGGTCTTAATTAGGAGACCAGAAGTAGGTGTCTGCAAACACAATCATGGAGCTGGCTTAGCCTGGACACAGGAAGGTGTCCCGGCACAAGAAGCAGTCTCCAAGAGTGGAGCTGGCTTAGCCTGGACACAGGAAGGTGTCCCGGCACAAGAAGCAGTCTCCAAGAGTGGAGCTGGCTTAGCCTGGACACAGGAAGGTGTCCCGGCACAAGAAGCAGTCTCCAAGAGTGGAGCTGGCTTAGCCTGGACACAGGAAGGTGTCCCGGCACAAGAAGCAGTCTCCAGGAGTGGGAGCACGCTTAATATGGACAAGGGGTCCAGGTACAGAAGGTGTCTCCAGGAGTGTGAGCTATCTCAGTCTGGGTGCAGGAAGTACCCCGGACACAGGAGTAGTCTCAGTGAGAATCCGTGCGAATAGCGGCTGAATAGGAGTGGATCTCTCTCAAGTCTGGACGCTGAATGGGCCTTCAGACACAAGGAGGAGTATCTGTGAAGCTCCATACTGGTAACATATATCATGTGTGTTGTTTTGGGCACAGACTGGTAGAGTCTGGACCGGAGAGACAGGTAAATCGATCTATGTGTAATTAGTGGCTAGACAAGCCCAGGTTTTCTGTTTATGATTTATTTTTATCTGTTTGCTGTGGACTTTAATAAAGCTGGTTGCGGCCAGTTTTCACCAGAACTGCTGTCTGAATGAACTGTTTTCGTGCCATTCTGTCTAGCCCAGACAGCGATCCTAGAGCTATACCCCCTGGAAATGTTACAATTGGTGGAGAATGCTGGGGCAACGCAGTGGCTGATACAGTTAGTGCTGGAGTGTGCATGTAGCACAGTGGCTTGGAGACAGCAATAAAGGTGAAGTCTGTTGAAATAGCAGCAGAGAAAAAAAAAGTGTGTCAGCAGAAACGTCTGTTTGGAGCAGTCTTAAAGAGACAGGAGCCCTAATAGACTTTGCAAAGAAAAAAAAAAAAAAAGTGTCTGCACAGCAGAGCTGAATTTTTCTATGGAAAAGACTGTAGAGTGTGTATGTCTTGAGTGAAGACTGCCGTTGTTGAGACAGAGAAGTCTGACAGCATGGAGGCGCTGTTTGAACAAGTGGCGCAAGTTGATGTGCAACATAAGACTGCCGTGGTTGAGACAAATAAGTCCGGCAGTATGGAGGAGCTTGTTAAGAAATACCTGCAGAGCATGCAGCAGGCCCAGCAGAGCTGGCAGCAGCAGCAGCAGGAGTTTAACCAATTGCTGAGGGAGCAGATTGCAGCTCTCAGCACCTCGTACCTGAGTAATGTTGTAAAGGCACCTGCGTTGCCTGCAGTAAAGAAGCGGTTGGAGCCTGACGTCGGCCATCGTGTCGGCATGGTTGAAGAGGTGATAGTGAACCGCTACACCTGAGCATGTCCTCCTGAGGTACAGCCGTCTGAGAGGTCATCACTTCAGAGTTCCCGGACGCCGAACTCTCGCGGTAAGAGCGTTCCCGCTGTTGGGGACATGGGGTATGCTGATAAGCGGGTTCAGGCCCGAGGGGACATATGGGAGGGTGATTGTGGTGGACAGTGTTGGAGATGTCATGAAATTGCAGCCGGCTGTTCACTAGATGGGGAACCTATGTGCCGTGATGTTGGCAGGTCCCTCTCTCTCTGCGCAGAACCTGTGCGTGTGACCACCGCAGCCGAAGAGACTGGACCACAGGTGTCCCCGGTGGTTGTAAATGACTGCCCAGCACAGGCCCTCTTGGACTCAGAGAGTCCAGTGACTTCCGTATGTGACAGCCTGATTGATAGGGACTTCATCCTGATAAGCACCTGAGTGTGGTGTGCATCCATGGAGACACCAAAGTCTACCCAGAGACTGCCGTGGACTTGGTCCCTAAACTCGGGGAGGTTTCATGTGAAGTGGGGGTAGTGAAGAACCTGGTGCAACCCGTCATATTGGGTAATGACTTTCCCCAGTCTAAGGATCTCTGGGGGAAAGATGTTTCTGATGGACAGTGTGATGAAGCTCCTACTGAGGGTGCGCAGTCCCGAGGGGCGGAACACAATGCTAGTGGGCCGTTAAACTTATGTGATAATGATGATGATGATGATGATGATCATGATAATGATGATGACCATGATAATGCTGATGCTGATGCTGATAATGATAATGATGATGATCATGATAGTGATGATGATACTGATCATAGTCATGATAATGATATTGATAATAATGATGACCGTGATAGTAATGAAATTCCTTTGCAGGTGATGTTGGGAGACGAGGATGGTGGTTCTCGGGAACCGAGTGTCCCTGACTTGCCTGTGTCCTGTGACAATTTTGAGAGTGAGCAGTGGCGAGACCCCACTCTTAAAACGGCACAGGAAAATATGATTGTTCTAAATGAGGTTTCCCAGGAGCCTGGCTCTGAGGAGAGGTTTCCTCATGCTGCCATGGACAATAGCCTATTGTATAGGGACACTGAGGTCCAGGGAGAGATCGTGAGTCAGCTCCTAGTACCTGAACTATATAGAAGTATAGTGCTGGGGTTGTCACATAATCACATACTTGAGGGACCAGATGGTACAGTTAATGTTGTGGATGACATGTTAACTAAGGTTCCAGATCAGGATGTGAAGGAGAATGAATTGTATACCCCTGAAAGTGAGAATGAGAATGAGAAAGTAGATGTGCTAAAGAAAGTTCAGGGGGAATTAGAGAAAGGTGAAAAACCCCCTTTACCTCCTGTGATAGTTGGTGACACATGGTCAGTGCACCAGGGACAGGAGGTACGTGAGTTTATGAAGAAGAGTCAGCAGAAGTGTTCTGATGTGCCGGGTCGTACTTCTCTGGCCAGGCACTATATCGAAACTGAGCCCTAAGGTCAAGATGAAACCGTGCAGGATACCCGAGGCCCGCAGAGAGTATAGGCCTGGGAGGGTACAGGGTAGTGCGGATGCTTCAGATGAAGAGAAAACTGATGTTGGCTATGACAGTGGTGAAGATGAAGCTGATGAGGGCCATGACTGGTCCAGAGTTCACTGTCTCTGTTGGATTGTTGACCAGCCCTCCGATCTGGATGACCAGCCCTCCGGTCTGGAGAAGAGGGAGGGGATATATGAGACAGTGAGGTACTGTGTTGTATAGTATAAGGGAAATGTGTGGCTTTGTAAACCTAGTGGTAGAGAAAGGTCACTACACCTTACATTCATTACACACTTGCAGCTCAGGCCTGAAACTACTCAGGTCTTAATTAGGAGACCAGAAGTAGGTGTCTGCAAACACAATCATGGAGCTGGCTTAGCCTGGACACAGGAAGGTGTCCCGGCACAAGAAGCAGTCTCCAAGAGTGGAGCTGGCTTAGCCTGGACACAGGAAGGTGTCTCGGCACAAGAAGCAGTCTCCAAGAGTGGAGCTGGCTTAGCCTGGACACAGGAAGGTGTCCCGGCACAAGAAGCAGTCTCCAGGAGTGGGAGCACGCTTAATCTGGACAAGGGGTCCAGGTACAGAAGGTGTCTCCAGGAGTGTGAGCTATCTCAGTCTGGGTGCAGGAAGTACCCCGGACACAGGAGTAGTCTCAGTGAGAATCCGTGCGAATAGCGGCTGAATAGGAGTGGATCTCTCTCAAGTCTGGACGCTGAAGGGGCCTTCAGACACAAGTAGGAGTATCTGTGAAGCTCCATACTGGTAACATATATCATGTGTGTTTTTTGGGCACAGACTGGTAGAGTCTGGACCCGGAGAGACAGGGAAATCGATCTATGTGTAATTAGTGGCTAGACAAGCCCAGGTTTTCTGTTTATGATTTATATTTATCTGTTTGCTGTGGACTTTAATAAAGCTGGTTGCGGCCAGTTTTCACCAGAACTGCTGTCTGAATGAACTGTTTTCGTGCCATTCTGTCTACCCCTGGAAATGTTACAATATATATATATATATTATATATATATATATATATATATATATATATATATATATGTCATTGTGACATATATATATATATATATATATATATATATATATATATATACATGTATTTATAGTTCATACACTTCTACATAGTAAAATAGCCCCTGATTCAAATGCCGACTTTTGTGAAATTACAGAACCACCCGACATGAAATGACACATGGTTTACATAGAGTTAACCATGTCATTTCATGTAGTTTGATATATGGTTTTCACTAACAATTACATGAGTGTATGTGTGCAAAATTTCACACATGTAGGGGTTAATTAAAGGTGTAAATTCGTTGTAAAAAAAACGCTTTTTATCTACGAATTTACACCTTTAATTAACCCCTACATGTGTGAATTTTTGGACACATACACTCATGTAATTCTTAGTGAAAACCATATATCAAACTACATGAAATGACATGGTTAACTCTATGTAAACCATGTGTCATTTCTAGTGTTGAGCGATACGATACTGCAAATATCGGGTATCGGCCGATATTAGCTGTATCGGGCTTTCGATTCCGAGTACCGATATTTTCGTCATATCGGATACCGGAATCGGGATTGTCACTGTCACTGTCAGTGTCCGTCGGTCGGGTCTGTCAGGAGTCAGCGGCACTTAACTGGCAGAAGATCTCCGGTGGTCACGGGCTGGACTGCTTCATGGCCGCCATCATCTTTCCCCGGCGGTCACATGCAGTTTCTCGCTATAACTGCAGTGACTGCTGGGTAATCCCGGCCGTAAAGCAGTCAGTCCGATGACGTCACCGCCGGGGAAGCAGGTAATCAGCTGTGCTGCGTTGCGATGACAGGCTCTGCCTGTCATTGCGATGTAGCAGAGCTGGATCGTTGTGGGACTGTCGTTACTATGGACTGCGTCGGACAGGTGGTATACTGTTGGTTTGTTTTTTTTCTTTTTTTACAGGAGATCGATGGCGTCGCAGGAATGAGTGTATAATAAAATTAATGAAAACTGTGTTGTCTCTTTTATTTCATTAAAAGACTTTTTTCTTGCTTTGTCTTTTTTTTATACATTTAATAACTTTGGGATTAATAATGGATCGGTGTCTTATTGACACCTCTCCATTATGAACCAGGCTTATTGTCACCGTGCAATCAACGGTGACAATAACCCCTTATTACCCCACTTGCCACCGCTACAGGGCAGTGGGAAGAGCCGGGTAAAGTGCCACAATTGAGACATCTTTTGATGCGCCAAATGTGGGGCTGCTGTAGCCTGGTATTATCAGGCTGTTGAGGGCCAAAATCCATGGGCCTTGACAGTCTTTTAATACCAGGCCGCAGCAGTCTGCATTTTACTTGGCTGGTTAACAAAAATAGGGGGACCCCTACGCCGTTTTTTTTTTCGAGGGGATCCCCTATTTTTGTTAACCAGCCAAGCTAATCAGACTGCTGTGGCCTGGTATTATCAGGCTTGCAAGGTCCATGGATATTGGATCCTTACAGCCTGAAAAACCAGGCCTCAGCGGTCTGCTTCATCTGGCTGGTTAACAAAAATAGGGGGGACCCCACGCCAATTTTTTTCGAGGGGATCCCCTATTTTTGTTAATCAGCCAAGATATGCAGACTGCTGTGGCCTGGTATTATCAGGCTGGCAAGGTCCATGGATCTTGGCTCCTTAACAGCCTGAAAATCCAGGCCTCAGCGGTCTGCTTCATCTGGCTGGTTAACAAAAATAGGGGGGACCCCACGCCAATTTTTTTCGAGGGGATCCCCTATATTTGTTAATCAGCCAAGATATGCAGACTGCTGTGGCCTGGTATTATCAGGCTGGCAAGGTCCATGGATCTTGGCTCCTTAACAGCCTGAAAATCCAGGCCTCAGCGGTCTGCTTCATCTGGCTGGTTAACAAAAATAGGGGGGACCCCACGCCATTTTTTATTCGAAGGGAACCTCTATTTTTGTTAATCAGTTCCCTCTGATGTCACTGATTGTGTCCCTGGCTGACCTGAAGTGAAAGTGGAAAGCAATCAATTAAGCTTTCCACTTCCTCTCCTGTCAGCCAGGAGAGGAACTCATTCATTTGGGGGTTTACTGTGAGGCTGCAGCATTAGCTGGGTCCCTGCAGTAAACATTAACCCTTTCTGAAGGATTACACCGTGGGACCTGATTGTGCATGGGATAGGTAAGAATAATTTTGCTTTTTTATTTTATTTTTATTACAGGAAATGGTTTTTGCAGTCAAATAAAAGATGGTCAAAAACATGTGTCTTTATTTCATTAAAATGATTTTTAATTAAAGTGTGTGTGTTTTATTTTTATTTCATGCCCTTTCTGGCACTTAGCCCGCCTATTCCCATTGACCTGTAGCGGTGGCGAATGGGTTAATAATGGGTTAAAGCCACCTTGCTATTGAAAGGTGACTTTAAGCCAGGTTAATAATTGAGAGCTGTCAATTAGACAACTATCAATTATTAATCCTATTGTATGAAATAAAATAAAAACACACACACATTAATGAAAAATCATTTTAATGAAATAAATACACAGTTTTTGACCATGTTTTATTGTACAGGTTCTCCATCCGATTCCCTTGTTCTCCTGTAATAAAAATAAAATAATAAAGCAACATTATTCTTACCTATCCGATGTTCAGTCAGGTCCCTCGATGTAATCCTTCTGAAAGGGTTAACGTTTACTGCAGAAACCGCAGCTAATGCTGCCAGCCTCGCAGTAAACCTCCGAATGAATCATCTCCTCTCCTGACTGACAGGAGAGGAAGTGGTTAGCATATTTGATTGCTTCCCACTTTCACTTCAGGTCAGCCAGTGACACTGCACAGGATCAGTGACGTCAGAGGGAATCCCGGCTGACCTGAAGTGAACTGATTAATAAAAATAGGGAATCCCCTCGAAAAAAAAAATGGCGTGGGGTCCCCCCTATTTTTGTTAACCAGCCTGATGAAGCAGACTACTGAGGCCTGGTATTTTAGGCTGTTAAGGATCCAAGATCCATGAACCTTGCAAGCCTGATAATACCAGGCCACAGCAGTTTGCTTAGCTTGGTTGGTTAACAAAAATATGGGATCCCCTCGAAAAAAAATGGCGTGGGGTCCCCCCTATTTTTGTTAACCAGCCAGATGAAGCAGACTACTGAGGCCTGGTATTTCAGGTTGGTAAGTATCCAATATCCATGAATAGTGTTGAGCGATACGATACTGCAAATATCGGGTATCGGCCGATATTAGCTGTATCGGGCTTTCGATTCCGAGTACCGATATTTTCGTCATATCGGATACCGGAATCGGATTTGTCACTGTCACTGTGAGTGTCCATCGGTCGGGTCTGTCAGGAGTCAGCGGCACTTACCTGGCAGAAGATCTCCGGCGGTCACGTCCTGGACTGCTTGATGGCCGCCATTATCTTCTCCTGGCGGTCACATGCAGTTTTTCGCGATAACTGCAGTGACTGCAGGGTAATCCCGGTCCGTAAAGCAGTCCGATGACGTCACCGCCGGTGAAGCAGGTAATCAGCTGTGCTGCGCCGGGATGACAGGCTCTGCCTGTCATTCTGATGTAGCAGAGCTGGATCGCGTGGGACACTCGTTACTATGGACTGCGTCGGACAGGTGGTATACTTTTTTTTTTTTTTTCATTTTTTTACAGGAGATCGATGGCGTCGCAGGATGAGACTGTAATAAAAGTAATGAAAACTGTGTTGTTTTTTTATTAAATTAAAAAAATTTTTATGAACATTCACCCGTCCGGGTACATCAACAATTTAACTATTTACATACAGGGACCCTGTCCGGGTTATTTATAATTCTTTGGCAGGGGTGTTCCAGGTACCACCTGGTACTCTTCTGATGCTTGCCAAACATCCGAGACACCAAGGACCACCAGGACCTGATGACGTCGTGTGGCCTGTACAGTCAAGTCGTGACCCGCTATCTGTGTCTGTGTGGCAACCTCTTTCGTCTCCCTCCGGGTCTGGAACCCTATGTCCCGGACTGTACGAACCCCAGGGGGCCTAACAGGCGCCGGGTACGGGCCAGCTATCATTATCATGTCCATAGCTGGGGCTGCTGAGGAGACCACTGAGGGAGGCTGGGGAGATTTACGGCGTGGGGTGGGCACTTGTGCAGAGGCCTGGATGTGGGAGGCTGAAGGCTCCGAGGGTCTCACAGGTTCCTGACACTCTGGGGACCAGGGGTCGCACCTGGTGACATTTAGGGCATACCATCCATTGTAACCCCAGTGTCGGGTGTAAGTTACCAAGTCTCCTGGCAACAGGTCCCTCCCCGGGTGTCCTTATGGGAGGTGAGTCTCCACGTCCCGCCGGGTCACAAACACTTCTAAATAAAGTCCAGGCTCCTGAATGAAGCCCCAACCAGCTTTCAATTTAAAGCTCCGTACTGCACCCTTACGCCGCGGCTCCCTCACCGTACTTTTATCTTTTCTCATCCGGTCCTTATCTGCCCGGTCCTTCTCGATGTGACGTTGGCGAAGCTTCTGGGATTCGCGCTGCTCCCTTTGTCGCTCGGCTTCTCTCTCCCGACGTCTCCACTCTTCCTCCTGACGCCGGTTGTAATTCTCCTCCACCAGCATCTCCATGTCTCCACCATCAAACTGCAGCTTACGATGTCCGGTTTGCGGCAGCTCTCCTGGCGCCCGACAGTCCTGGCGGCGCTCACCTGCGGAGGAAGCAGCCGGCTCTGGAACAGATGACAGTCGGGGCTCCGGTACAGACAGGTAGACCTCTGGTGCCTGCGTGGCCTCCTCCATGAGGACGGGTTTCGCTTCTTCTGTCTCAGCGACGGGGGCAGACAGCGGGATCTGGGGTGCTGCCGGTGCAGCGTTTTTTGCAGGAACGGGTGCCTCCACTGCGACAACGTCAACCGGATCACATTGCAAGGGCTGGGATGCCCGCACGGACTCCTCTACTAGAACGGGTGCCTCACCTTCTGGTACAGACACTTCAGGTAAGAGGGATTGGCGCCGCTCCAAGTTTAGTTTTAGGGCACGCCAGCTGGCTTCCATCCTGGCGACCTCCTCCCGGTGCCGGGCCAGGCCTCTTAGGGTATCCTCCGCTTCTTGCAGCGTAGAGGGGTTTCCAGGCCGGGTGCCCAACGGTGGTTCCGTGGCGATCGGGTCGCTTCCGTGGGGGGAGAGCTCTGACTGCTCCATCCCTTCACACTTCTGCTCGTGTCCATTAGCCATCTCTGCCAAGTCACATGTGTCATTAGCATCTGGAAAGGGCCCCTCTTTTGTAGTGAGGCGGGACCTTCGCGTTCGTTTCCGTACACTGAGGAGGATGAGGAGGCGGAACTCAAGAGCTGTGGGGCACGATCTTACATTGCAGTACCATTTAGAGTGGTCGGCCATCGTTTTCGCGCCAGTGAGTGAGTGTACACCCACGAAGAGCACGCCCTTCTTCTTCACCAGTGCCTCGTCGTGACGCAGATATGGCTGAAAAATGGCAAATACATTCTCTGATGATTTTAGCAATTCTCAAGCACAAAACCAGTTCAATTCAGGCACACAGGACTCGCTTATAGCGAACTACAGAATCCTGTTCGTGACGCCCAAGTTGAGTCGCACAGAGCCAGAGGTTTTGGGGGTACTCGGCACCGAGCCCGTCGACTTCTATGGGGTATGTCACGGCTTTACCCGGCAATTGAATCAGAGTCTATTTTACTATGTAGAAGTCTATAAACTATAAATATATGTATATATATGTCACAATGACATGTATATATATATATATATATATATATATATATATATATGTATTCTATGTGTGTATATTTTGTGTTTACAACGAAAGAAAGTGTTTTTTTAGTTGCGATATTTTGTTCCCATAGACTTACATGGGACTTCCGGTATCGGAATCGGATATCGACGATATTTAGTGATATCGGCGATACCATTCCGATCCGATATTTTTAGATATCGAGCAGTATCGCTCAACACTATCCATGAACCTTGCAAGCCTGATAATACCAGGCCACAGCAGTCTGCTTAGCTTGGCTGGTTAACAAAAATAGGGGATCCCCTCAAAAAAAAATGGCGCTGCCTGGTATTAAAAGACTGTCAAGGCCCATGGATTTTGACCCTCAACAGCCTAAAAATACCAGGCTGCAGCAGCCCCACAAATGGCGCATCCAAAGTCTCAGTGAATAAGGGCTTTTGCCAGAAACGAGTTGAGATGTATCACCAACCTGTATGATCTTTTAATCTTTTTTCAATAAATTTGAGGATTTTATTATTCTTGGGACTCACCATTATTAATTTTCTTATGTGAAGCCTTAGTCACGGCTATTGGTTGGAGACACATAACATTGACATTGCAAGACGGACTGAGTTATACCAAGAGGACACGGTGAGGCTGCCTTTTTTGTTTATTTACCTTGTAGCACTTTACCCGGCTCTTCCCACTTGCCCTGTAGTGGTGGCAAGCGGGGTAATAAGGGGTTAATGTCACCTTTGATTAAACGGTCACAATAAGCCTGGTTAATAATGGAGAGGCGTCAATAAGACACCGATCCATTATTAATCATAAAGTTTGTAAATTTTTTAAAAAATACACAGACAGAATAAAGTCTTTTAATGAAATAAAACACAACACAGTTTTCATTATTTTTATTTCACGCTCATCCTGCGACGCCATCAATCTCCTGTAAAAAAACAAAAATAACAAACCAACACAAATACTCCCTGTCCGACACAGTCCAAAATCACGAGTGTCCCACGACGAGTCCAGCTCTGCTACATCTGGATGCCAGGCTGATCCTGACATCCAGATACAGCAGAGCAGCTTACCATAGGTGATTCCCCAGCGGTGACGTCATCCGGACTGGTTTACGGCCAGCTGTCGCGAGAGTACAACTGGCCGAGATTACCCAGTACCCGGCAGCACGTGCAGTTATCGCGAAAAGTTGCACGTGACCGCCAGGGAGAGGGTAATGGCGGCCATCCAGGAGAACGTGACCACCGGGGATCTTCTGCCAGGTAAGTGCTGACTCTGCTGAGTCCTGACTCCTGACAGACCCGACCGACACTGACAGTGACACTTTTGGGAAGTTCCTGTGTCACGTACTTCATTCTGTGACACAGGAACTCCCCATAGCCTTTACAGGAAAATTCCGATTCCGGTATCTGATATGCAAAAAATATCGGATCTCAGAATCGGAATACCGATACAGCAAATATCGGACGATACCCGATATTTGCAGTATCGGAATGCTCAACACTAGCCATCCTTCTTCCACACTAGCACAATAGGGGCGGCCCATGGACTTTGACTCTCCCTTATGATGCCTTTCTACAGCATCTGAGTAAGCATACCTTTCACCTCTTGATATAGTTGCGGAAGAATCTGTCGATACCGCTCTCTTATAGGTGCAGCATTTCCAGTCAGTTTCTCGTGTGTGATTGCTGTAGTGCAGCCAAAATCATCCTCATGATGTGTGAACACATCCCGATATCGCCCCAGTAAAGCTGGATCTGTAGTGGAGTTAGGTCTGTCAACTTGGCCCACATTTGCTCCAATATATGACGCCCTTCTCAGTCCAAGGGTCTCCCTGCTTCACCGTCAACTGCACAGCCTGAGGTAGTATCACATCTTCTGGCATGCCCATAATCAGAGCTACTTCACTTCTGGGGAATATCATGATGTTACCTTCTCCCAAATTGACACAGCGCACTGGGACCGTTCCATTATCACGTACAATGGCTTACGTTAGCGCCACAAGGAGCCCTGGGGGTAGTTTTTCTGTGGTATCTGGTTCGATCTGGATCTCAACTCCTTCAAGAGGGGTACAAGCCCACATTGCTTCAGGAAAGTGTCACTGAAAGTAGCTTTCAGGCATTGTAGTCATCTGCGAGCCAGTATCCACTAGACAACGTACTGCTCGACCATCCATTTTGGCCCAGATGAGAGGTCATGTATAGACTAGATTTGTGGGACTTCTGTTACTCCTTCGTGACTGTTCAGACTCCGGGTGGCATCCCCCAGACTCGGAGCAGTCTAGTTTATTGGATGACGTTGAAGATGCCTACCTTATTGTGGGCACTCCCGAGCAAATTGTTCAATTTCTCTACAGTTATAACAGGTGAGGGGTTTCTCTCTTCTTTTGCGGCAGAGTTCTGGGCCATCTCTGCCCCTGACGGATTTGGGGTACCTCCTGTCTTCTTCTTTACTTCAGCCACCTCTTCTCGAATATCCTGGATTTCCATATGCAATTCCTCCACCCAGTGTGGTTCGGTGATCATGTTTACAGATACCTCTCCGCTCCGGACCTTCCCTATCGGGACTTGCACCCCCTGCTCTTGCTCGCGTGTGCAGGCTTTGCTTCCTATCTCAGAAAAGGTCATGTGAGGATTTACCTGCAAGCGCTCTTGCAAAGCCTGTCACCAATTGATCCCACAGCTGTATGTCAGTAGGCAATACGCCTATGCCATCTTTTCTAATGATAGCAGTATGGATCTCCTGAAAGGTATTCATGTACTGAGTCACTGTCTCCCCCCCTTTGCATATGACTAAATAGACCCATCCTTAGCTCTCCTTCATCCTTGGGGTCCCCATGGGTCTCCTCCAAAATTTGTAGCACCTTGTTAAAGGTGTCTCAATCTCTGGGGGGGTCGCAACATAACCGAATCTCTGGCTTCTCCATCTAGAGCCATCATGGCCACCTCGGGTTCTAATGCAGGGGTCATGGGGTGCATCCTCAACATCCCTGTAAGGTTCTTTGTACATGTTTCTTGAAACTCAGTTTTTCCGTCGGCCATTTTGCTTTCTGTCTTGCTGCAGCTATCTTGCCCTCAGTCAATATGGAGTTTCCAGCTTTCATGTTCCCGCCCTGATTCTCTCCCTCTTGCTTCTTAAGCAGCCTCAGCTGAGCAATCAGTGCTTCAGAATCAAGCCTGCAGTGAGCCTGTGACCTGACTCCTGGAAAACCTTGGACTTTGTACTCCAGCTATTTCCTACTGAGGAACTTTGGAACACTTGTGGACTCTGGAAACCTGCTATTTGATATCATCCACGTTTGCATGGAATTACGGTAACAGAGAAGAGATCCTGAACCTGTTGTGGAGAGTTATTGCTGAGCTTAAGTTACTCTGGCCTGCTGTGTCTCCTGCTTCTGTACCTGCAAACTGTGTGACTATTTTTGCCACTTGTATGAAGTAATACAAGTCCTTCTATATCAAACCTGTGTCTCATGTGTTTTCCTCGCACCCAAGCACAAGACGCTATATGAACTGTACACCATACATTACAAGATTCTGAAGCCAAACGTTAGTGTCTGCTGGGTCTGGGAAGGCTGTGTCTGCTGTGACTGTGGATATCAGATGTCCGGTTATACTTTCTGTGATGACAGTGGTTGTGACTTCTCACAACCATTCCAGGTGAGCAATTCCCTTAATTTTACTCTGCAGTGTTACCACAGGTAAACACTATTGTTTTTTTTTTCTCTTCTCCTTCCAGTACTCCTGTCTTAAAAGATCTGGAAGATGGAGGCTCGCATAAAGGAGCTTTGCGGAGTGACTGATACAATCCTTGCAGATATACAGACTATAAAGACCCGTTTTGCAAACCTACAGGACCTCACTAATCACAATTTGCAAGTGTTTGGACAAACTACCCAGGATTTACGAGCCAGGATTGAGGTTCTAGAGGAACGAGTCCAGGCTCCTGCCATAACCCCGAGTTCTGGGATTCCCAAGTTACCCCCTTTTCATTTTGGCGGTGAACGTGAGAAATTCAGGGGATTTATTAACCAATGCAATCTTTTTTTTTCTGCACATGCTTCACAATTTCCCACTGAACGATCTAAAGTGCTTACTATAATCATGTTGCTTACCAACAAGGCTTTGATGTGGGCAAACCCTCTGATTGAGACTGAGGATGAATGTTTGGATCATCTTGATGCTTTCATTTCAGCCATGGGGCAGGTGTTTGATGACCCCAATCGAGGTGCAACAGCTGAAGCAGCCATGTTAACTTTGCGCCAAGGTAAGCGCTCAGTAGCCGAATATGCCTTGGATTTCAGGAGATGGGCCCTCGATACCACTTGGGACAGTTCCGCCAAAAAATCTATTTTTCGAAAAGGGTTGTCTCCACTGATTAAGGATGAACTTGCTCGTGCCGACCCTCCCACTGCGTTAGGTGACTTTATTAACTACTGCATCCGTATTGATGCTCGTCTGACTGAACGCAGGCAAGAGAGATGGTTCGAAAGTAATCGCACTAACCTTTTCCTACCTTCCTCCCCAGCTAAGGAACCTTTGAGTAGGATCACACGGGAACCTGAACCTGAACCCATGCAGGTGGACTCTTTACAAAGACGGGTTAGTGATGCACGCAAAGAACATCGTTTAAAGGAAAATCTATGTTTCTACTGTGGTAAGTCAGGGCACTTCATTATAAACTGCCCCAGCCGTTCTCGTAAGACTACTGCAGCAGTCATTCACTGTGAGTGTTGCGAGAGGAGATCTGTCAGGTCCGAGCCTCAGGCTCCAGAGAGATCTGCAGCAACAGATATTGATTTCTCGGACTTAAACTCCGTCACTTCTGAGGACGATGACTGTGTAAATGCTGCAATTTTTCAAGTTTCCTCAGCGGTGTCCCAGCTGAGTTGTAAGAAAAACAATTCTCATTGCTTCCTTTCCATCAAACTCTGGGTTGACTCAGTCTGGGTGTCTAGCTCTGCTATGATCGACTCAGGGGCAAGTGGAAATTTTATGGATATCTCCTTTGCTCTGAAACAGGGGATACGTTCAGTGAAGAAGGCTACTCCAGTACAGATGGAGACTGTGGATGGCTCCCTGCCATCCTTATGGGTAAAGATCATCAAGAGAAACTGTCCTTTATGCTTATCTCTTCTCCCCACTTTCCCATTATTCTAGGGCTACCATGGCTGCAGGCTCAGAACCCTACCATTAACTGGGAGACCAAGGAATTACACTTTCCAGAGAAACAGATAAGTCCAGAAGTTTCAGCTTGCTCTGTTCCTAAAGGAACCATGTCAGTCCCTGAACTACCAGCTGTTTACCAGGACTATGTGGATTTATGTGACAAGAAGAACGCTGACCAGCTTCCCCCTCACCGTCCATATGATTGTCCAATTGAATTATTGCCTGGAGCAGAGATACCTTTTGGTAAGATCTACCCCTGGCGGGGCCCGAGCTAAAGGCTTTAAAGGATTACATAGACGAAAATCTAGCCAAGGGCTTCATACGCCCCTCTTCATCTCCTGCAGGTGCACCCATCTTCTTTGTGAAGAAGAAAGATGGATCTCTGAGACCCTGCGTAGACTATAGGGAACTCAATAAGGTTACTATTAGAAACCGTTATCCATTGCCTTTAATCCCTGAGTTATTGGAGAGAGTGCGGCATGCCAAAATTTTCTCTAAACTGGATCTCCGTGGGGCCTATAACTTGGTCCGTATTAGACCTGGGGATGAATGGAAGACTGCATTCAGGTCACGCTATGGACACTTTGAATATCTAGTTATGCCTTTTGGTCTGAGTACCGCCCCAGCCACTTTCCAACACTTGGTGAATGACATCTTCAGGGATCTCCTAGATACATTCGTGGTGATTTATTTGGATGATATTCTAATTTTTTCTAACTCCACAGAGGAACATCATGGACATGTGAGAATGGTCTTAGAACGTCTAAGACAAAACCATCTTTACATCAAACTTGAAAAGTGTGAATTCCATAGGACCGAAATTCAATTTCTGGGGTATGTACTGTCTACACAAGGAATTAGTATGGATGGAAGCAAGACCCAAGCCATCAAGGATTGGCCAATTCCTAGAAATGTGAAGGAGGTGCAGCGCTTCATCGGGTTTGCCAACTTCTATAGACGTTTCATTAGGAATTTCTCTGAGGTAGTGTCACCTATCACCCAACTTACCCGGAAAGAGTCTAGGTTCTCCTGTACTCCCCAAGCCCAGGAAGCATTTTCCCGTCTAAAGGATAAATTTACCACCGCACCTATCTTAGTACATCCCAACCCCGAACTTGCCTTCATAATAGAGGTGGATGCTTCAGACTGTGCCGTTGGAGCTATACTCTCTCAGAGAACAGGTGAGAAGAATGTCTTGCATCCCTGTGCCTTCTTTTCCCAGCAGTTGTCTTCGGCTGAGAGGAACTACGATGTGGGCAATAGAGAGTTGTTGGCCATTATTCCGCCTTCAAAGAATGGAGACACCTTCTTCAGGGAGCTGCACAGCAAATAGTCGTCCTGACAGACCATCGTAACCTTGAATTTATCAGGTCGGCTAAGTGCCTGACTCCTCGCCAGGCTCGCTGGAATCTTTTCCTAAACCAATTTAATTTTGTAATTTCTTATAGGCCAGGATCGCGAATGGAAAGGCTGATGCACTCTCTAGGATTCAATCAGCAGAGACCCGTCCACTTACTCCTCCTAAGACTATTCTTCTGACTCTAGATTCCTGGGAGTGATTCATAATCAAGACCTACTTAAGGACATCAAGGAAGCATACCATGCGGATTCCTTGTTGGCACAACCCCCAAGGGACGTAAGTCTTGTCTTTAAGAATGGTGTGTGGATTCAGGGACAACGTCTGTATATACCTGAAACAGTCAGATTGAGAGTATTGCAACTCATCCACGATTCCAAGATAGCTGGGCATAGAGGAATTCTAAAGACACAGGAATTTCTTTCTCGTTTCTTTTGATGGCCCACTTACAGGAAAGATGTTTTAAACTATGTCACTTCATGTGAAGTCTGTGCAAGATGCAAAACACCTCGCTCCTCACCAACTGGTCTGTTACAACCTCTTCCCACCCCGTCCCGCCCATGGGGATCCATTTCTATGGACTTCATTGTGGAGTTACCAACCTCTCAAGGGAAGAACACCATTCTAGTGGTGGTTGATCGTCTAACAAAGGCAGCTCATTTTATCCCTTGTGTTGGCTTACCCACTGCAAAACAGACATCAGACTTGATGATTAAGAATGTGTTTCGCTTACATGGAGTACCGGATGAGGTCATTTCGGATCGAGGGGTGCAATTCACTTCAAGGCTTTGGCAAAATTTCTGTGCAGCATTGGACATTAAAGTAAACCTTTCTTCTGCTTTTCATCCCCAGACTAATGGACAGACAGAACGAACCAATCAGACCCTGGAGCAGTATCTCCGCTGCTTTATCTGCCACCTACAGGATGATTGGGTGGATCTACTTCCACTGGCTGAGTTCTCTTATAACAACTCTAAGAGCGCCTCCACTAAGCAGTCTCCTTTTTACTCCAATTTAGGTTATCATCCTAACATTCTTCCTCGATTTCCCATAGAAACGCCCTTGCCAGCAGTGGCTGAAAGAATCACGTCTTTACAAAAGAATATGGATCTTCTAAAGGAAAATCTGGAATTGGCTCAGGAAAGGTACAAGAAAGCAGCAGATAAATTTCGTAAACCTGCACCAGCTTTCAAGGTAGGAGACTTGGTCTGGCTGTCAACCAGAAATCTTAAGTTAAGGATTCCATCGTCTAAGTTGGGACATAAGTACATTGGACCCTATAAAATCAGTAAAATTATAAGTGCCGTTGCTTGTCGTCTTCAACTGCCCAGAAATATGAGAATCTACCCTGTCTTTCATGTATCCCTACTAAAGGCTGCAACACCCAATACGTTTCCTGGACGTTCTTCTCCTTGCCCTGACCCAGTGCTAGTCGATGGTCAGGAAGAATTTGTGGTGGAAAGGATTCTAGATTCCAGGTTGTACAGAAATCAGTTACAATATTTGATTAAATGGCAGGGCTACCCAGTGGAGGACAACTCATGGGAACCAGTCAATAACGTTAATGCTCCTCGCTTGCTCCGCCAGTTTCATCAGAGGTACCCAGACAAGCCTGGTCTGAGGTCATCCGGAGGTTGTCCCTAAGGGGGGAGTAATGTAAGGTTCTTTGTACATGTTTCTTGAAACTCAGTTTTTCCATCGGCCATTTTGCTTTCTGTCTTGCTGCAGCTATCTTGCCCTCAGTCAATATGGAGTTTCCAGCTTTCATGTTCCCGCCCTGATTCTCTCCCTCTTGCTTCTTAAGCAGCCTCAGCTGAGCAATCAGTGCTTCAGAATCAAGCCTGCAGTGAGCCTGTGACCTGACTCCTGGAAAACCTTGGACTTTGTACTCCAGCTATTTCCTACTGAGGAACTTTGGAACACTTGTGGACTCTGGAAACCTGCTATTTGATATCATCCACGTTTGCATGGAATTACGGTAACAGAGAAGAGATCCTGAACCTGTTGTGGAGAGTTATTGCTGAGCTTAAGTTACTCTGGCCTGCTGTGTCTCCTGCTTCTGTACCTGCAAACTGTGTGACTATTTTTGCCACTTGTATGAAGTAATACAAGTCCTTCTATATCAAACCTGTGTCTCATGTGTTTTCCTCGCACCCAAGCACAAGACGCTATATGAACTGTACACCATACATTACAATCCCCTAATGCGTTCAGTCCAGCTCCATAACATGGTATTATTCCCCGTAAACTTAGGGAGATTGTTCAACATTGCACCCAGAGAGATACTGGACCAAGGGCTGACCCCAGCTGCTTGGTCTGCCGCCTCCGTGCTGTTAGACTGCATCCTGCCGACTATGACAAGTGTTAGATAACAGGTAAGTAGGATGCAGTGACGAGCAGGAGTAAAACTGAGCATTGAAACTGGGTAACAATAAATGTTTATGAAACTGTTAAACTGATCTGTCTGATGGTTTCCGAGCTGTGGTAGCTTGAAATCCCATAGTGGCGCCACAAGTGATGCGTGAAGACTCTGGCCTGATCCTGCCTCCTACAGTCAAGGGCAAAGGTCTGTCCTGGTCAGAAAGCTCTTCCCCCAGTAACAAAGGAGACAGCCTCAATAGTTCCGGAACCAACGCAAAAGAGGCACCACCAGCCAGGTCCTTCTTGCTACACAAGGTCAAAACAAATAAAAAACAGGCACATCAAGAGAAGACTGCCTGCAGATAACCAGCGTAGTATTCACTACAATGGCACCATTTGGCACTGGAAACTAACTTTATGGAGTATAAATAGAAAGCAGCGCTGCCCAGAGCTGACAGCAAGGAGAAAGACTAATTAGCCTTAATTAACCCCAAAGTTTACAGGCTGGGCTGAACCACAAGTCCAAGGAGTAAAAAAAGGCTGCCTTATTGTCACTTTTTGTCACCCGCAAAATCAAAGTAAACGCATAGGGGACAGGTATCATCAATGATATCTCTCTGCACCTAAGATCCTGTTTACAGTAATACCTTATTTGGTCAAATACATTCATAAAGAAAATAAAAATGTTTAAAGGTATACTTCTAGATGTTCAACTGCTAGTTCAACCACAATTATATTAAAGTCTGGTTGGTAAGATTATTGTGTTGCCTTCTTTGCTACTTAGGGTGAGTTTCCACGGTCAGGAAACGCTGCGTGTTTGGCGCTGTGCGCTGGCGCAGCGCCAAACACGCAGCGTCCAGATGTTACAGCATAGTGGAGGGGATTTCAAGGAATCCCGTCTCCACCATGCGTAACAATACGCAGGTGGCAAACCTGCGTAAACGGACATGCGGCGCGTCTTTTTAGACCGCAGCATGTCCTCGCGTATTGCGGCGACGGTGCGTCGCCGCAACAGAATTAACACAGGGCTATGCAGCCCTGCGCTCTTTCCGGAGGTGTTCCGGAGGTGTCCTGAACACCTCCGGAAAGATCGCGCGTCATAAAGGGGGCGGGGCTTAGACGGAGCGGAATTTCCGCTCCGTCCAAAGCGCTATGGTTCCGGACCGTGGAACCATAGCCTTAGAATTTGCACTTTGGTTTTTGATTCAGTGCATTCTACAAATTCGTATTTAATTTCCATCTTCTGGTCAATTCATCTTGGTACAGTATTATTTTTCATGCATTGAGGAATATGTGATCTACATTGCGTTAACTAGAGACTTTTCATTTTTTAGATTCTAAATTATAAATTGTAACTTTCACTGTCTTAGAGTTGATTATGGTTTTTAAACATGCCCCAATGTTATTTATATTAAAAACGTTTGTACAGTCATGGCCAAAAGTTTTGAGAATGACACAAATATTATATTTTCACATGATCTGCTGCCCTCTGGTTTTTATGTGTGTTTGACAGATGTTTTTATCACAGACAGAAATATAATTGCAAACATATGAGTACCAAAAGCTTATATTGACAGTTAGAATGAGTTAATGCAGCAAGTCAATATTTGCAGTGTTGACCCTTCTTCTTCAGGACCTCTGCAATTCTCCCTGGCATGCTCTCAATCAACGTCTGGACCAAATCCTGACTGATAGCAGTCCATTCTTGCACAATCAATGCTTTCATTTTGTCAGAATTTTTAGGTTTTTGTTTGTCCACCCGTCTCTTGATGATTGACCACAAGATCTCAATGGGATTAAGATCTGGGGAGTTTCCAGGCCATGGACCCAAAATCTCTATGTTTTGTTCCCTGAGCCATTTAGTTATCACTAGTGTTGAGCATTCCGATACTGCAAATATCGCTGTATCGGAATTCCGATTCCGAGTACCGATATTTTCGTCATATCGGATACCGGAATCATAATTGTCCTGTGACTGTCAGTGTCGGTCGGTCGGGTCTGTCAGGAGTCAGCGGCACTTACCTGGCAGAAGATCTCCGGCGGTCACGTCCTGAACTGCTTGATGGCCGCCACCATCTTCTCCCTGGCGGTCACATGCAGTTTCTCGCGATAACTGCAGTGACTGCTGGGTAATCGCGGCCGTAAAGCAGTCCGATGACGTCACCGCCGGGGAAGCAGGTAATCAGCTGTGCTGCGTCGGGATGTCAGGCTCTGCCTGGCTTTCCGATGTAGCAGAGCTGGATCGTCGTGGGACACTCGTTACTATGGACTGCGTCGGACAGGTGGTATACTGTTGGTTTGTTTTTTTCCTTTTTTTACAGGAGATCGATGGCGTCGCAGGAATGAGAGAGTAATAAAAGAAATGAAAACTGTGCTGTCTCTTTTATTTCATTAAAATACTTTTTTCTTGCTGTGTATTTTTTTAAACCTTTAAAAACTTTGGGATTAATAATGGATCGGTGTCTTATTGACGCCTCTCCATTATTAACCGGGCTTATTGTCACCGTGCAATCAACAGTGACATTAACCCCTTATTACCCCGCTTGCCACCGCTACAGGGCAAGTGGGAAGAGCCGGGTAAAGTGCCACAATTGGCACATCTTTTGATGCTCCAAATGTGGGGCTGCTGCAGTCTGGTATTATCAGGCTGTTGAGGGCCAAAATCCATGGGCCTTGACAGTCTTTTAATACCAGGCCGCAGCAGTCTGCATTTTACTTGGCTGGTTAACAAAAATAGGGGGACCCCTACGCCGTTTTTTTTTCGAGGGGATCCCCTATTTTTGTTAACCAGCCAAGCTAAGCAGACTGCTGTGGCCTGGTATTATCAGGCTGGCAAGGTCCATGGATATTGGATCCTTACCAGCCTGAAAAACCAGGCCTCAGCAGTCTGCTTCATCTGGCTGGTTAACAAAAATGGGGGGACCCCACGCCAATTTTTTTCGAGGGGATCCCCTACTTTTGTTAACCAGCCAAGATATGCAGACTGCTGTGGCCTGGTATTATGAGGCTGGCAAGGTCCATGGATCTTGGCTCCTTAACAGCCTGAAAAACCAGGCCTCAGCAGTCTGCTTCATCTGGCTGGTTAACAAAAATAGGGGGGACCCCACGCCAATTTTTTTCGAGGGGATCCCCTACTTTTGTTAACCAGCCAAGATATGCAGACTGCTGTGGCCTGGTATTATGAGGCTGGCAAGGTCCATGGATCTTGGCTCCTTAACAGCCTGAAAAACCAGGCCTCAGCAGTCTGCTTCATCTGGCTGGTTAACAAAAATAGGGGGGACCCCACGCCAATTTTTTTCGAGGGGATCCCCTATTTTTGTTAACCAGCCAAGATAAGCAGACTGCTGTAGCCTGGTATTATCAGGCTGGCAAGCAGTGTCGGACTGAGCCACCGGGACACCGGAGAAACCTCCGGTGGGCCCCAGCTCCTGCGTGGTGGGCCCTGATTTGAAAGGATAGGTCGCGGGGCAGAGGGGGCGGTGGCCCCGGGCCCCCGCTCTGAGGGGGCCCACCCGGAGCTACGCTACAGTAACTATCGGCGTGCACAGCACGCCGATACAGTTACATTCTGCGGAAGAGCAGGGAGAATCGCTCTCCCTGCTCTGCCGCCCGGAAGCTATGGGGCCTGAACAGGCGATGGGGGCGCCCGGTGCCAGCAGTGGGCCCCCCACCCATCATCGGAGGGTCAGCTGTATCGGCATCCAGCCGATACAGCTGACGGCATAGAGAGAGAAGGAGCTAGCGCTCCTTCTCTCCCATAATCCCCCTCTCAGCGTCTGACAGCGGGCGCGATGACGTCACCTGCCGGCGCCCGCTGTCAGACGCTGAGAGGGAGAACAGTGAGCAGCACAGGAGCCGGGAGGTAAGTATTGTTTTTTTTTTTTTATTTAATAGGGGTGCATTATACTACAGAGGCTATATATGGGGGGTGCATTATACTACAGAGGCTGTATATGGGGGCTACATTATACTACAGAGGCTCCATATTGGGGTGCATTATACTACAGAGACTCCCTATGGGGATGCATTATACTACAGAGGCTGCCTATGGGGTGCATTATAATATAGCGGCTGCCTATGGTGGTGCATTATAATATAGACTCTGCCTATGGGGGTTTATTATAATATAGAGGCTGCCTATGGAGGTGCATTATACTATATTGAGGACTATCTGGTGTATTATGCTGTATGGATGCTCTCTAGGGGCCATCATACAGTGTTGGACCCATTAAATAGTTTGGGGACATTAAGGGGTCAGTATATATCCAGTGAGGGGCTTTATTCTGTGTATAGGGGAGATGTACAGGGGGAGACTTGGGACATTATTAAATGTAAAGTGGACACTTATTGTTATAGGGGAACTCGGGTTACTGTGACTGTCAAAGGGGCACACAGGGCATTATTACAGTCTAGGGGACAAAATGTGGGCACTGTTTTCTAGGGCACTTGCACCCGGCATTACTATATTCTAGAGGGGTGCTTTAGAATTTAGAGGTCACACAGAACCACACAGCAGGTGCAGTAATAGGGACACATACGGCAGCAGCGGCTCAGTATTGGGGTATCAGGTGCAGTAATAGGGACACATACGGCAGCAGCAGCTCAGTATTGGGGTATCAGGTGCAGTAATAGGGACATATACGGCAGCAGCGGCTCAGTATTGGGGTATCAGGTGCAGAAATAGGGACACATATGGCAGCAGCGGCTCAGTATTGGGGTATCAGCAGGATGAGGAGTTTGTGCAGGTTGAGAATAGTCCAATTGGTGACCGTGACAGTGCTAAAAATATGAGAAGTGAAATGTGTCTTTGTTGTAATCTCTGCAGTCGAGTCCTGGCTGGAGAAGTCGTCATGTCGGTCTGGGCCAGATGGAAAAGACATGAAAAGTGAACAATTCCATTAGAAAGAACATCAGCGGTAAGTCATTATCTGTACCTGTGCTGTAATCTATTATATGTTCTGTAGGACTGGTATTATTTACCACAGACCATATGGCGGTAATATCAATATTGGTCTTTTTATATATAGATTATTTTTGGCAACAGCGCGGTCATTTGCTGAGGTTCTCTGATTAGGGCCCGCTCAGAAGTTTCGCTCCCCCTAAACCGAAACCCTAGGTACGCCTCTGGCTCTCTCTCTGTTCTTTCTTCTCGCTTCTCTGTTTCTTTTTCTCTCTGTTCTTTCTTTCTCTCTTTTTTTTTCTTTCCTCTCTTTCTTTCTCTGTTTGTTCTTTCTCTCTCGCTGCTCTTTCTTTTCCTCAGTACCAGCCACTGTGCCCTCATTACCAGTCAGTGTGATCAGCAGTGCTAAATGGGTATGCTTGGGGCGAGGATATGGGTGTGATTAGTTGTGAAATGGGTGTGGTCGGGGCATGGCCTAAAATTTGCAGCGGCGCGCTAAGCACGCTGCAGCCTTTAACCCTCTTCCCTGTCTTCAAAATTTGGGAGGTATGCTGTATGACCTCCCTACAACTTCTGGGCATGCTCCTGATGAGCGTGACGGATGGTCTCCTGAGGGATCTCCTCCCACACCTGGACTAAAGCATCCACCAACTCCTGGACAGTCTGTGGTGCAACGTGGCATGGCCTAAAATTTGCTGCAGCAGGCACAGCGTGCCACACCCTTTGTCCCTGTTTCCCTTCTTCAAAGGTTGGGAAGTATGATGGTGGGATCCAAGAATAATTTTTCTCTGGTGGGCCCAAGGTACTTGAGTCCGACGCTGCTGGCAAGGTCCATGGATATTGGCTCCTTAACAGCCTTAAATACCATGCCTCAGCAGTCTGCTTCATCAGGCTGGTTAACAAAAATAAGGGGGACCCCACGCCATTTTTTTTTCGAAGGGAACCCCTATTTTTGTTAATCAGTTCCCTCTGACGTCACTGATTGTGTCCCTGGCTGACCTGAAGTGAAAGTGGAAAGCAATCAATTAAGCTTTCCACTTCCTCTCCTGTCAGCCAGGAGAGGAGCTCATTCATTTGGGGGTTTACTGTGAGGCTGCAGCATTAGCTGCGGTCCCTGCAGTAAACATTAACCCTTTCTGATGGATTACACCGTGGGACCTGACTGTGCATCGGATAGGTAAGAATAAATTTGCTTTTTTATTTTATTTTTATTACAGGAAATGGTTTTTGCAGTAAAATAAAAGATGGTCAAAAACATGTGTCTTTATTTCATTAAAATGATTTTTAATTAAAGTGTGTGTGTTTTATTTTTATTTCATGCAATAGGATTAATAATTGATTGTTGTCTAATTGACAGCTCTCAATTATTAACCTGGCTTAAGGTCACCTTTCAATAGCAAGGTGGCTTTAACCCCATATTAACCCATTCGCCACCGCTACAGGGCAATGGGAATAGATGGGCAAAGTGCCAGAAAGGGCGAATCTAATTATAGATTTGTCTTTTCTGGGTGTCTGGGGGCAGATGTTAGTAGCCGGGGGGGGCCCCCACTCGCTGGCTTTGTCTGTCTGGTTGCGAAAATAGGGCGGGAGCCCACGCATTTTTTTTCAACAATTTTACACCTCATATATATATATTTTGTCATTGAATTTGTGACACATATATATATATATATATATATATATATATTTATAGTTCATACACTTCTACATAGTATAATAGCCGCTAATTCAATTGCCGGCTTTTGTGAAAATGCAGAACCCGACATGAAATGACACATGGTTTACATAGAGTTAACCATGTCATTTCAGGTTGTTTGATCTATTGTTTTCACTAACAATTACATGAGTGTATGTGCGCAAAATTTCACACCTGTAGGGGTTAATTAAAGGTGTAAATTCGTAGCAAAAAAGTCAGTTTTTTTTACAACAAATTTACACCTTTAATTAACCCCTACAGGTGTGAAATTTTGCACACAAACAATCATGTAATTGTTTGTGCAAGTCAGATATCAAACTACATGAAAAGACATGGTTAACTCTATGTAAACCAAGTGTCATTTCATGTCGGGTGCTTCTGTCTTTTCACAAAAGCCGGCTTTACCCGGCAATTGAATCAGAGGCTATTTTACTATGTAGAAGTGTATAAACTATAAATATATGTATATATATATGTCACAATGACATGTATATATATATATATATATATATATATATATATGTATTCTATGTGTGTATATTTAGTGTTTACAAGGAAAGAAAGAGGTTTTTTTAGTTACGATTAGGGTTGAGCATTCCGATACTGCAAATATCGGGTATCGGCCGATATTGGCTGTATCGGAATTCCGATTCCGAGTTCCGATATTTTCGTCTTATCGGATACCGGAATCGGGATTGTCACTGTCACTGTCAGTGTCCGTCGGTCGGGTCTGTCAGGAGTCAGCGGCACTTACCTGGCAGAAGATCTCCGGCGGTCACGTCCTGGACTGCTTCATGGCCGCAATCTTCTTTCCCCGGCGGTCACATGCAGTTTCTCGCGATAACTGCAGTGACTGCTGGGTAATCCCGGCCGTAAAGCAGTCAGTCCGATGACGTCACCGCCGGGGAAGCAGGTAATCAGCTGTGCTGCGTCGCGATGACAGGCTCTGCCTGTCATTGCGATGTAGCAGAGTTGGATCGTCGTGGGACTGTCGTTATGGACTGCGTCGGACAGGTGGTATACTGTTGGTTTTTTTTTTTTTTTTTTTTACAGGAGATCGATGGCGTCGCAGGAATGAGAGTACAATAAAATTAATGAAAACTGTGTTGTCTCTTTTATTTCATTAAAATACTTTTTTCTTGCTTTGTCTTTTTTTTATACATTTAATAACTTTGGGATTAATAATGGATCGGTGTCTTATTGACGCCTCTCCATTATTAACCGGGCTTATTGTCACCGTGCAATCAACGGTGACATTAACCCCTTATTACCCCGCTTGCCACCGCTACAGGGCAAGTGGGAAGAGCCGGGTAAAGTGCCACAATTGGCACATCTTTTGATGCGCCAAATGTGGGGCTGCTGTAGCCTGGTATTATCAGGCTGTTGAGGGCCAAAATCCATGGGCCTTGACAGTCTTTTAATACCAGGCCGCAGCAGTCTGCATTTTACTTGGCTGGTTAACAAAAATAGGGGGGATCCCCACGCCGTTTTTTTTTCGAGGGGATCCCCTATTTTTGTTAACCAGCCAAGCTAAGCAGACTGCTGTGGCCTGGTATTATCAGGCTGGCAAGGTCCATGGATATTGGATCCTTACCAGCCTGAAAAACCAGGCCTCAGCGGTCTGCTTCATCTGGCTGGTTAACAAAAATAGGGGGGACCCCACGCCAATTTTTTTCGAGGGGATCCCTATTTTTGTTAATCAGCCAAGATATGCAGACTGCTGTGGCCTGGTATTATCAGGCTGGCAAGGTCCATGGATCTTGGCTCCTTAACAGCCTGAAAATCCAGGCCTCAGCGGTCAGCTTCATCTGGCTGGTTAACAAAAATAGGGGGGACCCCACGCCAATTTTTTTCGAGGGGATCCCCTATTTTTGTTAATCAGCCAAGATATGCAGACTGCTGTGGCCTAGTATTATCAGGCTGGCAAGGTCCATGGATCTTGGCTCCTTAACAGCCTGAAAATCCAGGCCTCAGCGGTCTGCTTCATCTGGCTGGTTAACAAAAATAGGGGGGACCCCACGCCATTTTTTTTTCGAAGGGAACCCCTATTTTTGTTAATCAGTTCCCTCTGACGTCACTGATTGTGTCCCTGGCTGACCTGAAGTGAAAGTGGAAAGCAATCAATTAAGCTTTCCACTTAAGGGCCCGTCTCACATAGCAATATCGCTACCGAGATCGCTGCTGAGTCACTAGTTTTGTGACGCAGCAGCGAGCTCACCAGCGATATCGCTGTGTGTGACATTTAGCGACGATCAGCCCCCCTGCCGGGTATCGCTGATCGTCGCTGAAATGTCAGGACCTTTTTTTGATCGCTGGTTTCCCGCTGACAGGCACACATCGCTGCGTGTGACAGGCGGGAGACCAGCGATCCGCTGGTAACCAAGGTACACAGCGGGTTTCCAGGCGCGGGGCTGTGCCTAGAAACCCGCTGTGTACCTTGGATACCAGCGCCCTGATGCAGGGAGCTGGTATCCAAGGTACACAGCGGGTTTCCAAGCGCTGCGCGGTGCCTGGAAACCCGCTGTGTACCTTGGTTACCAGCGGATCGCTGGTCTCCCGCCTGTCACACGCAGCGATGCGTGCCTGTCAGAGGGAAACCAGCGATCAAAAAAAGGTCCTGACATTTCTGCGACGATCAGCGATACCCGGCAGGGGGGCTGATCGTCGCTGAATGTCACACACAGCGATATCGCTGGTGAGCTCGCTGCTATGTCACAAAACTAGTGACTCAGCAGCGATCTCGGTAGCGATATCGCTATGTGAGACGGGCCCTTAAGCGATGTTACCCGCAGTGTCGCTGTCCCAGATCGCTGCCTGAGCTGCCTGTTTGGCAGCTCAGCAGCGATCATGTAGCGATACACCAGCGATCCTGACAAGTGCATATCGTTGTTGGGATCGCTGGTGTATCGTTATGTGACACCCAGCCTTTACTCTCCTGTCAGGCAGGAGAGGAACTCATTCATTTGGGGTTTACTGTGAGGCTGCAGCATTAGCTGCGGTCCCTGCAGTAAACATTAACCCTTTCTGAAGGATTACACCGTGGGACCTGACTGTGCATGGGATAGGTAAGAATAATTTTGCTTTTTTATTTTTTTTTTATTACAGGAAATGGTTTTTGCAGTAAAATAAAAGATGGTCAAAAACATGTGTCTTTATTTCATTAAAATGATTTTTAATTAAAGTGTGTGTGTTTTATTTTTATTTCATGCAATAGGATTAATAATTGATAGTTGTCTAATTGACAGCTCTCAATTATTAACCTGGCTTAAGGTCACCTTTCAATAGCAAGGTGGCTTTAACCCCATATTAACCCATTCGCCACCGCTACAGGGCAATGGGAATAGACGGGCAAAGTGCCAGAAAGGGCGAATCTAATTATAGATTTGTCTTTCCTGGGGTGTCTGGGGGCAGATGTTAGTAGCCGGGGGGGGGCAAAAATAATGGTCCCTCTCTGGGCTATTATTATCTGCCCCCACTCACTGGCTTTGTCTGTCTGGTTGCGAAAATAGGGCGGGAGCCCACGCATTTTTTTTCAGCAATTTTACACCTCATATATATATATATACATGTCATTGAATTTGTGACACATATATATATATATATTTATATTTGTAGTTAATACACTTCTACATAGTATAATAGCCGCTAATTCAATTGCCGGCTTTTGTGAAAATGCAGAACCCGACATGAAATGACACTTGGTGTACATAGGGTTAACCATGTCTTTTCATGTCCTTTGCTATCTAATTTGCACAAACAATTAAATCAGACTATGTGTGCAAAATTTCACACCTGTAGGGGTTAATTAAAGGTGTAAATTCGTAGCAAAAAAGTCCGTTTTTTTTACAACGAATTTACACCTTTAATTAACCCCTACAGGTGTGAAATTTTGCACACATAGTCTGATTTAATTGTTTGTGCAAATCAGATAGCAAAGGACATGAAAAGACATGGTTAACCCTATGTACACCAAGTGTCATTTCATGTCGGGTGCTTCTGTCTTTTCACTGAAGCCGGCTTTACCCGGCAATTGAATGAGAGGATATTTTACTATGTAGAAGTGTATAAACTATACATATATGTATATATATATGTCACAATGACATGTATATATATATATATATGTATTCTATGTGTGTATATTTAGTGTTTACAAGGAAAGAATGGGGTTTTTTTAGTTGCGATATTTTGTTCCCATAGACTTACATGGGACTTCCGGTATCGGTATCGGGTATCGCCGATATTTTAGTGATATCGGCGATACCATTCCGATTCCGATACTTTAGGATATCGGAAAGTATCGCTCAACTCTAGTTACGATATTTCTGTCCCATAGACTTGCATTGGATTTCCTGTATCGGAATCGGGTATCGCCGATACTTTTGGGGTATCGGCGATACCCATTCCGATCCGATGCTTCTTGATATCGGAAAGTATCGCTCAACCCTAGTTATCACCTTTGCTTTATGGCAAGGTGCTCCATCATGCTGGAAAAGGCATTGTTGATCGCCAAACTGCTCTTGGAGGGTTGGGAGAAGTTGCTCTTGGAGGACATTCTGGTACCATTCTTTATTCATGGCTGTGTTTTTAGGCAAGACTGTGAGAGAGCCGATTCCCTTGGCTGAGAAGCAACCCCACACATGAATGGTTTCAGGATACTTAACAGTTGACATGAGACAAGACTGGTGGCAGCGCTCACCTTGTCTTCTCCGAATGAGGCGTTTTCCTGATGTCCCAAACAATCGAAAAGGGGATTCATCAGAGAAAATAACTTTACCCCAGTCCTCAGCAGTCCACTGCCTGTACCTTTTGCAGAATATCAGTCTGTCCATGATGTTTTTTCTGGAGAGAAGTGGCTTCTTTGCTGCCCTCCTTGAGACCAGGCCTTGCTCCAAGAGTCTCCGCCTCACAGTGCGTGCAGATGCACTCACACCTGCCTGCTGCCATTCCTGAGCAAGCTCTGCAATGCTGGTAGCCCGATCCCGCAGCTGAAACACTTTTAAGAGACGGTCCTGGCGCTTGCTGGTCTTTCTTGGGTGCCCTGGAGCCTTTTTGGCAACAATGGAACCTCTCTCCTTGAAGTTCTTGATGATGCGATAGATTGTTGACTGAGGTGCAATCTTTCTAGCTGCGATACTCTTCCCTGTTAGGCCATTTTTGTGCATTTTAATGATGACTGCACGTGTTTCTTTAGAGATAACCATGGTTAACAGAAGAGAAACAATGATGCCAAGCACCAGCCTCCTTTTAAAGTGTCCAGTGGTGT
>JARQOD010000001.1:237311820-237427635 GCA_033576555.1 Oophaga sylvatica | reverse complement strand
GGAAGCTTACAACACCTCCTGCATAGAGAATAACAGATATAGGAGGAGACAGTCCCATTCATGAATTTCCTTTTCTATGATCTTCTTAAGCATACTCTTTAAGGTTTTATTAAACTATTCCTCAAGGTCTGCTGTCTGTGAAAGGTAAACTGATTTCTTCAGTTGTGTAATTTTCAGGACCTTACACAATGCTCTCATCATCTTACTCATAAAGCGTGTTCATTGGTCCATCAGGGTCTCCCTTGGTAATCCTGTCAGGGCAAAGATGTGAACAAACTCTAATTCAATGCTTTTTGCAGGGGAGGTTCCCAGGGGAACTGCTTCTGGGTATCATGTAGCATAATAGAGGACAACTGTGATGACACCGCATTTGTTCTTGATTAGGCAAGACATCTTTTTCTTCAGTGGGTCAAGAAACATAAGCCATTGTTCATATGAGCCTGAACGTTGAGTGTTGCATTGATTATTGTGGTGCTATCCCTGGAGGACAGGGACACTGGATAATTGAACAATTTATGTTTGCTAATATATTGATTACTCATTGTACCAGGCCATTCAGCTTGTTGACCTGCAAACATTGAAAGATAAACTATGCAAATTGATTGAATAATCTAACAATGAGAGATGACCTCATCCCGCCTTCCCACAGACCTGTGGATGATGGCCGGAAGGAAAGTTGTGAACTATAAAAGGGAGATCTGCCTCTGTTTCCAGAAATATTCTACAGGATGCCAGCTTAAGAGACTATGGCACTAGCTGGAGTAATACAGATTTGTTCCATTGACCATCACTGAACTCTCAAAAATGTTTGGAAAATTCAGATTGAGACATTAAGATCTTCTCACCTCATACCTCATTGTACTCGGTTAGCTTCCTAAGCTTGCTGCTACCTCCTCTCTGTGGGTGTCCTCCAAAAAAGGGGTGCTACTGGTTGGAGTAGTAGGCCTTGGATGTCCTGAAGTCACAACTACTCTAATATTAGTGAATCAGTGGAAGGGTGAGACTCTGTCTTTTGAGCCATCTTGTGTATTTGCTGGACTGTTACAGTACAGACCAAAAGTTTGGACACATCTTCTCATTTAAAGATTTTTCTGTATTTTCATGACTCTGAAAATTGTAAATTCACACTGAAGGCATCAAAACTATGAATCAACACATGTGGAATTATATACTTAACAAAAAAGTGTGTAACAACTGAAACTATGTCTTATATTCTAGGTTCTTCAAAGTAGCCACCTTTTGCTTTAATGACTGCTTTTTTTTAAATTATGGAAACCGAGTGTGAGTCCCAGCCTCTTGCGCTCTGCCATTTATAACTCTTACATTATTGAACACCTCTTTCAGAGTTAGATCCCTTTGTTGTGCAGACCCTAAATTTTCTCTAATCACCCCTATCTCAGGAATGTCAGCTTTAGGGGATACTACCTCCTCATCACCCACCAATACACAGAAGGGAAACCCGTAAGACTCTGGTTGTGGGGAAACTTCTTTAGAGGGCAACCTGTCTCTTATCTGAGCAACAAATGCCTCTTACCTTCCCCTAAAAGTGTCAAAGCAACACAAAATCCCAGCCTATCATAATTTGGTGCAACAAATCCTGCACTTCATAGGACTCAGTACCTTGGGCCATCTCAATGACCACTCTAGCCTTCAAATTCTCTTTAGCAACCAAGTGAATGCAGCGGACCCTTACCTTCTTCCCAGGAATTAGTTGGTGAGGGAGCATGGCCCTCATGAGGGTTGCCAAACTCCTGACTCTAGCAGTCCAGTCATTTACAGACCATTCACTTTTATGGGACAAGTTGTAGCCACTCACAGGGTAGACAGTCCACACTGCAGGCAAGATATGCATAGTATGAACACTGGTGTCCCATGCTACAGTCCATTTACTCGGTGGTCAGAGGACAATGGGCAGCTATTTGACCTGGAACATGACATTTTCAGAAAATTACATCCCCTGCTGAGACCTTCAGCATGACCTCTGCAGCTCTTTTGGACTTTGAACGCCCCACCTCCTTTTGAGTCTCCCACTCCTGATGGTTCCCCCAGTATGGAGTAAGTTGCCTCCCCAAGGTACCCTCGACTCCCCTAATACCTTTTGACCAGTCCTATCAGGTCATAGACAATTTAGGGATCTCCCTTGGCAACCCAAGTCTGCATCGGCATCAGAAGGGAGTGCACAAACCGGTCCATAGCAACTCACACTATCAGCTACGCTGGGGAGGAGGACTTCGGCTGCAACCTTTTTTTGATGAGGTGCAGCAGGTCAAACACACGGGAGCGAGGGGGTCTGTTATGGTGATTTGCCCAGCGGTGGATGCATTGTGCCCTGACAGTCATTGTTACCACCAAGAGCGCCAAAATTTCTGTTTTCAATTTTGCATACTCAATGCATCCAGTTTGGCTAAATCATAGTATGCCTTTTGTGGCTCTCCCATTAAGTATGGCACCAGGATTTCCTTCACGACCTTGGACGTATTCATACATCCATTTCACTAAGTACTTTAGTGACCTTGGAAGTATTGATACGTCCAGGTAATATTGCACTCACAGAAGCTATGCACGCACAATCGCTTACTGATGTTCAACGATTCTGATAGCTGACACCAGACGCTCACTGCAAGGAGCGATGGACATCGCCCCTTGCAGATTAACTACCTATATGTTGCAATCGCTATGAAATCATCGCAGGGGACCAAGAGTTGTTATGCTTTATAGCTGCCATCAAGTCAAAGTCCCATAGTGGAACTAAATTTAAAAAAAAAGTTGTAAAATATTATTTTACAAATCGGAAAATAAGAATAAAAATAAAAATATTTTGTACCCATTGTGGAAGGTGGGCTCACTTAGCTGCTCCTTGATGTAACACAGGCACACGTGTGGTTTAGTCTCTGGGTGGTTTATGGCATCATAAACCAAAAATTCAAACTGGAAACAGAAAAACAGGACCCTACACAGTTCTTTCATTACCTTGCTCATGAGGGGGGTTCCCTGGTCTGTCAAAATCTTCTTTGGCAGGTCTGTCCTAGCAAAAATATGGACAAGTTCCTGGGCAATACTCTTAGCCAAAGAGTTCCTTAGGGGTACTGCTTCAGGGTATCTGGTCGCATAATCCATTACCACTAGAATATATGTGTGCTCTCGTGCAGACTTAAATAAAGGATGTACTAGGTCCATGGCAATTTGCTTGAACAGGATCTCTATTACCAGTAACAAGACTAGAGGACTTCAGAAGTGAGAAGAGAGAGCGGTTATCTGGCAAGTGGGACAGGTCCTACAATCATTCAGGATTTCCTGGTAACATCCCAGCCAATAGAATGTCTGTAATATTCTCTCCTGTTTTTCTCCTTCCCCAGATGTTCCCCCAAAACATGCGAATGGGCCATGTCAAGAACCCTCCGCCGGTATGGCCCTGGAACCAACAGGTGCTCCACTATGTCATCTCCCCTCGTGTAGTTACTCGATACAATAATTCGCTTTTGACTGCAAAGTGTGTGTACCTCATGTCAGCCCCAAGCTCTTGAGTAACACCATCAATCACAGACACATTTTAGGTTAAGATCCCACATTTGAGCAGTGTGCTTGCTCCTGCATGATTCACTGGTCACCCCTACCTTTCCCCCCAAGTTCAAGAACAGGCTGAAGTCCTGCTCAATTATCTCACGGTGCAGCAAGTCTCTGACTACCCCAACCTCATAAAATTCCATACCACGGCTCATTTTAATCAACACTCTGGCAACAAAGTAGCCTTTGGCTTTCCCGTGGATACAGCAGACGCCCACATGTTTTCCTGGGATCAACTGGTGGTGAAACGTGGCCCTTATCAGGGTCACTAAACTCACGGAGTCCAATATTCCTGTCACGAATACTCAGTTTATGGTCACGGGACATGACTATGGCCACTCAAATTCAAATTCAAATTCAAATTCAAATAAGCTTTATTGGCAGGACTAAATACACATTAGTTTTGCCAAAGCAAGTGTACCAAAGGGGGATAGGGATGTTGAGTAGGGGCAGATCCAGGGTGGGGCTATGGAAGTCCATGGCATAGGGAGGGGTGATGGGGGCGCAGGTCCAGAGTGGGGCTATAAAAGTCCATGGCATAGGTGGGGTGATGGGGGCAGATCCGGGGTGGGGGCTATAGAAGTCCATGGCATATCATAGTTCTCTTTCTCGCAGTCTATGACATTCGCTCACATACCGCGCTGCTATCTCCACTGCTCTCTTTCTTCCCCAGCAAGATATATGTTTTCTCTTCCTCCTTCATGGTGATGAAATCCGGGAAGAGATGTGAGAGTCTCCTGAAGTGAGTGTCCCTCACTGCTGAGTATTTGGAGCAGTGTAGCAGGAAGTGGGTTTCGTCCTCTATGGCCTCCTGGTCACAGTGTTGGAATAGTCTTTCCTCCCTGGGCTTGTAGCTCTGCCTGTGTCGGCCGGATTCGATGGCCAGACTGTGGGCGCTGAGTCTATACCAGCTCAGGATCTGGCGGTCTCTGGGGTCTGGGAGTTTCTCCAGGTATGGGGCCAGACTGCACTCTCCAGGCTGATAGTCCACACTGCAGGCTGGATAGGCATAATGCAAGCAGCACCTGCCTAGGTTACAATCCATCTGCTCTGAAGACATAGGACAATGGGTTGCTATGTGTCCAGGACTGTGACACAGACAGCAGATCAGGACTTTAGCAGCAGCGTTTGGTAGCCCCTCAGCGGCTACTGGAGAATTCGTACTTACCCCCGTGGTGGCTCTGTTACCCCTCTTCTGAGACTCGGGCTCCTGCTGGGTGTTAGGGGCCTGCAGAATGCACCTAATAGATATTAAGGAAAGGTGCGTTCGCAGCCCGGGGTCCACTGTGCAGGCAGAGCATGCTGCTAGTAGGATGGTGTAAATAGGCAGTATGAGCGAACTCTGTTATACCGCAGAGTCGCAGATGTAAACGCCGTAGCAATATATGGCGATATATAAGCGGACTCTGTTAATTCACGGAGCCGCTGTAACAAAGACTGTGTCCTGTTAGACTCACAGGTAACACAGATGACTGCTAAGCGGATTGCAGTCTGTGGTCATGCAATCAGAACACAAGCAATAATCTCCTCACCGAAGTAGCCTGTATTCTAATGGCGTTTTCAGCCGAGCCCTAAAAACATGCATACAATCTCCTCACCGGAGGTGCCGGTATTCTAGGGGCTTATTTCAGCCAGACCTAACCACATGCATACATGCCCACACTGGCGCAAGCACGTAACAAATTTGATACTAGCACGCCACCGTGCGGTCATGCCCACCTTTTATAGTAGCAGCTACAGGACCTTCCTGGAGGACCAATGAGAGTCGCTGCAGTACCCGACCATGTGACCCCTGATCTCCTTTTAGAGATCTTACCCTGAGCATGCTCAGAAGGGAGCACACAGGACTTAGTCCCAACTACGTCTGCTTGCCGCTGACCTGCACTGGTTACAATGGCAGGACCTGAGGAGGCAGCAGTCATCCTCTGCATAATATTTGACTGGGCGAGACGCTGGGACCGACATCTCTGCTGAGCAGACTCAACTGCGGCCGGAGACGGATGGGGGACCGCAGCGGGGATGGCTCGAGATTCCCCTTGTGCAGCAGTCGGATCTCATCCCTAACACTGGGTACCCCATTATGGAGATGTACCACCCCCCGGCTTCCTTAGGGATCTGTCGACCATCTGGTATTTTCTATCCACCAAGTCATTCCCATTTCGGGGATCTCCCTGGGCAACCCAGGTCTGCACCAGCCTTGGGAGGAAGTGAATAAGCCAGTCCATGACCACCCACTCGACCATATAGGCTGTAGTGAAGGACTCCGGCTGCATCCTTTTCTGGACCAAATGCAACAAGTCAAACATTTGTGAGCAGGGAGGTTAATCACCATAATACGCCCAGTGATGAACCCTTTGAGCTCGGAAAGACAGAGTGACCCCTGAGTGTGCCAATATCTCTGTTTTCATCTTGGCATATTCCTGGACATCATGTAATGTCAAATCATAATAGGCTTTCTGGGGCTCACCTGTCAAATACGGGGCCAGTACCTATGCCCACTGCTCTGGTGGTAGCTTCTCACACTCCACCACCCACTCGAACACAGTCAAAAATGCCTATACAGCTCTGGCAAAAATTAAGAGACCACGGCAAAATTTTCAGCTTGTTTGATTTTTCTCTTTATAGGTATATTTTTGAGTAAAATGCAAATTGCTCTTTTATTCTATAAACTACTGACATGTCTCCAAATTACCAAGCAATAAATTTTGTATTTATTTTCAGAAAATGAGAAATGGTCAAAATAACAAAAAAATGTAGTGCTTGCAGACCTCAAATAATCCTGAGAAAACAAGTTCATAATCATTTAGAAACAACAATACTAATGTTTTAACTCAGGTAGAGTTCAGAAATCAATATTTTGTGGAATAACCATGATTTTTACTCATAGCTTTCATGCGTCTTTGCATGCTTTCCACCAGTATTTAACACTGCTTTTGGGTGACATTATGCCACACCTCGTACAAAAATTAAGCAGTTCTTCTTTGTTTGATGGCTTGTGACTATCCATCTTCCTCTTGATTTCATTCCAGAGGTTTTCAATGGGATTCAGGTCTAGATATTGGGCTGGCCATGAAGGGATTTATGTGATGGTCCTTCATCCACACATTTATTTGCCCTAGGTGTGTGGTATGGCGCATTGTCCTGCTGGAAAAAACAGTCCTCAGAGTTGTGGAACAGTTCCGGAGCAGAAGGAATCAACTGTTTTCCAGGATAAACTTGTATGCAGTTTGATTCATACATCTTTCGTGAAGATTAACCTGCCTAATTACAGCCTTGCTGTAGCATCCCCAGATCATCACCAATCCTCCACCAAAATGTCACAGTGGGTGCAAGACACTGTGGTTTGTACGCCTCTCCTGGTCTCCATCTAACCATTAGACGACCAGGTTTTGGCAAAGCTGAAAATTAGACACATCAGAGAAGATTACCTTACTCCAGTCCTCTATGATCAAATCCTTTGCTTTTCATTGATGAAAAGCTTTTTTTCTAGCTTTACATGACTTGAGCTCTGCCTCTAGGAGCCTGTTACGAACTGTTCTTCAGTGCACTTCCCCCCAGCTCCCATTTGCCATTCCTTTTGTAGGTCAGTTGATGTCATCCTGCGGTTGCTAAGTGACATTCAAATAAGATTACGGTCATCCCGGTCAGAGGAGAATCATTTTCAACCTCTGCCGGTCTGTAGCTTTGTGTCCCCAATGTCTGCTGCTTGACCTTGTTGTAATGGACTACCATCTTAGAAATTTTAAGGATGGAGGCAACATGATGCTCACTGTATGCCTCTGCTAGTAAAGCCAGTATTGAGCCTTTATTTTCCTCACTCAAGACTTTTCAACTCTTTGGCATGGTTAAAAGTTATTTTTACATTCCTATTACTTTTGGGATATTACTAGCACTTGTTTTGCAATCCAGCTTGTCCTATTGCAAGAGGATTGTGAACACTACAGCAGTGTTTTTTATACTTTCCTTGGTTAAATAAAACTTGTTTCAGGTGATCACGTAATCAGATGCACTTAAGTAGAATGATGTGTACTCTGGTTGGAATTCAACTGACACTGGAATGGAATGGCTGTCAGACATGTAGAGATGCTGATTTTTACAAAACTGTACAGTGATCTCTTAATTTTTGCCAGAGCTGTATATGATCCCCTGGGATCATCTTTTGCATGGCTCGTCTTACCGCTTGACAGACGTAGAAGTAATCACCTTGATGTGGGGGAGGGGCCATTTCTCTTCTACAGACATCTCCCTGCAGGAGTTCCCTTTTGCCTTTGATGTTGTTGAATTTGCTGTATTAGGAGTTTATTAGTCTAATGCTGTACCTAGTTCTGCTGTTGTTGGCTGAGGATCAGGTGCTTGAGTGGCTCCTCCATTTTGTCCAACCACTGTTCCATCCCAGTAGTCACCTACACCCAGGACATACGGTTTATCCACCACTGCTACACATGTTACTGGAACGTTTCCCACATCCGAAACACCACTTGTGGAAGGTTGGCTCACTTAGCTGCTCCTTGAGGTAGACACAGGCACACGTGTGGTTAAGTCTCTGGGTGGTTTATTGCATCATAAAACAAAAACCCAAACTGGTAACAGGAAAACAGCCTGTCTAACTCAAATGAAAATAAAAAGTTCATATACAGTCCTGCCCATTCCTCTGGGACAACACCTATGGCAGCTCTCGCAGAAATTAGCAGTCAGGAGGCTTCCTTTCCTCCACTCACACAGAGAAATAAAACTAGCTGGACATTTAACTCCATCCAGTCACACCCTGGAGGTGGAGATATGGTGGGTAGGTGTCCCACACATCTCTGACATACCACCATAAAAACCATGCCCATATAGCGACTGGATTGCTCTCAGAACATATCATGCTGAAGAAAACACTTATGGCTTTCAAATCACGCAGGAAAGCAACCTTTGTGACACATATCTCACCTCATGTATGGCACCAGTGAGCCTGTCACACCATAAATAAATGTTTTTCTAGAAATAAAATAAACAAAAAAAAGTACACATATTTGTTATTGCTGGGTCCAGAACAACCTACCCTATAAAAAAGTCACACTAGTTAACCCCTTCAGTGAACACTATAAAAAATAATAATAATGAGTAGAGTTGAGCGAAACAGGTCGTTCATTTTCAAAAGTCGCCAATTTTCGCCAAATTCGGGTTTCATGAAACAAAACCCAACCGTGGAGTGAGTTCGGTCACGTGTTCGGCAACCATTTTGCTGGAGTCGGTTTTCCCCTACACTTTAAGCGCCTTTTCTCTTGCCAATGAGCAAGGACGCAGGCTGTGGGCAATGGGATGACATAGCCAGCGACCAGCATCATCTTAGAGAAGGGCATTGCAGCGATTGGCTGACTTTCAGTGGTGTCACAGTGCATATAAAATCCCTCAGCGCAGACCGCCATTTTACATCTTCTGCCGAACTCAGTGTAGGGGAAGGTTGCTGGCGGTGCATCTGAGCAGGGAGAGCGTTTGACAGGGCCAAAAAAAAAAAGTTACTTTCTGCTGATAGCGATTAGCTGTACAGTGACTGTGCAGTGAGAGGGGAGGATTTTGCTGTGTGCAGCAACGCTGGTTCTTAGGCTGCCTGCCTGCCAGTGATGCTGTAGAAATTGCTTGTGTGGAGCATCAGATTTGATTAGTAGGCTGCCTGCCTGTGATAAGGGGGCAATTAATTTGGTGGAGTAGCAGAGCTGCCTGCCAGTGACAGTGTACAAATTGCTTGTGTGGAGCATCACATCTGATTTGTAGGCTGCCTGACTGTGATAAGGGGCAATTATATTTTATTATATTTCCCCTTTTACTCCACATTGACTTGCATTGGGGTCGGATTTTCGACTCCGATGCGACCATTTTCATTGGTCGGCCGACTTCGCTCAACTCAACTTTTGAGAAAGTCGGGTTTCACGAAACCCGACTCGACCTGAAAAATGGGAAAGTCGCTCATCTCTAATAATGAGGCAAAAAACAATGCTTTATCATTATACCCCCGAGATAAAAGTGGAAAAAAACGTGATCAAAAAATGAATGTGGATAAAAATGTTATAGCTGAAAAATTAATATTGTCCTGCAAAAGTCAAGCCATCATACAGCTACATCAATTCAAAAATAAAAATGTTATAGCTCTCAGAATAAAGAAATGCAAAATTTTTTTTTCCAGAAAATAGATTTTATTATGTGAATGTACCAAAACATAAAAAAAATAAAAATGTAGTAACACTGCAATCGTACTGACCCCAAGAATAAAGCTGCCTTTTCAAAGGCATAAAAATTGCTGCTTTTTGTTCATGCTGCCTCTGAAAAATGAAAACGATCAAGAAATGTCATGCGCCCAAAAATGGTACCAATAAAAATGTCAACTCATTCTGCAAAAAAAAAACTCTCACATGATGCTGTCTGTAGAAATATGGAAACATATGATGATTCAAAAGCTTTTTTCTGGAATAAAAAAGTCTTTTAGTGTGTGACAGCAGCCAAACATAAAAACCCCATATAAATGTGGTAAAGCTGTATTCACACCAATCCAAAGAACAACATCATCTAAGCATCTATAGTGCACGAGGAATGGTGAAAAAAATAAATAAAACCACATTTTTCATCTGTTGATTTGTTCAATCTGTCTCCCAAAAATCTCAGTAATTTATCCTGATCTATGCTTACACAGAGGTTTCCATGTAAATCTTTGAAATACATGATTCAGATGGAATCCCCTGATGGAAGATTCCCTATATTGAGGCAAATGGAGGCACTGTGGATGCCGTCTGACTTGTGATCCGGCAGTGTCAGTCTGTTTAGGAGTGTATAAAGTGCCATTGGCCATTATTTTGTGCATTTCTGAAAAGAAGAATACCAGTGAACAGAGTCCAGACAGAGTCTATAGTTTCTCTGCTGCCTTATTATAGTGAGTGAATCTCTTAGGCTAGTTTCACACTAGCGTTTCACTGACCTGCGTCGGTCTGCGCATGGCCGCTGCTAAGCTCCGCCCCTTGCCATGCCTCCTCCCAGCCGCTCTGCCTATGGGCTCATGATGCTGCATGCGACCTGCGTACCCTATCTTTAGCATTGGGTATGCAGACCATGCGCAGGTATGCGGTGCGGCGCATGCGTCCTTTTGACGGTGCGCCGAGTGCACGAAAATGCAACACGGTGCATTTGGCACAGGTCGTTGCACCGTCAAAAGGACTCATGCGCTGGCAAATACATACCTGCGCACGGCCTGCATACCCAATGCTAAAGATAAGGTACGCAGGTCGCATGCAGCATCATGCGCCCATAGGCGGAGCAGCCGGAGGAGGCGTGGCCGGGGCGGAGCTTAGCGGCTGCCGTGCGCTGACCGACGCAGGTCAGTGAAACGCTAGTGTGAAACTAGTCTTAGAGGTATAGCATCATTCAGAGATTTAAATGGAAACCCGGATATAAGTTCTCTGTGTAGAGCGCAGGGTAAATGTGATCACAAATATTAGGTGAAATGTTCCTAACAAAAACTTCAAATCAATCCACAAAAAAAGCCCCCACTCAGGTCTGACATCTGTCAATATTAATATAGGGGCTTTCATCTTACTGGTAGCACAGAGGGTTTGGTAAAGTAAAATGGCTCATCGCTCCCCAATTTTTTTTTAGCAAATTCTACACACCCAAATCCAAATGCCTCCCTCCCTTCTGAGCCCCAGTGTGCCTAAACCACATTTTGCTTTAACTTGTTTAGCATTTCTGTAGCTATGAGAGCCTGCATAATTTACAGATGCATGTCTCCAGAAGCATGAGGTGGGCATAATTTACTGGTCACTACAACGTACTGGGGACTACAACATACTAGGGGCTACAACGGCAATTTTCACATCCTCTGCAGCTTATTTCTGGAAAAAACTGCATTTATATGTGTTTTTTTCCCAACCTATTGAGTACTTTGTGTGTTCCTGTAATAGCCCGTGGTGTGCGCATGCTTGCCCTGCTGTCCTGTGCCCTGGTCTGCTACCGGCATCTTCATGGGCATCCAGGCATGTCTGGGAGTCCTGGCTGCCATCCTTAGTTCCCGGCCATTCATGGACTTCCCTTGATTGCTGGGGACTTTGCAATCGGTGTGCATGTCTGAGTGGGCATGCGCCATTATGCCCAGGTTCTATTGGTCTTTCAGGACCGTGTGACCGTGGGTCCTGATAGTTAAAATGACAGCGGAAGCTGCTTTTTTCCTATCCTCCGATGAACCAGTAACATGCAAGATGCAAAACACATGTTGGGTTTGTTTATCCAACCTGGTGACTTTCTACCTCCTATCATGCGTATAAGTGCAATGTTTATGATATTTTTTTAATACTGCACTGGCATATGTGACAAAGAGGTGTTATGTAGGTCCACTCTGACACTCATTTTCAACTGTACTACACACTCTATTCAACAATGCAGTGTGTTTTTTTGTATAACTGCCTTTTCATGATAGGATGCTGATTTGCATATTGTCAATTGTTGCACTATACTTATTACCCGTTACCAGGGTACCGGGTTATTTGTCATCCTATTATCTTTCTACATGTTTTTGTATGTTATTTTAATTTTGCTCATTAATAAAATTTCCTCACATTTTTGCCATAATGCTTCGGTGTCCTGATTGCAATATATGACTGTTTGGAGTGGCAAACACTGAATAAAATTGATTAGCTGTGGATGTTTCAATATTAAGTGCCTCATGAATCTATTGCTATTAGTAGGCTGATGGGAGTAGTACTCTCTCATCAGCCGTTGCATGTGACCAGAGGTAACCTATTTACCGCTGGTCACAGCTGCTGGCTAATGCTGTCATCCGACAGCGTGAGAACCACAGCTCTCTGACTGATGGTAATGAACTTACTGCTGATCAGAGCCAGTGTTTAATGAGCTGTCATGCAGATGACAGCATGGCAAACAGTGGATATTAGGGCCACCCATTCATCTCAATGGGGTCCATGTTCAGGTTTGGATAGTGTTCTGCTGAACCTGCCGGACATGAACATCCACTGGCTCTCCTATCATTAGTCCTGGCTACTAGAAAGATGATGATGATGAGAAGGTGCAATCTTATTTGCTTTGGGATATCTTATGTGAGTTGATGATATCACTTCATCGGTCAAGTAGAAAAGAATTTTCACACCTGAGTTACTCACGCAAAGTCATCACCATACAATCAGAGCTTTAATGTGTTTTTGAGCTAGCTCTGACAACTGCAGCAGTGGATTAACCTGCTGACCACAGTAAAAAAATGTTTTCTCTCTCAGAGCGCTTAGATAAGCATTGGCCCCTTAATGTCCTAGAGCCATTACATCTTCTGGATCCCCTTGTGGGGGTCAGTGCCTGGGCCATCACAGATAACTGAAGCACAGTTTGCACTTCAGTTATTTTCCATCTCCAGAGTCACTGAGTAAGCCTCACTCTTTTGAAAAGTTGTCATGGTCAGTAGGGTCCTCTCTCACCTGTAGAGTGTAAACTTTTATTGACAGCAAGGTCTCTACTTTTTCTCCACGCTTTCCTCTTTCTCACCTGTAAAATGTAAGCTGTCATAATCAGCAAAGTTCTTGCTCTCTCTATTTTCTTTCTTCACATGTATTTTTCAAGCAATTACAAGCTTTCCAGTACAGATGTTTGCACAAATTTATTTGTAGCAAATCTTTTTTTTTTGGAAAATGCAGCAAAGTTGTTGAATTCATTTTTCGCTGATCTCTAATACAGATTCATGCATACGATATATTGATACTCTTTATAAGTACAGTACAGTCTATTGTAGCAGTACTGTAGTGTACTATAATACTATAGCGTAGTGCATAGATAGTGTCCCTAGCTATGAGAATGGGCTGATAACTCATCCAAATACCTACAAATAAAATACAGATTTTGGAAATAGAATTCCACCCAAAAAATGGTTTTAAAAAGGTTGCCCTTCAGTTTCATGAAAAGTACCCCAAAAAATGTTTCACATTATTCCTCTGCCAGAGGTTGACGAAGAAACAAAACCTATAAACCCATACAAATATTATATGTAATGTGGCAGCTATGGTGCATGGTGGGGATGTTTGGTGATAATCTGGCTACTTATATATAGTGCTTTATTAGCATTTATTTATAGAGTTAAATGGAGAATTCCTCATCATTATATGATGTATCTATAGCTAAACTGCTGCTTGCATTTGTTATTTTGATGAGTCCCCATGTAACACTTTTATTATTGCTTTTTTTAATCAAACAATTGCTTTTGTTTTCCTCCCAATTTCAGGTACTCTGTCCTAAGGGTGCTTTATATGGTGTTTATAAGTTTCTTCTTGACATCTGTGTTTTTAGTTTCCAGAAAGTATATTTAATTCGCAGGTGGCGGTATTAGACACGAGTACAATTGATCTCGGGAGCCGGCGTGCTGCAGTTTCTCTCATCCTACTGTCGGCCTTTACCTGCATCTGTCTGACTGGCACCCGGGGTGATTCAGTTATGCTTAAGGTACCGCTTGCAGTGTATGCATCCTGCTTTACAGTTTTTTGCAGTTATGCTTTTAATTATTCAGGAGGCCGCTTATGGCACAGTGATATGATAAACTTAGAGTAGGTACTGCCCCATATTAGAATGCCTTGTCGTGGGCGGGGTAGCTCAAAGAATTGATCAATTATTGCTAAATGTCTCAATTTTAAAAAACAGTTAGAATTTGTGCAGATGCACTTAAATTATTCCATGCTAATTACGTGCTGCGCTGGCTTCCTTCTTTTTTTTTTTCCTTGTATTGGTAAGTGGCTAACCACCACTGGTTGCCGTGCGCGCTGTGTTATGCATGCTATTTTATCTGTTTTTTTTCTTTCTTATAATTGACTTAGGCTGCTATACACATATACAGCAGCCCTGCCTGCCCAGCTATATATAATTGTGCACCTGTGCCTGTCCTGTCTCACTCTTATCTGTGGTTGCTGTTTGGCGATGTGAGTCAGATCTGACATGTCCATTCTTGGACTGGTCGGCTTTTATCTGCATCTGTCTGACTGCACCCGGGGTGATCAGTATGCTTAAGGTACCGCTTGCAGTGTATGCAGTCCTGCTTTACAGTTTTTGCAGTTATGCTTTAATTATTCAGGAGGCCGCTATGGCACAGTGATATGATAAACTAGAGTAGGTACTGCCCCATATGAGAATGCCTGTCGTGGCGGTGGTAGCTCAAAGAATTGATCAATTATTTGCTAAATGTCTCAATTTTAAAACAGTTAGAATTATGTGCAGATGCACTTAAATTATTCATGCTAATTAGTGCTGCGCTGGCTTCCTTCTTTTTTTTCCTGTATTGGTAAGTGGCTAACACCACTGGTTGCGTGCGCGCTGTGTTATGCATGCTATTTTATCTGTTTTTTTCTTTCTTATAATGACTTAGGCTGCTATACACATATACAGCAGCCCTGCCCTGCCCCAGGCTATATATAATTGTGCACCTGTGCCTGTGCCTGTCTCACTCTTTATCTGTGGTTGCTGGTTTGGCGATGTGGAGGTCAGATCTGACATGTCCATTCTTGGACCTGGTCGGCCTTTTACCTGCATCTGTCTGACTGGCACCCGGGGGTGATTCAGTTATGCTTAAGGTACCGCTTGCAGTGTATGCAGTCCTGCTTTACAGTTTTTTGCAGTTATGCTTTTAATTATTCAGGAGGCCGCTATGGCACAGTGATATGATAAACTTAGAGTAGGTACTGCCCCATATGAGAATGCCTTGTCGTGGCGGGGTAGCTCAAAGAATTGATCAATTATTTGCTAAATGTCTCAATTTTAAAAACAGTTAGAATTATGTGCAGATGCACTTAAATTATTCCATGCTAATTACGTGCTGCGCTGGCTTCCTTCTTTTTTTTTTCCTTGTATTGGTAAGTGGCTAACCACCACTGGTTGCCGTGCGCGCTGTGTTATGCATGCTATTTTATCTGTTTTTTTTCTTTCTTATAATTGACTTAGGCTGCTATACACATATACAGCAGCCCTGCCCTGCCCCAGGCTATATATAATTGTGCACCTGTGCCTGTGCCTGTCTCACTCTTTATCTGTGGTTGCTGGTTTGGCGGATGTGGAGGTCAGATCTGACATGTCCATTCTTGGACCTGGTCGGCCTTTTACCTGCATCTGTCTGACTGGCACCCGGGGGTGATTCAGTTATGCTTAAGGTACCGCTTGCAGTGTATGCAGTCCTGCTTTACAGTTTTTTGCAGTTATGCTTTTAATTATTCAGGAGGCCGCTATGGCACAGTGATATGATAAACTTAGAGTAGGTACTGCCCCATATGAGAATGCCTTGTCGTGGCGGGGTAGCTCAAAGAATTGATCAATTATTTGCTAAATGTCTCAATTTTAAAAAACAGTTAGAATTATGTGCAGATGCACTTAAATTATTCCATGCTAATTACGTGCTGCGCTGGCTTCCTTCTTTTTTTTTTCCTTGTATTGGTAAGTGGCTAACCACCACTGGTTGCCGTGCGCGCTGTGTTATGCATGCTATTTTATCTGTTTTTTTTCTTTCTTATAATTGACTTAGGCTGCTATACACATATACAGCAGCCCTGCCCTGCCCCAGGCTATATATAATTGTGCACCTGTGCCTGTGCCTGTCTCACTCTTTATCTGTGGTTGCTGGTTTGGCGGATGTGGAGGTCAGATCTGACATGTCCATTCTTGGACCTGGTCGGCCTTTTACCTGCATCTGTCTGACTGGCACCCGGGGTGATTCAGTTATGCTTAAGGTACCGCTTGCAGTGTATGCAGTCCTGCTTTACAGTTTTTTGCAGTTATGCTTTTAATTATTCAGGAGGCCGCTATGGCACAGTGATATGATAAACTTAGAGTAGGTACTGCCCCATATGAGAATGCCTTGTCGTGGCGGGGTAGCTCAAAGAATTGATCAATTATTTGCTAAATGTCTCAATTTTAAAAAACAGTTAGAATTATGTGCAGATGCACTTAAATTATTCCATGCTAATTACGTGCTGCGCTGGCTTCCTTCTTTTTTTTTTCCTTTATTGGTAAGTGGCTAACCACCACTGGTTGCCGTGCGCGCTGTTTATATGCATGCTATTTTATCGTTTTTTTTCTTTCTTATAATTGACTTAGGCTGCTATACACATATACAGCAGCCCTGCCCTGCCCCAGGCTATATATAATTGTGCACCTGTGCCTGTGCCTGTCTCACTCTTTATCTGTGGTTGCTGGTTTGGCGGATGTGGAGGTCAGATCTGACATGTCCATTCTTGGACCTGGTCGGCCTTTTACCTGCATCTGTCTGACTGGCACCCGGGGGTGATTCAGTTATGCTTAAGGTACCGCTTGCAGTGTATGCAGTCCTGCTTTACAGTTTTTTGCAGTTATGCTTTTAATTATTCAGGAGGCCGCTATGGCACAGTGATATGATAAACTTAGAGTAGGTACTGCCCCATATGAGAATGCCTTGTCGTGGCGGGGTAGCTCAAAGAATTGATCAATTATTTGCTAAATGTCTCAATTTTAAAAAACAGTTAGAATTATGTGCAGATGCACTTAAATTATTCCATGCTAATTACGTGCTGCGCTGGCTTCCTTCTTTTTTTTTTTTTTTTTTTCCAGAAAAATATTTAGAATTGAGTGTCCTCAGTGGTTGATGTGGTAATAACTCTGGAATGCATAAACGGATGCCAGTGATTCTGAGACAGGTTTTTTTCATGACATATTGTACTTCATGATATTGGTAAAATTTATTCGATATGACTTGTGTTTATTTATGAAGGAAAATGTAAATTTGGGAAACTTTAGCAATTTTCAAAATGTAATTTTTAGGCACTTAACACAGAGTCACACAAATTAGTTAATAAATAAAATTTCCCACGTCTACTTTACATCAGCACAATTTTTGAAACATATATATATATAATTTTGTTAGGAAGTTATAAGGATTAAAATGTAACCAGCGATTTCTAATTTTTTCGACAAAATTTACAAAACCATTTTTTTAGGGACTACATTACATTTGAATTGACTTTGAGGGGTCTATATGACAGAAAAACCCAAACACCATTCTAAATAAACCCTTCAGGTGTTTTCATGAATTTTTGGAATGTGGAAGGAAAAAATGAACATTTACACTGTTTCACAAAAAAATAACTTTAGACTCAATTTTTTTATTTTAACAAGGGTAGCAGGTATAAATGGAATCCAAAATCTGTTGTGTAATTTCTGCTGAGCATGCCTATACCTTATATGTGTGGGGAAAACCACAATTTGGGCTTATGGCAGAGCTTGGAAGGGAAGGAGCGCCATTTGACTTTTTGAATGCAAAATTTGTTGGAATAATGAGCAGATGACATGTTACGTTTGGAGTGCCCCTGATATGCCTAAATAGCGGAAAACCCCAAAAGTGACACCATTTTGGAAACTCATCTAGATGTGTGGTGAGCACCTTGAACTCCTAGATGCTTTACAGAAGTTTATAACATTTAGCAATAAAAATAAAAAAATCACATTTTTTCCCAAAAAAATATTTTAACCCCAAACTTTACATTTTCACAAGGATAACAAGAAGAATTACACCATACAATTTATTTTGCAAATATTTCTGAGTACACAGATACCCCATATGAGGGAGAAACTACTGTTTGGGTGCATGGCAGTGCTCAGAAGTGAATGAGAGCCATTTAATTTCAAATTGATTGCAACATTTTCTGGAATAATTAGTGGACTTAATGTCGCACTTGGAGAGACACTGATGTGCCTAAACAGTGTAAAAACCCCCATAAGTGACACCATTTTGGAAACTAAAACGCTCATTGAACTTATTTAGATGTGTGGTGAGCATATTGAACCCCCAAGTGCTTCACAGAAGTTTATAATATTTAGCCAAAAAAAATCTAATTTTTCCCACCTAAAATGTTTTTTAGCCCCAAATTTTGCATTTTCGCAAGGGTAGCAGGAAAAATTGCACTATACAACTTGTTCTGCAATTTCTCCTGAGTACACACATACCCAATATGTGAGGGAAAATTATAGTTTGGGCGCACAACAGGCGCATTTGATGTGCCTAAATGTGGACACTTCACAAGTGACACATTTTGAAAACTAGACATGGAATGTATCTAGATTTGTGGTGGGCACCTTGAATCCCCCAGTGTTTCACAGAAATTTATACTGTATAGCCTTGAAAATGAAAAAAATTACATTTTCACACAAAAAAATCTTATTCTAGCCCTAATTTTTTTATTTTCACAAAGTAACAGGAGAAAATGGAACATAAAATTTGTTGTGCAATTTCTCCTGAGTATGCTGATACCCGATATGTGGTTGAAAACTACTTTTGAGGCACAGTGTGTTAGGGTTCGAGTTCCCGCTGCTGCACAAGGGGAGTCTCGAACCAGTCCCACTGCGGTCCCCTATTCGTCTCAGGCCGCAGTGGAGCCTGCTCAGCAGAGACGTCGGTTCCTACGTCTTGCCCATTCCAGTACTGTGCAGAGACTTACTGCTGTCTCTCCTGGATCTGCTATTATAGCCAGTGCTGGAGCAGACGTCTTTGGGACGAAGTCCTGCGTTTCCCCTTCTGAGCATGCCCAGGGTAAGATCTCTCATTGGAGATCAGGGGTCACATGTTCAGGTACTGCAGAAGCTCCTATTGGTCCGCCAGGAAGGTCCTGAAACTGCATGTGTTTTGGAACAGTTTCTCATTGGTCCTTGTTTCTGGCAGGTCCTGTAGCTGTTGCTATAAAAGGGTGGCATGGCTGGGCCGCCATGCGCTAATATCAACCATTATATGCTTTGCGCCAGTGTGGTCATGTGTGTGTGTGTGGTTAGGGCCCGGCTGAAATAAGCCCCTAGAATACCGACTTAATCGGTGAGGAGTTTGGTATGCTAGCTGGTCAGGGTCGGTGTCCTAGATGCCCTAGATTACCGGCATAACCGGTGAGGAGTTTGATTGCCGTATTCAGGGTCTGGCGTTCAGACGCCATAGATTGCGGGTGACTCCCGCGAGGACATTAGCGCATGATCACGTTCTATGTTCGCTTAGCACTTAACTGTGTACCTGGGTGCCTGACAGGACACAGAACTTTTTCTCAGCGGCTCTGTGACGTAACAGGGTTCGCTTTCAACGCTAGACAGCGCCCTAGCGTGTTTATTTTGCGACTCAGTTGTGTTCAGTGAGTTCGCACACATCGCCATATAGCGCTGCGGCACTCCTTCTAGCGGCTCTGTGAAATAACAGAGTTCGCACATATTGCCACAGCGCATTGCGGTGTTTATTTTGGCGACTCTGCGGGATAACAGAGTTTGCGTCTTGCGCCATTTTACTAGCAGCAGGTTCTGCCTGCACGGTGGACCCCGGGCTGCGAACGCACCTATCTACCTCATATATTTGGTGCGTTCCGCAGACCCTAACACAGTGCAGAGCTCAAAAGGGAAGACGTGCCACATTAAAGTTCAAATTTTGCTGGACTGGTTTGAGAGTGCCATATGACATTGGCAGAGATCCTAAGGTGCCAGAACAGCAGAAACCCCCATATGAGACCCCATTTTACAAACTACACCTCTCAGTGAATTCATCTATGGATGTAGTGATCATATTGGCACCACAGGTGGGTCACAAAATGTTATACCACTGGGTTGTGAAAAAAAAAATTAAATTTTTATCACAAAAATGTTGTTTTAGCCCCAGACTTTAAATTTTCACATTGGGAAATGGGTAAAAATTGCATCAAAATGTGTCCCACAATTTCTGCTGAATGTGGCAATACCCCATCTGTAGCTGAACAGCACAGCTTAGTCACTCTGCGAGACTCAGGAGTGATGGAGCAGTATTTGCCTCATGGAGAGCAAATTTTCCTAGAGCCCCTAAGTGCTAGAAGAGCAGAATTCCACTACAAGTGACCCCATTTTGGAAATTATACCCCTTTTGGAATTTATCTACAGGTGAAGTGATGATTTTGACTCCATGGATGTTTTCGAGAAACACACTTAGATACATCGACCTTTCACAGGCACTCACTGTTAGGGTCTGCGGAACGCACCTAATAGATATTGTAGAGAGGTGCGTTCGCAGACCGGGGTCCACCGTGCAGGCAAAGCCCGCTGCTAGTAAGATGGCGTAAGTAGCGAACTCTGTTATCCCGCAGAGTCGCTAAAATAAACGCCGTAGTGCGCTGTGGCAGTTGATGCGAACTCTGTTAATCCCCAGAGCCGCTAATGGGAATGCCAGAGCGCTATATGGCGATAAGTGAAAACTCACTTAGCTTCAGTGAGCCGCAAAGTAAAACGCTAGGGCGCTGACCAGCGTTATAAAGCGAACCCTGTTGCGTCACAGAGCCGCTGAGAAAAAGACTGAGTCCTGTTAGACTCACAGGGAAAACAGATGACTGCTAAGCGGATTGCAGTCTGAGGTCATGCAGTCAGAACACAAGCAATAATCTCCTCACCGGAGTAGCCGGTATTCTAATGGCGTTTTCAGCCGAGCCCTGAACTCGTGCATACAATCTCCTCACCGGAGGTGCCGGTATTCTAGGGGCTTATTTCAGCCAGACCTAACCACATGCATACATGACCACATTTGCGCAAGCACGTAACAGATTTGATACTAGCGCATGGCGGCCCAGCCCAATAGGAAACTGCTCCAGAACACAAGTGGTTTCAGGGCCTTCCTGGCGGACCAATAGGAGCTGCTGCAGTACCTGAGCATGTGACCCCTGATCTCCAATGAGAGATCTTACGCTGGGCATGCTCAGAAGGGGAAACGCAGGACTTCGTCCTAAAGACGTCTGCTCCAGCACTGGTTATAATAGAAGATCCAGGAGACGCAGCAGCAAGTCTCTGCACAGCATTAGACCGGGCAAGACGCTGGGACCGTCATCTCTGCTGTGCAGGCTCCACTGCGGCCGGAGACGGATGGGGGACCGCAGTGGGAATGGCTCGAGATTCCCCTTGTGCAGCATTGGGAACTCGAACCGTAACACTCACTTTTATGATTTGAAACTAAAGGTACTGCCACACTACACGATCCCGCTAACGATCTCGTTAGCGTCGCTTACTAATGAGATCGCTAGCGGGATCGTTTACAATATCGCTAGTGTCGGCCACATTTAGCGATGTCGTTAAGGACGCTATCGCGGTTAGCGATCTCCTTAACGACTTTAGCGGTACAAAAGTACCGCTAAATCGCTAAAAAAGGTGCCACACTCAGCGATATATACTTACCCAGCGGGACGCCGACGATCAGAATAGGGTCCGGAACGATCAGGACGACGGACGAAATCACAGCAGGGGCCACGTCGTTGCTGCATGCCGCACACAACAACATCGCTAACGGGATCGCTAAATAGTGACTTTTTTAGCGATCCCGTTAGCAATGTTGTTTAGTGTGGCATACCCTTAAGAAGCTTTTCTTATCCAGTTCTTTTTTGGAAAATAATCTTTTGAATTAATTTTAAGTAGTATCATTTATCAATCGTATACCCCACAATTATCCTGTAATATGTTTCTCTATTTTCATCACTATGTGTGAACCTATGTATGCCTAATTTGCAACAATAAAGATGTATATCTTTGTACCGTGTTAGCCAGTAGATAGAAAAATATTTAGAGTTGAGAGTCCTCAGTGGTTGATACCTTTTAATGGCTAACTGAAAAGATGGTAACAAATTGCAAGCTTTCGAGACTACTCAGGTCTCTTCATCAGGCATAGACTAATACAACATCTGAAGAATCACATATTTATACACAAAATAGCACAGAAAAAATGCAATAGGTAGGACAAGTGACATGAGGCAGAATAGTCATTATGGCAGAGGGATGAGCATAAATATTGGAACAGTTCATAGTTAAGGAGTGTGAAAGTTTTATTACCCTCTGATTGGGGTCTGGTAATGTTTTGTGATGTTTTCACAGGGTATTTGGAGTAAATTCCTTAATTGATGTAGTAGGCGATAAATCCATGTGATAGGTTCATTCCAGCATTAAGAGTGTCAAAGGTCACCATCAATTTGTATTCGTAAATTCTTCTTTAGTCTCAGAGATGTGAAATTGCCTCTGAGTACAAGTATTTTCATATCTAGCAAGCTATGATCAGGGGAGCAAAAATGTTTTGCCACAGGTAGATCCATTCTTTTTTCTCTTATTGTGTGGCGATGAGAATTCATCCTTGTTCTCAGTTTTTGCCCGGTATCCCCCACATACAGACCCCCAGTTGGACATTTAGTACATATAATTAGGTACACCACATTAGATGTGATGCAGCTGAAAGTACCTGGTATCTTGTAGTCCCGATGGGAGTTGGGGATCTTTATCTTGTCCGTGGTCATTATAAATGGACAAGTTTTGCATTTCTTCTGGTTGCAAGGAGAGGTTCCTGCCGCTGTTGGGGAGGACAGGGAACTTCTGACAATGATGCTTCTTAGATTTGGGGGCTGCCTAAAACACAGTAGAGGGGGATCTGGAAATATGGATTGTAATCGGGCATCTTTTTGTAGTAAAGGTTGTAGTTTCCGTGCAGCTCCCCTTAGCACCTCCAGATTTGGATTGTAGGTGACCACTAGAGGCACCCGGTTATTTTCTTCTTTAGCTTTGTAATGTAGCAGGTGATTCCTTGATATTCTGGTGGCTCTTGTAATTTGGTTTTCAATTGTTCTTGGATGGTAGCCCTGATTTAAAAAGGTCTTTCTAAGGCGACCAAGGTGTTCATCTCTATCCATGGGGTTGGAACATATACGGTTGTATCTGATGGCTTGGCTGTAGACAATAGAGTTTTTTATGTGTTTTGGATGGAAACTGTCCCATTTAAGGTATGTTGGACGGTCGATTGGCTTCTGATACAGGGATGTCTCTATTTCATTGTTCTTTAGCTTAATGATGGTGTCCAAAAAGTTAATTTCAGTGCTGGAGTAGTTGAGTGTTAAGTTGATGGTGGGATGAAATTGATTGAACTGTTCATGGAACGTCTTTAGCTGTTGCTCAGACTCCGTCCAGATGATTAAGATATCATCAATGTAGCGGTAGTAGGCCCGAGGCCTGATGGGACATGAGAACAGAAAGTCGCTTTCAAGCTTGGCCATGAAAACCTGAGTAGTCTCGAAAGCTTGCAATTTGTTACCATCTTTTCAGTTAGCCATTAAAAGGTATCAACCACTGAGGACTCTCAACTCTAAATATTTTTCTATCTACTGGCTAACACGGTACAAAGATATACATCTTTACTGTATCAAAATGGAGGATACCAGAATGTACCGCATCTTTATGGAACTAAAACCACTTCTGAAGAAACGTGCACAAATGGACAGCGATATTTTTTTCTTATCTAAATGCAAAAAGGAGAATTTAATTCCCAAAGGACTCTGGATTACAAACCCAATTCTTCACACTTACAATACCCATTATGCAAAAAACCTTTGTCACAGGACGTCTGAGAGACTTAGGAACCATCTTTTGCATGTCTGCTACAGCATAAGGAGTAAAGTCCAAGGGCAATTTGAAAGCCTAAGGAAAACACTTACAGAAACCACAGAACAAAAATTACAACAATACTATAACAAACTACGGACCTTTCTGATTCATAACAAAGAAAAGAAACTACACAGATTGCGTCTCAATTCCGGACTCTATACAAACAGATCCAAAACAAAGCCAAAACCTGACAACTCTGACAACCACTCCATTCCAGACACAAAAGCATCTAACTGTGTCATCAATCTCTCGGATTACAAACCCAACAAGGTGGAATTGGCCGTGCTTTCTAGAGGACTCTCATTTTGTCCCACTAAGGCCCTGGATAAAACTGAACTCTGCAGTGATATGGAACATTTTTTCAGGAGACTGCGCCTGAGGGAATACTCAATGATACAGAAGATTCAGAAAACACTCGGACTGAAGGAAAAGGTATCCCAACAACCAAGAAGAGGTCAGACTGGACACCTCCTCCTGGACGCAACCCTCATTTGGATAAATATATAGACTCATTCAGATATTTGATAAAATCCACCATCATAGACACCAACAGGAGACAAGCATCCAACATCAGTGCCCAGGAGAGAAAGGCTATACAGTCTCTGAAAACCAACAAAGAAATCATCATTAAACCTGCTGACAAGGGAGGTGCAATAGTCATGATGAACACATCAGACTATATGAAGGAAGCAAACAGACAACTTACGGACACACGCTACTACAGAAAACTGGAGTCGGACCCTACACAGGACTATTACAAGGAACTAAGCAAGTTGGTATCTTGTCTGTCTGACAAATCCATAAGAGCCGATGACCTGATACCAGAGAGTCCAAGAACAGGGAAGTTCTACATGCTTCCCAAAATCCACAAAGCCGGAAATCCAGGAAGGCCGATTATTTCATGTGTGGACACCCTTACTGAGCAGGTATCTGGATGGGTAGAGGGCATTCTTAAACCCCTGGTAAAGGATACACCCAGCTACATTCAGGACACAACTGACCTACTGAATAAACTAGCAGCAATAGGTCCTCTACCAGAAGGAACCATCCTGGCCACCATGGATGTGGAATCCTTGTACTCTAATATCCCACACCAGGATGGATTAAATGCCTGCAAAGACTTCATGAAAAACACCGGGAATGATGCTGATTCTGTGGTGAAACTCACAAAATTCATCCTCACCCACAATTACTTTGAATTTGACAACAAGATCTATTTACAGGAGACTGGCACAGCTATGGGAAGTAAAATGGCTCCTCAGTATGCAAATCTTTTCATGGCCAAGCTTGAAAGCGACTTTCTGTCCTCATGTCCCATCAGGCCTCGGGCCTACTACCGCTACATTGATGATATCTTAATCATCTGGACGGAGTCTGAGCAACAGCTAAAGACGTTCCATGAACTGTTCAATCAATTTCATCCCACCATCAACTTAACACTCAACTACTCCAGCACTGAAATTAACTTTTTGGACACCATCATTAAGCTAAAGAACAATGAAATAGAGACATCCCTGTATCAGAAGCCAATCGACCGTCCAACATACCTTAAATGGGACAGTTTCCATCCAAAACACATAAAAAACTCTATTGTCTACAGCCAAGCCATCAGATACAACCATATATGTTCCAACCCCATGGATAGAGATGAACACCTTGGTCGCCTTAGAAAGACCTTTTTAAATCAGGGCTACCATCCAAGAACAATTGAAAACCAAATTACAAGAGCCACCAGAATATCAAGGAATCACCTGCTACATTACAAAGCTAAAGAAGAAAATAACCGGGTGCCTCTAGTGGTCACCTACAATTCCAAATCTGGAGGTGCTAAGGGGAGCTATGGGGAGCTGCACGGAAACTACAACCTTTACTACAAAAAGATGCCCGATTACAATCCTATTTCCAGATCCCCCTCTACTGTGTTTTAGGCAGCCCCCAAATCTAAGAAGCATCATTGTCAGAAGTTCCCTGTCCTCCCCAACAGCGGCAGGAACCTCTCCTTGCAACCAGAAGAAATGCAAAACTTGTCCATTTATAATGACCACGGACAAGATAAAGATCCCCAACTCCCATCGGGACTACAAGATACCAGATGCTTTCAGCTGCATCACATCTAATGTGGTGTACCTAATTATATGTACTAAATGTCCAATTGGGGGTCTGTATGTGGGGGATACCGGGCAAAAACTGAGAACAAGGATGAATTCTCATCGCCACACAATAAGAGAAAAAAGAATGGATCTACCTGTGGCAAAACATTTTTGCTCCCCTGATCATAGCTTGCTAGATATGAAAATACTTGTACTCAGAGGCAATTTCACATCTCTGAGACAAAGAAGAATTTACGAATACAAATTGATGGTGACCTTTGACACTCTTAATGCTGGAATGAACCTATCACATGGATTTATGGCCTACTACATCAATTAAGGAATTTACTCCAAATACCCTGTGAAAACATCACAAAACATTACCAGACCCCAATCAGAGGGTAATAAAACTTTCACACTCCTTATCTATGAACTGTTCCAATATTTATGCTCATCCCTCTGCCATAATGACTATTCTGCCTCACGTCACTTGTCCTACCTATTGCATTTTTTCTGTGCTATTTTGTGTATAAATATGTGATTTTTCAGATGTTGTATTAGTCTATGCCTGATGAAGAGACCTGAGTAGTCTCGAAAGCTTGCAATTTGTTACCATCTTTTCAGTTAGCCATTAAAAGGTATCAACCACTGAGGACTCTCAACTCTAAATATTTTTCTAATTTGCAACAAGGCGTTTGTGTTATGTTGCATTTTTGTGCAAAGTGGGATAAAAAAAAGAAACAAATAATTAAAATATGTAAAATAGTTAATATTTTGCAACTGTTTCAGTAGTCAAATGTAAGAATCGTATTTGCCAAAACAATACTGCTGGCTGTTGCAGTAAATTACTTACCATCCATTTACTTAACAAAGTAACACTCTGTTTAGGTTCTTTTAGTTACAGAGGATAATCGTGGTTAAAAAAAAAATAAATAGTAATTTCAAAATATACAAGATAAAAGAACAGGGCTCCATCCAGGTGTAGTAGTTAAAAGAAAAACTTTAATCCGCCATGATAAAAAACGACGTTTCGACTACCAATAGGTCTTTTCCATTTTGTCTTTTTAGCTTGCCTCCACGTATCATTTGTTGATGTTACATGTTTCATCTTAGGCAAAAGGAATTCACTTGTTTCAACTGTACATTTGAAAACAAGTTATCATAGAAAACTGAGACATTTAATAAAGCAGGTCTGTTTGGCCTACTTGTTTAAATTATCAAACTGGAAACACATACATGACACACTAATGGAAATTGGTGTTGCATTAGCCTTTTTAGTCAAAGCGTGAACTCTGCCAAGCATTTGTGGCTTATTCCATAGTTTTCCAAGGTTGGTTAGGTGTGGATGTAACAAATCTTTATAAAGATAATAAACATTATATTTGTGTCCAAAATGTATGTTATACCAAAATATGGCACTTGCAATGGACATGGTAGCATAATATAAAAAAACTGCCCCCACCAAGACAAAAAACTTGAAATGCGCTAGCAGCATCACCACTGACATTTCTGCCAGCAATCATCCCAGCATTAGTAGCCTCTGAAAGTGGAAGATACTGTAGTCTCTGAAAGTGACATTATCAGCTTCAGTCATTGTTTGGTTTAGTCCACCCTTAGCCCCCTAACTCACAGGACTCCGGGGCCTATGGAAGATACTTCCCCAGAAAGTGTTCCACTCGATTTATTGGAAGAGTTGAACAAAAAATGTCAGGATAGAAGAGATGGAGAACTCAGTTCTAATGCCAAGCTGTGTTGCTGGGAACCATAATGGTGAAAGCCATTTTAGAATATTCACACTAAGAAAATTGCAAACTGTTTAAAGTTTCTATGTTCAGCAACTTACCCAAATTTTGACACAAATTCAATTCACATCAAATTAATTTGTTCATTTTACTGGCCATTAAATGATACAAGGAATATTTGTTTCAGACCTATAGTCATAAGTTCTACTCCATTTAAATTTGAAAGAACAGGTGTAACTTAAGAATTATTAATAATTAGCACACAGTAACCATTGCTCAATCACAAGTGTATTATGTTTTCACTTGTCACTTATATAAAGCCACTAGATACAGGAACCATTAATGACATTATATATCCAGAACATCATAATACATATTACACTAGCTTGGCCCGTGTGAAATTTTCGCACATTGGTTGTCGGGGGTGCAGGCAATTTCAGAAAAAGCAAGCTGGTCAAGTGTAACTGTATTTCATGAGATGATGAACACAGACAGGTATTTATATATGAATATTGGTAATACAATAAATTGGTTTGATAAGTAGAGGCCAAAGAATGTCTTCCGGTTAAGGTGCCACCTACAGGTCATTGTTTCTTTCTGCAGGTTTATGAAAATGAATATTTAAACTGTATTTAGTGATTAAATTGAGAATGTGTGGTTTGTTTGGCTCTTTTCTTGCTTAAGGGGGCAAGTTTACCTTTCAAACGGTGTATCATTTGTGTGTGTGGGGCAAAGTAATCAGCAAAAAAGCAGTGCATGTTTACAAATGTGTTTGCATATGTGACTCATCATTTGTGTGTGTAGGGCGAAGTAATCAGCGAAAAAGCAGTGCATGCTTACAAATGTGTTTGTATATGTGACTCACCTGAAGTGAAATGTATAATTCTCCAATGCACCTGAAATAGGCTGGGCAAGCACTTGGGCAAGCTGGAAAGACCCCAAGGCAAATGTTTGGATTTTGTTTGTGATGTCTGTAAGCAGCTTTCTGGTAGTGTGCTTTGGGGTAGTGTGCTGCCACCTGCAGGTCATTTGACCTTTCAAATGGTGTATCATTTGTTTGTGTGGGTGGAGTATGAATGGAGCAAGTGTGCAATTCAATAGGCTGTGCATGTTTACAAATGTGTTTGCATATGTGACTCACCTACAGTGAAGTGAGCAATCCTCCAATTTGGCTGACGTAGGCTGGGCAAGTGGTTCGGCAAGCTGGAAAGTCCCAGAGGCAAATGTTTGGATTTGATTGTGATGTCTGTAAGCAGCTTTGTGGTAGTGTGCTTTGGGGTAGTGTGGTGCCACCTGCAGGTCATTTTTCCTTACTGCAGCTTTATGAAAATTAATGTTTAAACTGTATTTTGTGATCAAATCGTGGATGTGTGGTTTGTTTGGCTATTTTCTTGTTGAAGGGGGCAAGTTTACCTTTCAAATGGTGTATCATTTGTGTGTGTGGGTGCATTATGAACGGAGATACAAAGTAATCACCGAAAAAGTGTTTAGAAATAGAATAGATTGGGCCAGATGCCTCAGAATACTAGGGTAAAATTGCTTAAAGCACCAAACAAAATTTTCTCAACTCAAAGTTGCAAAGACAACTGCTGTTTTTGACAGTTTAGGAAAAGTGGACAAGGTCAGCCAATACAGGACATGGAAAGAGTGCCTGACATATTTTTCATAAAATACGCCACAAAAGTGACATAATTTTTAACAAAATACACTCTAATCTAGACTGGAGTAGCATTCATGGCGGTGGTGCATGGCAATTAAAGATGCACCAAATTCATTAAGAGATACATGCCTCTTAATGAATTTGGTGTATATCTTATTTGAGCACATAGTTTATCAAGAATGGCATGAAAAACACCAACCTTGATTAATGAGGGGCAGAATATTTTAAAATAGAAGCACACACAACGTTTGATTTTTTTGGTATATTTAGAGGCAATAAAGCAAGATATAAAAGTATATTTTCCAAAATTTCCCATTTCACAATATTTTTCTAAATATTTTATAACATACGTGCTTGGCTAATGTTTCAATACAATGATATTGTAAGACATTCTGCTACGAATACAATCAAAAGTAACATTTTTGATACATTATGATTCAAATAGTCTAACAAATTATTGCTATAAAAATGAATACAATGGCTCTTTCATTTGTTATTGGGAAAATGTTTCAAAGTCTTATTAAACAGTAGCAAAAGTGACTCTTATCTCTCCCTTATCTTGTGTTCTGCATCTTTCAATTAATCACTATAAATTATACATTATCTATTCATTTAATAAAATTTTAAATTGTTGCAACTCTTCAAAAGGGTTCCAAGATACTTTACTATAAATGTTTTGCAATGATTTAAAAAAATCTTCTAATGAAGTAACTGTTCTTCCATCTGTGGCTTTAACTGTCTTCTAAAGATGAGTGCTTTTATATTGTTTTATTCTTGATCCATCATTTAATATTTTCATCTCTTCACTAAAGTGCTCCTTGGTGCTGCTTATCATAATCCTTAAGCTTTTACAAGAATTATTTGCTACATACAGGCAGTTCTCATTTCATTGCATTTTTCATAATTTCATAATGGACCTCTAAAGCATCTTGTAGTTTGTTTTGGATGTTTGTATATTGTCAGTTTTTTCTGTGTGTGTGGGTGTGTGTGTGTATTTTTTTGTAATGGCAAGTATCTATTATTCTGTGTTTCTGACAATCTGAATAATACTTATACTGTATATGCCAATTTAAATGGCCATATTAGGAGTGCATGGTCTATATATTTGGTCCTTAAAAATAAAAGTGAATTTTCATTAATGCAAAATCGTCTATGGGTTTGCAAAGTTTTAAAGAGTAGTGTACTCATAGCTTACAACTGTCCCTGATACAGTGGGACAGTCCAAGATTTTGCTCTATGCCCTGCTGTCCTAGGCAATCAGATGAATATCTTGCAGTGTAACTTGGTTCCTGGCCTCTATGACCTTTCTTGCAACTCCTCTTTTTATCCAGAATAGTGCTATGCAATATGAGAACATCACTGACTTAATCAGCTCATGCTACACAGTACCATTTTGACCACAGTTCTACTTGGCCACAGCATCTTCAGGTCTGGTGACACCCTCTTATGTTCTTCCTTTTGATCCTCCACTAAGTCCCATTTCATGCCTGCTTCCTTATTTAGATATTGGCTTTGATGTCTACTATAAACACACAGGGACATCAAGGAGTAGACAGAAGTGCTATATCACTGCTTCTTTCATATTGTATCTTTGGGAGGAACATAGCGCTCAGTGAGTGTTGTTTAGAGAAAAGAACACTGTGCATTGCCAATGCTTCTATTAGACCAAGTGTTCACAAGATTACCGGGTATCTACCTGACATATCACTCTGTTTTCCTGCAACTGGGTCACCTAGGGAACCCCAAGAACAGTGAAAAATGTGTGTTTATATATATACAGGGCTGCCACCAGAAGTTACAGGGCCCAATACTGGCAAATTTTTCGGGCCCCCTTGAGACTCCGCCCAGGCTCCACACTAGCTGCGTCTCCATGTCTCGAACTTTCCTCAGTCCCACAACCCAAAATCTGAAAAACTCCACTTCTGCAACACGTACTTACCAATCACACATTAACAGTTCCCATTGACCACAATATCACATACATCGCTCTTGTCAACTGCACCTCAAAAACATTTCTAGAATTTGACCCTTTCTTACGATAGCTAGTGTCCTGTGTGGCTGTGAAATCAACATTCTAGCATTTGTTTTTTGTGGCATTACTGAGGTCAAGCAATTGAGCAGCATTTTTACAACTTCTGTTACTGGACGGACTATTCCACTCCCTTTCTTTGGCAGCCACACAGTGGTACACCTTCTAGATGAGAACCAGAAAGAGCATGTGCTCCAGTGGATGGCAAGCGCTACATCAAGTGACTTTTCCTCCTCCGCCTCCATCTTAACATCATAAACATTGCAATCCTCTGACGTAGCATCCCAATCACCCTTGTTTCCCCCATATCACACATTTCCAAATGCAAAACAGACTGTGGAGAACCAAGAATGGGTCATTCTGCAGTGCTGTGCTGTGTGAGGTATTTTTTGAGACTGTAAAGCAGGGGTGGGGTACCTTTTTCCAGCCGGAGGCCATTTGGAAATTTCTACCATCATTCGGGGGCCACACAAAAATGATCACCTTGAAAATTAGCCCGGTATAATTAGTCAAACAATTAATTACAGTAGCTCACCCTTAATGTGATGGTTAGACCTGCTTGTCTTTGGTGCAGCTGTTGATGTTAGGTGATACTGATGTGGAAGGGATAACAATATCTCAAATTTCCAGACTGTCGTGTATCAGGCGGGTGCCATAGGAGGTTGGTTTACAGCGATTTAGGGGGCTCATGGTACCAGACAAACTGTTAGTGAAGGTACAGCCAAGAAACAAATGGAGGAGGATGATGAGGAAGAGGTGATGGACTTGCAACTATCAGGAGATGAAGAGGATAGTAATCCCCTCTCTGTTGTCGATGGTTGGTGGGGGGTGAGACGGAGGAAGCAACTTTGAGTGTTACCTCACCATCAACATACCATGGACTTGGACCTCATGGATTCATCTGACACATCAGTCCCTTTTGCTGCACATGAATAACATGATGCCCTTGTTCTTAAGTTTAGAAACAATGCAGACTACTGGGTTGTCACTCTGTTAGACCTATGGGATAAGAGTAAATTTGGCCAGATGCTTCCCCCCTGTAAAAATAGGCGTGCATGCTGGAGAGTCGAAACACGCTTGTAGATGATTTAATCTTAACAGTGGTTTTCCCCAAGACAGCAGTGAGGCACAGAGGGGGCATTGCAGTTCTAGGCGTCCAACCCCAGAAACTTCCAGGCGTCATCATAAAAACATTAGCAGGAGCAGTGCAAACACAATTTCTGTGAGTCGATTCACACAAATTTTAGACTAGCAAGTGCATCAGCAGAACAGTATACATGTCTGACATGTTGTGAACTACTGGAGAGGATGGTACAGGAGTATCTGAAGCTCAATATCAATGCCATTGTGGGGTTTGGACCCTTTTGCATTTTGATCTTCAAAAATGGAAGAGTGGCCTGAGCTTGAGTGTCATGCCTTGGAGGTTTTGTCAGGCCCGGCAGCCAGCTGTTTCTCAGAACGTGTCTTCAGGGCAGCTAATGGTGTCCTGATGGATATGTGCATCCTGTTTTCCCCTGAAAGTGTATACCACCTAACTTTCAACAAAATGAACAAAATGATCTCCAATGATTTTTGCACCCAGGTCGCAGACTAAGCAGAGTAGGTGATGGTGTTGTTTTTAGTGTAATTCATTAATCTTGAGTCATTGCAGTCTGTCACACCTTTGTCATGTCTTCTGTGATTGCTGTTGCTACTGCTGCTGATGTTAAATTTTTTTTAAATGTGGAGACTCCAAGTTGGGTGTCCATCTGGTAGGTTGCCTGTAGTAGAAGGTGTCAGAGGTCTATTATGCTGTTTATACTCTGAGAAAATTGATGCCACTTTAGGGGTGTGTGACAGTAATGTTTTTAAATGTGTAGACTTCAAATTGGGTCTCCATTAGAGTTGAGCGACACAGGTCGGTCAGATTCAAAAGTCGGCGACTTTAGCCAAAGTCGAGTTTCGTCAACCGAAACATGACCATAGCGTGAGGTCGGCCATGCGGTCGTCGAAACGAGCGCCAAAGTCGTGTTTCTCAGAATGCTTGCAGGTGCCTTTTGTCAGTCAATGAGCAAGGACGTACACTGTGGGGAAAGAGATGACATGTGCAGCGTCCACCACCATCGTAGAAAAGGGCATTTCAGTGATTGGCTTGCTTTAGGGGGCATCATAGTGTCTATAAAAGCCCTGAGTGCCGACCTCCATTATACTTCTGCTGATATTAACAATAGGGAGAGGTTGCTGTTTATCAGTAGGGAGAGAGTAAGGACTGTAAAGAGAAGTTCTTATGTGCTTGTGCTGATAGCAATTGCGCTGTACAGTTAATGTGCAGTGACAGGGGAGAATTTTCTTGTGTGCAGCAGCTCTGGTTCTTAGGCTGCCTGATAGCTGTATTGCTGTGTGTACACTGCTGTGCAAACTGCTTTTTACACAGCACTAATACTTTTATTCTTTTTTTCTGCACAGTTACCGAGCGTTCATTTTTTCCCACACCATATAGAGCTGTACGCTCCTCACACACTTCTCTGCACCGGCTGGTATCACGGACAAATACATGCTGACTATCTGTGTGTGACTCCGGAAATAAATAGGGAGATTTAAATTTTCTCCTACACCATATACAGCTGTACGCTTCTCATACAGTACCGTATATCTGCTCTTTGTATTACGGTCAAATCCATACTGAGTGAGCGTCTGTGTGTGTCTCTGGAAATATATACAGAGATTAAAATTTTCCCCAAAACCGTATACAGCTGTCTGCTTCTGATACAGTACCGTATGCTTGTTCTTTGTATTACGGTCAAATCCATACTGAGTGAGCGTCTGTTTGTGACTCCGGAAATATATACTGAGATTTCAATTATCCCCTACACTGTATACAGCTGTCCGCTTCTGATACAGTACCGTATATCTGCTGGTATTATGGTCAAATCCATGCTGAGTGAGCGTCTGTGTCTGACTCCGGAAATATATACGGAGATTGAAATTTTCCTCTACATCGTATACAGCTGTACGCTCCTCATACAGTACCATATATCTGCTGGTATTTTTGGTACATTTTCCCAAACATGAGGAAATATGGTGGAAGAGGCCGCGGATGTGGGCAGGGGGGCAACTGGTACTGATGGTGGTGGAGGTATATCTGCTGGTAGTGACAAAAACACAATAGCACCTAAGGCAGAAGTTGTTGAGCCTGCATCATCGTCTGGCTCCAGAAGGCCTGGAAGGCTCCCTTTTCTGGGAGTAGGTAAACCGCTTTTAAAGCCAGAGCATCAGGAACAGGCTTTGGCTTACATTGCTGAAACAGCCTCAAGCTCTATCGCCTCCTCTTCTGAAGTTTCAAAAAACTGCAAGCACTGAGTCATCAGTGCAGGCTCCTGGTCGGAAACAACACCTTTCCTTGTGTCCTTCACCCCCAACAAAAGTGAAAGATGTGGCAGGCCACACTTCAGATTACTCCATGGAGCTCTTTTCACATACCATGCATAATTTATCAAGTGAAATCCTGAATTCCCCAGTCCAAGATGAATATGACATGGAGTGCACTGATGCACAGCCACTGCTATATGATTCTGATGGTACATTCACCCAGAGCACAGCATTGCCCTCGCAGTCTACTGAGCCAGATTCTGACCCTGATGATACTCAGGTGCCCCTTCCCGCATACTATACCACCTTACACGGTGACTCAGAGGAAGTAGACAAAGATTGTAAAAAGCTGGCACCACCTCAAATATTAATGTAGTTGGGATCACTCCTTGCATGTGAGAGAATACTACAAGAACAAAAGCCAGACACATGCAAATCAGTGGGGATCACCAAAAAAAATCAATCACAAAGGAATGTATATAGTATAACAATTTATTGAAGTACAAGAAAAGGAAAAACACACCTAATTAAAAACAGTTAAAAAACACTCATGGTGTAAAGAAAGTCCACCAAAATCAAGAGTAAAATACTCTAAATATTCATATGCCAATCTTAATACATAACAGTAAAGGATAACACCCAACCAAAAATTAGCTGTGTACCTAAACTCCTGTTGTCAACATCATTATATACATGGTGAAAGGAGAATGATAAATTGCCCTAAAATGCCTAAACAGTGAAAAACCCCCACAATTGACACCATTTTGGAGACTAGACCCCTTAAGGAAATTATCTAGATGTGTTGTGAACACTCTGAACCCCCAAGTGCTTCACAGAAGATTATAACGCAGAGCCATGAAAATAAAAAATCATATTTTTCCTCAAAAAATAATTTTTTAGCCCCATATTTTTTATTTTCACAATCGTTACCGGAGAAATTGGACCCCATAAGTTGTTGTCCAGTTTGTCCTGAGTATGCTGGTACCCTATATGTGGGGGGAACCACTGTTTGGGCACACGTCAGGGCACAGAAGTGAATTAGTGACGCTTTGAAATGCCGACTTGATGGAATGGTCTGCGGGAGTCATGTTACGTTTGCAGAGCCCCTGATGTGCCTAAACAGTAGAAACTCCCCACAAGTGACCCCATTTTGGAAATGAGATACCCCAAGGAACTCATTTAGATGTGTGATGAGCACTTTGAATCTCCAAGGGCTTCACTTAAGTTTATAACGCCCGGGCATGAAAATAAAAAAATCATATTTTTTCCACAAACATGATCTTTTAGTCCCCTATTTTTTTATTTTCCCAAGGGTAACAGGAGAAATTAGGCCCCAAAAGTTGTTGTCCAATTTGTCCTGAGTACGCTGATATCCCATATGTTGGAGAAAACTACTGTATGGGCACACTTTGGAGCTCGACAGTGAAGCAGTGAACGTTTTGAAATGCAGACTTGATGGAATGGTCTGCGGGCATCATGTTACGTTTGCAGAACCCCTGATGTGCCTTAACTGTGGAAACCCCCCACGTGACTCCATTTTGGAAACTAGACCACCCAAAGAACTTATCTAGATGTGTAGTGAGCACTTTGAACACCCAAGTGCTTCACAGAAGTTTATAACCCAAAGCCATGAAAAAAAAATCATTTTTTGCTCAAAAAATGATTATTTAGCCTGCAATTTTTTATTTTTATAGTCTAACATGAGAAATTGGACCCCAAAAGTTGTTGTCCTGTTTGTCCTGAGTACGCTGGTACCCCATATGTGGGGGGAACCATTGTTTGGGCACACGTCGGGGCTTAGAAGGGAAATGCCGACTTGATGGAATGGTCTGCGGGCGTCATATTACGTTTGCAGAGCCCCTGACGTGCCTAAACAGTAGAAACTCCCCACAAGTGACAGCATTTTGGAAACTAGATACCCCAAGGAACTCATCTAGATGTGTAGTGAGCACTTTGAATCTCCAAGTTCTTCACAGAAGTTTAGAACGTAGAGCCGTGAAAATAAAAAATCAGTTTTTTTCCACAAAAATAATTTTTTGTCCCCAATTTTTTATTATCCCAAGGGTAACAGGAAATATTAGACCCCCAAAGTTGTTGTGCAATTTTTCATGAGTACGCTGATAGCCTATATGTGGGGGTAAACCACTGTTTGGGCACACGTCAGGGCTCGGAATAGAGGGAGCACTGTTTGATTTTTTGAACGCAAAATTGGCTGGAATAAATGGTGGTGCCATGTTGCGTTTGGAGACCCCCTGATGTGCGTAAACAGTGGAAACCCCTCAATTCTAACTTCAACCCTAATCCCAACACACCCCTAACCCTAATCCCAACCCTAACCATAACCCTAACCCCAGCACACCCCTAACCCTAATCCCAACCCTAACCATAACCCTAACCACAAGCCTAACCCAAATCTCAACCCTAACCCCAACACACCCCTAACCCTAATCCCAACTCTAATCCTAACCACAAGGCTAACCCTAATTCCAACCCTAACTCTAATTCCAACCTTAACCCTAATTCCAACCCTACCTCTAATTCCAACCTTAACCCTAATTCCAACCCTAATCCTAATTCTAACCCTAACCCTAATGCTAACCCTAACCCTAATTCTAACCCTAACCCTAATGCTAACCCTAATGGAAAAATAAAAAATATTTTCTTTATTTTATTATTTGTCCCTACCTATGGGGGTGATAAAGGGGGCGTTTATTTACTTTTTTTTATTTTGATCACTGTGAGAGTTTATCACAGTGATCAAAACAAATGAATGGAATCTGCCGGCCGGCGGGCGCACAGCGCATGCGCCCGCCATTTTGTAAGATGGTGGTGCCCATGAAGAGTCCGGGAGGGACACCGGGATGGACACAGGGACATCGCAGGTCCCGGTGAGGTGGAGGTGGTTCGGAAGGCGGGGGGAAACATAGGGAAGGGGGAGAGGAGCAGATAGTGATGGCAGCTCCCGATCACTGCCATCAATCGGTGGCGGGGGCCGATCGCCCCTGTCACTTGATGTGGGGGGGTCGGATCTCCATCTCCAGCCATGGCAGATGCTATTGCAGCATTGGCCATGGCTGGATTGTAATATTTCATCAGATTTCATTGGTGAAATATTACAAATCGCTCTGATTGGCTGTTTCACTTTTAACAGCCAATCAGAGTGATCGTAGCCATGGCGGGGGCTAAGCCAACCCCCTGTGGTGAAGTACAAAGGGTCTTGTGCCTGCGGGTCGGGTGACCTTTCAGTGACCCTGGTCACTCGATCCGCAGGAACGTGATTTATACCATGGCACCTACGTAGGCATCACAGGTCGGAAAGGCACAGGTTTTTATGACGCCTACATAGGCGTCATAGGTCGGGAAAGGGTTAAGGTGTCGTGTATACTTTTGGTTTGGCCTCCCTTTGAATTTGAAGGGGTTCGGATACGTTTGTCGAACCGTTCAGTGAACATTTTCGGCAAACATCTAAACGTTTAGTGAATCGAACCAAAGCAAACTTTCAAAGGTTGATCTTCTCTACTCACTAAAGTCTGTATAATTGTGGGTATGTCTGTTTAGAAACAGGGTTCAGCTTTGTTTAACATGATCAAAAATAGGAGAACAAACAGGAGTTTTTTGTGCAAAAAAATCATGAAAAAGTTTATTAAACATGACAAACGAATTAGACTAGCACGATAAAGTACACAATGTGTGTTTAAAAGGACACCAAAAAACAGGATGGCAATATGACACATATAGTACAAAAAATTCAAAGTACAAGTATAGATTTTTTGTATGGCGGTAGCTAAGGGAGAATTTCAACAGCAACGACCAAATTGGTAACAATAGTATTCATTCAATAACTAAACAATACATGATCTTACAGTCATTAAGGTTTGCTGAAGTGACATAAACCGCATCCCCATTATATATGGTAAGAATCAAATGAGTAGGGATAGGGTTAATGAAAAGGATTCTCACCCAATGTCAATTTGCCGTCCCGGACACCCCGACGCGCGTTTCGCTGCTGTGCGCTTTCGCTTTCTCAAGGGGAAGTGTGTGGAGCCCTGAATGAGGACCTTTAAGTATCCGTGGTTACGGTCACGTGACCGTCAGATGATCAACCCAGGATTTGCTGGAAAACGGCGCATGCGCACGACGGTGACGCTCCGACCCACGTGACCCGGACGTGCCAGCCTGTAACACAGCGACGGCTCAATGAGAGCCGCAGCTGTGAACACGCAAAGCGACAATGATTACGAACATGGACGTTATATATACAGGAGAAGGACGATTGAGGCGTTATATCTTGAGAATGACTTCGATGGAACAATTGCATTCGTCCCTGTTTTGTGTAAACGATGACTGATTATTATTTTTTCATCACCATGTACCGCTGGGTGCGCATGCACGCGATTGGTTTCAGTGGTCGTCCTCTGTCATCTGGCAACGCTTTGCGTGTTCACAGCTGCGGCTCTCATTGAGCCGTCGCTGTGTTACAGGCTGGCAGGTCCGGGTCACGTGGGTCGGAGCGTCACCGTCGTGCGCATGCGCCGTTTTCCAGCAAATCCTGGGTTGATCATCTGACGGTCACGTGACCGTAACCACGGATACTTAAAGGTCCTCATTCAGGGCTCCACACACTTCCCCTTGAGAAAGCGAAAGCGCACAGCAGCGAAACGCGCGTCGGGGTGTCCGGGACGGCAAATTGACATTGGGTGAGAATCCTTTTCATTAACCCTATCCCTACTCATTTGAGTCTTACCATATATAATGGGGATGCGGTTTATGTCACTTCAGCGAACCTTAATGACTGTAAGATCATGTATTGTTTAGTTATTGAATGAATACTATTGTTACCTATTTGGTCGTTGCTGTTGAAATTCTCCCTTAGCTACCGCCATACAAAAAATCTATACTTGTACTTTGAATTTTTTGTACTATATGTGTCATATTGCCGTCCTGTTTTTTGGTGTCCTTTTAAACACACATTGTGTACTTTATCGTGCTAGTCTAATTCGTTTGTCATGTTTAATAAACTTTTTCATGATTTTTTTCACAAAAAAACTCCTGTTTGTTCTCCTATTTTTGAATATTGATCCATAGAGTTATTATTAGCTACTCACTGAACTGGGTTCACTGCTACTTTATTTAAATCTGGTTATGCGTTTCTTTGTTTAACATGAGCACAGGTCTGGAGGTCTGCTCACCTTCAGTAACTCAGAACCCTGATTGACTCAAAAATCTCTACCTTTACCTCCTGGACCTTAAGTAGGGTGGAGATATGGTGAACAACCATCCCAATCAACTTTTTAGATTTTCACAAAAACCCAGTCCTTTCATGGCCGATTAACTTCTCCCTGCACATAGTATGCTTCAGCACATCAATTAAGCTAACAATTTCAGTGAAACAGATCTCTAGTCCAGTACTTTACCAGTGACACACTAAAACAGACTGTTTTGTTTAAACGGTAAACTATAAAAAAAATAGAATAAATTACTGCTCTCCAGCATTTGTGACACATTACTAAGTCATAGGAACTAGTCTGTTATTTATATGTACCCGTAAATAGTATGAAAAATATTGAAATTTATCCTACATAAAAAAAAGCATCATACAGCTTCATTAGTGTAAAAAATCAGGCCGGGATCACACATGCGAGAAACACTGCCGAGTCTCGCATGTGAATTTCCAGCCCTGGTGCCGGCACTCGGGGGTGGAGCGAGTGGTTGCATAGAAATACATGCAGTTGCTCACTCCACTCCCGAGTGACAGCACCAGGGCTGGGAATTCACATGCGAGACTCGGCCTGTATACATGGCTCCGCTCCCACACTCCCATCCTGTATGCATGGCTCCACTCCACCCTACCATGTGTAATGTATGTAGTACAGTTCATATAGCGTCTTGTGCTTGGGTGCGATGAAAATACATGAGACACAGGTTTGATATAGAAAGTCTTGTATTACTTCATACAAGTTGGCAAAAATAGTTACACAGTTTGCAGACACAGAAGCAGGAGACACAGCAGGCCAGAGTAATCTAAGCTCAGCAATCACTCTCCACAACAGGTTCAGGATCTTCTTCTCTGTTACCGTAAGTCCATGCAAACGTGGGTCTTTCAAAGAGCAGGGTTCAGAGTCCACAAGTGCTTCAGAGTTCCTCAGTAGGAATAGCTGGAGTACAAGGTCCAAGGCTTTAGGAGTCAGGTCACAGGTTCACTGCAGGCTAGATTCTGAAGCACTGATTGCTCAGCTGTGGCTGCTTAAGAAGCAAAAGGAGAGAATCAGGGCGGGAACATGCAAGCTGGAAACTCCATTTTGACTGAGGGCAAGATAGCTGCAGCAAGACAGAAAGTAAAATGGCTGACGAACAAACTGAGTTTCAGGAACATGTACACAGAACCTTACATTACTCCCCCCTTAGGGACAACCTCCGGATGACCTCAGGCCAGGCTTGTGTGGGTACCTCTGATGAAACTGACGAAGCAAGCGAGGAGCATTAACGTTATTGACTGGTTCCCATGAGTTGTCCTCCACTGGGTAGCCCTGCCATTTAATCAGATATTGTAACTGATTTCTATACAACCTGGAATCTAAAATCCTTTCCACCACAAATTCTTCCTGACCATCGACTAGCACTGGGTCAGGGCAAGGAGAAGAACGTCCAGGAAACGTATTGGGTGTCGCAGCCTTTAGTAGGGATACATGAAAGACAGGGTGAATTCTCATAGTTCTGGGCAGTTGAAGATGACAAGCAACGGCACTTATAATTTTACTGATTTTATAGGGTCCAATGTACTTATGTCCCAACTTAGACGATGGAATCCTTAACTTAAGATTTCTGGTTGACAGCCAGACCAAGTCTCCTACCTTGAAAGCTGGTGCAGGTTTACGAAATTTATCTGCTGCTTTCTTGTACCTTTCCTGAGCCGATTCCAGATTCTCCTTTAGAAGATCCATATTCTTCTGTAAAGACGTGATTCTTTCAGCCACTGCTGGTAAAGGCGTTTCTATGGGAAATCGTGGTAGAATGTTAGGATGATAACCTAGATTAGAGTAAAAAGGAGACTGCTTAGTGGAGGCACTCTGAGAGTTGTTATACGAGAACTCAGCTAATGGAAGTAGATCCACCCAATCATCCTGTAGGTGGCAGATAAAGCAGCGGAGATACTGCTCCAGGGTTTGATTGGTTCGTTCGGTCTGTCCATTAGTCTGGGGATGAAAAGCAGAAGAAAGGTTTACTTTAATGTCCAATGCTGCACAGAAATTTTGCCAAAACCTAGAAGTGAATTGCACCCCTCAATCCGAAATAACCTCATCCGGTACTCCATGTAAGCGAAACACATCTTTAATCATCAAATCTGATGTCTGTTTTGCAGTGGGTAAGCCGACACAAGGGATAAAATGAGCTGCCTTTGTTAGACGGTCAACCACCACTAGAATGGTGTTCTTCCCTTGAGAGGTTGGTAACTCCACAATGAAGTCCATAAAAATGGATCCCCACGGGCGGGACGGGGTGGGAAGAGGCTGTAACAGACCAGTTGGTGAGGAGCGAGGTGTTTTGCATCTTGCACAGACTTCACATGAAGTGACATAGTTTAAAACATCCTTCCTGCAAGTGGGCCACCAAAAGAAACGAGAGAGAAATTCCTGTGTCTTTAGAATTCCTCTATGCCCAGCTATCTTGGAATCGTGAATGAGTTGCAATACTCTCAATCTGACTGTTTCAGGAATATACAGGCGTTGTCCCTGAATCCACACACCATTCTTAAAGACAAGACTTACGTCCCTTGGGGTTGTGCCAAAAAGGAATCCGCATGGTATGCTTCCTTGATGTCCTTAAGTAGGTCTTGATTATGAATTACTCCTAGGAATCTAGAGTCAGGAAGAATAGTCTTAGGAGGAATAATTGGACGTGTCTCTGCTGAGTAAATCCTAGAGAGTGCATCAGCCTTTCCATTGTGCGATCCTGGTCTATAAGAAATTATAAAATTAAATTGGTTTAAGAAAAGATTCCAGCGAGCCTGGCGAGGAGTCAGGCACTTAGCCGACCTGATAAACTCAAGGTTACGATGGTCTGTCAGGACGACTATTTGCTGTGCAGCTCCCTGAAGAAGGTGTCTCCATTCTTTGAAGGCGGCAATAATGGCCAACAACTCTCTATTGCCCACATCGTAGTTCCTCTCAGCCGAAGACAACTGCTGGGAAAAGAAGGCACAGGGATGCAAGACATTCTTCTCACCTGTTCTCTGAGAGAGTATAGCTCCAACGGCACAGTCTGAAGCATCCACCTCTATTATGAAGGCAAGCTCGGGGTTGGGATGTACTAGGATAGGTGCAGTGGTAAATTTATCTTTTAGACGGGAAAATGCTTCCTGGGCTTGGGGAGTCCAGGAGAACCTAGACTCTTTCCGGGTAAGTTGGGTGATAGGTGACACTACCTCAGAGAAATTTCTAATGAAACGTCTATAGAAGTTGGCAAACCCGATGAAGCGCTGTACCTCCTTCACATTTCTAGGACTTGGCCAATCCTTGATGGCTTGGGTTTTGCTTCCATCCATACTAATTCCTTGTGTAGACAGTACATACCCCAGAAATTGAATTTCGGTCCTATGGAATTCACACTTTTCAAGTTTGATGTAAAGATGATTTTGTCTTAGACGTTCCAAGACCATTCTCACATGTCCATGATGTTCCTCTGTGGAGTTAGAAAAAATTAGAATATCATCCAAATAAATTACCACGAATGTATCTAGGAGATCCCCGAAGATGTCATTCACCAAGTGTTGGAAAGTGGCTGGGGCGGTACTCAGACGAAAAGGCATAACTAGATATTCAAAGTGTCCATAGCGTGACCTGAATGCAGTCTTCCATTCATCCCCAGGTCTAATACGGACTAAGTTATAGGCCCCACGAAGATCTAGTTTAGAGAAAATTTTGGCATGTCGCACTCTCTCCAATAACTCAGGGATTAAAGGCAATGGATAACGGTTTCTAATAGTAACCTTATTGAGTTCCCTATAGTCTACGCATGGTCTCAGAGATCCATCTTTCTTCTTTACAAAGAAGATGGGTGCACCTGCAGGAGATGAAGAGGGGCGTATGAAGCCCTTGGCTAGATTTTCGTCTATGTAATCCTTTAAAGCCTTTAGCTCGGGCCCCGCCAGGGGGTAGATCTTACCAAAAGGTATCTCTGCTCCAGGCAATAATTCAATTGGACAATCATATGGACGGTGAGGAGGAAGCTGGTCAGCGTTCTTCTTGTCACATAAATCCACATAGTCCTGGTATACAGCTGGTAGTTCAGGGACTGACATGGTTCCTTTAGGAACAGAGCAAGCTGAAACTGTTGGACTCATCTGTTTCTCTGGAAAGTGTAATTCCTTGGTCTCCCAGTTAATGGTAGGATTCTGAGCCTGCAGCCATGGTAGCCCTAGAATAATGGGAAAGTGGGGAGAAGAGATAAGCATAAAGGACAGTTTCTCTTGATGATCTTTACCCATAAGAACCCTCAAAGGCTCTGTTTCCTGATCCACTGGTCCAGAGGTCAGCAGGGAGCCATCCACAGTTTCCATCTGTACTGGAGTAGCCTTCTTCACTGAACGTATCCCCTGTTTCAGAGCAAAGGAGACATCCATAAAATTTCCACTTGCCCCTGAGTCGATCATAGCAGAGCTAGACACCCAAGCTGAGTCAACCCAGAGTTTGATGGAAAGAAAGCAATGAGAATTGTTTTTCTTACAACTCAGCTGGGACACCGCTGAGGAAACTTGAAAAATGGCAGCGTTTACACAGTCAACGTCCTCAGAGGTAACGGAGTTTAAGTCCGAGAAATCAAGATCTGTTGCTGCAGATCTCTCTGGAGCCTGAGGCTCGGACCTGACAGATCCCCTCTCGCAACACTCACAATGAATGAGTGCTGCAGTAGTCTTACGAGAACGGCTGGGGCAGTTTATAATGAAGTGCCCTGACTTACCACAATAGAAACATAGATTCTCCTTAAAACGATGTTCCTTGCGTGCATCACTAACCCGTCGTTGTAAAGAGTCTACCTGCATGGGTTCAGGTTCCCGTGTAATCCTACTCAAAGGTTCCTTAGCTGGAGAGGAAGGTAGGAAAAGGTTAGTGCGATTGCTTTCGAACCATCTCTCTTGCCTGCGTTCAGTCAGACGAGTATCAATACGGATGCAGTAGTTAATAAAGTCACCTAACGCAGTGGGAGGGTCGGCACGAGCAAGTTCATCCTTAATCAGTGGAGATAACCCCTTTCGAAAAATAGATTTTTTGGCGGAACTGTCCCAGGTGGTATCAAGGGCCCATCTCCTGAAATCCAAGGCATATTCAGCTACCGAGTGCTTACCTTGGCGCAAAGCTAACATGGCTGCTTCAGCTGTTGCACCTCGATTGGGGTCATCAAACACCTGCCCCATGGCTGAAATAAAAGCATCAAGGTGATTCAAACAATCATCCTCAGTCTCAATCAGAGGGTTTGCCCACATCAAAGCCTTGTTGGTAAGCAACATAATTATAGTAAGCACCTTAGATCGTTCAGTGGGAAATTGTGAAGCATGTGCAGAAAAAAAAAAGATTGCATTGATTAATAAATCCCCTGAATTTCTCACGTTCACCGCCAAAACGAAAAGGGGGCAACTTGGGAATCCCAGAACTCGGGGCTACGGCAGGAGCCTGGACTCGCTCTTCTAGAACCTCAATCCTGGCTCGCAAATCCTGGGCAGTCTGTCCAAACACTTGCAAATTGTGATTAGTGAGGTCCTGTAGGCTTGAAAAACGGGTCTTTATATTCTGCAAATCTGCAAGGATATTATCAGTCACTCCGCAAAGTTCCTTTATGCGGGCCTCCATTTTCCAGATCTTTTAAGACAGGAGTACTGGAAGAAGAGGAGAGGAGAAAAAAAAAACAATAGTGTTTACCTGTGGTAACACTGCAGAGAGAAAAAAAAAATTAAGGGAACTGCTCACCTGGAATGGTTGTGAGAAGTCACAACCACTATCATCACAGAAAGTTCACCCGGACATCTGATATCCACAGTTACAGCAGACAAAAAAGAGAAAAAAAAAAAAAAAAACAATAGTGTTTACCTGTGGTAACACTGCAGAAAAAAAAACACTTAAGGGAATTGCTCACCTGGAATGGTTGTGAGAAGTCACAACCACTGTCATCACAGAAAGTACAACCGGACATCCGATATCCACAGTTACAGCAGACACAGCCTTTCCAGACCCAGCAGACACTAACGTTTTGGCTTCAGAATCTTGTAATGTATGTAGTACAGTTCATATAGCGTCTTGTGCTTGGGTGCGATGAAAATACATGAGACACAGGTTTGATATAGAAAGTCTTGTATTACTTCATACAAGTTGGCAAAAATAGTCACACAGTTTGCAGACACAGAAGCAGGAGACACAGCAGGCCAGAGTAATCTAAGCTCAGCAATCACTCTCCACAACAAGTTCAGGATCTTCTTCTCTGTTACCGTAAGTCCATGCAAACGTGGGTCTTTCAAAGAGCAGGGTTCAGAGTCCACAAGTGCTTCAGAGTTCCTCAGTAGGAATAGCTGGAGTACAAGGTCCAAGGCTTTAGGAGTCAGGTCACAGGTTCACTGCAGGCTAGATTCTGAAGCACTGATTGCTCAGCTGTGGCTGCTTAAGAAGCAAAAGGAGAGAATCAGGGCGGGAACATGCAAGCTGGAAACTCCATTTTGACTGAGGGCAAGATAGCTGCAGCAAGACAGAAAGTAAAATGGCTGACGAACAAACTGAGCTTCAGGAACATGTACACAGAACCTTACACCATGATTGTATGCATGGCTCCACTCCCACCCTCCCATCCTGTATACATGGCTCTTCTCCACCCTCCCATCCTTGTATGCATGGCTCCCCCCTCCCATCCTTGTATGCATGGCTACGCTCCCCCCTCCCATCCTGTATACATGGCTCCGCTCCACCCTCCCATCCTGTATACATGACTCTGCTCCACCCTCCAATCCTTGTATTCATGGCTCCGCTCCCACCCTCCCATCCTGTATACATGGCTCCGCTTCAGCCTCTTATCCTTTTATGCATGGCTCCGTTCCCACCCTCCCATCCTGTATACATGGCTCCGTTCCACCATCCCATCCAGTATACATGGCTCCGCTCCACCCTCCCATCCTGTATACATGACTCTGCTCCACCCTCCAATCCTTGTATTCATGCTCCGCTCCCACCCTCCCATCCTGTATACATGGCTCCGCTTCAGCCTCTTATCCTTGTATGCATGGCTCCGCTCCCACCCTCCCATCCTGTATACATGGCTCCGTTCCACCATCCCATCCAGTATACATGGCTCCGCTCCCACCCTCCCATCCTGTTTACATGGCTCCACTTCACCCTCCCATCCTGTATACATGGCTCGATCCCACCTCCCATCCTTGTATGCATGGCTCCGCTCCACCCTCCCATCCTGTATACATGGCTCCGCTCCCACCCTCCCATCCTTGTATGCATGGCTCCCCTGTCCCATCCTTGTCCGCTGGGCTCCTCCATCCTCCCCCATCATACTTATCCTCACACCGTCGCTGCAGGGTCCCAGCATCTCTATCCTGGCGCGTCAGCTTCTTCCTGTGTGGTGCGGTCAAGTGGTACCGCTCATTAAGGTCATGAATGTGGACGCCATGCCTATGGGAGTGGAGTCACATCCAGATTCATGACCTTAATGAGCGGTACTACGTGACCGCACTGCACAGGATAGAAGATCCGCTGATCTCCCGAAGATAGTGGTGGCGTGTTTGGTTGAAATCCTGCCCCAATTCGCGGCCAGACTGCGCCTGTCGCTGATTGGTCACTTCCGGACGGGCGCAACCAATCAGCGACATAGGATTTCCGTTACAGATGGAAGTTATAAGTTAGACAATTATATAGTAGATATAGTGGAAATGTACAGATGAATAGTGTATATGCACGCACTGCAGAACAGTCTGTTGCTTACTGTGCTAAGGACAGATTACAGTCCATTCACTGAATAGTGAGCGATGACATTAACAGCGCCCTGCACCACCGCAATGACTGGAAGTGACCGGTTGCAGGGAGAATATAATGTAATTTTCTCTATCATGTCCCCAACACATCTGATAAAGTAAAGATAATGTGTCAAACCCCGTTAACTTATTCTGCAGCCAGCAATGGACAGTGTAAAACAGAGCTTATAGAAAGCAAGTGGTGAAAACATTTTACTGAAACCCCATTGCCAAAATTGATTTTTAGATGCATTTAAGTAAGAAAAAAAAAATGTCCACAGTGGTTGACAACCCCTTTAATACATCTAGAATGGATAAACTATGTTTACTTGAAAGACATGACTGCATAGTATAATAGCAAGCGAGCAATGCAGGTGGTACAACAAATGATTTAAAATACATTTTAGTATTATAATAATTATTGTGTCATTTATGTTTTATAGAAAAAAAATTAAGAAAAACAAAATATTGTTTTTGAAGGTAAAGTGGCTTCAGTCTCTACAACTTTCCATAGTTCATTTCTACACTTTGATTTTCGCAATATCATATAAGAAAGCCTTCTGTTGAAAGATAAGAGTTTTGCTATTGTGGTATTAAGAAACAAAAAGGAAATATATGAAATGAGGGTTGCTATAGAAACCCTAACAAGGAAAGCTTCTTAGAAAACTAGTTTTACCACTATCCAGATGATAATAGAACACTGAGATACAGTACTTGTAACTCATGTTATTAATTAATGTCACAATTGGTATGTACACCCTTTCAGGAGTTTCAGTTTATAAACATTCAAGATTGTACAAAATTCAACAAGCTGTAGTATACAGAGTAACATATTTCTGTGCTTTTTCTTAGATAAAGGGCAAGTTACCTTTTCTACCTTTCTTAGTAATCCAAAGCCTCTAAAATACAAATGTAACTGTTATGTGTTTATGGCTTCTATGCATATCTCTGTATCTCTATGTTTTCAGACTAAAAACAAAACTTATTAATGTGGCTTTCCAGTACTTTATATTGATGGCATATCCTTAGGATAAGTCATCAATATCAGATCAGTGGGAGTATGAAACACGGCACCCCTCTGATCATCTGTTCTTGGTGCCAGTGGTGGCCAGAAGTAATCAGTTTCAGAGGAAAACTGTACAGCTTCACAACTGTGTATTGGCCACAGAGTCACACCTCCACCAATCTGACATTGATATTGATGACCTTTTCTTAGGAGACCATCAGTATAAAGTATCTGACAACTGTGTTTTAATGTAATCCTTCAGATATGGAGTGGAGTACTCCATAAACAATATAAAAACTTTAAACAAAGGAGTAGCAGCAAGCCACAATGGATGAATATACATATTAAAAATAAATCACAATAAAAACAAATTAGGTATAGTACATATAAACATAGTATATATAAATGGAGGAGACATGAAGCAATTGGTACAGGGTCAAATAATAAGATCTGGAAAATCTGGGTGAATAGATATTATAAGTGCACACAGGTAGTGCCAAATGAAAGTCTAAGTAACTACCAGTGGGATATATCTGTGTGACAGTAACATGACAAGTCATAGTACTCATTTAATAGCTTACCCATAGTTGGTCCTGACCGCTCCATTATCTCACATTATAACAACACATATATTTCACATGTGCAATTAAAATATGTGTATATATGTATGTGTAAATATGTGTATATTTTGGTATTCACGGCTCTGTTTGATCCATGTACATTGTTTTATTCTCTTCTGACACTTCGGTCATTTCTTTTTATGGGCTATAGGATTGGCCCTCCTATTTTGCATCTACACATAATATAATTACCTAGTGCATGTATAGGTTTGCACGAGTCTTATTTATTTTATAGCTGCACGATTTCTCATTTTTATTTCCAAGGCACCACACACACTCTGTTTTTATATTACTGCAGCAAGAGGCCCTACTATCATTATATTAAGGCTGGACCTCTATTGATACCTGGCAAGATGGTGGCATCCTTTGTTCCTCATGAAAATGGCCGCCAATGGTAGGCATGGGCACTGTGACTTTTTCAGCACTTTGCTTCCTCGGCGGCTATCAAACCAGTGCAGTCCACATGTCTATTGACATCATCAGGCGCTTTGCCGCCATCATACGCACTGCGTGGGGACGGCGGTGTTCGGAGTCCGGGGAGCATGCTACTCAATTATGGACGCCTTTTTATTTTGTATATATTGTTGGTATGAGACAGGACATGTCATCTACTCCCCTTTGAGACAGCAAGCATGCAAAACGAGCATCAGGGGCTGCTATGGGGGGTTGAAACCATCAGAACCAACTATGGGTTAGCTATTAAATGGTTACTATGGTTTCTCATGTTACTGACTCACAGATATCCCACTGGTAGTTACTTAGACTTTCATTTGGCTCTACCTGTGAACACTTATAATATCTATCTGTCCAGCTTTCCCAGGTCTTATTATTAAACCCATGCCCATACCTTACCTACCTTCAGGTCTCCCCCGTTTATATGTACTATGTCTAATCTGTTTTTATTGTGATTTTTTCATTAAATATATGTATATTTTTCCATTGTGGCTTGTTGCTACTCCTTTTTTTCAAGTTTTGATATTCCCTTTAATATAGTATTTCCCCTATGATTAGCAAATATACATGAGGTAAATTTACAAAGGAGCTGCAGACAAATGTTTTAGTTGAGATAATTTGCAAAGTTTCTTCATTTTAAAATCCATGTCCAGACTCAAACAATGAAACATGGCTATTAATCAATAGAAAATTAATTGCTGAAAGTGGGACAATACTGCTAATTAGAGTTGAGCGATACTTTCCGATATCCAAAAGTATCGGATCGGAATGGTATCGCCGATACACAAGAAATATCGTCGATACCCGATACCGATACCGGAAATACAATGTAAGTCTATGGGAAAAAAATATCGGAATTAAAAAAAGCCCATTCTTGCCTTGTTGGTTAATTGTACATGAAGGAAAACAACAAAGAGTAATGTAGAATGTATTGGGGGAGGTTGAGGAGACATTAAAGGCATAGATATTTAACCCAATCAAATGGAATAGCATTAATATTTTTTTTTGTAAAGATGTTCGGATTGACGAACAAATTGACAATGTTGTTAACCTTTTTTCTATTTTGGCAAATATGTATGTTTCACAACTTCCATGCTCTTCACCTTTTTAACTTTTGACACACTTTCTCCTTCATAATCTTCAGCAGCATCATCTTTTTCATCAAATTATTCTTCATCTTCACCTTCTTTATCTTCTTTTAAACTTCTTGCTGTTCATCTTTTTGTTAACATTACTCATATTGTTCTTATTCAACTATTATTCTTCTTCATATTCTACTTCATCTTCATCTTCTTCATCATATTCTTATTTTTGACAGAGATTCCTGTACTTGTAATCTGTAAAAGTATGAATTTTTCATCCTTGCGTTCTTGCTGTCACAAAAGTTTTAAATTACAACAGTATTTGTCCGTGTTGAGTTTAGCCTGCAGCAGCAGGCATTTTCCAGGGGCACCACGAGGAGGAACGGACTCACCCCCATACACTGCTTAGTCTTCTTCTGCTTATAATTTAGAGCATATATTTTGCTCTTCATTTTGGTCTTATACTTCATGTTGTTATGCTTTTTCATCTTCTGCTTATTGTTCTTCTGTCTCTTGTTCTGTATCTTGTAGTTTGTCTTAACCTTCTTTGTCCTGTTGGTGATCTTCTTCTGGGTAATCTTTTATTTCTTCTTTGTGATGGTGTTCAGGCTGGTTGGCTTCATGCTCGTCGTCCTTGTGGTCGTCATCTTCTTCGGGGTGGTCATCAGGGTCGTCGTCTTCATTGTTGGAGATCCATAGTGATTACCCAACAAAACATTTAAAAAATATTAAATTTGTAAATGTAGCTGAAGGTACAAGAAGGCTGACTAACTTCCGAGAACCAGCTGACGTTACTGGAACCCGGACGGGTATCAGATGGTACAAGAGACAATGGAAGTAACGAGGACCAGCTGACTGTGCTGGAACCCGGAGGGGCAGCAGAAGGAAAAGAGCCAATGGCACAACCGAGGACCAGCTGACGTTACTGGGACACGATTACTAAGCAGGAGGTACCTGTGCTCCAAAGCACTACCAAGGACCAGCAGACGTTGCTGGAACTCGGATACCGAGATGGAGGCACCTAGGCCAAAGGCACTGCGAAGAACCAGTTGACGGTACTGGAGCCTGGACGGGTAGCAGAAGGCACCCATGAAAATGTAATTTGACAGGCCGCAAGCCGTCCGCAGTTACCGAATCACACAGTCCTACAGTGGGTGCTTGTCCTATTGTCACAACGGAAACAGCCTTTATTTACTTATCACACAGCACACATAGGAATCATCTAAACTGCAGGCACCATACAGTCGGCTAACCCGAAAGCAACACGACAGGACAAATTATTGTAGGCTAATTGACGTTGACACTGCCAGGAAACAGCTGTCATGCTGTAACCAGGCTAGGCAGGAGTTAGTACCCCTGCCAATTACTTCCGAGCAACAACTGTCGGTGTTGGAGCCCAGGGATCAGAAGAGAACAGGGTGGAGGCAGCAGGACTTTTTGCCGTACACACATCAGGGGAACAGCTGACATTACTGAACCCCAGTAATACAGGAGCAAGTGTTGACTGTGCTAACAGCACTTCCGAGCAACAACTGGCGGTGTTGGAGCACAGGGTCAAGGAGGGTGTAGGCAGAGGCCTAGTATGACATGTTTGAAGTTAAATTTGTATTTAGCAGCATAAATTTTTTGCCAGACACACAGCAGGGGAACAGCAGGCGTTACTGAACCCCACAAACACATCAGCGATTGTTTTGATCTGTGCATCCAACACTTCAGAGCAGCAACTGGCGGTGTTGAAGCCCAGGGTCAAGAAGGGTTTTTAAATAAAATATTGAGTTATTGCCTTGTTACGTGGCCATTGCAAATGTATGTACTTCAAACAAGAAAAAATGAAGGTTTACTAGGACAATAAAATGATGAATTTCAATTCCAAGACTAAAAATAAACACCCTTACAATATAAACGCATATAAGCACATGGCAACAAGTAATGGAACAACACACACCCAAATTTTATTTTACAAAATATAGTGTTGTAAATTTATGAATAAAAGTCCATTTTTGTATTTAGGCATGATGCGTAAGGAACGCTATGTTAAACAATAACATAGTGAAGACAATGGATTTTGTAATAGTCACTCATCATCATCATTACAATTTATATGTGACAGTCACACAGATTTAAATTATTTCACTTATGAAAATTGTTAGTTTCGACAGCATTTATTATATGTCCAGCATGGAGTCATAAAAGTGATGAGATGACGCAATAATGTACGATAAAAAATAAACATTTTAAAAAAACATTATGCATTGTCACAATTTAAGTGGGTGCCTAAAAGTGGAGGTGAAGCAAAGGCTACAGATAGCAAAGGTATATACTATGTCTGTATCAGACAGTGGCCAGCCTCTGATGGGTAATGGCGATGTTATACTGTACGTCAATAAACGCTGCGTCTGCAATCATGCATTTTTTGCTTGTAGAGTGTTGAAGAGGGTAAAAGCATGTCTGGTTGCGCAAGGCTTTATCCGGCAACACTACCTTCCTTGTGTCACGGGTAGGGTAGCGTGTGTCTATTATATGACTCTCTCTAAAATGTGACGTTACGCAGCCTTATTCTGCCCTAGGGACGCCAAAAATATGACAGCAGTAATCATTTACTGTATAAAACTCCACCTATGAGCAACAAAACAAGCACTTTTCCTCTTCTGTTTCCTGCGCTGACATGTGAGGAGGGAGTTTGGAGATGCTCCTGAATTCCTCCCAGGTATCCAAGCATATCGGGCCCATAGGAGAGCAGTAAAACCACCCCCGGGAACACTGACACCTTTTACATTCGTGGGGACATAATTTATGGAGCGCTACTTGCTACGGAGTTCACAACAGACCCGAACGGTTTACCTATCCAACTGAAGCAGAAGGACAAGATGGCGCATGGAGGAGACAAAGAGGAAAGAGGCGCGATGCTGAGCGCTGCCATAGACATGCAGCAAGAGCTATTATCAGAAGCACCATGTGACCTGAGTGTTCCTCAGGAATTTGATTCGCAGAAAATGGCTGAAGAGAGGTCACAGCCCTTCTCTTACCAGACATTCAGAAGCTGCTGGAGTCGGCATTGCAATCGTCATTGTCTTCCATACAAAAGTCTGTACACCTGAATACCATTGCAATTACCAAGCTGCAACAGGATGTGGCGCTGCTACAACAGGAGAAGCAACTTGGCCAAGACAGAGAACAGAACCTTGAGCAGAAGTTACAAAATTTGATAGACAAAATAGAGGACTTGGAAAATCGCTCGAGACAAAGCAATTTACGTCTCGTCGGACTGCCTGAATCGTTTAAATCAGCAGACTTACAATCCATCTGTGAGAATGATCTACCGAAAATATTGTGACTTAACTACTACTGTCGTGTGGAACGTGCACATCGTGTGGGACCGCCGCAAAACAACAACAGGCGAGGGGAGGCATCGAAACCAACGATGTACAGACCACGGCAAGTAATAATTAAGCTGTTACATTATAACGACAAAGTTTCATTGTTACGGCCATTCAGAGAAGCGAGGCGCCCAGTGCTACTCCATGGCTATGAGATTCTGCTCTTTGATGACTTCTCAGTATCGGTGTCCAATTAGAGGAGGGCATTCAGTTTCATTTGCACAACGTTGTTTGAGCGAGATGTTCGCTTTCAACTACTGTTCCCAGCGGTTAGCGGTTCCAAAGATCTGACGGGACATATGTCATTAATGACACACCAGAACAAGCCGAAGCAGCCTTGGAACGAAATCCACAAAGTGATAGGGAAGTACAGCGACGCAGTTCCAGGTTCTCCCCACGCAGACGACGACAAGATGGCAGTTCATGAAGTAGATCAGGAAAGATGAAAGAGATTCTCTCCACGTTAAATGACATATGGATATATTTGCTGTTTGAGCCGTTTGTATTGGAGTGCAGTGCGGGAGGTGCCCCAGGCATCTACGGGGTTCTCGCCCTTTGAACTATTATATGGCAGACATCCCCGTGGCTTACTCGATATAGCTAAAGAGGCCTGGGAAAACCATACAACTCCCCACAAAAGTGTGATAGAACATGTGGCCAAAATGCAAGAGAGAATGGAGACAGTCCTACCATTAGTCCGAGAACATATGGAATCAGCACAAAGGTCACAGAGGCAGGTCTATAACCGGGAGGCACGGGTAAGGTCCTTTAACCCTGGGGATCGGGTGTTGGTACTTGTGCCTACAGTGGATAGTAAGTTCCTTGCAAGGTGGCAGGGACCCTACGACATTATAGAGAAGGTGGGACCAGTAAACTATAAAGTACACCAACCAGGGCGAGAAAGCCAGAACACGTGTACCATGTGAATCTGCTCAAACCATGGAAAGACAGAGACCCGCTTGGTGAGGATTGTCCACGGCCTGCATTTCCAGTACAGATGGCTTCCTTGCCTCAGGAGAAGGCAAGAGAAGTCCTCTCCGCCGTCAAAATATCAGACACTTTGTCGCACAGACAAGTTCAGGAAGTCCGAGAGTTTGTTAGCCGAAATACAGATGTTTTTTCGGAACTTCCTGGTCGTACCTTCCCTAATACAACATGACATTGTCACTGAGCCGCAGGGCAAAGTACGATTAAAGCCATATCGGGTGCCTGAGGCCCGGCGACAAGCCATCAAGGAAGAGGTCAAGAAGATGCTGCAGTTAGGGGTCATTGAAGAGTCCCAGAGTGAGTGGGCCAGCCCAATAGTCCTAATACCAAAGCCAGATGGGACACTAAGGTTCTGTAATGACTTCAGAAAACTGAATGAAATTTCTAACTTTGACGCCTACCCCATGCCCCGGGTCGATGAGTTAATAGAGCGGTTTGGGCAGGCACGTTATTTTTCACTCATTGACCTCACAAAAGGGTATTGGCAGGTGCCACTAACAAAAGCAGCGAGAGAGAAAACGGCTTTTGTAACACCCGAGGGACTGTTCCAGTATAAGTCCTACCCTTCGGGTTGCATGGCGCTCCAGCGACATTCCAGAGGTTAATGGACGTTGTTCTTCGTCCTCATCGCCGATATGCCGCGGCCAATCTGGACGATATTGTGGTGTACAGTACAGACTGGGAAAGTCACTTAGCCAAGGTACAGGCGGTGATAGATTCGCTGAGACAAGCAGAGCTAACTGCCAACCCAAAGAAGTGTTCCATAGGGTTGGAGGAAGCTCGCTACCTGGGGTATGTGATTGTGAGAGGAGTTATCAAAGCCCAAATAAACAAAGTGGAGGCAATCCAAAACTGGCCCCGTCCCCTCACCACAAAACAAGTGAAAGGGTTTTTGGGGTTAGTGGGATACTACCGGCGGTTTATTCACAATTTTGCAACACTGTCGGCGCCGTTAAATGACTGCCTAAAAGGCAGGAAGTTAGTAATGGTGCGATGGAATGATCAGCTTGAAGAAGCGTTTGTAAAACTAAAAGGGGCACTGTGTGTGTGTCACCATTTTTGATCACACCCGACTTCAAAAGAGAATTCATTGTCCAGACTGATGCGTCAGAGGTAGGTGTGGGTGCCGTTTTGTCTCAGGAGGTTAACGGGGAGGAGCATCACATTACTTTCCAGAGTCGAAAGCTAACTCCAGCTGAAACCAGATACAGCATTGTAGAGAGAGAGAGTGCCTGGCGATCAAGTGGGCACTGGAGTCGTTGCGCTACTATCTGTTGGGGAGAACATTTTGGTTGTTAACTGATCATTCCCCTCAGACTGGCAGTGTTGTAGCCCAGGGAGTAGAGTTCAGGTGGTAGATAGATGAACATAACAGGAGAAATTGATAACGTTGCCAACCAGTTATTTAATCGGAAAACGGACAGGCAAATTCTGGCGAGATCCATGCCTTGTTCATTTTCAGAAAAGTAAGCCGGTCTACATTATCGGAGGATAGTCGCATGCGACGGTCTGTTAGTACACCACCTGCAGCACTAAAGACGCGCTCCGATAATACACTGGCAGCAGGGCAAGCCAGCACCTCCAATGCATACTGGCTAAGCTCTGGCCATGTATCCAGCTTAGAGACCCAAAACTTGAAAGGGGAAGAGCCATCTGGGAGTACACTGAGAGGGCAAGACAAGTAGTCTGTCACCATCTTACGGAAACGTTGCCTCCTGGTGACTGGAGGCGTCTCGGATGGTGTAGACATTGGTGGCGCTGCCACAAAACTTCGCCACATTTGGACATACTGGTCTTGCCCCCCTGTGCAGAGGCGCTGCTTGTGCTCCCTCTTGTTGCAGAGCTGTATCCACTGCCTCCACGCACAGAGCTGCTTTGTAAAGCAGTATCAGCAGCACTGCTCTCGGCAGGAATGGAGAACATTATGGATTTCACCAGTGTGTCTTGGTACTCCCGCATTTTACGCTCCCGGTTCAACGGTGTGATGAGGCTTTGTAAGTTGTCCCGGTAGCGAGGGTCTAGGAGGGTGTACACCAATAATCAGACGTGGTGAGAATGTGGGCGATGCGGCGGTCGTTTCTCAGGCACTGCAGCATGAAATCAACCATGTGCTGCAGACTCCCAACTGGCCAACAAACGCTGTCCTCTGTAAGAGGCGTCATCTGTACCTGCTCTGCATCACCCCACCCTCGCTCTACATACTGACTAGAGCGTTGTGTACCTCCCTCTGTAGCGATTTCTTCCTCCTCCATTGACTCCTCCTCATCTTCCTCACAAAGTGAGCCCTGCAAAGCCCTTTGGGAGGAACCACGTTGCGCTGACTGTCCAGAAGGTGATGGAATTTGTGTCTCCTCATCCTCCACCTCTTCCAAAACCTCATCCCTTAGTGCTTGCAGTGTTTTTTGAAGCAGGCAGATAAGGGGGACAGTCAGGCTGACTAGTGCATCATCTGCACTCGCCATCCGCGTTGACTCATCAAACGCACGCAAAACGTGGCAGATGTCCTTCATAGAGGCCCACTCAGTAGTGGTGAACTGTGAACGGCGCAAATTGCGTGTTGATTGCGCCTGTTGCAGCTGATACTCCATTACTGCTGTCTGCTGCTCACACAACCGCTCCAACATATGTAACGTGGAATTCCACCTGGTGGGTACGTCACATATGATGCGATGTTCAGGAAGGCAAATCTGCGTTGCAGAGCTGCAATGCGCGATCTGGCCATGCTGGAACGTCGCAAGTGAGCGCACTCTAGGCGGACCTTGTGCAGCAGTGCATCAACATCCGGATAGTCCCTCAAAAAACTCTGCACGACCAAGTTGAGCACATGTGCCAGACATGGTATGTGAGTGAGGTTGCCAAGGGCCAGAGCTGCCACCAGATTTCGGCCATTGTCACACACTACCAAGCCTGGCTGGAGATTCGCTGGCAAAAACCACACGTCGCTCTCCTGCTTGATGGCATTCCAGACCTCCTGCGCTGTGTGGCTTCGATTCCCCATGGAAATTAATTTCAGGACGGCCTGTTGACGTTTGGCCACGGCTGTGCTCATATCGGTCGCAACAGGTAAGCGTTCACGGGTCCATGTGGAGGTAGACGTGACGGCTCTGCAGTGATGATTCTGAGGAACTGGAGTAGGAGGAGGAGTCAATGTGTACAGACTGGATTCCTGCAATCCTTGGAGTTGGCAGAACACGTACAGCGCCACTCGCAAGATCTGTACCCGGCTCCACAACATTGACCCAATGGGCAGTGAGGGAAAGGTATCGTCCCTGGCCATGGGTACTGGTCCACGCATCGGTGGTCAGGTGGACCTTGCTACTGACGGCGTTTAGTAGCGCATGTTTAATTTCTCCCTCAACATGCTTTTGCAGAGCAGGGACGGCTTGCCTGCTGAAATAAAATCGGCTTGGCACATTGTATTGTGGGACTGCCAATGCCATTAAGTTCCGGAAACTGTCAGTCTCCACCAGCCTGAATGACAGCATTTCAAGGGACAGGAGTTTTGCAATGCCAGCATTCAGAGCCTGTGCTCGTGGATGGTTTGCCGAGTATGGCCGTCTTTTATACCATGCCTGTGCTACCGATGGCTGTTTTGTGGCCTGGGAGTGTGAGGATGACAGGGAACTTGCAGCTGTGGGTGGGATAACACTTTGTCTCTGGACAACAGTGACCGAGGTTCTTCCATGGCGATCGTGTGAGGAAGCCGAACCAGCTGTGTGTGAGCTGGAGGAAGAGGCTCCAACACGACCTGAAGATGTAGGTGCTGCTGTAGGTTGGCCTACATCTCCAGTGTGTCTTTGTAACTCAACTACGTGCTTTGTCCGCACATGTTTCCACATATTAGTGGTATTGAGGTTACTGACACTTTTACCTCTTTTTACTTTTTGCTTACAAAGCTTGCATTTGACATAGCAAATATCATCTGCAAGTGTGTCAAAAAAGGACCACGCAGTGCAAGTCCTGGGAGCGCCCGTTTTGACTTTTGGAAGAGAACTGCTCCCAACAGGTGCCAAACTGGAGGCTACAGGCAACCGAGTCTGCAGCCTACCTCTCCCTCCTGTTTGTACCATTGGGCCAATCTCTTCCTCAGAGCTACTCCCACCACCTTCCTGTTCCTCACGCCATGTTTTGTCTTGGACCTCATCATCTCCACTACCCTCTTCCAACACCTGCTGCTGTTGGGTGGTCTGGACAGCACCATGCTCAACAGAAACTGGCAACTGAGTCTCATCATCATCAGATGCGTTCTGCGGTGTGCTGACCATCGGCACTGGCTCACCCGCCTCTTCAGATTCAGAGAGACACAGCTGTTGCGCATCACTGCATACTCCCTCTTCTTCAAATTCCAGAATGCTGCTTGGCTGGGCCCCTGTTTGCAAGCCAACAGATTCTGAGAACAGAAGCAGAGACTCAGCTGGCTCCAGTTCAGAACTCTCTGACTGCCTGGGCAATTTGACAGGCGGTGAACAGACAGATGGTTGCTCAACAGTGTTGTGGTCCTGACAGGAGGTGGAAGCAATTGAAGTCGATGCATTGGCTGCCATCCAACCAACAACGGCTTCAATTTGTTCTTCCCGCAGCAGGGGGGTACGCCGAGCTCCTACAAAACTGCACATAAAGGAACGCTCACGGGGAAAACTGGTGGATGCTGTGTCACTGGGGGCAGCAGCAGCCACAGAATCCCCAGTCCTCTCCCTGCTGAAACTCCACGGCCACGACCACGTGCCTTACTCCCTGCCTTCTTCATTTTGGTAGATTGATAAAGAAAGTCAGAAAAGTTATAAGGCCTAAGTGTGGTTATTACACAGAGACTGCAGTGAACACTGCACACAACTGTTCAGTATCTCTGAAAGCTCCTTTCTGTAATTCTATAGTGTTTGCAACCAATGTATTGGATACGGATGGAAGCGCGTCACACTAATAGATTTGAGTTATTTGGAATGGAATGGAGCAGCACCAATTAGAGAAAAATGACAAGGATGAGGCAGTGACACACGTTCAGCAGACTACAACCAGCAGTGGTTGAAGAACTAACTGGAGCGTGATCTGCACTCAAAAAAAAAAAAACCTCACAGACTAGAGTGAACACTGAACACAACTGTTCACTATCTCTGAAAGGCTCCTTTCTGTAATTCTATAGTGTTTGCAACCAATGTATTGGATACGGATGGAAGCGTGTCAAACTAATAGATTTGAGTTATTTGAAATGGAATGGAGCAGCACCAATCAGAGAAAAATGACAAGGATGAGGCAGTGACACACGTTCAGCAGACTACAACCAGCAGTGGTTGAAGAACTAACTGGAGCGTGATCTGCACTCAAAAAAAAAAAAAAAACTCACAGACTAGAGTGAACACTGAACACAACTGTTCACTATCTCTGAAAGGCTCCTTTCTGTAATTCTATAGTGTTTGCAACCAATGTATTGGATAGGATGGAAGCGCGTCACACTATCATTTCAATTGAATGGAGCAGCAAGAATTACACTAAAGAAAAAAAAAAGAGTCTGTGAGTGACACGTGCAGATGCCTACAAACAGCGTTGGATGCAGAGCAAACTGCAGCGTCACCTACACTCACACACACACCTTGCACAGAGCTGTTAAAACAACACTGGCAAAAGGAAGCTTTACACAGCGGTTGGTAAACTAGCCTGCCTAGAGCACAGTACACAAAATCGCAATCTCTAACTGTCCCTCAGAGTCAGCAGAGCAGCGTTCTGTCCCTTACTGAATTCACAGCACAGTGACGCTAACATGGCGGCGGCGCCTTTTATAGTGCATTCTGACATCATTTCAGCATCCAATCACAGCCATGCCATTAGTTAACATGACCACAGCATACAGGATGTGCCCACATTTCTTAGGATTCCTCATTGGCTGACTAAAATCACATTGCCTCTCAAAGAATTATGGGAACTTCCGATTCCGGTATACGATATATGGAAAATATCGGAACTAAGTATCGGAATTCCGATACAGCGAATATCGGCCGATACCCTATACTTGCGGTATCGGAATGCTCAACTCTACTGCTAATATACTAATACCTTTCTTCATTATTTCAGATATAACATGAGGATAAAAGTATTGGGCTATACCTCCATATCATTGACTTTAGGTCGTTCATTCTGTCCTTATGCCACAGATGTATATACTGTATTTTTTGGACTTTAAGACGCACCGGAAGATAAGACGCACCCAAAATTTTCAGAAGGAAAATTGGGGAAAAAAATTTAATGAGCCAATTGGGCATTCATCTTACAGTCCTGAATTTAGCATACCCTGGGGGATCAGCAGCGCTGGTGGAGCGGAGTCATTGAGGGTGTTTGGTGGTCTGGCGATGATATGACCCAGAGTGGTGCGGCAGGTTTGGCTGTGCTTGGTAGTGCATGGGCTCCGCTAATGTGGCGCCCCGAGGGTCCAGTCGCCACAGAGATGTTGCGTCTCATCCAGAGATGTGACACCTGACTCTCAGGTAAGGAGGAAGCACCCCTTAGATTCCAACACCGCATTCAACATACACGATGTTAGCTGCAGCTCTCAGGCTGGTTAGTAAAGGGTGTAGATGTTGAGTTGGTGGAGCCAGCTGCAGCATTAGGCTGCAGCGTGTTAGATTAGAGATCCAGTCAGAGACAGGCAGGCAGTGTGTGGGTGCTGGCCTGACCTGCTGCTCCTCTGAGTTCACCTCAGGGAGCCGTGCTGAGAGAGAGAAAACGGGTCCTGGGCAGAGACGATCTCACAACTCATAGCCCATTGCAGAAGAGGACCAGGCCGACTTCAGGGAACGGTTCCTAGACTAGTGGGAAAGTTCAGCTCCACTAGTAAAACTGTATGCATTGGTCACTTTAAGTGGCATTGCCATAGCCACCATAATCTCACCAGGAGGCAGCCTAGTGGTCAAGTACGTCCAGGACTTCCGTAGCTGAGTGGTCTAGGCAACCACCAGTCCAGACTGGTAACTGAAAGGACCTAATACTGCCTTGTCTGAGGGCTCTGTGGTGGCGTGGTGCAAGGAAGGAGAGGAGAGTAGCACTGATAAGCGAGAGGCCGGAAAGGAACATAAAGGGAGTCTTTGAGACTTTGAGAGAGAATGCACTGTATGTGAAGCGATCAAAGTGTCTTTTTGGCGTACAGAAGATCTCATTTCTGGGATTCATTTTGTCTCCGTCTGTTATTGAAATGGACCCGGTCAAGGTTCAGGCCATCTGTGATTGGGTTTAACCTACTACACTGAAGACTCTTCAGAGATTTTTGTGTTTTGCCAATTTTTGTCGTAAATTTTTTGGTAATTTTTCCGGTATTGTTAAACCATTGACTGATTTGACTAAAAAGGGTTCCGATGTGGTGAATTGGCCTCCTGAGGCAGTTTCTGCGTTTCAGGAACTTAAGCAGAGATTCATTTCTGCTCCTGTTCTACGGCAGCCTGATGTTTCTCTACTGTTTCAGGTGGAGGTTGATGCTTCTGAGATTGGGGCAGGTGCCGTCTTGTCCCAAAGGGATCAGGAGACCTCTAAAAGTAACCCTTGTGCCTTCTTCTCTCGAAAATTTTCTCCAACTTAACGTAATTATGACGTGGGTAATCGGGAGTTATTGGCCATGAAGTGGGCCTTTGAAGAGTGGAGACATTAGCTGGAAGGAGCCAAACATCAGGTGGTGGTCCTCACGGACCATAGGAACCTGGTTTATCTCGAATCAGCCAAGCGACTTAATCCTAGACAGGCCAGGTGGGCCTTGTTTTTCACACGTTTTAATTTTGTGGTTTCTTTTCTTCCGGGCACTAAGAATGTTAAGGCGGATGCCCTCTCGAGGAGTTTCTTTGCGGATTCTCCTGAGTTAACTGATCCTGCTGTTATTTTGAAAGAGGGTGTAGTTCTTTCCGCCATCTCGCCCAATTTGGGACTGGCTCTGGAGGTGTTTCAGGAGGATAAACCTGAACGCTGCCCTGTTGGGAAATTATTTGTCCCAGACCAGTGGAAGAAGATATATATTAGAAAACTCTGCACTCAACTTGGATGAAATATGTTTATATCCAAAATAGTATGCAGGGAGGGACGTTTCGGTCACACGACCTTCATCAGCTACCCTGTAGAGTAATAACGTCATCTTAGATTCAATTGGATATAGATAGACCAATGTCGGCTTATCATTCCTTAGGCACAGGTAAGAACAGTATTACGTAGAGATCTGGTTAGACGAGCGGTGGACACCGCGTCTCCATCATAGCACTGGACGGCATCACATCCTCCATAAGATCTCCACAGACGACATTCCACCTCTCATAAGATCTCTACGTAATACTGTTACTTACCTGTGCCTAAGGAATGATAAGCCGACATTGGTCTATCTATATCCAATTGAATCTAAGATGACGGTTATTACTCTACAGGGTAGCTGATGAAGGTCGTGTGACCGAAACGTCCCTCCCTGCATACTATTTTGGATAATAAACATTATTTCATCCCAAGTTGAGTGCAGAGTTTTCTAATATATATAGTGGTTTGGGCACCTACTCTGGCACCTCCTCAAGGCTGTGCATACGTTTCTACTATTACAGTGGAAGAAGAGTGTGATGTCTGAGATTCATTGTTCCGCGTTGGCTGGTCATCCCGGTATTTTTGGTACCAGAGACTTGGTGAGTCAGTTCTTTTGGTGGCCTACTTTGTCTCGTGACGTCAGGGACTTTGTGCAGTCCTGTGAGACTTGCTCTCGTACCAAGCCTTGCTCTAGTTCTAGTGGTTTGTTAATGCCATTACCTGTGCCCAAGAGGCCATGGACCCATATCTCTATGGATTTTATTTCCGACCTCCCTGTCTCTCAGAGAATGACCGTTATCTGGGTAATCTGTGATAGGTTTTCCAAGATGATACATCTTGTGCCAATAACCTAAGTTGCCTTCCTCCTCCGAATTGGTGCCTTTGTTCTTTCAGCACGTGGTTCGGTTACATGGCATTCCAGAGAACATTATGTCTGACAGAGGAGTCCAGTTTGTTTCCAGATTTTAGAGAACATTTTGTTCTAAACTTGGTGTTCAGTTATCTTTCTCCTCTGCATTTCACCCTCAGACCAATGGACAAACAGAGAGAACAAACCAGACCTTGGAGACTTATTTGAGATGTTTTGTGTCTGCTGATCAAGATGACTGGGTCTCTTTTTCGAGAGGTTATGGTCAAGAGGACAATTCTTGGGTGTTTGCTTCGGACATCCATGCTAGGACTTATCCGTGCCTATCATCGAGCTCATCATGATCGGCCTGGTTGCGCAAGTGAGGGTTCGGTGATCCCTCCTCAAGGAGGGGTACTGTTCTGAACACGTTGAAGGCGACTTCGGAGCTGGGGCTCCCTCCGGTGGTTGCTGAGGGTAATGAACCAATTGCTGAATGGCTTTCAGCTGGGTCCGAATGGTCTGATATAAGTGACCTGAACTCCCATCAGCCTTGCCGGTAATCAATTGTTCTTCCAGGTCTTGGTTGGAGCTCAGCTTGTATTCCTGCTTTCATTCAGGTTAATGATTTGCTGTTTTTTTTCCTCTGGTTGGATTTTCCTTGCTGGTTTGCTGTCTTGCGGTGGACTTCAGCCTGGACCCCTATTGGGGCCTGGCGCTGCATTTGTGCTCAGTTTGTGTTTGCACTTTTGCTCTGTTCCTGTGTCACTTTTTATTTGCTGAATTGCTGTGTGTTACACCAGAGATATGATTTAGGTGGTAGAGATCGTGTGATCTCAGGTTTTTTTGTTAATCAGAAGTGTTGGTATTTTTTGTCAGGGTTTTTTGGGTTGCAGTCAGAATTCTTTCCTATACTTTTCTATCTAGACAGAATTGGGCCCCAGCGTTTGCTCATTGTATTTTCTGTCTGTGTTCGTATTTTCTTCTTGTCTAACCGCCATTACATGTTTGGGGGCTTCCTATTTCTTTGGGGGTTCTGCTACGGGGCAGTTAGCTTTCATCTTTCTGTCTTTAGGTGTAGCTATCTCTCCGGCTGTGACGAGGAGTCTAGGATCACCGTAGGTACGCTCCACGGCTACTTCTAGTGTTGCGGTTAGTTTAGGGTCCTGCAACCCAGTAGATTCCAGCCTCTCTGGTGTATTGCTACTTTGGCTATTTTTGCTACTTCTCCTCAGCTACCGAAACATAACAGCTCCCCATATATTGCTCCCACTATTAAAAAAAATGAAATACCTCTCCTCGCTGGGCACTGCTCTACTCTGGACTCCTCAGCGTCGCCATCTTCCAGCTCTCTGCAGTGTCACTGTTCAGGCAGAGGGTTCACAGACATGATATCATCGCGCTTTCTGACCTGAATGTCACTGTCAGGAAACGCCGAAAACGTCACAGCGGTGGAGCAGGGTGAGGTAAGTATTGCAAGTGCTGGGGCCCTGAGCAATCAGGAGGGGCACACATATGGGTGCCGGGAACTGGCACAGGGCCCCTCATAGTACGCCGGTGTCTCTGACTGTGAGTGGGCTCCCCCACCTGCTCAGGGCACCGGAACTTGCCCGGGTGCGCCACGTGCTGATGCTGGCCCTGGTGGGGGAGAGACAGCACAGTTAGGGAGGTGGAAAAAGTGACATATGTTGAGGTGTAGGCTGGATGTTCAGCAGCTGCAAATGGAGGAATTGGAGAAGTCGGAGGAAGAGGAGGACAAAGCAAGCCATTTTGCTGGCAACCTATGTGTCATGAGGGGAAGGTGGTACAAAATCCTTTGAAACTCAGGCATGGTTCATTTTAATGAAGGTGAGATCACCAACATTTTGGGTCGACCGCCGGCTCCTTCTTTCTGTCAGGATTGATCCTGCAGCTCTGAAGACTCTTTCTGATAGCACACTACCAGCAGTGCAAGCGAGCTCGTGTAAGGCATATTGTGCCAATTCAGGCCAGGTGTCCAGTTTACAGGCCAGTAGTCAAAGGGGAATGAACTGTGAGGGAGAACATCGATAGGGGAGGAGAGATAATTTTGAACCATAGTTGACAACTGTTGTCTCCTGTCTGTTGCAATCGATTCAGTATTACCCGTCATGTGAGCGTTGCTTGAGAAATCAGACCACAACATGGTCATGAAACCCCTGTCTCCAACGCCACTTCGGCTGTGTGCACAATGAACACCTCTTCCATTTGGTCCAGTACGGCTCGTGGTAGAACATGCACCGCTGCTGTGTGCTGCGAATGCCTCTAACAAACGGTTTACCAGAGTTGCTTGTTTGTTCGCCAATATTAACTCTAGGTTCTCCTGTGGCATGATGTTCTGTAATTTGCCTTTATATCGTGGATCGAGGATGCTGGCCAACCATTAGTCGTCATTAGTGTTGAGCGATACTGCCCGATATCCAGAAATATCGGATTGGATAGGCCCGATACTCAAAAAGTATCAGGCTATCACCGATCCGATACCGGAAACCCAATGCAAGTCAATGGGACATAAATATCGTAATTAAAAAAACCCTTTCTTTCCTTGTAAACACTAGATATACACACATAGAATACTATATTATATATATATATATATATATATACATGTCATTGTGACATATATATATACATATTTATAGTTCATACACTTCTACATAGTAGAATAGCCTCTGATTCAATTGCCGGGCAATGCGGCTTTTGTGAAATAACAGAACCACACGACATGAAATGACACATGGTTTACATAGAGTTAACCATGTCATTTCATATAGTTTGATATATTGTTTTCAATAACAATTACATGAGTGTAAGCGTGCAAAATTTCACATATGTAGGTGTTAATTAAAGGTGTAAATTCGTTGTAAAAAAAACGCCTTTTTTTCTACGAATTTACACCTTTAATTAACCCCTACATGTGTGAAATTTTGCACACATACACTCATGTAATTGTTAGTGAAAACCATATATCAAACTACATGAAATGACATGGTTAACTCTATGTAAACCATGTGTCATTTCATGTCTGGTCTGTAATTTCACAAAAGCCGGCAATTGAATTAGCGGCTATTATACTATGTAGAAGTGTATGTACTATAAATATATATATAATATAATATATATATATAATATATATGTATATATATATATATGTGTCACAAATTCAATTATATATATATATATAGGAGGTGTAAAATTGTTGAAAAAAAATGCGTGGGTTCCCGCCCTATTTTCTCAACCAGACAGACAAAGCCAGCGAGTGGGGGCAGATAATAATAGCCCAGAGAGGGACCATTATTTTTGGCCCCCCCTTGGCTACTAATATCTGCCCCGAGACACCCCAGAAAAGGCAAATCTATAATTAGATTTGCCCTTTCTGGCACTTTGCCCCTCTATTCCCATTGCCCTGTAGTCGTGGCGAATGGGTTAATAAGGGATTATAGCCACCTTGCTATTGAAAGGTGACTTTAAGCCAGGTTAATATTTGAGGGCTGTCAATTAGACAACTATCAACTATTAATCCTATTGTATGAAATAAAAATAAAACACACACACTTTAATTAAAAATCATTTTAATTAAATAAACACACAGTTTTTGACCATATTTTATTTTACTGCCATTCATTGCGAAGCCCTTGTTCACCTGTAATAAAAATAAAATAATAAAGCAACATTATTCTTACCTATCCGATGTTCAGTCAGGTCCCCGATGTAATACTTCTGAAAGGGTTAATGTTACTGCAGGGACCTCAGCTAATGCTGACAGCTTCGCAGTAAACCCCCGACTGAATCAATTCCTCTCCTGGCTGACAGGACAGGAAGTGGTTAGCAGGGAAGCATAATTGATTGCTTCCCACTTTTACTTCAGGTCAGCCAGGGACACCGCACTACATCAGTTACGTCAGAGGGAATCCCGGATGACCTGAAGTGAACTGATAAACAAAAATAGGGGATCCCCTCGAAAAAAAAAAGCGTGGCGTCCCCCCTATTTTTGTTAACCAGATTAATGAAGCAGACTGCTGAAGCCTTGTTTTTCAGGCTGTTAAGGAGCCAATATCCATGGACCTTGCAAGCCTGATAATACCAGGCCACAGCAGTCTGCTTAGCTTGGCTGGTTAACAAAAATAGGGGATCCCCTCGAAAAAAAATGGCGTGGGGTCCCCCCTATTTTTGTTAACCAGCCAGATGAAGCAGACTGCTGAGGCCTGGTTTTTCAGGCTGGTAAGGATCCAATATCCATGAACCTTGCAAGCCTGATAATACCAAGCCACAGCAGTCTGCTTAGCTTGGCTGGTTAACAAAAATAGGGGATCCCTTCCAAAAAAAAAATGTCATGGGGGTCCCCCTATTTTTGTTAACCAGCCAAGTAAAACGCAAACTGCTGCGCCTGGTATTAAAAGACTGTCAAGGCCCATGGATTTTGGCCCTCAACAGCCTAAAAATACCAGGCTGCAGCAGCCCCACAATTGGCGCATCCAAAGAAGCACCAATTGTGGCACTTTATCCGGCTCTTCCCACTTGCCCTGTAGCGGTGGCAAGCGGGGTAATAAGGGGTTAATGTCACCTTTGATTGAACGGTGACAATAAGCCTGGTTAATAATGGAGAGGCGCCAATAAGACACCGATCCATTATTAATCATAAAGTTTGTAAATTTTTTAAAAAATACACAGCCAGAAAAAAGTCTTTTAATGAAATAAAACACCACACAGTTTTCATTATTTTTATTCCACACTCATCCTGCGATGCCATCGTTCTCCTGTAAAAAAACAAAAATAACAAACCAACACAAATACTCACTGTCTGATGCAGTCCAAAATCACGAGTGTCCCACGACGAGTCCAGCTCCGCTACATCTGGATGCCAGGCTGAGCCTGGCATCCAGATGTAGCAGAGCTGCTTACCTGAGGAGATTCCCCGGCGGTGACGTCATCGGACTGGTTTAAGGCCAGCTGTCGCCAGAGTACAGCTGGCTCAGTTGCCCTTAGGAACCAATCAGATTCCACTTTTCATTCTTCACAGACTCTTTGGAAAATGAAAGGTGGAATCTGATGTGTTGCTAAGGGCAACTGAGTCAGTTTCACAGATTCCAGTTTTCTGTCCACCTACTTTTGGACCACCCTGTATATTGCGTGCTTCAACTAATGCACTTATAATTAAGTAGACTAAATATGATTACAATGAATCATTTATTTTATTTTATACTGGGTGCCGTTAACAGTAAATCACTTAAAAAAGTGATTGAGGCAATTACTTAAAATGACTTGTTTTAGTGAGACGATGTCTTTGAAGAGGTTGTCTAGCATTCTGCTGTAGACTCTCAGGCTGCGTGCACACATTGCGGATTTATTGCTGATCCGCAATAAGTCTGCAAGTGTGTATCAAAACAATGTTAACCTATGGAAAAAAAATTTGCTGTGCGCATGCTGTGGAAATAAAATTTATGGATTCTCAGTGTTTTATTTTTCACAGCATGTCAATTCTTTGTGCGGATCTGCAGAGTTTCTGCATCCATTGACTTGCATTGAGTCGGGCAAATCCGCAGCAAAACCGCAGATGTAAAAAAGATCTGCGGATTTGCTGCAGATGAAGCACTGCGGACCTGAAGGAGGGAAGTATGTGGGCTGAGTGTGGGCGGTGACTGTATGCGTGTATAGTGTGTGGGCCGTGACTGTGTGCATGTGTGGTGTTTGCGGGGGTCTGCGTGTAGTGTGTGTGCCGGTGTCTGCATGATCTGTGTATGTGCGGGAGTCTGCAGGGCTGTGTGGGGGTCTGCGGGTCTGTGTGTGTGTGTGTGCAGGCATCGTCCAATGGGACTACTAGTCCCATCCAGCTAAGCCTGCTACAGTGAGACCATTAGCCAATGATTGGACAGTAGTAGTCCCATCATCCGGCTAATGTGTTGAATATAAAAAAAAAACACATGCACACATATATAGTCCACACTCACCATAATCTGCTAATCCCCGAAGCCTTCGCTCACCTGAAAAAAAAAAAAAAAAAAAAAAAACCAATATACTCCCTGTGTCCAACGTAATCCTATTAATAACGATTGTCCCACGACGATCTCCAGTGGAGAACTGTCACATCAGCAGATGCAACCAATCTCCAGGGGCTCCGGTGATGCAGTGACGGAGATAATCCTCCAAACTGTATCACTCCGCCGCCGACAGGTCACTGGAGTTCACCTGTCATTTGCAGCACTACAGCTGTGAGAATTTTCTCACGGCTGTAGTGCCATATAGTGAACTCCGATGATACACTGCCGGAGGGTTATCTCCGGTCAGTGTGTCATCGGAGGCCTATCGAGTGGTCACATATGCTGATGTGACCGCTCCATAGGGGAGATCGTTGTGGGACATTCATTTTAAAGAGGGACTGCGTCGGACAGGAAGTATATTGTTGATTTGTTTTTTAAATTTTTTGCAGGTGATCGATGGCTTCAAATGGATTTACGCATACAATAAAAATTATGAAAAACTGTTGTGTTTTATTTCATTAAAATACTTTATTCTTATGTGTGTGTTTTTTTTAACCCTTAAGTCTTATTGACGCCTCTCCATTATTAACCTGGACTAATGTCACCTTGCAATAGCAAGGTGACATTAACCCCTTATTAATCCATATGCCAATGCTATATGGCAGTGTGAAGAGAGGGGCTAAGTGCCTTAATTGGCGCATCATACAGATGCGCCGATTCTGGGGCGCATCTGCACATAAAGGAACGCTCACGGGGAAAACTGGTGGATGCTGTGTCACTGGGGGCAGCAGCAGCCACAGAATCCCCACGTCCTCTCCCTGCTGAAACTCCACGGCCACGACCACGTGCCTTACTCCCTGCCTTCTTCATTTTGGTAGATTGATAAAGAAAGTCAGAAAAGTTATAAGGCCTAAGTGTGGTTATTACACAGAGACTGCAGTGAACACTGCACACAACTGTTCAGTATCTCTGAAAGGCTCCTTTCTGTAATTCTATAGTGTTTGCAACCAATGTATTGGATACGGATGGAAGCGCGTCACACTAATAGTTTTGAGTTATTTGGAATGGAATGGAGCAGCACCAATTAGAGAAAAATGACAAGGATGAGGCAGTGACACACGTTCAGCAGACTACAACCAGCAGTGGTTGAAGAACTAACTGGAGCGTGATCTGCACTCAAAAAAAAAAAAACCTCACAGACTAGAGTGAACACTGAACACAACTGTTCACTATCTCTGAAAGGCTCCTTTCTGTAATTCTATAGTGTTTGCAACCAATGTATTGGATACGGATGGAAGCGTGTCAAACTAATAGATTTGAGTTATTTGAAATGGAATGGAGCAGCACCAATCAGAGAAAAATGACAAGGATGAGGCAGTGACACACGTTCAGCAGACTACAACCAGCAGTGGTTGAAGAACTAACTGGAGCGTGATCTGCACTCAAAAAAAAAAAAAAAAAACTCACAGACTAGAGTGAACACTGAACACAACTGTTCACTATCTCTGAAAGGCTCCTTTCTGTAATTCTATAGTGTTTGCAACCAATGTATTGGATATGGATGGAAGCGCGTCACACTATCATTTCAATTGAATGGAGCAGCAAGAATTACACTAAAGAAAAAAAAAGAGTCTGTGAGTGACACGTGCAGATGCCTACAAACAGCGTTGGATGCAGAGCAAACTGCAGCGTCACCTACACTCACACACACACCTTGCACAGAGCTGTTAAAACAACACTGGCAAAAGGAAGCTTTACACAGCGGTTGGTAAACTAGCCTGCCTAGAGCACAGTACACAAAATCGCAATCTCTAACTGTCCCTCAGAGTCAGCAGAGCAGCGTTCTGTCCCATACTGAATTCACAGCACAGTGACGCTAACATGGCGGCGGCGCCTTTTATAGTGCATTCTGACATCATTTCAGCATCCAATCACAGCCATGCCATTAGTTAACATGACCACAGCAGTACAGGATGTGCCCACATTTCTTAGGATTCCTCATTGGCTGACTAAAATCACATTGCCTCTCAAAGAATTATGGGAACTTCCGATTCCGGTATACGATATATGGAAAATATCGGAACAAGTATCGGAATTCCGATACAGCGAATATCGGCCGATACCCTATACTTGCGGTATCGGAATGCTCAACTCTACTGCTAATATACTAATACCTTTCTTCATTATTTCAGATATAACATGAGGATAAAAATATTGGGCTATACCTCCATATCATTGACTTTAGGTCGTTCATTCTGTCCTTATGCCACAGATGTATATACTGTATTTTTTGGACTTTAAGACGCACCGGAAGATAAGACGCACCCAAAATTTTCAGAAGGAAAATTGGGGAAAAAAATTTAATGAGCCAATTGGGCATTCATTTACAGTCCTGAATTTAGCATACCCTGGGGGATCAGCAGCGCTGGTGGAGCGGAGTCATTGAGGGTGTTTGGTGGTCTGGCGATGATATGACCCAGAGTGGTGCGGCAGGTTTGGCTGTGCTTGGTGGTGCATGGGCTCCGCTAATGTGGCGCCCCGAGGGTCCAGTCGCCACAGAGATGTTGCGTCTCATCCAGAGATGTGACACCTGACTCTCAGGTAAGGAGGAAGCACCCCTTAGATTCCAACACCGCATTCAACATACACGATGTTAGCTGCAGCTCTCAGGCTGGTTAGTAAAGGGTGTAGATGTTGAGTTGGTGGAGCCAGCTGCAGCATTAGGCTGCAGCGTGTTAGATTAGAGATCCAGTCAGAGACAGGCAGGCAGTGTGTGGGTGCTGGCCTGACCTGCTGCTCCTCTGAGTTCACCTCAGGGAGCCGTGCTGAGAGAGAGAAAACGGGTCCTGGGCAGAGACGATCTCACAACTCATAGCCCATTGCAGAAGAGGACCAGGCCGACTTCAGGGAACGGTTCCTAGACTAGTGGGAAAGTTCAGCTCCACTAGTAAAAACCGTATGCATTGGTCACTTTAAGTGGCATTGCCATAGCCACCATAATCTCACCAGGAGGCAGCCTAGTGGTCAAGTACGTCCAGGACTTCCGTACTGAGTGGTCTAGGCAACCACCAGTCCAGACTGGTAACTGAAAGGACCTAATACTGCCTTGTCTGAGGGCTCTGTGGTGGCGTGGTGCAAGGAAGGAGAGGAGAGTAGCACTGATAAGCGAGAGGCCGGAAAGGAACATAAAGGGAGTCTTTGAGACTTTGAGAGAGAATGCACTGTATGTGAAGCGATCAAAGTGTCTTTTTGGCGTACAAAGATCTCATTTCTGGGATTCATTTTGTCTCCGTCTGTTATTGAAATGGACCCGGTCAAGGTTCAGGCCATCTGTGATTGGGTTTAACCTACTACACTGAAGACTCTTCAGAGATTTTTGTGTTTTGCCAATTTTTGTCGTAAATTTTTTGGTAATTTTTCCGGTATTGTTAAACCATTGACTGATTTGACTAAAAAGGGTTCCGATGTGGTGAATTGGCCTCCTGAGGCAGTTTTCTGCGTTTCAGGAACTTAAGCAGAGATTCATTTCTGCTCCTGTTCTACGGCAGCCTGATGTTTCTCTACTGTTTCAGGTGGAGGTTGATGCTTCTGAGATTGGGGCAGGTGCCGTCTTGTCCCAAAGGGATCAGGAGACCTCTAAAAGTAACCCTTGTGCCTTCTTCTCTCGAAAATTTTCTCCAACTTAACGTAATTATGACGTGGGTAATCGGGAGTTATTGGCCATGAAGTGGGCCTTTGAAGAGTGGAGACATTAGCTGGAAGGAGCCAAACATCAGGTGGTGGTCCTCACGGACCATAGGAACCTGGTTTATCTCGAATCAGCCAAGCGACTTAATCCTAGACAGGCCAGGTGGGCCTTGTTTTTCACACGTTTTAATTTTGTGGTTTCTTTTCTTCCGGGCACTAAGAATGTTAAGGCGGATGCCCTCTCGAGGAGTTTCTTTGCGGATTCTCCTGAGTTAACTGATCCTGCTGTTATTTTGAAAGAGGGTGTAGTTCTTTCCGCCATCTCGCCCAATTTGGGACTGGCTCTGGAGGTGTTTCAGGAGGATAAACCTGAACGCTGCCCTGTTGGGAAATTATTTGTCCCAGACCAGTGGAAGAAGAGTGTGATGTCTGAGATTCATTGTTCCGCGTTGGCTGGTCATCCCGGTATTTTTGGTACCAGAGACTTGGTGAGTCAGTTCTTTTGGTGGCCTACTTTGTCTCGTGACGTCAGGGACTTTGTGCAGTCCTGTGAGACTTGCTTCGTACCAAGCCTTGCTCTAGTTCTAGTGGTTTGTTAATGCCATTACCTGTGCCCAAGAGGCCATGGACCCATATCTCTATGGATTTTATTTCCGACCTCCCTGTCTCTCAGAGAATGACCGTTATCTGGGTAATCTGTGATAGGTTTTCCAAGATGATACATCTTGTGCCAATAACCTAAGTTGCCTTCCTCCTCCGAATTGGTGCCTTTGTTCTTTCAGCACGTGGTTCGGTTACATGGCATTCCGGAGAACATTATGTCTGACAGAGGAGTCCAGTTTGTTTCCAGATTTTAGAGAACATTTTGTTCTAAACTTGGTGTTCAGTTATCTTTCTCCTCTGCATTTCACCCTCAGACCAATGGACAAACAGAGAGAACAAACCAGACCTTGGAGACTTATTTGAGATGTTTTGTGTTTGCTGATCAAGATGACTGGGTCTCTTTTTCGAGAGGTTATGGTCAAGAGGACAATTCTTGGGTGTTTGCTTCGGACATCCATGCTAGGAGACTTATCCGTGCCTATCATCGAGCTCATCATGATCGGCCTGGTTGCGCAAGTGAGGGTTCGGTGATCCCTCCTCAAGGAGGGGTACTGTTCTGAACACGTTGAAGGCGACTTCGGAGCTGGGGCTCCCTCCGGTGGTTGCTGAGGGTAATGAACCAATTGCTGAATGGCTTTCAGCTGGTCCGAATGGTCTGATATAAGTGACCTGAACTCCATCAGCCTTGCCGGTAATCAATTGTTCTTCCAGGTCTTGGTTGGAGCTCAGCTTGTATTCCTGCTTTCATTCAGGTTAATGATTTGCTGTTTTTTTTCCTCTGGTTGGATTTTCCTTGCTGGTTTGCTGCCTTGCGGTGGACTTCAGCCTGGACCCCTATTGGGCCTGGCGCTGCATTTGTGCTCAGTTTGTGTTTGCACTTTTGCTCTGTTCCTGTGTCACTTTTTATTTGCTGAATTGCTGTGTGTTACACCAGAGATATGATTTAGGTGGTAGAGATCGTGTGATCTCAGGTTTTTTTGTTAATCAGAAGTGTTGGTATTTTTTGTCAGGGTTTTTTGGGTTGCAGTCAGAATTCTTTCCTATACTTTTCTATCTAGACAGAATTGGGCCCCAGCGTTTGCTCATTGTATTTTCTGTCTGTGTTCGTATTTTCTTCTGTCTAACCGCCATTACATGTTTGGGGGCTTCCTATTTCTTTGGGGGTTCTGCTACGGGGCAGTTAGCTTTCATCTTTCTGTCTTTAGGTGTAGCTATCTCTCCGGCTGTGACGAGGAGTCTAGGATCACCGTAGATACGCTCCACGGCTACTTCTAGTGTTGCGGTTAGTTTAGGGTCCGCAACCCAGTAGATTCCAGCCTCTCTGGTGTATTGCTACTTTGGCTATTTTTGCTACTTCTCCTCAGCTACCGAAACATAACAGCTCCCCATATATTGCTCCCACTATTAAAAAAATGAAATACCTCTCCTCGCTGGGCACTGCTCTACTCTGGACTCCTCAGCGTCGCCATCTTCCAGCTCTCTGCAGTGTCACTGTTCAGGCAGAGGGTTCACAGACATGATATCATCGCGCTTTCTGACCTGAATGTCACTGTCAGGAAACGCCGAAAACGTCACAGCGGTGGGCAGGGTGAGGTAAGTATTGCAAGTGCTGGGGCCCTGAGCAATCAGGAGGGGCACACATATGGGTGCCGGAACTGGCACAGGGCCCCTCATAGTACGCCGGTGTCTCTGACTGTGAGTGGGCTCCCCCACCTTCTCAGGGCACCGGAACTTGCCCGGGTGCGCCACGTGCTGATGCTGGCCCTGGTGGGGAGAGACAGCACAGTTTAGGGAGGTGGAAAAAGTGACATATGTTGAGGTGTAGGCTGGATGTTCAGCAGCTGCAAATGGAGGAATTGGAGAAGTCGGAGGAAGAGGAGGACAAAGCAAGCCATTTGCTGGCAACCTATGTGTCATGAGGGGAAGGTGGTACAAAATCCTTTGAAACTCAGGCATGGTTCATTTTAATGAAGGTGAGATCACCAACATTTTGGGTCGACCGCCGGCTCCTTCTTTCTGTCAGGATTGATCCTGCAGCTCTGAAGACTCTTTCTGATAGCACACTACCAGCAGTGCAAGCGAGCTCGTGTAAGGCATATTGTGCCAATTCAGGCCAGGTGTCCAGTTTACAGGCCCAGTAGTCAAAGGGGAATGAACTGTGAGGGAGAACATCGATAGGGGAGGAGAGATAATTTTGAACCATAGTTGACAACTGTTGTCTCCTGTCTGTTGCAATCGATTCAGTATTACCCGTCATGTGAGCGTTGCTTGAGAAATCAGACCACAACATGGTCATGAAACCCCTGTCTCCAACGCCACTTCGGCTGTGTGCACAATGAACACCTCTTCCATTTGGTCCAGTACGGCTCGTGGTAGAACATGCACCGCTGCTGTGTGCTGCGAATGCCTCTAACAAACGGTTTACCAGAGTTGCTTGTTTGTTCGCCAATATTAACTCTAGGTTCTCCTGTGGCATGATGTTCTGTAATTTGCCTTTATATCGTGGATCGAGGATGCTGGCCAACCATTAGTCGTCATTATGTGTTGAGCGATACTGCCCGATATCCAGAAAATATCGGATTGGATAGGCCGATACTCAAAAAGTATCAGGTATCACCGATCCGATACCGGAAACCCAATGCAAGTCAATGGGACATAAATATCGTAATTAAAAAAAAACCTTTCTTTCCTTGTAAACACTAGATATACACACATAGAATACATATATATATATATATATATATATATATATATATATATACATGTCATTGTGACATATATATATACATATTTATAGTTCATACACTTCTACATAGTAGAATAGCCTCTGATTCAATTGCCGGGCAATGCCGGCTTTTGTGAAATAACAGAACCACACGACATGAAATGACACATGGTTTACATAGAGTTAACCATGTCATTTCATATAGTTTGATATATTGTTTTCAATAACAATTACATGAGTGTAAGCGTGCAAAATTTCACATATGTAGGTGTTTAATTAAAGGTGTAAATTCGTTGTAAAAAAACGCCTTTTTTTCTACGAATTTACACCTTTAATTAACCCCTACATGTGTGAAATTTGCACACATACACTCATGTAATTGTTAGTGAAAACCATATATCAAACTACATGAAATGACATGGTTAACTCTATGTAAACCATGTGTCATTTCATGTCTGGTCTGTAATTTCACAAAAGCCGGCAATTGAATTAGCGGCTATTATACTATGTAGAAGTGTATGTACTATAAATATATATATATATATATATATATATATATATATATATATATATATATATGTGTCACAAATTCAATTATATATATATATATATATATATAGGAGGTGTAAAATTGTTGAAAAAAAAATGCGTGGGTTCCCGCCCTATTTTCTCAACCAGACAGACAAAGCCAGCGAGTGGGGGCAGATAATAATAGCCCAGAGAGGGACCATTATTTTTGGCCCCCCCTTGGCTACTAATATCTGCCCGAGACACCCCAGAAAAGGCAAATCTATAATTAGATTTGCCCTTTCTGGCACTTTGCCCCTCTATTCCCATTGCCCTGTAGTCGTGGCGAATGGGTTTAATAAGGGATTATAGCCACCTTGCTATTGAAAGGTGACTTTAAGCCAGGTTAATATTTGAGGGCTGTCAATTAGACAACTATCAACTATTAAATCCTATTGTATGAAATAAAAATAAAACACACACACTTTAATTAAAAATCATTTTAATTAAATAAACACACAGTTTTTGACCATATTTTATTTTTACTGCCATTCATTGCGAAGCCCTTGTTCACCTGTAATAAAAATAAAATAATAAAGCAACATTATTCTTACCTATCCGATGTTCAGTCAGGTCCCCGATGTAATATTCTGAAGGGTTAATTTTTACTGCAGGGACCTCAGCTAATGCTGACAGCTTCGCAGTAAACCCCCGACTGAATCAATTCCTCTCCTGGCTGACAGGACAGGAAGTGGTTAGCAGGGAAGCATAATTGATTGCTTCCCACTTTTACTTCAGGTCAGCCAGGGACACCGCACTACATCAGTTACGTCAGAGGGAATCCCGGATGACCTGAAGTGAACTGATAAACAAAATAGGGGATCCCCTCGAAAAAAAAAAGGCGTGGAGTCCCCCCTATTTTTGTTAACCAGATTAATGAAGCAGACTGCTGAAGCCTTGTTTTTCAGGCTGTTAAGGAGCCAATATCCATGGACCTTGCAAGCCTGATAATACCAGGCCACAGCAGTCTGCTTAGCTTGGCTGGTTAACAAAAATAGGGGATCCCCTCGAAAAAAATGGCGTGGGGTCCCCCCTATTTTTGTTAACCAGCCAGATGAAGCAGACTGCTGAGGCCTGGTTTTTCAGGCTGGTAAGGATCCAATATCCATGAACCTTGCAAGCCTGATAATACCAAGCCACAGCAGTCTGCTTAGCTTGGCTGGTTAACAAAAATAGGGGATCCCTTCCAAAAAAAAATGTCATGGGGGTCCCCTATTTTTGTTAACCAGCCAAGTAAAACGCAAACGCTGCGGCCTGGTATTAAAAGACTGTCAAGGCCCATGGATTTTGGCCCTCAACAGCCTAAAAAATACCAGGCTGCAGCAGCCCACAATTGGCCATCCAAAGAAGCACCAATTGTGGCACTTTATCCGGCTCTTCCCACTTGCCCTGTAGCGGTGGCAAGCGGGGTAATAAGGGTTAATGTCACCTTTGATTGAACGGTGACAATAAGCCTGGTTAATAATGGAGAGGCGCCAATAAGACACCGATCCATTATTAATCATAAAGTTTGTAAATTTTTTAAAAAATACACAGCCAGAAAAAAGTCTTTTAATGAAATAAAACACCACACAGTTTTCATTATTTTTATTCCACACTCATCCTGCGATGCCATCGTTCTCCTGTAAAAAAACAAAAATAACAAACCAACACAAATACTCACTGTCTGATGCAGTCCAAAATCACGAGTGTCCCACGACGAGTCCAGCTCCGCTACATCTGGATGCCAGGCTGAGCCTGGCATCCAGATGTAGCAGAGCTGCTTACCTGAGGAGATTCCCCGCGGTGACGTCATCGGACTGGTTTAAGGCCAGCTGTCGCCAGAGTACAGCTGGCTCAGTTGCCCTTAGGAACCAATCAGATTCCACTTTTCATTCTTCACAGACTCTTTGGAAAATGAAAGGTGGAATCTGATGTGTTGCTAAGGGCAACTGAGTCAGTTTCACAGATTCCAGTTTTCTGTCCACCTACTTTTGGACCACCCTGTATATTGCGTGCTTCAACTAATGCACTTATAATTAAGTAGACTAAATATGATTACAATGAATCATTTATTTTATTTTATACTGGGTGCCGTTAACAGTAAATCACTTAAAAAAGTGATTGGAGGCAATTACTTAAAATGGCTTGTTTTAGTGAGACGATGTCTTTGAAGAGGTTGTCTAGCATTCTGCTGTAGACTCTCAGGCTGCGTGCACACATTGCGGATTTATTGCTGATCCGCAATAAGTCTGCAAGTGTGTATCAAAACAATGTTAACCTATGGAAAAAAAATTTGCTGTGCGCATGCTGTGGAAATAAAATTTATGGATTCTCAGTGTTTTATTTTTCACAGCATGTCAATTCTTTGTGCGGATCTGCAGAGTTTCTGCATCCATTGACTTGCATTGAGTCGGGCAAATCCGCAGCAAAACCGCAGATGTAAAAAAGATCTGCGGATTTGCTGCAGATGAAGCACTGCGGACCTGAAGGAGGGAAGTATGTGGGCTGAGTGTGGGCGGTGACTGTATGCGTGTATAGTGTGTGGGCCGTGACTGTGTGCATGTGTGGTGTTTGCGGGGGTCTGCGTGTAGTGTGTGTGCCGGTGTCTGCATGATCTGTGTATGTGCGGGAGTCTGCAGGGCTGTGTGGGGGTCTGCGGGTCTGTGTGTGTGTGTGTGCAGGCATCGTCCAATGGGACTACTAGTCCCATCCAGCTAAGCCTGCTACAGTGAGACCATTAGCCAATGATTGGACAGTAGTAGTCCCATCATCCGCTAATGTGTTGAATATAAAAAAAAAACACATGCACACATATATAGTCCACACTCACCATAATCTGCTAATCCCCGAAGCCTTCGCTCACCTGAAAAAAAAAAAAAAAAAAAAACAACCAATATACTCCCTGTGTCCAACGTAATCCCATTAATAACGATTGTCCCACGACGATCTCCAGTGGAGAACTGTCACATCAGCAGATGCAACCAATCTCCAGGGGCTCCGGTGATGCAGTGACGGAGATAATCCTCCAAACTGTATCACTCCGCCGCCGACAGGTCACTGGAGTTCACCTGTCATTTGCAGCACTACAGCTGTGAGAATTTTCTCACGGCTGTAGTGCCATATAGTGAACTCCGATGATACACTGCCGGAGGGTTATCTCCGGTCAGTGTGTCATCGGAGGCCTATCGAGTGGTCACATATGCTGATGTGACCGCTCCATAGGGGAGATCGTTGTGGGACATTCATTTTAAAGAGGGACTGCGTCAGACAGGAAGTATATTGTTGATTTGTTTTTTAAATTTTTTGCAGGTGATCGATGGCTTCAAATGGATTTACGCATACAATAAAAATTATGAAAAACTGTTGTGTTTTATTTCATTAAAATACTTTATTCTTATGTGTGTGTTTTTTTTAACCCTTATGTCTTATTGACGCCTCTCCATTATTAACCTGGACTAATGTCACCTTGCAATAGCAAGGTGACATAACCCCTTATTAATCCATATGCCAATGCTATATGGCAGTGTGAAGAGAGGGGCTAAGTGCCTTAATTGGCGCATCATACAGATGCGCCGATTCTGGGGCGGCTGGGTGCCGGTATTTTTAGCCAGAGGGGTCAATATCCATGGCCCCTTCCTAGGCTATGAATATCAGACTGCAGCTGTCTGCATACCCTTTCTGGCTATAAATTATAGGGGGACCCCATGTCATTTTTTTTGGAGTCCCCCTATTTTAATAGCCAGTAAAGGCTAGCTGTGAACTGAGATTCATAGCCTGGGAAGCTCCATGGATATTAACCCCTTCCCAGGCTATAAATATTGGCGCCGGGAGCCCATGCCATTTTTCTTCCCATTTTTTTTAAAATTAACGATATTGCATGACGATTTGTGTGTGTGTCTTTAACTATTTATGCACCATTTTATCTATCTATCTATCTATCTATCTATCTATCTATCTATCTATCTATCTATCTATCTATCTATCCATATCTATCTACAGTATCTATCTATCTATCTATCTATCTATCTATCTATCTATCTATCTATCTATCTTTCCCATATCTATCTATCTGTCTATCTATCTATCTGTGTGTGTAAGGGTCTATGCACATATTAGTGTGTTTTCACGGACCATGTGTCCGTGTGCAAAACACGGAGACATGTCAGTGTTTGTTGGAGCGGATGGATCACACAAACCCATATAAGTCAATGGGTGCGTGTAAACACGTATTGCACACGGATGGCTTCCGGTGCCATCCGTGTGTGTTTTCAAAGTCACAGGGTTAAAATTGAAGCAAATTGTTTCAATACACGGACATGGACAGCACACGGACAGCACACAGATCATACACGGATGGTACAAACGGACACACGGACAGCACATGGATGTGCCACGTGCACACACGGACATGAATATCTCTGGTACCAATTCTTCCCGTACCTGAATTATCTGAGACTGACCTAATGAAGTATGGGTTGGACAATTGTAAAAGACGAGGTTGGACAAGAAATTACATCAGTAATTTTTTTTTTGTTAAATAACATATCTTTATTTAGCTTACAAAAATGCATAAAAAACACACCTACGTTTTCTGGCAAGAGGTGCGGATTCTGTGCAGAAAATTCTGCAGGCTGATATGCAACGTGTGCACATACTCTGTTCCTGCAGAAGATGACAGCATATATAATATATGATGGCAAAAGAAATATGTCACAGAAAATCTATAGATATAGGAATGGACATTTGAAAGGTTTGATAATAAATTAGTTTTTTTCTCATTTTATAAAACAGTGTTCATTTATATTATAAGATTATCTGACCTCTATTATAATTGATATATAAATATTTCTGCTTCCAATTGATTTATTATTTTAGAATGTTACTGCTTGCATATACAATTCTGAATCTTATATACTTTATGTATTCCACTGAAACTGCTAATGATTTATATTAAAACTCATAAATGTTTTATAAGTACACATTATCAGTAGAGTTGAGCGAAACAGGTCTGTCAGATTCAAAAGTCGCCGACTTTCGCCAAAGTTGAGTTTCGTTGGCCGAAACCTGACCATAGCATACAGTCGGCCAAGCGGTCGTCGACCCGAGCGCCCAAGTCGTATTTCCCATAATGCTTGCAGGCGCCTTTTTTCAGCCAATGAGCTAGGACGTACACTGTGGGCAATGAGATGACATAGGCAGCGGCCACCACCATCTTAGAGAAGGGCATTGCAGTGATTGGCTTGCTTTGGGCGGCGTCATAGTGTCTATAAAAGCTCTGAGCGCCGACCTCCATTTTACTTCTGCCAATATTAACAGTAGGGAGAGGTTGCTGACGCTGTTTATCAGTAGGGAGAGAGTTAGGGCTGGAAAGAGAAGTTCTTATGTGCTTGTGCTGATAGCAATTGTGCTGTACAGTTAGTGTGCAGTGACAGGGGAGGATTTTCTTGTGTGCATCAGCGCTGGTTATTAGGCTGCCTGCTAGCTGTATTGCTGTGTGTACACTGCTGTGCAGACTGCTTTTTATACAGCACTAATACTTTTATTCTTTTTTTCTGCACACTTACCAACCGTTCATTTTTTCCCACACCGTATAGAGCTGTACGCTACTAACACACTACCATGTACTGGCTGGTATCACGGACAAATACATGCTGACTATCTGTGTGTGACTCCGGAAATATATACGGAGATTGCTATTTTCCCTACACCATACAGAGCTTTACGCTTCTGAGACAGTACCTTACACCTACTCTTTGTATTACGGTCAAATCCATACTAAGTGAGCGTCTGTGTGTGACTCCGGAAATATATACGGAGATTTAAATATTCCCCAAAACCGTATACAGCTGTCCACTTCTGATACAGTACCGTATATCTGCTCTTTGTATTACGTTCAAATCCATACTGAGTGAGCGTCTGTGTGTGACTCCGGAAATATATGCGGAGATTTAAATTTTCCCCTAAGCCATATACAGCTGTACGCTCCTCATACAGTACCATATATCTGCTAGTATTTTTGGTACATTTTCCCAAACATGAGGAAACATGGTGGAAGAGGAGGCGGATGTGGGCGGGGGTGGGCATGCTGGGAATGATGTTGGTGGTGGTGGTGCATCTGCTGGTAGTGCCAAAAGCCCAATAGCATCTAAGGTAGGAGGTGTTGAGCCTGCATAATCATCTGGCTCCAGAAGGCCTGGAAGGCTCCCTTTTCTGGGAGTAGGTAAACCGCTTTTAAAGCCGGAGCATCAGGAACAGGTTTTGTCTTACATTACCGAAACAGCCTCCAGCTCTATCGCCTCCTCTTCTGAAGATTCAAAAAATGCAAGCACTGAGTCGACAGTGCAGGCTCCTGGTCAGGAACAACACCTTTCCTTGTGTCATTCACCCCCACCAAAAGTGAAGGATGCGGCAGGCGACACTTCAGATTACTCCATGGAGCACTTTTCACATATCATACCTGAGTTAGCAATTCAAATCCTGAATTCCCCAGTCCAAGATGAATATGACATGGAGTGCACTGATGCACAGTCACTGCTATCTGATTCTGCTGGTACATTCACCCATAGCACTGCATTGCCCTCACAGTCAACTGAGCCAGAATCTGACCCTGATGAAACTCAGGTGACCCTTCCCGCATACGATACAACCTTACACGGTGATACAGAGGAAGGTGCAGATGAAATTGAAGAGGAGGTGATGGATGACCAAGTTGTTGACCCGGATCGGCATCCATTGGGGAAGAGGGTGCCGCTGGCAATAGCTCAGAAGAGGAGGAGGATCAGCAGCAGGCATCGACATCACAGCTGCGGTTATCTGGCAGGCCCGTAGCAGTCTAAAAACGTGTTAAAAGAACAGAGTTGCAGGACAGCTTGGCCAGATGGTCAAATTAGCACAGCGTGCAAGCCCTGAAAATTTATTCCATAGTAGGAACAGTGCAGTGTGGGACTTTTTTGACCAAAATCCTATTGATGAGGCAAAGGTCATCTGTAAAGAAGAGCGGAAGGACCTTTAGCCAAGGGAAAAATCACTGAAATTTGAATACCAGTTGCATGCTTGGACATTTAAACACCATGCACTTGCAAGAGTGGATGGACTACAAAACCTCACTGGCTTTGAATGCCTACATTGCCAAACTGATCTCATTAGAGATGATGCCCTTCTGTTTGGTTGAAAGCGATGTATTCCAAGAGCTCATGGCCTACGCTGTCCTACACTATGACCTACCCAGTCGGCACTTCTTTTCTAGAAAAGCCATCCCTGCCCTCCACCTGCATGTCAAAGACCGCATTGTCCATGCACTCAAACAATCAGTGAGTAGAAAGGTGCACCTCACAACAGATGCATGAGCCAGTAGGCATGACAAGGGCCGTTACATGTCCATCTCTGTGCACTGGGTTAATTTGGTGGATGCAGGGTCCACAGGGGACAGCAGTGGTGGGACAGTGCTGCCTAGCCCACAGTATAGGCAACAGTAGGCTGTACGCATTTGACCCTCCTCCTCCAGAAGCAAAAGCTCGTCGACAGTGCGCAGTCGCACCAGCACTCCATCCGTAGCTGCCAGTGTTACACACGAGGTGTCCCACTATCCATCAGCTAGTGGTAAGCGTCAGCAGGCTGTTTCAAAGATGATGTCTTTGGGCAACAACAGACATACCGCGGAGGTACTGACCAACTACTTGCAGCGAGAAAACTGATTCATGGCTGAGCAGTCTACATCTTGAGCCAGGCAAGGTAGTCAGTGATAACGGCCGTAATTTTGTGGTGGTCATAGCCCTGGCAAAACTCAGACACATACCTTGTCTAGCTCACACCTTGAACCTGGTGGTGCAGTGCTTTATAAATAATTATCCTGAGTTACCAGCTCTGCTCCATAAGGTGCGAAAACTGTGCTCGCACATCCGATGCTCGCCTGTAGACCTGGGGTGGGTCGTGAGCCTGCGGTCCTCTGCACCACTTGGGTAACTATCTATATTTCTTATGTACCATTGCCACTTGCTATTTGACCGTGCACACATGTGGGTCCGTACTTCATTCCATTGGTACTTAGCTTAATCAGCATATGTTGCTTTTCTATTTTGTCGGACACTACTTGTTATTTTTTTGGTCTGTATTAATGTGGCTACGGTATATGTTGCCATTTGCTGGCACTTAATTCTATTTATGCAGAGGTCATGCTGTCTCTACAGCCCTTGGTTTTTATTATGTGAATAGTGAGGTTGCACTTTCCCCGTTTTTGCCATTTGTACCTATACTTTTATATGTTTAATAAAATATACATGTTTTTACTTGTACCCTATGACTGTGTTCTCATTTTGTGATTGGCCAAAATAAGCATGAGCATCCCACTTATGCGTCTGCTCATGCAAACTTTGACGCACATTAAGGATCAGGCGTCTGCAGCGGAGGAGGAGGAGGAGGAGGGAAGCCTTCATGACAGTCAGGAATTGTCTGCTCAGGGAAATGTCCTGGACAAGGTGGTGGAAGAAGAGGAAGAGTCGGAGGAGGAGGAGGAGGAGGGGATGATTATTTTGGGGAGGATGATGCTTCTCAGGGGGCAAGAGAAAATGTTGGCTTGCCAAGTTCAGGTGCAGGGTTTGTGCGTGACTGGAGGGATGCGGATTTGTCAGAAAGTGCTCCTCCACCCACCACTGGCAGTGCATCATTGACACCTGGAACATTGGCCCACATGTGTGATTATGTCTTCCGGATCCTAAAAAGGGACCCCCGCATTGCCAAAATTATGAAGGATGACGACTAGTGTTGAGTAGAGTTGAGCGATACTTTCCGATATCCTAAAGTATCGGAATCGGAATGGTATCGCCGATATCACTAAAATATCGGCGATACCCGATACCGGAAGTCCCATGTAAGTCTATGGGAACAAAATATCGCAACTAAAAAAAACCCCATTCTTTCCTTGTAAACACTAAATATACACACATAGAATACATATATATATATATATACATGTCATTGTGACATATATATATATACATATATGTATAGTTTATACACTTCTACATAGTAAAATATCCTCTGATTCAATTGCCGGGTAAAGCCGGCTTCAGTGAAAAGACAGAAGCACCCGACATGAAATGACACTTGGTGTACATAGGGTTAACCATGTCTTTTCATGTCGTTTGCTATCTGATTTGCACAAACAATTAAATCAGTCTATGTGTGCAAAATTTCACACCTGTAGGGGTTAATTAAAGGTGTAAATTCGTTGTAAAAAAAACGGACTTTTTTGCTACGAATTTACACCTTTAATTAACCCCTACAGGTGTGAAATTTTGCACACATAGTCTGATTTAATTGTTTGTGCAAATTAGATAGCAAAGGACATGAAAAGACATGGTTAACCCTATGTACACCAAGTGTCATTTCATGTCGGGTTCTGCATTTTCACAAAAGCCGGCAATTGAATTAGCGGCTATTATACTATGTAGAAGTGTATGAACTACAAATATAAATATATATATATATGTGTGTCACAAATTCAATGACATGTATATATATATATGAGGTGTAAAATTGCTGAAAAAAAATGCGTGGGCTCCCGCCCTATTTTCGCAACCAGACAGACAAAGCCAGTGAGTGGGGGCAGATAATAATAGCCCAGAGAGGGACCATTATTTTTGCCCCCCCCCGGCTACTAACATCTGCCCCCAGACACCCCAGGAAAGACAAATCTATAATTAGATTCGCCCTCTCTGGCACTTTGCCCGTCTATTCCCATTGCCCTGTAGCGGTGGCGAATGGGTTAATATGGGGTTATAGCCACCTTGCTATTGAAAGGTGACCTTAAGCCAGGTTAATAATTGAGAGCTGTCAATTAGACAACTATCAATTATTAATCCTATTGCATGAAATAAAAATAAAACACACACACTTTAATTAAAAATCATTTTAATGAAATAAAGACACGTTTTTGACCATCTTTTATTTTACTGCAAAAAACATTTCCTGTAATAAAAATAAAATAAAAAAGCAAAATTATTCTTACCTATCCCATGCACAGTCAGGTCCCACGGTGTAATCCTTCAGAAAGGGTTAATGTTTACTGCAGGGACCGCAGCTAATGCTGCAGCCTCACAGTAAACCCCAAATGAATGAGTTCCTCTCCTGCCTGACAGGAGAGTAAAGGCTGGGTGTCACATAACGATACACCAGCGATCCCGACAACGATATGCACTTGTCAGGATCGCTGGTGTATCGCTACATGATCGCTGCTGAGCTGCCAAACAGGCAGCTCAGGCAGCGATCTGGGACAGCGACACTGCGGGTAACATCGCTTAAGGGCCCGTCTCACATAGCGATATCGCTACCGAGATCGCTGCTGAGTCACTAGTTTTGTGACGCAGCAGCGAGCTCACCAGCGATATCGCTGTGTGTGACATTCAGCGACGATCAGCCCCCCTGCCGGGTATCGCTGATCGTCGCAGAAATGTCAGGACCTTGTTTTGATCGCTGGTCTCCCGCTAACAGGCACGCATCGCTGCGTGTGACAGGCGGGAGACCAGCGATCCGCTGGTAACCAAGGTACACAGCGGGTTTCCAGGCACCGCGCAGCGCTTGGAAACCCGCTGTGTACCTTGGATACCAGCTCCCTGCATCAGGGCGCTGGTATCCAAGGTACACAGCGGGTTTCTAGGCACAGCCCCGCGCCTGGAAACCCGCTGTGTACCTTGGTTACCAGCGGATCGCTGGTCTCCCGCCTGTCACACGCAGCGATGTGTGCCTGTCAGCGGGAAACCAGCGATCAAAAAAAGGTCCTGACATTTCAGCGACGATCAGCGATACCCGGCAGGGGGGCTGATCGTCGCTGAATGTCACACACAGCGATATCGCTGGTGAGCTCGCTGCTGCGTCACAAAACTAGTGACTCAGCAGCGATCTCGGTAGCGATATCGCTATGTGAGACGGGCCCTTAAGTGGAAAGCTTAATTGATTGCTTTCCACTTTCACTTCAGGTCAGCCAGGGACACAATCAGTGACGTCAGAGGGAACTGATTAACAAAAATAGGGGTTCCCTTCGAAAAAAAAATGGCGTGGGGTCCCCCCTATTTTTGTTAACCAGCCAGATGAAGCAGACCGCTGAGGCCTGGATTTTCAGGCTGTTAAGGAGCCAAGATCCATGGACCTTGCCAGCCTGATAATACTAGGCCACAGCAGTCTGCATATCTTGGCTGATTAACAAAAATAGGGGATCCCCTCGAAAAAAATTGGCGTGGGGTCCCCCCTATTTTTGTTAACCAGCCAGATGAAGCAGACCGCTGAGGCCTGGATTTTCAGGCTGTTAAGGAGCCAAGATCCATGGACCTTGCCAGCCTGATAATACCAGGCCACAGCAGTTTGCATATCTTGGCTGATTAACAAAAATAGGGGATCCCCTCGAAAAAAATTGGCGTGGGGTCCCCCTATTTTTGTTAACCAGCCAGATGAAGCAGACCGCTGAGGCCTGGATTTTCAGGCTGTTAAGGAGCCAAGATCCATGGACCTTGCCAGCCTGATAATACCAGGCCACAGCAGTCTGCATATCTTGGCTGATTAACAAAAATAGGGGATCCCCTCGAAAAAAATTGGCGTGGGGTCCCCCCTATTTTTGTTAACCAGCCAGATGAAGCAGACCGCTGAGGCCTGGTTTTTCAGGCTGGTAAGGATCCAATATCCATGGACCTTGCCAGCCTGATAATACCAGGCCACAGCAGTCTGCTTAGCTTGGCTGGTTAACAAAAATAGGGGATCCCCTCGAAAAAAAAACGGCGTAGGGGTCCCCCTATTTTTGTTAACCAGCCAAGTAAAATGCAGACTGCTGCGGCCTGGTGTTAAAAGACTGTCAAGGCCCATGGATTTTGGCCCTCAACAGCCTGATAATACCAGGCTACAGCAGCCCCACATTTGGCGCATCAAAAGATGTGCCAATTGTGGCACTTTACCCGGCTCTTCCCACTGCCCTGTAGCGGTGGCAAGCGGGGTAATAAGGGGTTAATGTCACCGTTGATTGCACAGTGACAATAAGCCCGGTTAATAATGGAGAGGTGTCAATAAGACACCGATCCATTATTAATCCCAAAGTTATTAAATGTGTAAAAAAAAAACACAGCAAGAAAAAAGTATTTTAATGAAATAAAAGAGACAACACAGTTTTCATTAATTTTATTGTACTCTCATTCCTGCGACGCCATCGATCTCCTGTAAAAAAAGAAAAAAAAAAAAAACAACAGTATACCACCTGTCCGACGCAGTCCATAACGACAGTCCCACGACGATCCAACTCTGCTACATCGCAATGACAGGCAGAGCCTGTCATCGCAACGCTGCACAGCTGATTACCTGCTTCCCCGGCGGTGACGTCATCGGACTGACTGCTTTACGGCCGGGATTACCCAGCAGTCACTGCAGTTATCGCGAGATACTGCATGTGACCGCCGGGGAAAGAAGATTGCGGCCATCAAGCAGTCCAGGACGTGACCGCCGGAGATCTTCTGCCAGGTAAGTGCCGCTGACTCCTGACAGACCCGACCGACGGACACTGACAGTGACAGTGACAATCCCGATTCCGGTATCCGATATGACGAAAATATCGGAACTCGGAATCGGAATTCCGATACAGCCAATATCGGCCGATACCCGATATTTGCAGTATCGGAATGCTCAACCCTAATGTTGAGTATTCCGATACTGCAAATACCGGGTATCGGCCGATATTCGCTGTATCGGAATTCAGATTCTGAGATCCGATATTTTTGCATATCGGATACCGGAATCGGAGTTTTCCTCTAAAGTCTATGGGGAGTTCCGGTGTCACAGAACGAAGTAAGTGACACAGGAACTTCCCGAAATTGTCACTGTCAGTGTCGTTCCGGTCTGTCAAGAGTCAGGACTCAGCAGAGTCAGCACTTATCTGGCAGAAGATCCCCAGTGGTCACGTCCTCCAGGATGGCCGCCATTACCCTCTCCCTGGCGGTCACGCGCAGCTTCTCATGATAACTGCATGTGCTTCCGGGTACTGGGTAATCTTGGCCAGCTTCACTTTACACCATGTTTGATAAATCTCACCCTTCATAACCCTATTACACATATTGTCCACCTACTTTTGGACCACACTGTATAGGAAGTACAAAGTGCCCCTTAAAATGAGAGTCTGGAGACATCTTTCTGATAGTTATTAAAGTTAATGCAAATAATCCATCAGTGGTTTCAAAACGCTTTTTCCAAAAATAAAATGGTGATATATAAACTTTTCAGTTTTTGGGTATTAAAGATTAAAACTCATAAAAGAAGAGATAAAAAATGCATGCTATTAAAATGGGAGGTATATAAGAATTTTTTTTTCTTTGTGTACCCGTTTCCTAGCAGGCTTAGATCAAAGACACAATTTGATTTTTCATTATTAAATATAGCATTATTCCTTAATAAATTGTGTTGTGCTATTTTTTCCCTGGCAATGTATCATTTATATATATATTCCTTTTTTGTAAATATTTTTAAGAATTGTTATGTTGTTATTGATTGCTCCAACCCTTACAGAATGGTAACATTTTCCTCTGTTTAATGATGTCTTTACTGCTAAGAATAAGACCATGACAAAGATCCTACAGCTCGAACGCGGTGTTTTTGTTTGTAAACAGACTCTGCCTTTTTAACCCCTTAGTGACAGAGCAAATATTTAAAATTCTGACCACTGTCAATTTATGAGGTTATAACTCTGGAACGCTTTAACGAATCCAGCTGATTCTGAGATTGTTTTTTCGAGACGTATTGTACTTCATGATAATGGTAAAAAAAAATTATATGACTTGCGTTTATTTATGAAAAAACAGAAATATGGCGAAAATTTTGAAAATTTAGCAATTTTCAAATTTTAAATTTTTATGCCCTTAAATCAGAGAGATATGTCACACAAATTTCTTAATAAATAACATTTCCCACATGTCTACTTTACATCAGCACAATTTTGGGGAAATTTTTTTTTTTGTTACGAAGTTATAAGGGTTAAAAGTTGACCAGTGATTTCTCATTTTTACAACACCATTTTTTTTTAGGGACCACATCACATTTGAAGTCACTTTGAGGGGTCTATATGATAGAAAATGCCCAAAAGTGACACCATTCTAAAAACTGCACCCCTCAAGGTGCTCAAAACCACATTCAAAAAGTTTATTAACACTTTACATGCTTCACAGGAACTGAAGCAATGTGGAAGGAAAAAATTAACATTTAACTTTTTTTGCAAAAAATTTACTTCAGAACCAACTTTGTTTATTTTCACAAGTGTTAAAAGAAAAATTGAACCACAAAATTTGTTGTGCAATTTCTCCTGAATACACCGATACCCCATATGTGGGGGTAAACCACTTTTTGGGCGCACGGCAGAAGTCGCAAGGGAAGGAGCACCGTTTGACTTTTTCAAAGCAGAATTTGCTGGATGCCGTGTCACGTTTAGAGAGCCTCCGATGTGCCTAAACAGTGGAAACCCCCAACAAGTGACCCCATTTTGGAAACTAGACCCCTTAAGGAACTTATCTAGATGTGTGGTGAGCACTTTGAAACTCCAAGTGCTTCACAGAAGTTTATAACGTAGAGCCGTGAAAATAAAAAATCATTTTTTTTCCTCAAAAATTATTTTTAGCCACTATTTCTTTATTTTCCCAGGGTAACAGGAGAAATTGGACACAAAAAATTGTTGTGCAATTTTTCTGAGTACGCTGATACCCAATATGTGTGGTGGAACCACTGTTTGGGCACATGGGAGAGCTTGGAAGGGAAGGAGCGCCATTTTTTAATGCAGACTTTGATGGAATGTTCTGCGGGCGTCATGTTGTGTTTGCAGAGCCCTTGATGTGCTTAAACAGTAGAAACCCTCTGCAAGTAACACCATTTTGGAAACTAGACCCTCCAAGGAGCTTATCTAGATGTGTGGTGAGCACTTTGAACCCCAAAGTGCTTCACGGATATTTATAAACGCAGAGCAGTGAAAATAAAAAATCATTTTTTTCATCAAAAATGAATTTTTTAGCCAGCTATTTTTTATTTTCCCAAGGATAACAGGAGAAATTAGAACCCCAAAATTGGTGTGCAGTTTGTCCTGAGTACGCTGATACCCCATATGTTGGGATAAACCACTGTTTGGGCGCACAGCAGGGCTCAAAAGGGAGGGAGCGCCATTTGACTTTTTGAATGCCACATCGTGTTTGGAGTCCACCGATGTGCTAAATCGTGGAAACCTCTTAATTCTAGCTCCAACCCTAACCCCAACACACACCTGACCCTAATCCCAACCCTAATCCTAATCCTAACCCTAACCTTAATCCTAACCCTAATCCCAACCCTAATAACAACCCTAATTGTAACCCTAACCCTAATTCCAACCCTAACCCTAACTATAACCCTAACCCTAATGGAAAAATGTAAATAAATACAATTTCTTTATTTTATTATATGTCCCTAACTAAGGGGTGATAAAGGGGGGTTTATGTACTATTTTTTTTATTTTGATCACTGTGACAGTTTCTCACAATGATCAAAATGTACTTTCACAGAATGAATGAATATGGTTAATAATGGCGATCGCAAAAGAGGGGACTGCGGGGGACCCGAATTATGTTCTCTGGGGTCTCGGCTACCCCCTGGTAGCTGAGACCCCGGAGAAAATCCGACTGGGTGGGCGCACTGCACACTGCGCAGGCGCCCGCCATTTTTTTTGCTGGGACCTGACGCGGGGAGCTGCGGGATCCACCGGAGGACTTGGGGGACACCGGGAGGCACGGGGGACAGATCGGGGGTCCCAAGGACCCTATTTCTCTCCCCTCTGATGTGCGATCACATCAGAGGAGAGAGAAATGAAATGGAGAATAGCGGCTTTTTTTGCGATCGCCGTTATAGGGTTAATAACGGCGATCGCAAAAGCAGGGTCGGTAAAAACTGACCCTAATCATGTTCTTTGGGGTCCGGTAGCCGAGACTCTGGAGAAAATCTGACTCTGGGGGCGCTATATACTTTTTCCACAGTGCCGTTAGTTAACGGCGCTGTGATTTAAGTATCCTTAACTACTGCCGTTAAAAGGCGTATCAGCGGTCGTTAAGAAGTTAAGTCCATATTCATGTTTCTGAAATAAAAATTATACATTTTTCAAGTCCATTCATGGAGTGCTGGATTCCATATTCATTATCCACATGCTTTTGTGACCATGCACCTAGACAAAAGAGTAGATTAAAAAAATGGGTGAAATGGGCTTTCACTTTATTTTTTTCTTGGCAAAAATCTGCAAACACATATAGCATTTTATGGGTTAAGTGAGAAGCTGTCCATAGCATGCAGTTATGGCCCACTTTGACTCTATCTTCCTTAAATACATATATCGGGGTGTTGCCTTCTTTAGACAATCAGTTTTAGTACTTCATGACTTTGGTTTAGCAGAAATTAGCCAACAGCTATTGCTGCTCATTAACCAAGATCACTTCCAATTTGTCATCTAATCACTTTTGTGAATACAACTGAACCTTACCAAAAATTAGGGATCTCCTCAAATGTGAAACCCACTTCACAGTTTGAGAAGCACCAATATAATAGTTTTTATTAGCTGATTTACTGATGTTAACTGATCAGCTGTTTTGGAAATATACAGGTGCTTCATACAAAATTAGAATATCATCAAAAAGTTAATTTATTTCAGTTCTTCAATACAAAAAGTGAAATTCATGCATTATATAGAGTCATTACAAACAGGAAGATCTATTTCAAGTGTTTATTTCTGCTAATGTAAACTCAAAAGTAATTATCTCAGTAAATTAGAATAATTAACAAAAAACACCTGCAAAGGCTTCCTAAGCATTTAAAAAGGTCCATTAGTCTGTTTCAGCAAGCTGCACAATCATGGGGAAGACTGCTGACTTGACAGCAGTCAAGAAGACAGTCATTAACACACTCCACAAGGAGGGTAAGCCACAAAAGTCATTGCTATAGAAGTTGGCTGTTTACAAAGTGCTGTATCCAAGCATATTAATGGAAACTTGAGCGGAAGGAAAAGTGTGGTAGAAAAAGGTGCACAAGCAACCGGGATAACTGCAGCCCTGAAAGGATTGTTAAGAAAAGGCCATTCAAAAATTTGTTGGAGATTCACAATGAGTGGACTGCTGCTGGAGTTATTGCTTTAAGATCCACCACACACAGATGTTTCCAGGACATGGGCTACAAGTGTTGCATTCATTGTGTCAAGCCACTCATGACCAATAGACAACTCCAGAAGCGTCTTACCTGGGCCAAGGAGAAAAAGAACTGGACTGTTGCTCAGTGGTCCAAGGTGTTGCTTTCAGATGAAAGTATATTTTGTATTTCTGGAAATCAAGGTCCTGGAGTCTGGAGGAATAGTGGAGAGGCACACAATCCAAGCTGCTTGAGGTATAGTGTGAAGATTCCACAATCAGTGATGGTTTAAGGAGCCATGTCTTCTGCTGGTGTAGGTCCACTGTGTTTTATCAAGGCCAAAGTCAGCGCAGCCGTCTACCAGGAAATTTTAGAGCTCTTTATGCTTCCCTCTGCCAACAAGCTTTTTTGAGATGGAAATTTAATTCTCCAGCAGGACTTGGCATCTGTCCACACTGCCAAAAGTACCAATACCTTGTTTAAAAACAACATTATTACTGTGTTTGACTGGCCAGCAAACTCACCTGACTTTAACCCCTTAGAGAATTTACTGGGTATTGTCAAGAGGAAGATGAGAGACAACAGACCCAACAATGCAGACGAGTTGAAGGCTGCAATCAAAGCAACTAGGGCTTTCATAACACCTCAGCAGTGCCACAGGCTGATCACCTCCATGCCACACCGCATTAATGCAGTAAATGATTCAAAAAGAGCTCCAACCAAGTATTGAGGGCATTTACTGAATATACATTTCAGTAGGCCAACATTTCGGATTTTAAAATAATTTTTCAAGCTGGTGTTATAAAGTATTATAATTTACTGAGATAATGAATTTTGGGTTTTCATTGGCTGTAATCCATAATCATCAACATTAACAGAAATAAACACTTGAAATAGATCACTGTTTGTAATGACTATATATAATATATGAGTTTCACTTTTTGTATTGAAGAACTGAAATAAATTAACTTTTTGATGATATTCTAATTTTGTGAGAAGCACTTGTACTTCTTTTAGAACCCTACTATCAAGTTTAATGTCCTGCTCAATGTTAGTAATGATTGGTCTCTACCTAAGTATTGACATTGCAATAAAACCTAAGCAAAAAATGTACAAAAAAACCCAACCAATTGTTTCAGTGGACACCTTATTCCTATTAAGTCTAGTAGATAGGTGTCCCATTTAGGAGACACATTCTATTACCATACTCAAAGATATCCTAGCAGCACATTTTAAAACTATGGCAACTCAGAATATTAATTTAAAGGCAAATTTATATAGTGAAGCGACATTCAGTTTTATGTTATTTTGCAGATTTAGCAATATGCTGTAACAAAATTAGCACAAAAGCATTTATGGTCATACTGACAAGGAGAATGTTTTTTAATCCAAAAAAAAAGCCATCATCCTGCAAATCTTGTAAAGTAGACCATACCGTAAATGTATACACTTCCAATGACTTGTAAGATGTTTCATACACAGTATTCTAATGAATATTAAAATACATCTTGAGTGCTGATTACTCAATTAAATTTGAGTGATGTGATTAAAATCATGGTGCACAGATATAAATGAGTAATTCAGCGTAATAACAGACACAATCTCTGTTCTTATACTCTATTTTTAACCTTATTAGAGTCTGGTGTCTTCACATTTAAAACACATTTTTATTTTTATAGAGCCCATGAAGAGTTCATACAGAGTTTAAAGTCATTGTTGTATTGTTGTATAATTTACAATGCAAGATTTGGCCCTAGGGTTATTATTTTACCTTTTTATTCACATCATCTGGAGACTAGAGAATTGCTAATGTATAATAACAATACTGACCAAATAATATCTGCCTGGAATAAAGATTGCTATCATTATTTTTAGTCAAAAATAGTTATAGATTCAGAAATTAAAAAAAGTATATGTTTGTGGATTGGACAAGAATGTAAATATCTATTTATCTCTCTATCTGTCTAAAGAGAAAAAATGCATCAATAGCAAACAAATAAACATTAATATATGTGCCAATCATCTAAATGGTTAAAAAAATGAAGGTAGCATACCATTTAGAGCAAAAATAGAAAAGGTGATTTATTTGTCCATTGGGGTTCAGTGACGTTTCGGTTTAATTGAAAAAGGTCGCTGAATCCCTGTAGGCTATTAAGTCATCTCTTCTAGTTTTGCTCTAAATGGTGGGGTGACTTCATTTCTTTGAAGTATCTATCTATCTCACTATCCACAAAGAGGAGCAGACCAGCGATACACAGTGGCTTGCTAAAGTATTCACCGCTCTTGACATTTTTTGTGTTTTGCTACTTCACAACCTGGAATTTCACTTTTTTGGGAGTTTTCATCAGTTCATTCAAAGTACTGGTTCTCACCCACAAAGCTCTCCACAGTGCAGCACCCCCCTACATCTCCTCCCTCATATCTATCGGCCTAACCGACTGCTGCGCTCTGCAAACGACTTTCGACTAACCTCTGCACTAATCCGTACCTCCCACTCCCGACTCCAAGACTTCTCTCGCGCTGCGCCAATCCTCTGGAATGCTCTACCCCAAGAAATTAGGACTATCCACAATTTGCATGGTTTCAGGCGCTCCCTCAAAACACATTTGTTCAGAGTGGCCTATCACATTCACTAACCAAAGTCGTTCTATGTTTAAGTGTGTATGTGTAGCCCAGAAAAATATTTAGAGTTGAGAGTCCTCAGTGGTTGATACCTTTTAATGGCTAACTGAAAAGATGGTAACAAATTGCAAGCTTTCGAGACTACTCAGGTCTCTTCATCAGGCGTAGACTAATACAAAATCTGAAGAATCACATATTTATACACAAAGCAGCACAGAATTAAATTCTCCTTTTTGCATTTAGATAAGAAAAAAATATCGCTGTCCATTTGTGCGCGTTTCTTCAGAAGTGGTTTTAGTTCCATAAAGATGCGGTACAGTCTATGTGTAGCCCATTCACTATCTCCATCCATCCCTCACTCCTCAAGATGGCTGGACCATCATTGTAAATGCACCATTGTATATACACACCTGTACTTTGTATCTCCCCCACCTCATTGTAGATTGTAAGCTCTCACGAGCAGGGTCGGCTTATTTTGCTTTAATTATTGTATTGTTAACGTTGTTACCTATGATTTGTATTTTGAAACTGTTAAACTGTAAAGCGCTGCGGAATATGTTGGCGCTATATAAATAAAGATTATTATTATTATTATTATTATTAGTTCATGTAAAGAACATGTCTACAACTGTGAACATTAGGTTTTCTTTTTATTGTGAAGCAAAAAATAAATAGGACAAAATAACTGAAAATTTTAATAAGCATAACTGTTAAATATTAATTATACTACTGCAAATTGCTTTGTATAAGTCTCTGAGCTTTCCACATGTTACAACTTGGACTTTTGCCAGTTCCTCAAGGCAAAACTCCTTCAAGTTAGATGGTTTCCTCTGTTGAACAGCACTCTTCAATTCTGACAACAGATTCTCAATTGGTTTAAGGTCTGGGCTATGACTAGGCCACTCCAAAATATTTACACGTTTCCCCTTTAATCCACTTGATTGTTGCTTTAGCAGTATGCTTTGGATCACTGTTTTTTGGAAGGTGATTACCCTGTCCCAGTCTCAAATCACTGACAGATAGTGTTGAGCATTCCGATACTGCAAATATCGGGTATTTTTTGCATATCGGATACCGGAATCGGACGTTGGCAGTAAAGTATATGGGGAGTTCCTGTATCACAGAACGAAGTACGTGACACAGGAACTTCCCGAAAGTGTCACTGTCAGGCTAAGTTCACACGTTGCGGAATTGCCGCGGAAATTTCCGCGGCAATCCCGCACTTCTCCCGCAGGAAATACGCACGTTTTTTGTATGCTGATTCCCGCCAGAATAATAGCGTTTTGCAAGCGTAATTAGCTTGCAGAATGCTAGCGTTTTCCTAGCGATCTGTAGCATCGCTTGGAAAACTGATTGACAGGTTGGTCACACGAGTCACACATAGTGTTTGACAAGTGTGACCAACTTTTTACTATTGATGCTGCCTATGCCGCATCAATAGTAAAAAGATCTAATGTAAAAATAATAAAAAAAATATAAATAATGATATTCTCACCTTCCGGCGGCCCCCGCAGCCTTCCCGCGGCCCCCGCAGCCTTCCCGCCTTCAGCGACGCTCCCGGCAACTCCGGTCCCAGGAGTGCTTTGCGACAAATCACACCGATGACGTAGCATCTCGCGAGACCGCTATGCCATCTGGGTGATTCTCGCAAAGGACTCTTGGGACCGGAAGTTGCCGGGAGCGTCGCTGAAGGCGGGAAGGCTGCGGGGGCCGCCGGAAGGTGAGAATATCATTATTTTTTATTTTAATTATTGTTTTACCAGGGATATGGTACCCAGGGCCTGGAGGAGAGTCTCCTCTCCTCCAGACCCTGGGTACCATCGCACATGAACCGCTTACATTGCGCATGGTGGGCACAGCCACATGCGGAAAGTAAGCGGTTCAATGCATTCCTATGGCGGCGGAATCACCGCGATTACGCTAAATTAATGAACATGTTGCTATTTTTTCCGCGAAGCGTTTTTTTCGCGGAAAAAAACGCAACATGTGGCCAAAACATGCGGAATCAATTAACATGTATAGGATGCTTAATGCTTGCGTTTTTATCGCGTTTTTACCGCGGAAAACCGCGGAAAAACCGCGAAAAAAACGCAATTATTCCTGATCGTGTGCACTTAGCCTCAGTGTCGGTCGGGTCTGTTAGGAGTCAGCAGCACTTACCTGGCAGAAGATCCCCGGTGGTCACTTCCTGGACACCTTGATGACCGCCATTACCCTCTCCCTGGCGGTCACGTGCAGCTTCTCGCGATAACTGCACGTGCTGCCGGGTACTGGGTAAACTCGGCCAGCTGTCGCGAGAGTACAGCAGTCCAGATGACGTCACCGCCGGGGAATCAGCTATGGTAAGCAGCTCTGCTGTATCTGAATGTCAGGCTCAGCCTGGCATGCAGATGTAGCAGAGCTGGACTTGTCGTGGGACAATCGTGATTTTGGACTGCGTCGGACAGGGAGTATTTGTGTTGGTTTGTTATTTTTGTTTTTGTACAGTAGATCGATGGCGTCGCAGGATGAGCGTGAAATAAAAATAATGAAAACTGTGTGGTGTTTTATTTCATTAAAAGACTTTATTCTGGCTGCGTATTTTTTTTAAAATTTACAAACTTTATGATTAATAATGGATCGGTGTCTTATTGACGCCTCTCCATTATTAACCGGGCTTATTGTCACTGTTCAATCAAAGGTGACATTAACCCTTTATTACCCCCACTTGCCACCGCTACAGGGCAAGTGGGAAGAGTCGGGTAAAGTGCCACAATTGACGCATCTTGGATGCGCCAATTGTGGGGCTGCTGCAGCCTGGTATTTTTAGGCTGTTGAGGGCCAAAATCCATGGGCCTTGACAGTCTTTTAATACCAGGCCGCAGCAGTTTGCTTTTTACTTGGCTGGTTAACAAAAATAGGGGGACCCCCACGCCATTTTTTTTTCAAAGGGGATCCCCTATTTTTGTTAACCAGCCAAGATAAGCAGACTGTTGTGGCCTGGTATTTTCAGGCTTGCAAGGTCCATGGATATTGGCTCCTTAACAGCCTGAAAAACCAGGCCTCAGTAGTCTGCTTCATCAGGCTGGTTAACAAAAATAGGGGGGACCCCACGCCATTTCACACATGTAGGGGTTAATTAAAGGTGTAAATTCGTAGAAAAAAAATGCATTTTTTACAACGAATTTACACCTTTAATTGATCCCTACATGTGTGAAAATTTGCACACATACACTCATGTAATTGTTAGTGAGAATCATATATCAAACTACATGAAATGACATGGTTAACTCTATGTAAAATATGTGTCATTTCATGTCGGGTGGTTCTGTAATTTCACAAAAGCCGGCATTACCCGGCAATTGATTCAGCTGCTATTTTACTATGTAGATGTTAGAACTCTCCTGTTAGGTTTTTTCCATCTTGCTGGTCACATGACCTTTGTTGCCAATTTAATCCTGCTCCGCCCTTCTGGCTTTGCTGGACTTCATTGGAATTTCTACTCTTAAGCTAGCCGGGTGCTTTGTTACCTTTCTATTTTACTTTTGCCTGGTCTTTTGACCTCTATGTTCTATGTTGTTTGTTTTTCTTTTTACTGCTACAACTTCTGTTAGGAGGTGTCCATCTTTTCTCCCAGTCCCTAGTTCTTGTAGGGATCCCTCCCTCGCATCTATAGATCTTCGTACAGACTAGCTGAGGACTTTAGCGGGTCTGATCGCAGGATCAGGTTCCCCGTTTCATCGTAGGGATCAAGCTTAGTTTTATCGTAGGGACAGATATCCCTTTCTTTCCTTAGTGCTTGTAGCAGAACATAACAGTAAGTCCAGCCCAATAAAAATATCTCTAAGGAAAGATTTCCTGTTTCCATTATGGTGTCGGTTCAGGAGTTGGCTCAACGCCTGCAGGGACTCTCTCTGGAGGTGTCCGAGCTTCAGCAACACGTGAGTAGCTGTTCTGGAGCACATTTCGTGGAGCCAAAGGTACGTTTGCCTGATTTATTTTTTGGTGAACAACAAGAATTTTTTTCTTTTAAAAATGCTTGCTTGTTGTATTTTTGTTTGAGACCCAGATCCTCTGGTGATGAATCACAGCGCATTGGGTTCATAATGTCACTTTTGCGCAAAGAACCTCAGGAGTGGGCCTTTTCTCTGCAACCTAGTGATCCATGCTTTAGATCAGTGGATATGTTTTTTTCTGCTTTGGGGTTGTTGTATGATGATCCTGATCGTGTATCATCAGCTGAGACAGAGTTGAGACGTTTTGAGGCAGGGATCAGGTAATGTGGAAACATATTGTACTCACTTCCGACGGTGGTCTACTCAGGGGGGTGGAACGATTCAGCTTTGAAAAGTTTGTTTCTTGCATGGCTAAGTGAAAGGGTTAAAGATTTGCTGATTGCTTATCCCACACCTGGTAACTTTGAAGAGGCTATGCAATTAGCTATATGGGTGGATAGGAGACTGCGTGCAAGGGCTAATGAGAGTAAATCCTCTGCCATGTCAGCTCCAAGTCTTGAGAGGGTCTGTACTGACATTGGAGAGCCGATGGAGATTGGAGCGATGGCACCTCGCTCTCAGGAAAAAGACCGCAGGTTTTCTGAAGGTTTGTACTTTTATTGCGGCAAATCTGATCATTTTATTAAGAACTGTGTGCTTCGTATGAACAAAGAAAAAAAAAAGGTCAGTTCCGCCCATATAGCCTGTTTAAATACTAAGGGCGTCTTTCTTTCTGCCACTACTACTGCGGCTCAGGAAGAATTTATGGATTTTCGGGTATTTGTCGATTGTGGTTCAACTCTGAATGTGATTGATGGGGGATTCTTGGAAAAACTTAAATTAAAACCCAAATCTTTGTCATCCCCTATTGCCGTGGTTTCTGTTGATGGCTCTCCCTTGAAGAATGTTACTCACAAGGTCTGTGAATTTCCCCTTACTATTAATGGTGTTCATCAAGAGAATTTGGATTTGGTAGTATTGAATAATTTACCTTCTCCGGTGATTTTGGGGTTACCCTGGTTAAAATGGCACAATCCTGTTCTGGATTGGTCCACCAATGAAATTAAGTCCAGAAGTTCTAAGTGTTATGACAAGTGTTGTAACGGGCATATTGCTGCTGTGGATAAAGGGGAACTACCTGTACCTATTCAGGATTTTTGGAAAGTTTTTTCTGAGAAGGAATCACAGATTTTACCTCCTCATAGAGACTATGATTGTACTATTGAATTTGTCCCTGGAGTGACTCTTCCTAAAAGTCGTTTAATTAATCTTACTATTCCTGAGAGAAAGGCTTTGGAGGAATACATACAGACAAGCTTGGCTGCCGGTCACATTAGGCCTTCCAAGTCTCCCGTGGCTGTTGGATTTTTTTTTGTTAAGAAAAAGGACGGTTGTTTACATCCTTGTCTGGACTTTCGTGAGATTAATAAAATTACTGTATGCAATCCTTACCCACTGCCATTGATTCCTGATTTGTTTAACCAGTTAGCGGGGGCCAAGTGGTTCTCTAAAATTGATCTTCGGGTGGCATACAATTTGTTGCGCATGAAGGAGGGTGACGAATGGAAGACTGCTTTTAACACTCCTGTGGGTCATTTTGAGAATCTGGTTATGCCGTTTGGCCATACCAATGCTCCAGCATTTTTTCAGAATCTTATTAATGACATCCTTAGACCTTTGATCGGCAAAAATGTGGTTGTGTATTTGGATGACATTTTGATTTATTCACCGGATCTGGAGTCTCATTGGCGGAGCGTTCGTGAGGTATTACAGTTATTGAGTGACAATTTGCTTTTTGCTAAGCTGGAGAAATGTGAGTTCGCTGTACAGAGAATTAGTTTTTTGGGCTACATTATCTCCAGCAAAGGTTTTGAGATGGACCCGGTGAAAGTTCAAGCTGTGCAGGAATGGCCTAGGCCTATTGGTTTGAAATCGTTACAGAGGTTTTTGGGTTTCGCCAATTATTATAGAAAATTCATTAAAAATGTTTCTATTATTGTCAAACCACTGACCAATCTCACCAGGAAAGGTGCTAATGCGGTTCAGTGGACTACTGAGGCCATTGAAGCTTTTGTGTTTTTAAAGGAGAGGTTCAGCTCTGCTCCCATCCTTATGCAGCCTGATGTGACTAAACCGTTTTTGGTTGAGGTTGATGCTTCTTCTGTGGGGGTCGGCGCGGTGTTGTCTCAAGAAAACACGGATGGAGTACATCCTTGTGCATTTTTTTCAAAAAAATTTCTGAGACTGAACTGAATTATGATATTGGTAATCGGGAATTGTTGGCCATTAACGCGCATTTGAACACTGGCGGCATCTCTTGGAAGGTGCTGAATTTCCGTTCATGTTTTCACTGATCATAAAAATCTGATCTATCTTGATGCTGCCAAACGCTTGAATGCCGTCAGGCTAGGTGGGCACTGTTTTTCTCGCGGTTTAATTTTTCCGTTACTTACATCCCAGGTACTAAGAATGTGAAAGCCGATGTGTTGTCTCGCAGCTTTTCTCCCATGGTTGGTGCTGAGGAGGAGGAGAACATTTTACAAGAAGGGGTTGTGATTGCTGCTTTGGACTCTGTGTTGGAAGATGAGATTCTTAAAGCACAGGAGAATGCCCATCTAACACTCCCCATGGGAGCTTGTTTTTGCCTGGAACCTTTAGGAGAGATTTGTTTGTTGAGTGTCATGAGTCTCGGTTGGCAGTTCATCCTGGAATCTCTGAGACCAAGAGACTTGTGGTTCGCAGTTTTTGGTGGCCTGGATGGCAGAAGGAAGTCATTAAGTGGGTGCGTCAATGTACTGTGTGTGCTAGATCTAAGACTTCACATACTCCTGCTGCGGGGTTGCTTTGCCCTCTGGAGGTTCCTAGTGCTCCTTTGACACATTTGGCTATGAACTTTATTACTGACCTTCCCCACTCTGAGGGTTTCACTGTCTCTGGGTGGTCGTGGACCGTTTTAGCAAGATGTGTCACTTGGTTCCTTTCATCAAACTGCCCTGCGCTAAGAAACTCGCTAAGGCCTTTGTCAAAGAAATTGTCAGACTACATGGCGTTCCTACTGACATTGTTTCTGATAGGGGTCCTCAGTTCGTGGCTCGTTTTTGGTGCGCCTTTTGTGACAGGTTGGGAGTTCATTTGTCGTTTTCATCCGGATATCATCCTGAGTCTAATGGCCAGACAGAAAGGAAAAATCAGGATGTTGAGCAGTTCTGCGTTGTTTTGTGGCAGACAATCAAGAGGGGTGGTCTGAGTTTCTGCCACTTGCTGAATTTGCTCTTAACAACCATACATCCTCTTCTGCTGGTTGTTCGCCTTTTTTTTATTGTACTGGGAGACATCCGTCGCTTGGGTCATTCTCCAAATTGGTATCGGCCGTGCCTGAAGAGGAGAATTATTCCGGTGATTTGGAGAGAGTTTGGACGGATGTGCGTAATAATCTTCAGGAGGCTAACAGAAAATCTAAAAGGTACTTTGATAGGAAACGGCAAGAGGTTGTGTTTGCTATTGGTGACATGGTTTGGTTATCCTCTAAGAATCTGAGGTTGAGGATTCCTTCTAAAACATTGGGTCCCAAGTTTGTAGGGCCCTTTAAGGTGCTTCAGGTTGTTAACCAATCGGCTGTTAGGTTGGAGGTTCCTACCTCCTGGAAGATTAATCCGGTGTTTCATGTTTCTCTGTTGAAAAGAGCTGATGTGTCGGATGGAAACACCTCTGCCACTGTTCCCCGGTGGTGGAGGACGGGGAATATGAAATTTCCTGCATCCTAAATTCTAGACGGTATAGAGGGAGTTTGCAGTATCTTGTCATTTGGAATGGTTTTGGACTCGAGGATAACTCATGGGTGAGGGCGGATGATGTTTCTGCGTCCAGACTTGTCAGAGCATTTCACAAGAGGTTTCCGGGTAAGCCTGGGCCTAGGGGATCCGGAGGATTCTCTTAGAAGGGGGGTACTGTTAGAACTCTCCTGTTAGGCTTTTTCTATCTTGCTGGTCACATGACCTTTGTTGCCTATTTAATCCTGCTCTGCCCTTCTGGCTTTGCTGGACTTCGCTGTAATTTCTACTCTTAAGCTTGCCGGGTGCTTTGTTACCTTTCTATATTAGTTTTGCCTGGTCTTTTGACCTCTATGTTCTATGTTGTTTGTTTTTCTTTTTACTGCTACAACTTCTGTTAGGAGGTGTCCATCTTTTCTCCCAGTCCCTAGTTCTTGTAGGGATCCCTCCCTCGCATCTATAGGTCTTCGTACAGACTAGCTGAGGACTTTAGCGGGTCTGATCGCAGGATCAGGTTCCCCGTTACATCGAAGGGATCAAGCTTAGTTTTATCGTAGGGACAGATATCCCTTTCTTTCCTTAGTGCTTGTAGCAGAACATAACAGTAGAAGTGTATGAACTATAAATATATGTATATATATATATATATATGTCACAATGATAAAATATATGTATTCTATGTGTGTATATCTAGTGTTTACAAGGAAAGAAAGGGTTTTTTTAATTACGATATTTCTGTCCCATTGACTTGCATTGGGTTTCCAGTATCGGAATCGGCGATACCTGATACTTTTTGAATATCGGGCCGATCCAATCCGATCCGATATTTCAGAATATCGGGCAGTATCGCTCAACACTACTGACAAAATGAAACAGGTTTTGATAAAGAATACCCCTGTATTTTGCACCATCCATCTTTCCGTTGACTTGGACCATTTTCCCTGAGCCCGCTGCCAAAAAAGATGTTCACAGCATTATGCTGCCACTAACATGTTTCAGTGTGTGAATTATGTTCTTGGAGTGATGAGAGCATTGGTTTACCACAGATATAGCATTTATCTCTGAGTCCAAAATTTTGGTCTCATCTGACCACAGCACCTTCTTCCATACATTTAGGGAATCTCCCACATGTCTTTTGGCAAACACAAAATGAGCCTTATAATTTTTGCGTATAGGTAAAAGCTTTTCTCTGCCCACTCTTTCATTAAGGTCACCTCTATGTAGTGTACTGCTTATTGTGGTCATAAGGACAGATACTCCAGTCTCTGCTTGGGAAATCTGCAGCTAAAATCATGGTTACCTTTGGTCTCTGTGCTGCCTCTCTGCTTAATGCCCTCCTTGCCTGGGCTGAGAGTTTTGAGGGGCGGAACTCTCTCGGCAGATTTGCTGTGGAACCATGTTCTTTCCATTTGATGACAATGGATTTGATGGTGCTCTAGGGGACTATAAGAGATTGAGATATTTTTTATAATCCAAACTTGAGTTGTACTCATCAATCTTGTCCTTGACTTGTTTGGAGATCTACATGGTCTTCATGGTTCGTTTGGTTATTGATGTCTCTGGCTTAATGGTGTTGCATTTCAGGAAAGGTGTGTAAATACTGACAGACCATGTGACACTTAGTTTGCACTAAGCATAGGACTTAAGATAATTGCTTGCATCACAAAGTATTAGGGATTCATTGCAAAAGGGGTGAATACTTATGCACATTTATACCTATATTTTTCTCACTTCACTAACTTTTTAGTGCTGATGCATCACACAAAAATCTGATTAAAAAATATGTTGTAATGTAACAAATAGGCAATAAGCCAACTAGGGAGACCAAATCCCAAGATTTTTATACTATTTACAAAAAAAAATTTTCTTCTATGTCAGAGAAACAATTTAAAATATCCTATTTTATTATTTGTAGTCAATAATAAAGTTGATTTTAATAGTTTGTGATTCAATATATTGTGCCAATTCTCATAACATTTTTTAATGAATAATAAATGACATTTACATATTTTAAAATTAATTATAATGTGTACAACTTGTTGTAGTAAATACATTTTATACATGTTTTGGTTCAATGGGAGATGTTGTTGGATTGGGAATGGGTGCAATACGACATGCTGAATAGTAAATATTTAAGTGCGAGGCTATAAAGCAGTGTGTGGTGCCAGTGCATGCAGACAACCAGAGGAAGGGGAACAGCATATTCCCCGAAATGCATCGGTAGCTTTTTTGGTCTTTTGCACTACCCATAGGGAAGTGACGTCACACGCCGTTCAGCATTGTCAGCCATTCTTTTTTTGCTGCGTAAGCAGGGTAGCCTCCGGCAGGGGCTCTCCTGGCTCTGCGCAGACACGTCCGGATCTTCCAGAGCTGTGAGCTGTGAGCTGTGTAACCCCTTCAAGTACCATCACACCGCCTTCTCGTATAGTACGCGAACGAAGCCATTACAGGTTAGAAATTCACCCGCTGTGCACGCACCTAATTAGGGCTATCTGGTTCTGCTCTGCTTCATCTATTGCACACATAGACTTTTTTAATATATGATTATCCCCTCTTGTGTTGCACCTAACGGCTAATATGCCGAGAGTTGTATGTGTGTATTTGCGGATTGGGCTACATTATCTACAAACATTTAACAGAAGGAACATATACTGTTGTATATTATTACTAATATATAGAGCAAATTTAGTGCAGCCCAGTTTTTTGTATATCAAATAATATAGGAGACACCAACAATTTCAATCAGAATATACTGTATTGGTGCCTCTTGTTAATAATAGGGGTTATTTTCCATTTTTTGTGTATCTATTGATGGACATATGTATAATTTTTATAAGGATTAACGCAACAAACTTTTTTTATTTTGTCACTGTATTTCATTGAGTCTTGGAGTTCTTGCACACAGGATCCTAAGTTTGTCTGCTGCTTTTTGTCCTTTAATTTTGCTATTGTGTCTACTCTCTGTCCTTGAGGGTGCTAGTGTTATTGTTGTGTTTCAGTTTTCTTATTTAACCCCTTAACGACCGCCGATAAACCTTTTAACGGCTGTCATTAAGGGTACTTAAACCACAGCGCCGTTAATTAACGGCGCTGTGGAAAAAGTGAATAGCGCCCCCCAGAGGCACATTTTTCTCGGGGTCTCGGCTACCGGGTGTAGCCGAGACCCCAGAGAACATGAATCGAGTCGGTTTTTACCGACCCCGATGTTGCGATCGCCGTTATTAACCCTATAACGGCGATCGCAACAAAAAAAAATGGTGTGCCATTTAATTTCTCTCTCCTCTGATGTGATCGGACATCAGAGGAGAGAGAAAAAGGGTCCCCGATCTCCCTTGTGACCCCTGATCCCCTCCATGTGGCCCCCGGGCTCTCCGGTGTCCCCCGGTGGGCGCCGCCATGTTTAAGGCCTAGAAAATGGCGGGCGCAAGCTAAGTGCGCCCGCCACGATGTGCTGGGGGTGGGCAATTTTCTCTGGGATCTTGGCTGCCGAGGGTAGCTGAGACCCCAGAGAACATGATCCAGGTCAGTATGTACCGACCCCGGTGTCGCGATCGCCGTTATACTGAGTATAACGGCGACCGCAAGAAAAAAAAAGATTTCTCTCCCCTCTGATGTGATCGCACATCAGAGGGGTGAGAAATAGTGTCCTGGGACCCCCGATCCCCCTGTACCTGTAGGGGTCCCCTCTGTGTCCTCCGATCCTCCCCCTGTCCTGCGATCCGCCTCCTGTCCTCCGTCAGCTCCCCCTGACCTGCGATCCTCGGAGTCTTCTTCCTGTAAAAAAAAAATGGTGTGCGCATGCTCAGTGCGCCCGCCGAATCTGCTTGGCGGCAGATTCAAAAAATATTTCATTCATTCTCCTAAAAGTACATTTTGATCACTGTGATAAATTATCACCGTGATCAAAATAAAAAAAACAGCACATAACCCCCCTTTATCACCCCCTTAATTAGGGACATATAATAAAATATAGAAATTATATTTATTTTCATTTTTCCGTTAGGGTTAGGGCTAGGGTTATGGTTATAATTAGGGTTAGGGTTAGGCTGGGTTCATACTGCGTTATGGCAGTCCGTTAGACGGACTGCGTTACACCACGGTATAACGCGCTGTAACGCAGTCCGTAAGTGCTGCCATTCACCCCCTTGTGGCCCCGATCCCCTCCATGTGGCCCCTGGGCCCTCCGGTGTCCCCGGTGGGCGCTGCCATGTTTAAGGCCTAGAAAATGGCAGGCACTGCTAAGTGCGCCCGCCGCGATGTTCTGGGGGGGTGGGCAATTTTCTCTAGGGTCTTGGCTGCCGAGGGTAGCTGAGACTCCAGAGAACATGATCCGGGTCGGTATTTACAGATTCAAAAAATATTTCATTCATTTTCCTAAAAGTAAATTTTGATCACTGTGATAAACTATCACAGTGTTCACAATAAAAAAAAAACAGTATATAACCCCCCTTTATCACCCCCTTAGTTAGGGACATATAATAAAATATAGAAATTATATTTATTTTCATTTTTCCATTAGGGTTAGGGTTAGGGCTAGGGTTAGGGTTAGGGCTAGAGTTAGGGTTAGGGCTAGGGTTAGGGTTATAATTAGGGTTAGGGTTAGGCTGGGTTCATACTGCGTTATGGCAGTCCATTAGACGGACTGCGTTACACCGCGGTATAACGCGGTGTAACGCAGTCCGATAACGCTGCCTGTTGTGAATGGGTTTGAGATGAGTTCTGAGCAGAGGCTCCCTCTGGTGGTTACAAGCGGTACTAGTGAGGATTGTGAGGACTGGGAATCAGGTGTTGCTGATTGGTCTTATATAAGGGAGTCATTTTCCCATCAGGGTTGCCGGTGATCAATTGTTCTGGTCTGAATCCTTCTTTCCAGTTTCCCTTGTAGCCTGCTGTGTCGTGTCTGCATCTCCTGCTATCAGATAAGACAATTTCTTATTTTGTGTTTTTGCTATATTTTTGCATTTGGTCCTGCACTTCTGTGGGGGCCTTCTGGGTCCCCTCCGGGGGCTTTTGCCCTCTCAGTTTAGTCCAGCCACTGTGTTTTGTACTTTTGCTTTTTCCAGTTTTTTCAGTGGCTGCTGTTTTTGTTACACCAGAGAACTAATTTAGGTGGTAGAGGTCGTGTGATCTCAGGTGATTTTGAAATTAGTAGAGTTGGTGTTTTTCAGGGTTTTCTGGGATTGCAGTATGTACCCTTCCTGTCCTTTTCTATTTAGATAGTTTGGGCCCCAGCGTTTGCTCATACTATTTTCTTTCTGTGTCAGTATTTCCTCTTGTCTAACCGCCATTACATGTTTGGGGGCTTTCTATTATCTTTGGGGTTCTGCTACGGGGCAGATAGCTTTCCTATTTCTATCTTTAGGTGTAGTTAGTTTCTCAGGCTGTGACGAGGCGTCTAGGACCAACGTAGGAACGCTCCACGGCTGCCTCTAGTTGCGGTGGTTAGTCAGGGTACCGCAATCTCATAGATTCCAACTGCTCTGGTGTATTTCCTTTTTTGCCTGCACTCCTCAGCTACCGTAACATAACAGTATCACCGGCCATAAAAATTGTATGGTACTCACAGAAGGGAAAAAATATTTTGAAGGAAGAAAAGTTGTCAGAGATATTTTTCTGTTTGTTGCATTTTTTTTTTCCCTCTGTATCTCTGGGTGCTGGGGAGGATCTTTTCTCCCAATGGAGTTTGCACAGTTGTCTGGCCGTGTGGATCAGCTTGCCACTGAGGTTCAGAGTATTGCTGCATATCTTGCTAGGTTGCCTGTTGTGGAACCTAGGATCCCCATGCCAGATTTGTTTTTAGGGGATCGAGCTAAGTTTCAGAATTTCAAAAATAATTGTAAATTGTTTCTTGCCTTAAAATCTAAGTCCTCAGGAAATGCAGCGCAGCAGGTTCAAATTATCATCTCTCTCCTGCGCGGCGATCCTCAGGATTGGGCTTTTTCCCTGATACCTGGGGATCCTGTTTTGAGTGATGTTGATGCATTTTTTCAGGCTTTGGGGTTATTGTACGATGAGCCTAATGTCACTGATCAAGCTGAAAAAGCCTTGTTGGCATTAAATCAGGGGCTTGATGACGCTGAGTTATACTGTCAGAGATTCCGTAGGTGGGCAGTCCTGACCAAATGGAATGACGACGCTTTGGCGGCCCTTTTCCAGAAGGGTCTGTCGGATAATGTAAAGGATGTTATGGTGGGATTCCCTGTCCCCTCTGGTCTCAATGATTCTATGTCATTAGCGATTCAAATTGACAGACGTTTGCGTGAGCGGAGAAGTATGCGTGGAGTGGTGTTGCCTTGTGAGCCAGCTGCTGAGCCCATGCAGTGTGATGGAGTGGTGTCTGGGGCACAGCGTCATGAGTTTCGAAAGCGCAATGGGTTATGTTTCTACTGTGGTGATGCCTCTCATGCTATTTCAGTCTGCCCTAAGCGGGGAAGACATTTTGCACGCTCAGTTGTCTTGGGTAGTGTTCAGACTAAGTTTTTATTAACTGTCACTCTGATATGCTCTCTGTCCTCATTTTCTGCTCAGGCTTTCGTTGATTCTGGAGCAGCTATTAACCTGATGGATTATGATTTTGCTAAACGTTGTGGGTTTTCCTTGATACCCCTACAGAAGTCTATTCCTTTACTGGGGATCGATTCTACCCCTTTGGCTGAGAATAAACCCCAGTTTTCTACTCAGGTGATAATGAGGGTTGAACCTGATCACCAGGAGTGCTGCAAATTTTTGGTTCTATATAATCTGCATGACATTATAGTGCTGGGTTTCCCTTGGTTACAGTCTCATAATCCTGTTTTGGATTGGAAATCTGTGTCTGTAACCAGTTGGGGCTGCCAATGTGTTAGTGCCAACACTCCTGTTTTTTCTGCCTCCCCCAGGCTGAGGATGTTCCTGACTTTTTGTTTGATTTTTCTGATGTGTTTAGCGAAAGTAAATCTGCATCCTTACCTCCCCATAGGAGCTATGACTGCGCTATTGAATTAGTGCCAGGTAGTAAATTCCCTAAAGGTCGCCTTTTTAACTTGTCTGTACCTGAACATGACGCTATGCGGTCTTATATCAAGGAATCACTTGAGAAGGTCATATCAGACCACCTCTTCACCCTTAGGTGCCGGTTTTTTTCTTTGTGGCCAAAAAAGATGGTTCATTAGGCCGTGTATTGATTATCGTCTCTTGAACAATATTACTGTGAAATATCAATACCCGTTACCCTTGAATTTCTGACCTGTTTTCCAGGGTGAAAAACGCTACTGGTTTACCAGCTTGACCTCAGGGGGCTATAACCTTATTCGCATTAAGCACGGGGATGAATGGAAGACGGCATTTAACACCCCTGAAGGGCATTTTGAGTACCTTGTGATGCCCTTTGGCTCACTAATGCTCCTTCCGTCCTTCCAGTCCTTCATGAATGACATTTTCAGGATCTTGTGGACAAGTTTCTGATTGTTTTATTTGGATGAATCTTGATTTTTTCTAATGACTGGACTCTCATGTGAAACATGTTCGAACTGTATTCCAGATTTTGAGAAGAATCTCTGTATTGAAGGATCAAAGGTCTTTTTGGCGTACAGAAGATCTCATTTTCTGGATTCATTTTGTCCCCATCTGTTATTGAAATGGACCGGTCAAGGTTCAGCCATCTGTGATTGGGTCCAACCTACTTCATTAAAGGCTCTTCAGAGATTTTTGGGTTTTGCCAATTTTTATCGTAAATTTATTTGGTAATTCTCTGTTATTTGTTAAACCATTAACTGATTTGACCAGAAAGGGTTCTGATGTGGTGAATTGGTCCCTGAGGCAGTCTCTGCGTTTAGAACTTAAGCAAGATTCACTTCTGCTCCTGTTCTACGGCAGCCTGATGTTTCTCTGCCATTTCAGGTGGAGGTTGATGCCTCTGAAATTGGGGCAGGTGCCGTTTTGTCCCAAAAGATCCAGAACCTCTAAAAGTAACCCTTGTGCCTTTTTCTCTCGAAAATTTTCTCCTACTGAACGTATTATGACGTGGGTAATCGGGAGTTATTGGCATGAAGTGGGCTTTTGAAGAGTGGACATTTGGTGGAGGGAGCCAAACATGGTGGTGGTCCTTACGGACCAAAGAATCTGGTCTATCTGGAATCTGCCAACGACTCAATCCAACAGGCCAGTGGGTCTTGTTTTTCACTACGTTTTTAATTTTTGGTTTCCTTTTCTCCTGGCACTAAGAATGTTAAGGCGGATGCCCTCTCGAGGAGTTTCCTTGCGGACTCTCCTGAGCTATCTGATCCCTCTGTTATTTTGAAGGAGGTGTAGTTCTTTCCGCCATCTCGCCCAATTTTGAGACTTGCTCTGGAGGGGTTTCAGGAGGATAGGCCCGAGCGCCGCCCTGTTGGAAAATTGTTTGTCCCGGACCAATGAAAAAAGAGTGTGATGTCTGAGATTCATTGTTCCGCATTGGCTGGCATCCGGAATTTTTGGTACCAGAGACTTGGTTAGTCGGTCCTTTTGGTGGCCTTAACTTGTCTCGCGATGTCAGGGAATTTGTGCAGTCCTGCGGGACTTGCTCTCGCTCCAAGCCTTGCTCTCGCTCTAGTGGTTTTTGATGCCATTGCCTGTGCCCAAGAGACCATGGACCCATATCTCTATGGATTTCATTTCGATCTTCTGTTTCTCAGAGAATGACCACCATCTGGGTAATTTGTGATAGGTTTTCCAAATGATACATCTTGTGCCATTTACCTAAGTTGCCTTCCTCCTCTGAATTGGTGCCGTTGTTCCTTCACACGTGGTTCGTTTACACGCATTCCTGAGAACATTGTGTCTGACAAGGAGTCCAGTTTGTTTCCAGATTTTGGAGGACTTTTTGTTCTAAACTGGTGTTCAATTGTCTTCTCCTCGGCATTTCATCCCAGACCATGGTCAAACTGAGAAGAACAAACCAACATTTGGAGACTTTCTAAGATGCTTGTTCTGCTGATCAGGAGACTGGGTCCTTTTTGCCTTTGCTGAGTTTGCCTTAATAATGGGCAGCTCTGCCACTTTGAGTCCCGTTTTTTTTTAATTCTGGTTTCACCCCGTTTTTCTTCAGACAGACGGAGGCTTTGTCTGCCAGGTGTTGACTCGTTTTGAGCGTATGCAGCAGTTTGGGACCAGGTATGGGAGGGTTGTTTCCCCCCTTGGAAAGGCCCACGGTTTGCTAACCCAAGGATGATGGTCCTCGTTTAAAGTGGGGGACTTGGTCTGGTTGTCCTCAAAGAATATTCCATGAGGTAGCTCTCCTAAATTTAGCTAGGTTTCATTGGACCTATAAGACGGAGATATAATCCTGTTTCTTTCGTTTGCTTCTTCCAGGCTTTAAGATCCATAACGGTTCCACAAGTCCTTGTTGAAGAGGTTTGTTGAGCCAGTGGTTCCTGCTGCTGTGCCTCCCCGACCCTGTTTTGGTTGAGGCAATCTGGAGTATTGGTTGAAAAATATTGGATTCTCCGTTTTTCTAGCAAGACTCCATATTTGGTTAAATGGAGAGGTTATGGTCAGAAGCAATTCTTGGGTGTTTGTTCGGAATCCATGCTAGGAGACTTATTTCCCTGCGTTCAAGAACCATCCTGACCGACCGGTTCTCAAATAGGGTTCGTGACCCCTCCTCAAGGGGGGGACTGTTTGAATGGGTTTAGTAGTTCTGAGCAAGGCTCCCTTGGGGTTCAAGGTACAGTGGGATTGGAGGACTGGGAATCGGTTTTATGATTGGTCTATATAAGGAGTCATTTTCCCATCGGGTTGCCGGGATCAATTGTTCTGGTCTGAATCCTTCTTTCCAGTTTCCCTTGTAGCCTGCGTGTCGTGTCTGCATCTCCTGCTATCAGATAAGACAATTTCTTTTTTTTGTTTTTTCTATATTTTGCTTTGGCCTGCACTTCTGTGGGGCCTTCTGGGTCCCCTCCGGGGCTTTTGCCCTCTCAGTTTTGTCCACCACTGTTTTTGTACTTTTGCTTTTTTCCCCGTTTTTTTCAGTGGCGCTGTTTTTTGTTACACAGAGAACTAATTTGGTGGTAAGGTCGTGTGATCTCAGGTTATTTTGAAATTAGTAGAGTTTGGGGTTTTTTTAGGGTTTTCTGGGTTGCAGTAAGACCCTTCCTGTCCCCTTTTTTATTTAGAAGTTTGGGCCCCAGCTTTGCTATCTATTTTTTCTGTGTCGTATTCCTCTTGTCAAGCCATTACATGTTTGGGGCTTTTCTATTATCTTTGGGGTTCTTCTACGGGGCAGATGCTTTTCCTATTTCTATTTTAGGTTTATTAGTTTTCAGGCTGTGACGAGCTCTGGACCAAAGGAACGCTCCACGGCTGCCCTAGTTGCGGTGGTTAGTCAGGGTATGCAATCTCATAGATTCCAATGCTTGGGTATTTTCCCTTTTTTGCCTGACTCCTCAGCTACCGTAACATAACATTGCCAAACCCCTTTGAGGCGATCGCGAACCGTAAACGGGCGTTCGCCGTGCTTCATT
>JARQOD010000001.1:237150490-237311720 GCA_033576555.1 Oophaga sylvatica | reverse complement strand
TAAGGGGGAACATTACCAATTTCCCTTATTGTTGCCCCACACATTAATAATGTCCCCCTTGTGTCCCCTTACAGTAATAATATCCTCCTTACTATCCTCAATATAGCAATAATGTCAACCTTATGATCAGACTGTATAAAGCCCACTGCCACTTTACAGTGAACCTCTTAGGCTACTTTCACACATCAGTTTTTTTGTGTCAGGCATAATCCGTCGAATACCTGATAGGACGGATCAGGCGCTGAAATGAAAAAACTGATTCAACGGATCAGTTTTTTTGCTGGATCTGACCTGAACTTTTGAACCTGGAAAAAGAAGTTTTGTAGGCGGAAAATGCAGGTACGCATGTCGGGATCGAGTAGTAGTAAGTAGTAGTTAGTAGTAGTATAGTAGTAGTAGTAGTAGTCCTTGATTTCCAGAATTCGGATCAGTCTTTTGACAGATTGCACAAAAGATTGGTCCGGTTCCATAGACTTCTATTATTTCCGGACGCCTGATGAGCCGCTTCAGGCACTATCAGGCGGGTCCGGAAAAAAAAAAAAAAAACGTTGCAGTGACCGTTTTGTCCGGTCGCCAGAATGTACATTTCCGCCAAAAATGGATGCAACGCAACGACATCAGGCGCGATCCAGCGCTAATGAAAGTCAATTACAAAACAACGCTTCCGGTACTGGATCAGTTTTTTAAAAACACGCCGGATCGCGCCTGACGTCAAAAAACTGATGTGTGAAAGTAGCCTTAGTGGATCCCTATCACTCTAGTCAGTGCATGACTCTAACAGAGCAGAGTCATGCACTGACCATCACTGCAGCGACAATGCACCGGCAGGGTGGACTGTCTGGTGCCCCACAGCTCTCATGCTGCAAGACAAATTCCCACGACTCCAGAATACTGGTTTGCATGCAGAAAAGGTGAACGGCTGGACTCTACATGCCTAGTTCCCAGCATGGAGGAGGTGGTGTGATGGTGTGGGGTGCTTTGCTGGTGACACTGTTGGGGATTTATTCAAAATTGAAGCGGTGAGCGGTCCAGCTCACCCCAAACCATCTCGATTGGGTTCAGGTCTGGTGACTGTGGAGGCCAGGTCATCTGGCGTAGCACCCCAACACTCTCCTTCTTGGTCAAATAGCCCTTACACAGCCTGGAGGTGTGTTTGGGGTCATTGTCCTGTTGAAAAATAAATGATGGTCCAACTAAACGCAAACCGGATGGAATAGCATGCTGCTGCAAGATGCTGTGGTAGCAATTCTGGTTCAGTATGCCTTCAATTTTGAATAAATCCCCAAGAGTATCACCAGCAAAGCACCCCCACACCATCACACCACCTCCTCTATGCTTCACGGTGGGAACCAGGCATGTAGAGTCCATCCGTTCACCTTTTCTGCGTGCAAAGCAGTAATCAAAGCAAAAGGTGGCTATTTGAAGAACCTAGAATATAAGACATATTTTCAGTTCTTTCACACTTTTTTGTAAAGTGTAATGTATAATTCCACATGTGTTAATTCATAGTTTTGATGCCTTCAGTGTGATTCTACAATTTTCATAGCCATTAAAATACAGAACAATCTTTGAATGAGAAGGTGTGTCCAAACTTTTGGTCTGTACTGTATATATATATATATATATATATATATATATATATAAATATTATTTTTGCCTAGTGACATTAGATCAACATATCATTTCTGAAGGTGCTGTCCATTCTCTTTTTCAGCATATTGCATGATCTGTCCTTTTTCTTTTTGGTTGTGCATGCCTCCCATTTGGCACAGGCGATTTTACATTAGCAGGACACTGCAAAGAAGAGGATTTAAACTATTTTTGCTCTCATTGGAGAGCTTGAGGAAGGTGAGTTTCAATGCTACTTTCATTTGGTGTTGGTGCTGTGTGGCGGCTATAGTTACTATCAGTGTCGGACTGGGGTGCCAGTAACTTGGACTATGGGGGGCCCAATTTTTACCTGCATACAAATATTACTCTACCCTCAATCACAAATTTACCTAGATCTCTATAAAATAATTAACTGGGTAGTTTGGTTAATGAATGATGAGATGCTGCTGTTTTTCTGTACAGAGTGACTCAAGTGAATTATGCCAAGTACTGCCCATGCAACAGGGTTGGGAGACCAGATCTGCACAGGGGCCCACAAGGAGATTCCCCTGTTCCCCTATGGACCAGTCCAAGCCTGGTTGCTATGGTTTTGCGCTGGTGGGCGGTGCGGTCTGGAGTCATGGGGACTTTGTCTCGCACATAGGCGCTGTGAGGCAACAGGCTGTCCGCCCTGCTGGTGTATTGTTGCTGTGCCAGTGGTCAGCGCACGGCTCCGCTCGTTAAAGTGATAGGGACCCACTAAGAGGTTCACCGTGATGTGGCAGTGGGCTATATACAGTCTGATCAGAATATTAAACTAAGAATCTCATGTTCAGTTATATATATTTTTGCCTAGCGGCATTAGATCACTGTATGATTTTTGGAGGGGCTGTCCATTCTCTTTCTCAGAAAATAATTTTATAGGCACAAATGCTGTGTCCCTTAAGTCAAAGCAACATAAATATAGTGTAATGTACTATATCCTGCTCCCAGTGTGATCTTTTGGCTCAGACACCCACAGGTTTATTTCTGATCACACCAAGGAACTAAAATGATATTTTTAAAGTTTCAATTTTCACTGCAATATTTATTATTAAGAGTATTATTTATTTTTTTCAATTAAATCCAGCATTGTTTGCTAATTGCTAGTGTTTTCTCCTCTGTAAGATAAAAGCCATTTATATGATCTAATGTTTTTAAATGATAACCATGTTATCATTGCCGGTATACCAAACCTCTAGACTGTAAATCAGATACTATTGTCATTTTCAGCAATAAAATTTACATTGTGTTATTAAATATTTATAATGTATTATGAAAATAGTGGAAGAATATATTCTGATTTGCAGGATGCATCCATAATAAAGCATTCACAGTTGATAAACTGCTCTTTTATTTTAAGTCTATTACTGTATCTCGAATAAGATAAAATGACCTTCATGTAATGTCTGCCACATATAATTTTACAATATTTTTTAGGCCAGAAATGTTTTCTTTTTTACTTGAAAAAACATAGATATGCGGACAATGCTCATAATTATACATAGTTATAACATAATATAAAATAATACATTTAATTCAATTTAAAGGAGGTTTCCAAGCATTTTTTGTCTTCTATAGGGCTAAGCACTTATCAGTAGGTAATTACCAACTACCTGCCTTGGGTAGATCTTTCTCTGGTCAGAGAGGTCACAGAACTGCTCCTTATCGCAATTCTCACACTTTGTTTCTTCAACAGAGAAGTTCCTTCTCTTCTTCTCTGCTCTTTCATTGGGGTGTCCGTAACAATGACATGTTGATTGACAGTTGGCTCCCCACTGCCCTACTCAGCACAGGAATTTTAAATTGCATGAGTAGTGTAGTGAGATAACTCTGCAATATAAATCACACTAAAGGTACTGCCACACTAAACAATCCCGCTAGCGATCACAATAACGACGCATACTAATGCGATCGCTAGCGGGATTGTTTCTATATCGCTAAATGCTGCCGCATTTAGCGATATAGTTAACGACGCTATCGCCGTTAGCGATCTTCTTAACGACTTTAGCGGTACAAAAGTACCGCTAAATCGCTAAGAAAAGGTGCCACACAGCGATTAGATACTTACCCAGCGGGAGCGCCGACGAGAAAATAGAGTCCGGAACGATTCCAGCGACGAGCGAGATCACAGCAGGAAGCTCGTCGCTGGCAGCTGCCGCACTGAACAACATCGCTAACAGGATCGCTAAATAGTGACGTTTTTTAGCGATCCCGTTAGCGATATTGTTTAGTGTGGCATACCCTTAACTCAATGATGCCGCATTGAAAGTGCAGAGCGGAATAGAAAGAACTTCTCTGTCAATGTGATGTCACCTGACATGTGACAATGGTCACCAGGAGCAGTTCTGTGACTGCTCTGAGCCAGGAGAAATCAGTACACAAAAGAATAAGTAAATTGGTAACATCTACCTAACAATAAGTGCTTATCTCCATAGAAGAAGAAAAAAAAAACTGTGAAAACTGCTTGTTCAGCCTATTATAGTCAAAAATGAACTAAGCAAGTTTTCAGATAAACCAAGTGGAGTTAACAGGAGACAAAATATCATGGTGTGCATACTGAAGTAGAAAGGAATACCATAATCAACAAAGCACCATCTTGATACCGTGTCACTATATAAATTTTATTTTTATAGTGCCATCATATTGAGCAGCACATTACTGCTCACAGAAGTGACATCAATTTCACCACAGTATAAATAGTATAATAGGGACCAAAGGTCTTTCACTGCACCCAATCCAGAAGATGGACACCCCAGAAGGAGTGTTCACATTTCCAAAAATTATTTGCAGACACCACCAAGTGGCATCAATTTCACCACAGTAGAATAGTAGAATAGGCACTGAGAGGTCTTTCACTACACCCAATCAAGCAGATGGACACCCAACCAGGAGTGTTCAGATTTTAAAAATGGGGACCTGACACCACCGAAGTGGAATAACTGTCGCGAGAATAGAAATAGCATAATTGGGACAGACACTTCTTCCACTGCAGCTAACCCAGCAGATGTAGACCAGCCATGACTATTCACACTTCAACAAATTTGTGCTAACATCATCATCAGCAGCAGCAGCCACAGAAGTGACACTAAAGATATCACAGAGTGCAGTTACATAACATTAATGCATCATACTAAAAAATGCAATATTACCTAGTCTGTACAGTCTGAGATTGGGTGCAAAAGTCCTTGGAGATCCATGACTTGTTCCTTTTAATGAAATTTCAGGGGACAGACGTATGCGCTTATCTGCCAGGACACCACCAGCAGCGCTGAAGAGACGTTCTGAGAGAACGCTGGTTGCCGAGCACGATAAAACCTCCAAAGCGTGTGAGTGAGCTCAGGCCACGCCTCCATTTTGGAGGATCAATATGTGAAAGGGTCCAAACCCTCCCTGATGGTATTGATATTCAGTTCTAGATACTCCTGCACCATCCTCTCCATTCGTTCACCACATGTAAGACTTGGACTCTGTTGTGCTCGTGCATGAGTTGGTATAGAAAAGTGTCAGAGGACTCACAGAAATTGTTTCTTCCACTTCCACCACTGCTGCTGCTGCTATTTTTTGGCATTGACTCATTCACGGGAGGGAAATTGGAAGTCTAAAGCTGCAATGCGAACTGTGTGCTTCAATGCTGTCTTGTGGAAAAGCTATCTTAAGGCTGTACAAAAAAATCGTGCTTCAATACTCCAGCATTCGCAAGTCCCTTTCTAGTGCGGAAATTATCTGGAAAAATTTGGTTTTCATAACTATACGGGACACATAAATTGTCCATTTTATGCGCTAAGCTTTCTCAATTTTTCATATTTCTAATACAGTAATGCATTTCATTTTTATATTTCACATTTGCATGCTATGGCGCTACAGAGTGCTGCCTTTTTTGTTTGAGTGTATATGAGATGGTGACTCTAGGTTAAGCACCTGTTCACACTTAGTTTATGTTTGGATGTGACAGTCAGTTTTTTTAAATTTGTATTCATTAACCTTCTGACTGAGCACTCCGCCTCTTAGCCGCAGGCGTTTTTTAATCACAGCAGGGCCACTACCCTTCCATAGAGATGTAGATTTCAGTCTAAAGAGAGGATTCATAGGTTCCCATACAGATGAAGACTTTAATCTAAGAGAGGATTGGCATTAGTTTAGGTACTGGAAAACGAGAAATGCCTTAATGTGGCTTCCAGGTACACATAAGGCTGTACAAAAAAGCGTGCTTCAATACTCCAGCATTCGCAAGTCCCTTTCTAGTGCGGAAATTATCTGGAAAAATTTGGTTTTCATAACTATAAGGGGACACATAAATTGGCCATTTTATGCACTAAGTTTTCTCAATTTTTCATATTTCTAATGCAGTAATGCAACTCATTTTTAATATTTCATATTTGCATGCTATGGTGCTACAGAGTGCTGCCTTTTTTGTTTGAGTGTATATGAGTTGGTTGACTCTAGGTTAAGCACCTGTTCACACTTAGTTTATGTTTGGATGTGACAGTCAGTTTTTTGAAATTCATTACTATGCCGGGATCATGTTGCAGCAAGAAGGCACTCATATGTTGTGCTTTACCATGAGGTCAGAGCCCATGCTGTTTTGGTGGCTGGGTATCAATGAGGCTCATTTCCTCTGTCCCGCCCAAAAACCATGAACAACAGATTGGGGAGGATTATCTTCTTCATCCTACAGTTGCTCGCCCATCACCATTTCTTCCTCCATTTCTTCCTCAGATCTTGCACCTTCGATAACAGTCTGTTTTTTATCACCAGCCCCTCTCGATTGCAGTAATTCTCCCTGAACTTAGAGACATTGTTATCCCTTCCCCAGCCTCCTCTGCTTCCTCATTTTCTTCTGGGACCACCATCTCCTCTCGCAGGCTATTCAAAGTCTGCTACAGCATATAAATGAGCTTAATAGTGATGCTGATGACAGCGTCGTCAGCACTAACCATCTTAGTAGCAATTTCAAAACTGTGCAGAAGAGTGCAGAGGTCCTTAATCTGTGCCCAATCTGTAAACGTAATATGCACCACATCCATACTGTGTAGGTCCAGGCTATACAAAATGACATACTGTGTCAGGGCTCTTTGCTGCTGCCACAGTCACTGCAACATGTGTAGAGTGGAATTCCACCATGTCGGCACATTGCATATCAACCTGTTATCTGGCATGGACAAAGACCTCTGTATCGGTGCAAGTCGATGAGCAGAGGGGTGCGAACGGCGAAAATGAGCCCACAGCTTACTTACTTTCTGGAGCAGGTCACCCATGCCAGGATAGTGGCTGAGAAAATGCTGTAACACCAGGTTGAGAATGTGAGGCATGCAAGGCACGTGTGTGAGCTTGCCATCGCCGTAGGGCCGCCACCATGTTCGCACCGTTATCCAAACCCTGTCTTCCCTGTAGGAAGGTTCAGCGGAGACAACAATTGATTAAATTCACCCTGGAGAGCTGTCCACAACCTTCAGCTGTATGAATGTGATCTCCAAGGCATATCAATTTTAAGACTGCCTGATTGCGGTGAGCCCTGGCTGCGCAGTACGGAGGTGGTGGGGGTTCGATATGCCCTATTGGAACACGTGTCTCATGAAGGCAGAGGTTGAGGGCACAGTTGGAGGCCTTGGAGGAGATAGAGGAGGCAGAAGCAGTGGAGGAAGTGTTAAATGTAAAGGTTTGGTCTGCAAGCATTGGGGATTCCAAGACTTGTGGAGCAGCATCTGTCTGCACAGCTACCAGTCACCCAGTGCCCAGTCAGTGAGATGTAACGCCCTTGGCCATGCTTACTTGTCCAAGTGTCTGTGGTGAAATGCACCTGGCAGACAGAGATTTTGTCAAGGAACAGGTGATGTTGTCTGCTACATGCTGGTGTAGTGCTGGCACAGCTTTCTTAGAAAAGTAATGGCAACTTGACAATTGGTACTGGGGGACTGCGATGGCCATCAGCTTTCGGAAACCGTCAATATCTGCCAGGTGGAAAGGCAGCATTTCAGTCGCCAATAAATTGAAGATAGTTTAGTTTAACCTCTTAGCTTTGTCATGCATAGGAGAAACAATCTTTTCAGTGACTACAACTACGGAACCATGGGCTGGCTGCAGCTCTGTGAGAGGGCGGAATACGGTGAACTGAACAAACTGCTGGACTGTGAGAGAGGTGCAGGCGGAAATGTTACTGTGAATTGAGAAACTTGAGGTGTGATCGTTCTCTGAGATCAGTCAAAAACAGCAGGTTTGTCCACGTAGGTTACAGCTAAAGGCTGCCTCTCAGTCAACATGACTCGATCAGTTAAAGAACCCGAGGTTCTGCAGTCAAAGACCTGCGTCTCAATAGATGGCATGGTAACAGAGGAGGAAAACAAATCAGCAGATGCGATTGATGGAGCAGCTGATGGTGGTTGATGTCCACATTTTTGCTCAGTGGGTTTCCCACAGTAAAGCATGTTGATTGCGCATGTGAAGGTTCATACATGTAGTAGTCAAACTATTGCACTTTTTACCTCGACTCAGTTTTTTTTTTGCAATGCTGGCAGATTACATGAGCTGGCTCATCCTTTGCAGTCTCAAAAAAAGCCCAGGCTAGGCAACCTTTGCCACCTCTGCGAGCTGCAGTCCCACGGATGCTGCTGGTCAGAGGCATAGTTGTGGCTGAGAATGCATCACTTGTCGTGGCTGCATCACTACGTTTCTGTGACGGACGGCACAACATAACATCCTCGTCTTCCTCCTCAGATGACCTACTCAGCTGTGTGCCTCTATGTTCAAGCCAACTGGGATCTAACACCTCATCATCATTCTTTGTGTTATCACATTCCTTCCATTGGAGTTACCCTCCTCCTCTTCTTGTCTGTCAGCACAGTACAGTCCGCTGTACTTCAGATATCTGAATCTCATCAGGATCACCTACCCCCAGGGGCTAACATCTGATGATGAGGGTAAAGATGCTGTTTGGACCATACTTCTTCCTGCCCGGATCCAAGATAAAAAATTTTGGGCATCGCTGCAGATTTCCTCCTCCTGACTCTGCGAAGCTTTTGAATACACTTCTGATGAATATGGCATGGAATGTGTGAACAGCTCTTCAGACTCACCCATCTGTGCTTCTGCACAGTCATTTGAACGTTTGGATAGTTGGGAAGGTGGGGGGGAGCAATGGTAATTTGGGTGCCACATCTGGGGACTGTACTGGGTGTGATTTCAAGGTGGAGGAAGATGAAGAAAGTAGAGATGAGCGGTGTTCGAATCGAACTGTTCGCCAATCTCAAATTCGAGCTGTTCTGGGGTGGTGTTCGAGCCGTTCGGCGAACCCGAACGATTTGGAAAAAATCCGGCTGTTCGAGGTTATGTTCAATAACTGTTCATGCACCAATATCATAACTGGATTTTTTCACAGTAATGCTGATAATCACTGTTAATACACAGTTTGAGTGTACAGCGGGGCGGGGGGAGGGGCATGGGATGGATCTCTGCAGAAATAATGAAGATCTCCATTTTTTTTCTGTTTCCCGCATTTCCAGTGGGCGGTGCAATCTGTCAGCCTATCAGCAGCGCACACACGAAGCGAAGTGCTTTTTTTTCACACAAGCAAGGGCATGTGTCATTGGCTGTGTATGTCACATGTCCTTGCTCTATAAGACCCAGCCATTTTCCCCTTCATCCCCCATTTTCTCACTGCTGCAGCTTAGTGTTAGACGGCACTGCTGCTGCTGTGAGCGCTATATTGTCACTGTGAAACTGCGAAATGCAAACGATTTTTCTGGTAATTAGAAAGGAAGATTTAGGGAGTAGGGACTAGTTAGTAATTGTAGCCCTTTTGAGGGCTAGGTTACAGCAGTTCCTAGCACATTTAGCAGGCAGGTCTGTGCTCTTAAACAGACAGCTAGTTCAACTTGGGAGTAGTGACTATTTGTAATTGCAGCCCTTTTGAGGTCTTGGTTACATCAGTTCCAATCACTTTTTGCCAGCTCCACCAGCGTTCAAATAACTACGAATTTATTGCTGCATCTTGCCTGGACAATAATTTTGGGCATAATAGCAGTGTGTGGTACTCACTCTATTAGGCCATCTATACTATGCTCCACCAGCGATGAAATTACTAATAATTTTTATCTGCATCTTGCCTGGACAATAATTTTGGGCATAGTAGAAGTGTGTGGTACTCATTCTATTAGGCCATCTATACAAAGCTCCACCAGCAGTTGAAATAAATAATAATTTGTATCTGCATCTTGCCTGGACAATAATTTTGGGCATAGTAGAAGTGTGTGGTACTCATTCTATTAGGCCATCTATACAAAACTCCATCAGCGCTAAAAAAAAAAAAGAATTTTTAGCTGCATCTTGCCTGGACAATAATTTTGGGCATAGTAGCAGTTGTGGTACTCATCTATTAGGCCATCAATACTAAGCTCCATCAGCGTTGAAAAAAAAAATATTTACTGCATCTTGCCTGACAATATTTTTGGGCATAGTAGCAGTGTGGTACTCATTCTATTAGGCCATCTATACAAAGCTCCACCAGCGTTCAAAAAAAAAAGAATTTTTAGCTGCACTTGCCTGGACAATAATTTTGGGCATAGTAGCATATGTGGTACTCATTCTATTAGGCCATCTATACAAAGCTCCACCAGCGTTAAAAAAAATAATTTTTACTGCATCTTGCCTGGAAATATTTTGGGCATAGTAGCATTGTGGTACTCATTCTATTAGGCCATCAATACAAGCTCCACAGCGTTGAAATAAATAATAATTTTTATCTGCATCTTGCCTGGACAATATTTTTGGGCATAGTAGCAGTATGTGGTACTCATTCTATTAGGCCATCTATACAAAGCTCCATCAGCGTTGAAATAAATAATAATTTTTATCTGCATCTTGCCTGGACAATAATTTTGGGCATAGTAGCAGTGTGTGGTACTCATTCTATTAGGCCATCAATACTAAGCTCCATCAGCATTGAAATAAATAATAATTTTTATCTGCATCTTGCCTGGACAATAATTTTGGGTATAGTAGCAGTGTGTGGTACTCATTCTATTAGGCCATCAATACTAAGCTCCACCAGCGTTGAAATAAATAATAATTTTTATCTGCATCTTGCCTGGACAATAATTTTGGGCATAGTAGCAGTTGTGGTACTCATTCTATTAGGCCATCTATACAAAGCTCCACCAGCGTTGAAAAAATAAAAAATTTTTATCTGCATCTTGCCTGGACAATAATTTTGGGCATAGTAGCAGTATGTGGTACTCATTCTATTAGGCCATCTATACAAAGCTCCACCAGCGTTAAAAAAAAAGAATTTTTAGCTGCATCTTGCCTGTAGAATAATTTTGGGCATAGTAGCAATGTGTGGTACTCATTCTATTAGGCCATCAATACTAAGCTCCACCAGCGTTGAAATAAATAATAATTTTTATCTGCATCTTGCCTGGACAATATTTTTGGGCATAGTAGCAGTATGTGGTACTCATTCTATTAGGCCATCTATACAAAGCTCCACCAGTGTTCAAAAAAAAAAATTTTTTATCTGCATCTTGCCTGGACAATCATTTTGGGCATAGTAGCAGTGTGTGGTACTCATTCTATTAGGCCATCTATACAAACCTCCACCAGCGTTGAAATAAATTATAATTTTTATCTGCATCTTGCCTGGACAATAATTTTGGGCATAGTAGCAGTATGTGGTACTCATTCTATTAGGCCATCTATACAAAGCTCCATCAGCGTTGAAATAAATAATAATTTTTATCTGCATCTTGCCTGGACAATAATTTTGGGCATAGTAGCAGTGTGTTGTACTCATTCTATTAGGCCATCAATACTAAGCTCCACCAGCGTTGAAATAAATAATAATTTTTATCTGCATCTTGCCTGGACAATAATTTTGGGCATAGTAGCAGTGTGTGGTACTCATTCTATTAAGCCATCTATACAAAGCTCCACCAGCGTTCAAAAAAAAAAGAATTTTAGCTGCATCTTGCCTGGACAATAATTGTGGGCATAGTAGCAGTGTGTGGTACTCATTCTATTAGGCCATCTATACTAAGCTCCACTAGTGAGGAAGGTGCAGGAGCCCAGGAAGAAGTGGAGGATGAACTGGCGATGGGCATGGAAGACTCATCAGATGAGGGAAAACTTGATCACATTTCTGTTGTGCGAGGTTGGGGGGAGAGGGCAGAGGAAGGAAGCATGATTCGTACCTCACCACCAACACAACAGGGACTTGGTGCTCCTGGATGCGCAAGACACATGAGTGCCTTCTTGCTGCACTACCTGCAACATGACCCTCGAATTGTCAGAATTCAAAATAATCCTGACTACTGGGTAGTCACACTGTTAGATCCCCGGTACAAAAGTAAATTTGCCTAAATAATTCCTGCCATAGAAAGGGATTCACGCATGCAGGAGTATCAGCAGAGACTGTTGCATAATGTTACATGTGCTTTTCCACAAAAACACTAGTGATGCACATAGTGAATCTCACAGTTGTAACTTGCCAACCATGGGACTGTCGAGTCTTCAGCACTCAAACCGTAACAGAAACACAGTATCTGCTGGTGTTAACAGCAATTTTGCTGAATCCTTTCACCACTTTTTAGCCCATCCTTTGCAAGGCCACAGGACACAAGAAGTCAGACACATAGTCAACACCTAGAGACGATGGTACAGGAGTTTCTCCAACTGAACATGGAAGCCATGGCTGTGTCACTGGACCCTTGCTCTTTTTGGGCTTCCAATCTGGATAAATGGCCGTAGATTGCCACTCACGCCTTGGAGATCTTGTCATGCCCCGCAGCCAGAGTTCTCTCTGAACGTGTGTTCAGCGCTGCTGGTGGTGTGCTGATAGATAAGAGCACGCGGCTGTCCACTGACAATGTAGACAGACTAACGTTCATAAAGATAAACAAATCATGGATCCGCAAGGACTTTTCTACCCCTGTGTCATCCTGGAGAGAGTAAAAGCTTGAGGATTTGTTAAAATCACCTCACCAAACATTTTAAACAACTCTGGGGCAATTGATGCTACTTAAGTGGTGTCTGTGTCCTAAATTTTTGGAAAAAATGGAGACTCTTTTTGGAGTCCCCTTGCTGTGTTTTATGTGACGTTGGCATTGTCAATTACAGGTGGGTTGGGTCTTCCCCCCCCTTTTAACTGTAAGAAACTACATACACTATGGCTTGGGGTAACACAGATTGTTGAGTGTCAAGACTGAGCTGTTTACTCATACTATAGCCTGGGAATCAGAGGTCTACTCCAAAGCTTCAGTGTCTGCTAGTCAGTGGAGTTGCCACCGGCTGAAGATCTAATTAAATTTTTTTTTTTCAAATTCCTTTTTTTTTTTGTGGTGAAAAAGTACAAGAAAATACAATATACATAGTAAAAGGGGTAGTATAACTATAAATATATACATAACGACAGTACATTGGGGGGTACATTCCATCAATATCCAGATCAAGCATGTATTTTTCTTTTCCAATAATTTTATTCAAATTTTCAAGGACTGGAAGGGAAACAATAGGGAATAAGGAAGGGAAAGAGGGAGCTACAAGTAAAGGAAAGGAAAAAGCAGGAAAGGCAGTGAAGGAGGAAACAATATGAAATTGTAACTATAGCACATTAGAGACAAAGTTTATAACATAAAATGAACTAATAAGAAAGAAAACAGACAAGTACATTTCGTATATTAGGGAAACAAATCCATCCATTTGGACCATTTTTTGAAGAATTTATCACAGTGGTTATTAACCAATGCTAGTTTATATTCAGACATTTATGAAGTGTGATTTTATCAACAATGTCTTGAAAAGAGAGTGACTCTGATTTTTTCCAGTAGAGAGCAATGCTGTTTTTGGTTACCAGTAGGATGTGGACTATTAATAATCTCAAATGTGGGTAAATTTTTTAAGTATTTAGTGTGAGAAGGGCCAAATGAGGTGTTAGTAGAACTTGTTTAGAAGAGATGGCATTAATAAGACCCAAAACTTTCTTCCAGAGGGGACGGATTTTCGGGCATTGCCAGAAAATGTGGAGGAGATTACCATAACGACCACAGTTTCTCCAGCAATTAGGTGAATGAATTTTGTTAATTTTAGATAATCTAGCAGGAGTAAATCATTGTGAGGAGTTTGTGGGTATGATTCTTGAAGGGCCATAGAGAGAGAAGATGCATAGGAAAGCGTACATGCATATTCCCATTCAGAGTGGTCAAACGTTAAATGAAGTTCCGACTACCATTTAACCATGTTTTGTGTTTTGACCAACTGCGTGCTGTTTTTAAAACCATTGGTAAACGTAGTTAAGACTCCAAATAATTTTATAATCTAAGTTGCAAAGTAAATATAAAACCGGTTCAGAAATCCGAGGGCGCCCTTGCAGGAAGACATAAATTTGTTCCTTGAGAATAATGTAGTGAAAAAATGATAGGGAGGATGAATGAAAATGTTCTTTAATAAAAGAATAAGGATAGAATTTAGAACCATCGTAGATATCTCCCAGTTTCTTAATACCCAATTTGAGCCAGAGAGGGTCCAAGACCAATCCCTAATTCATGGATAAGAGATAATGGAATATTCTTGAGGATATGGATTTTATCACAACCCTTTTTTGGTTTAGCAAGCCTTTTCCAGGCCTCAATGGAGGGCTGGAGAATGGGGTGGGAACTATAAGGAATTTGCTTGTTTAAGAGAAAACCTAATACTAACAAATGGGGAGGTTTGTAGTTGTTTAAAAAGAGTTCTAAATTGTACCAGGCTGGAGGGTCCTTATGAAGCCACCAAAAACAGCGCTGTTTGATCAGATTAGCAGAGTAATAAGCTGAAATGTTCGGTAGTCCAGCTCCACAATAAATTTTTTGATTATAAAGAACATTTTGAGCCACTCTGGCTTTCTTTGTACCCCAATTAAAATGATTAAGTGAGCTTTGCAAACTGGTAAGGAATGAGGAGGAGATTTTCAAGCATGTATTTTTCAATATGAAAGATAGAGAGAGAGGGACGGACCACGGCAGACCACCAATCAATAGAGTGCGATTATGATCATTGTTGTGCCGACATCACGGATAACTTTAGTTGGGGCCTTGATGGTAGGCGTCCGAGTTTTTTAAATAAATACAATTCCTCCAAATCACACAGTATCTATCAACATCAGCCGGTGAGATGGCAATCATATGCTCCATCCTATTAAGGAGGGAGATCTGCGCAAACCATTCCTCCACAGTGGGCGGGTCTCTGCTTTTCCAGTGTCGTGGAATGACATTCTTAGCCACCTGTATTAGGTAGCCTATTGATGAGCTTTTATAACTACGTTTACTTATTGGTAACATTGATAAAAGGAGGGCTTCGGGCGTATTAGGGATAGTCCAACCAGTTATTTTCTCAATCATGGGAACCATCTTTGCCCAAAATGCATTTATTATAGAGCATGCCCACCATATGTGTGACATTGTCCCTTCCCCCTCCCCACATCTCCAACATCTATCTGAGATCACTGGATACCATCTATGAAGGACTGCTGGTACCCAGTACCATCTAGAGATAATTTTGAAGGAGGGTTCCTGAGCTTTGGACCCTATTGAGGTTTTATGTGTTAGGAAGAAACATTTATCCCATTGTGAGTCACAGAAAGACTTCCCCAGTTCCCTTTCCCATGCACCGCAGAATCCTGGCCTATTGTCAGTTACCTGGGCAATGAGGAGATTATACAGTAGAGAGATGGCGTGTGTAGGGGGTGACAATGATAGGCTCAATTTTTCAAAGTTTGTGAGATCTCTATGAAGATGTGTGCGCTTCTTCACAGTTGAATAGAAGTGTTGTAACTGGCTGTATTCAAAATTTGCCTTCGGGGAAGTGGCTCTTCCCTGTAGTAAGTCATTGAGGGGGAGCAGCAAAGTATTGGAGATGACATGAGAAAATAATATCGGATGGGATTTATTTGAACCGAGAAATCTATTTGCAGATAGTCCTGGTGGGAAATCTGGATTATCTGAAATCGGGAGCAAGGGGTCCTGGGGTCGATTGAGAATAAGCTTTTTTGGGGGGAATCTCAAAGCCAAAGCAGTGGCATAAGTACTATATGACATGAGGCCAAGAGAGGGGACAATTAAACGGGCGCACCATGGGAGAGTGCTAAGAGCTTTAGAACAAAAGGATTGAGCTATTTTGACCCACAATTTCCCCTCCGAATGATGGAAGAAGTCGAGGATTCTAGCGTGTACTGCTGCCATGTAATACCTTCTACAATCCGGAAGGCTAAGGCCCCCCTTTTGTTTGTGTCTGATCAGAACGTCCCCCCAAATGCGTGGACGCCCACTTGCCCAGATAAATCTGCAAAAGCTAATGCGTAGTCTTTTCCAAAAATTTGAGGGAATTACCACGGGAATGGTTTGGAAGAGGTATAAGAGTTTAAGTAGGACGTTCATTTTTAGTATATTTATTATGCCGAACCTGGAAAAATCCTTCACCATCCAAGAAGATCTCTATGGAGTTGTTCAATAAAGGGCCCAAAATTAAGAAAAAATAGACGGAAGAGGTCTCTATGAATGTGAATTCCTAAGTATTTGATACCCTGTGAGGGCCAGGCAAAGGGAAAGTTGGACTGGATGGAATCCTGTATGGATTTGGGAGGGAAACATCGAGGGCCTCAGACTTCGCTGCATTGATTTTAAAATTTGACCATGTACCAAAGTGATCTATTTCAGCCATAACAGCAGTGATGGATATATGTGGTTGAGTGATATATACTAGGACATCATTCATCAGCAAATGCAGAGCACTTGTACTCAGTGCCTCCCACCTCAATCCCCCTAATATTGGGGTAATCGTGAATTGATGAGAGCAGGTTCTCCATCACTAGGAAGTATAAGAGAGGGGACAGAGGACATTCCTGCCTTGTCCCATTGCTGATTATGAAAGGTGATGATAATGTTCCATTTATCTTCAGCCTAGCTGATGGATTGCAATACAGGGCCATGATTTTGGCTATAAAAGGGTCCCCTACCCCAAGCTTTTTAAGAGAATAATATATGGCGTGCCAGGAGACTCTATGGAATGCTTTCTCAGCATTGAAACGAGAGTATCTAATTACAAATTTTTAACTGCATCTAGCCCAGCAATAATTTCGGGCCTAGTTGCAGTGTCTGCTAGTCAGCGGATTAACCCAGCTGTTAAGTAAGCTACATCACCTGTAGTTTGGACACTTAATTTTTTCAAAGGAAATCTTCGGGCCCCCGGTACACTCAGTGAAGAACATCGGGGAGGCACCCCAAGGCACAGGGGCTGTGACTGGCGGTAGGACGCCTTGCGGTGGACCGCCAAGCTCGATCATTATAAAAGCTTTTTAACTGCAGCAGCTTTAGTGGACGCTACTGGAGCTGGAATTACCGCGGCTGCTGGCATGAGACTTACCCTCCAATAGATCCTTGTAAAATGATTTAAAGTGTACTCATTCAAATTAGAGAGACAATTTAAATTAAAAAGATTGGACCTGCCTCCACCGCAGGGGGCTCGCTCGACCCACCAGCGGACAGACACCAGTATTGGGATAGGGGGGCTGGCCGTCAGGGTTCACCGCAGCTCTGGCACAAACCCGGCGACACGCAGGTCGCACGGGCAGGAACGGACTGGCCGTGTCGGCTTCACACTTTTTTGGTTTTAGAAGGGCATGACATGCCTATATCTGTGTCTCCCCCTCCTTTTACTCCTCCAACTCTTTTCTTTTCGCATGACTATATGTACTTGTTACTTTTCCATGTGTTAGTTGTGTCTTCTGAACAGTTTGTCAGCTTTTGGACACCTTTAAAGTGTTTTCTATGTGTTTTCTATGTGTTTCTATGTGTTTTAGTTTGCCTGCCATTGGTTTTAACAGTGTTCGACGGTGTTCGGCGAACCGAACCGAACTCGAACACTACGGGGTGGCTCAACACTAGAAGAGAGGCCACTTGAAGCTGCACTTGCCATCCAATCGAGTACATGCTCTTTCTGGGCATCATCAACAATGCGTACCGCCTTGCTTTTTCCCAGTCATGTTGCTCAGATAGTGTGGTAGGAACACAGTATTAACAACAAAAAAATTAGATTTTAAACTCTGCACCACCTCTGCAAACAGCTGATTTTCAGCTACAGTAAATTCAAAGTTGAAATATGGCATGCTGCATCGTGTTTGTCACAGAAAAAATAATTGTTTGAGTGTGAATGAGGCCTGTATGACAAAGAACTTATGCTACAAACAATTTGAAAGTCAGGTCCCCTACTCTATGACATTAATAACAGAAGAATTTTTTTTGGATCAAAGATCAAGCCTTTATAAAACACTAGATGCTACAAACTATTTTTAAAGTCCAGTCCCTTACTGTATGACGTTAACAACAGAATAATTTGTTTGTAGCCTCTGGATCAGGCCTCTACAGCTTAATTTCAACTCAAACAATTGGAAAAGTGTGATACAACAGGTTGTCTAACTTTTTGCAACTGAAAAATTATAATTTTTTTTAATGTGCCTTAGGTCTGCAGACAGGTTCATATCACCGCCACAAAATGTCAATGTGGAATACAGCAGGCTGTTTAATATTTTTTTACCTGCTACATGGGAATTAGAATGCAATACTCATGCATGGATCACAATAGAAGCAGTACCTAACACATGCCCTGCTGGAATTCTTTGTGCACCTCAGAAGGTAAATTTAACAGCCACACTGTACACTAGCTACCTACAGTATCTGACTGATATACAACTACTTATCTAACTAGCTACAATGTAGGATACACCAGGCTTTTTCACATTTAGCTACTGAGAAAATATTATTTAGAATGCTATACTTGTGCATGGAGCACAATAGAAGCAGTGCACAACACACTTGTAGGATATGTGCCCTGCTGGCTTTGTCTGTGAACCTCAGTAACCTCCCCCCCAAAAAAAAAAATTCCAGAAGGTAAATTTTACAGCCACACTGGACACTGTCTAGCGACACTGACTGATATACAACCTCCTAACTAACTAGCTGAAATCTTGCTGTTAACAATGGCAGCATAAGGAGCAGCCTCTCTGCGCTGTTACAGTGTCAAAATGCACTAAAACAAGATGTCTGCTATTTACATGAAGAGGGACATGGGATTTCAGCAGCCAATGACACAAGCCATTGTGTCAATACATGGTGGGTGTTTCCTGCGCCCTGATTGACTAACTGCAATCTGCACACCAAGTTAGGAAAAAAAAATGAATGCTGTGCTGTGCTCACAAGAACGCCACACCTGTGGGTTCTGAAAACACCCTCCCCTCATCAAACACATGCCAAGCTCTCATGATACACCATCATTATCGTTGCTAAAGTGCTGAAAATATTTTTGTGGCAACGCAAATAGTTTTCCGCACTTTCACAGAATGTTACGATTTTTACCAATTTTATAACATTTTGCTCAGGTTTCCGATCCCGAATCTGAATGTGCCATATTCGTGCCAAATTTATGTATGGCGATCATTTTACAAACAAATTTGCTCATCACTACTCTTAATGACGAGACACTTAATATAAATTTATGACTAGTAGTGTTGAGCATTCCGATACTGCAAATATCGTGTATCGGCCGATATTCGCTGTATCGGAATTCCAATTCTGAGATCCGATATTTTCGTCATATCGGATACCGGAATCGGAATGTTCCTGTCACGGTCAATGTCCGTCGGTCGGGTCTGTCAGGAGTCAGCGGCACTTACCTGGCAGAAGATCTCCGGCGGTCACGTCCTGGACTGCTTGATGGCCACCATCATCTTCTCCCTGGCGGTCACGTGCAGTTTCTCGCGATAACTGCACGTGCTGCCGGGTAATCACGGCCGTAAAGCAGTCCGATGATGTCACCGCCGGGGAAGCTGGTAAGCAGCTGTGCTGCGTCGGGATGACAGGCTCTGCCTGACATTCCGATGTAGCAGAGCTGGATCGTCGTGGGACACTCGTTACTATGGACTGCGTCGGACAGGTGGTATACTGTTGGTTTGTTTTTTTCCTTTTTTTACAGGAGATCGATGGCGTCGCAGGATGAGAGTATAATAAAATTAATGAAAACTGTGTTGTCTCTTTTATTTCATTAAAATACTTTTTTTCTGGCTGTGTCTTTTTTTTAAACATTTAAAAACTTTGGGATTAATAATGGATCGGTGTCTTATTGACACCTCTCATTATTAACCGGGCTTATTGTCACCGTGCAATCAACGGTGACATTAACCCCTTATTACCCGCTTGCCACCGCTACAGGGCAAGTGGGAAGAGCCGGGTAAAGTGCCACAATTGGCACATCTTTTGATGCGCCAAATGTGGGGCTGCTGTAGCCTGGTATTTTTAGGCTGTTGAGGGCCAAAATCCATGGGCCTTGACAGTCTTTTAATACCAGGCTGCAGCAGTCTGCATTTTACTTGGCTGGTTAACAAAAATAGGGGGGATCTCCACACCATTTTTTTTTCGAGGGGATCCCTTATTTTTGTTAACCAGCCAAGCTAAGCAGACTGCTGTGACCTGGTATTATCAGGCTTGCAAGGTCCATGGATATTGGATCCTTACCAGCCTGAAAAACCAGGCCTCAGCAGTCTGCTTCATCTGGCTGGTTAATAAAAATAGGGGGGACCCCACGCCATTTTTTTTCGAGGGGATCCCCTATTTTAGTTAACCAGCCAAGATAAGCAGACTGCTGTGGCCTGGTATTATCAGGCTGGCAAGGTTCATGGATCTTGGCTCCTTAACAGCCTGAAAATCCAGGCCTCAGCAGTCTGCTTCATCTGGCTGGTTAACAAAAATAGGAGGGACCCCACGCCATTTTTTTTTCGAGGGGATCCCCTATTTTTGTTAACCAGCCAAGATAAGCAGACTGCTGTGGCCTGGTATTATCAGGCTGGCAAGGTTCATGGATCTTGGCTCCTTAACAGCCTGAAAATCCAGGCCTCAGCAGTCTGCTTCATCAGGCTGGTTAACAAAAATGGGGGCGACCCCACGCCATTTTTTTTTCGAGGGGATCCCCTATTTTTGTTAATCAGTTCCCTCTGACGTCACTGATGGTGTCCCTGGCTGACCTGAAGTGAAAGTGGAAAGCAATCAATTAAGCTTTCCACTTCCTCTCCTGTAGCAAGGAGAGGAGAAGATTCATTCCGGGGTTTACTGTGAGGCTACAGCATTAGCTGCGGTCCCTGCAGTAAACATTAACCCTTTCTGATGGATTACACCGTGGGACCTGACTGTGAATGGGATAGGTAAGAATAATTTTGCTTTTTTATTTTATTTTTATTACAGGAAATGGTTTTTGCAGTAAAATAAAAGATGGTCAAAAATATGTGTCTTTACTTCATTAAAATTATTTTTAATTATAGTGTGTGTGTTTTATTTTTAATTCATGCAATAGGATTAATAATTGATAGTTGTCTAATTGACAGCTCTCAATTATTAACCTGGCTTAAGGTCACCTTTCAATAGCAAGGTGGCTTTAACCCCTTATTAACCCATTCGCCACCGCTACAGTGCAATGGAATAGACGGGCAAAGTGCCAGAAAGGGCGAATCGAATTATAGATTTGTCTTTTCTGGGGTGTCTGGGGGCAGATGTTAGCAGCCAGGGGGGGGGCAAAAATAATGGTCCCTCTCTGGGCTATTATTATCTGCCCCCACTCACTGGCTTTGTCTGTCTGGTTGGAAAATAGGGCGGGAGCCCACACACTTTTTTTTCAACAATTTTACACCTCATATATATATATATATATATATATATATATATATAATATATACATGTCATTGAATTTGTGACACATATATATATATATATTGTAAGACAGTGAGAGTATGTGTGTTGAATGGGGTGTACATTTCACCTAGATACTTTGCTGACTGGTATAAGGGAAATGTATGGCTTTGTAAACCTAGTGGTAGAGAAAGGTCACTACACCTTACATTCAGTACACACTTGCAGCTCAGGCCTGAAACCACTCAGCTGTTAATTAGGAGACCAGAAGTAGGTGTCTGCGAACACAGACAGAGAGCTCGCTTAGTCTGTCGGTCACCCGACATGAAATGACACTTAGTGTACATAGGGTTAACCATGTCTTTTCATGTCCTTTGCTATCTGATTTGCACAAACAATTAAATCAGTCTATGTGTGCAAAATTTCACACCTGTAGGGGTTAATTAAAGGTGTAAATTCGTAGCAAAAAAGTCCGTTTTTTTACAACGAATTTACACCTTTAATTAACCCCTACAGGTGTGAAATTTTGCACACATAGACTGATTTAATTGTTTGTGCAAATCAGATAGCAAAGGACATGGTTAACCCTATGTACACCAAATGTCATTTCATGTCGGGTTCTGCATTTTCACAAAAGCCGGCAATTGAATTAGCGGCTATTATACTATGTAGAAGTGTATGAACTATAAATATATATATATATGTGTCACAAACTCAATGACATGTTATATATATATATGAGGTGTAAAATTGCTGAAAAAAAATGCGTGGGCTCCCGCCCTATTTTCGCAACCAGACAGACAAAGCCAGTGAGTGGGGGTAGATAGTAATAGCCCAGAGAGGGACCATTATTTTTGCCCCCCCCGGCTACTAACATCTGCCCCCAGACACCCCAGAAAGGGCAAATCTCTAATTAGATTTGCCCTTTCTGGCACTTTGCCCGTCTATTCCCATTGCCCTGTAGCGGTGGCGAATGGGTTAATAAGGGGTTAAAATGACCTTGCAATTGAAAGGTCACTTTAAGCCAGGTTAATAATTGAGAGCTGTCAATTAGACAACTATCAATTATTAATCCTATTGTATGAAAGAAAAATCAAACACACACACTTTAATAAAAAAGAAGTTTAATGAAATAATCACACAGTTTTTGACCATATTTTATTTACCTGCTAAAACCATTTCCTGTAATAAAATAAAATAATAAAGCAAAATTATTCTTACCAATCCGATGCACAGTCAGGTCCCACGGTGTAATCCTTCAGAAAGGGTTAATGTTTACTGCAGGGACCGCAGCTAATGCTGCAGCCTCACAGTAAACCCCCAAATGAATGAGTTCCTCTCCTGGCTGACAGGAGAGGAAGTGGAAAGCTTAATTGATTGCTTTCCACTTTCACTTCAGGTCAGCCAGGGACACCATCAGTGACGTCAGAGGGAACTGATTAACAAAAATAGGGGTTCCCTTCGAAAAAAAAATGGCGTGGGGTCCCCCCTATTTTTGTTAACCAGCCAGATGAAGCAGACCGCTGAGGCCTGGATTTTCAGGCTGTTAAGGAGCCAAGATCCATGGACCTTGCCAGCCTGATAATACCAGGCCACAGCAGTCTGCATATCTTGGCTGATTAACAAAAATAGGGGATCCCCTCGAAAAAAATTAGCGTGGGGTCCCCCCTATTTTTGTTAACCAGCCAGATGAAGCAGACCGCTGAGGCCTGGATTTTCAGGCTGTTAAGGAGCCAAAATCCATGGACCTTGCCAGCCTGATAATACCAGGCCACAGCAGTCTGCATATCTTGGCTGATTAACAAAAATAGGGGATCCCCTCGAAAAAAATTAGCGTGGGGTCCCCCCTATTTTTGTTAACCAGCCAGATGAAGCAGACCGCTGAGGCCTGGATTTTCAGGCTGTTAAGGAGCCAAGATCCATGGACCTTGCCAGCCTGATAATACCAGGCCACAGCAGTCTGCATATCTTGGCTGATTAACAAAAATAGGGGATCCCCTCAAAAAAAATTAACGTGGGGTCCCCCCTATTTTTGTTAACCGGCCAGATGAAGCAGACCGCTGAGGCCTGGTTTTTCAGGCTGGTAAGGATCCAATATGCATGGACCTTGCAAGCCTGATAATACCAGGCCACAGCAGTCTGCTTAGCTTGGCTGGTTAACAAAAATAGGGAATCCCCTCGAAAAAAAAAACGGCGTGGGGATCCCCCCTATTTTTGTTAACCAGCCAAGTAAAATGCAGACTGCTGCGGCCTGGTATTAAAAGACTGTCAAGGCCCATGGATTTTGGCCCTCAACAGCCTGATAATACCAGGCTACAGCAGCCCCACATTTGGCGCATCAAAAGATGTGCCAATTGTGGCACTTTACCCGGCTCTTCCCACTTGCCCTGTAGCGGTGACAAGCGGGGTAATAAGGGGTTATTGTCACCGTTGATTGCACGGTGACAATAAGCCCGGTTAATAATGGAGAGGTGTCAATAAGACACCGATCCATTATTAATCCCAAAGTTATTAAATGTTTAAAAAAAAGACACAGCAAGAAAAAAGTCTTTTAATGAAATAAAAGAGACAACATTTTTTCATTTTTTTTATTACTCTCTCATTCCTGCGACGCCATCGATCTCCTGTAAAAAAAGAAAAAAAACAAACCAACAGTATACCACCTGTCCGACGCAGTCCATAGTAACGATTGTCCCACGAGGATCCAGCTCTGCTACATCGGAATGACAGGCAGAGCCTGTCATCCCGGCGCAGCACAGCTGCTTACCAGCTTCCCCGGCGGTGACGTCATCGGACTGCTTTACGGCCGCGATTACCCAGCAGTCACTGCAGTTATCGCGAGAAACTGCATGTGACCGCCGGGGAGAAGAGGATGGCGGCCATTAAGCAGCCGGGATGTGACCGCCGGAGATCTTCTGCCGGGTAAGTGCCGCTGACTCCTGACAGACCCGACCGACGGACACTGACAGTGACAGTGACAATTCCGATTCCGGTATCCGATATGACGAAAATATCGGAACTCGGGATCGGAATTCCGATACAGCCAATATCGGCCGATGCCCGATATTTGCAGTATCGTATCGCTCAACACTATTTATGAGTCAACCGATATTCAAGAAAATAGATGTGCTAAAGAGGGTTCAAGGGAACTAGAGAAAAGTGAAAAACCCCCTATACCTTCTGTGATAGTTGGTGACACATGGTCAGTGCACCAAGGACAACTAGAGAAAAGTGAAAAACCCCCTATACCTTCTGTGATAGTTGGTGACACATGGTCAGTGCACCAAGGACAGGAGGTACGTGAGTTTCTGAGGAAGAGTCAGCAGAAGTGTTCTGATGTGCCGGGTCGTACTTCTCTGGCCAGGCACTATATCGAAACTGAGCCCGGCCCTAAGGTCAAGATGAAATCGTGCAGGATACCCGAGGCCCGCAGAGAGCATAGGCCTGGGAGGGTACAGGGTAGTGCGGATGCTTCAGATGAAGAGAAAGCTGATGTTGGCTATGGCTCAGGTGAAGATACAGATGACAGTAGTGAAGATGAAGCTGATGAGGGCCATGACTGGTCCAGAGTTCACTGTCTCTTTTGGATTGTTGACCAGCCCTCCGGTCTGGATGACCAGCCCTCTGGTCTGGAGAAGAGGGGGGGGGATATGTGAGACAGTGAGAGTATGTGTGTTGAATGGGGTGTACATTTCACCTAGATACTTTGTTGACTGGTATAAGGGAAATGTATGGCTTTGTAAACCTAGTGGTAGAGAAAGGTCACTACACCTTACATTCAGTACACACTTGCAGCTCAGGCCTGAAACCACTTAGCTGTTAATTAGGAGACCAGAAGTAGGTGTCTGCGAACACAGACAGAGAGCTCGCTTAGTCTGGACAAGGAGTCCAGGCACAAGAAGGAGTCTCCAGGAGTATGAGCTGTCTCAGTCTGGGTGCTCGATGTACCCCGGACACAGGAGTAGTCTCTGTGAGAATCCATGCGGATAGCTGCTGAATAGTAGGGGAGCTCTCTCAAGTCTGGACGTTGAAGGTGCCTTCAGACACAAGGAGGAGACTCTGTGAAACTCCATGCTGGTAAATGCTGAACATATGTGTTGTTTTGGCCCAGGCTGTTAGAGTCTGGTCCCAGGTAGATAGGGAAATCTATCTAAGTGTAGTAAGTGGCTGGACAAGCCCAGGTCTTATGTTTATGATTTGGTTTTGATTATGTTCTGTTTGCTGTAGACTTTAATAAAACTGGTTGCGGCCAGTTTTTTACCAGAACTGCTGTCTGTGAATGAACTGTTTCCGTGCCACTCCGTCTACCCGGACGGCGATCCCAGAGCTATATCCCCTGAAAAGCTTACAATATTTATATTTATAGTTCATACACTGCTACATAGTATAATAGCCGCTAATTCAATTGCCGGCTTTTGTGAAAATGCAGAACCTGACATGAAATGACACATGGTTTACATAGAGTTAACCATGTCATTTCAAGTTGTTTGATATATTGTTTTCACTAACAATTACATGAGTGTATGTGTGCAAAATTTCACACCTGTAGGGGTTAATTAAAGGTGTAAATTCGTAGCAAAAAAGTCCGTTTTTTTTACAACGAATTTACACCTTTAATTAACCCCTACAGGTGTGAAATTTTGCACACATACACTCATGTAATTGTTTGTGAAAACCAGATATCAAACTACATGAAAATACATGGTTAACTCTATGTAAATGATGTGTCATTTCATGTCGGGTGCTTCTGTATTTTCACAAAAGCCGGCATTACCCGGCAATTGAATCAGAGGCTATTTTACTATGTAGAAGTGTATAAACTATAAATATATGTATATATATATGTCACAATGACATGTATATATATATATATTTATATATATATATATATACAGGTCCTTCTCAAAAAATTTGCATATAGTGCTAAATTTCATTATTTACCATAATGTAATGATTACAATTAAACTTTCATATATTTTAGATTCATTACACACCAACTGAAATTTGTCAGGTCTTTTATTGTTTTAATACTGATGATTTTGGCATACAACTCCTGATAACCCAAAAAAACTGTCTAAAAAATTAGCATATCAAGAAAAGGTTCTCTAAACGACCTATTACCCTAATCTTCTGAATCAACTAATTAACTCTAAACACATGCAAAAGATTCCTGAGGCTTTTAAAAACTCCCTGCCTGCTTCATTACTCAAAACCCCCATCATGGGTAAGACTAGCGACCTGACTGATGTCAAGAAGGCCATCATTGACACCCTCAAGCAAGAGGGTAAGACCCAGAAAGAAATTTCTCAACAAATAGGCTGTTCCCAGAGTGCTGTAACAAGGCACCTCAATGGGAAGTCTGTTGGAAGGAAACAATGTGGCAGAAAACGCTGTACAACGAGAAGAGGTGACCGGACCCTGAGGAAGATTGTGGAGAAGGACCGATTCCAGACCTTGGGGGACCTGGGGAAGCAGTGGACTGAGTCTGGTGTAGAAACATCCAGAGCCACCGTACACAGGCGTGTGCAGGAAATGGGCTACAGGTGCCGCATTCCCCAGGTAAAGCCACTTTTGAACCATAAACAGCGGCAGAAGCGCCTGACCTGGGCTACAGAGAAGCAGCACTGGACTGTTGCTAAGTGGTCCCAAGTACTTTTTTCTGATGAAAGCAAATTTTGCATGTCATTCGGAAATCAAGGTGCCAGAGTCTGGAGGAAGACTGGGGAGAAGGAAATGCCAAAATGCCTGAAGTCCAGTGTCAAGTACCCACAGTCAGTGATGGTGTGGGTGCCATGTCAGCTGCTGGTGTTGGTCCACTGTGTTTCATCAAGGGCAGGGTCAATGCAGCTAGCTATCAGGAGATTTTGGAGCACTTCATGCTTCCATCGACTGAAATGCTTTATGGAGATGAAGATTTCATTTTTCAGCACGACCTGGCACCTGCTCACAGTGCCAAAACCACTGGTAAATGGTTTACTGACCATGGTATTACTGTGCTCAATTGGCCTGCCAACTCTCCTGACCTGAACCCCATAGAGAATCTGTGGGATATTGTGAAGAGAAAGTTGAGAGACGCAAGACCAACACTCTGGATGAGCTTAAGGCCGCTATCAAAGCATCCTGGGCCTCCATAACACCTCAGCAGTGTCACAGGCTGATTGCCTCCATGCCACGCCGCATTGAAGCAGTCATTTCTGCCACAGGATTCCCGACCAAGTATTGAGTGCATAACTGAACATTATTATTTGATGGTTTTTTTTGTTTGTTTTGAAAAAAACACTTTTATTTTATTGGACTGTTGAAATATGTTAATTTTTTGAGACAGGTTTTTGGGTTATCAGGAGTTGTATGCCAAAATCATCAGTATTAAAACAATAAAAGACCTGACAAATTTCAGTTGGTGTGTAATGAATCTAAAATATATGAAAGTTTAATTGTAATCATTACATTATGGTAAATAATGAAATTTAGCACTATATGCTAATTTTTTGAGAAGGACCTGTATATATGTATTCTATGTGTGTATATTTAGTGTTTACAAGGAAAGAAAGGGTTTTTTTTAGTTACGATATTTCTGTCCCATAGACTTGCATTGGATTTCCGGTATCGGAATCGGGTATCGCCGATACTTTTTGGGTATCGGCGATACCCATTCCGATCCGATACTTCTTGATATCGGAAAGTATCGCTCAACCCTAATGACTAGACTTCATTTTTTAAATCTGACCATTGTCACATTATGAGATACAGGAAAGATGTGTATCTTTGTACCGTGTTAGCCAGTAGATAGAAAAATATTAGAATTGAGAGTCCTCAGTCGTTGATACCTTTTAATGGCTAACTAAAAAAATGGTAACAAATTGCAAGTTTTTGAGACTACTCAGGTCTCTTTATCATGCTAGACTAATACAAAATCTGAAGAATCACAAATTTATACACAACACAGCACAGAAACAATGCAATAGATAAGACGAGTGACGTGAAGTAGAACTGTCATTATGGGAGATAGAGATGAACATAAATATTGGAACAGTTCATAGATTAGACAATAAGCATCAATATGGAACTGACAGAAAGGGTCAAGACAGTCCCAAACGTGACCCTGGCACAACACCTTTCCATAAACCACCATAACCTATATGATAATAAGCACCTCAACAAACAAGGGGTCAGCCTCCTGGCCAAAGAGCTGAAAGACATCGTACTAAACAGAGGACCCAGGCCTGGATTCAACAGTAACCAACATCACACCGAAAGACCCCTAACAATAAAAAGACAGAAAACCCCAATCCTATCTCCAGAAGCTGGAAACAAAGCTCTTCACCCAAAATCAGACCATCAGAGGAGGAGACCTCCATGGAGGGGTCCACCGACCCCACACAGATACACGCAGAGCAGAGATATGGATGAGGTAAAGACCCTGCTCAGCGCACTATGCAGGAAACTAATGTGACTGGATGGAACCAAGCACACCTAGAAAACAGTCAGAAATCCAGTTTGTCCTACACAGCCATACTCATTACAAGGTATATACACACAAGATAAATAGAAAAAATGACTTCACTTACAATCAGCAGCTGGAATATTCAGGGTCTCAACACCTCGACCTTTGGATGTAAAACAAATGACCCTGACTTTATACAAAGACTGAAAAATATAGACATCCAGATCCTCCTGGAAACATGGACCAGAGCCGAAAACGAATCCCTGGTGCCCATCGGATACAGGGAAATCTCTGTCCCTGCCCTGAAAAATAAAAACATCAAACAGGGCCGGAGCTCAGGAGGAATACTGATCTGGTATAAAGATGAGCTCCACCAATACATCAAACCGGTGAAGAGAGGAGGTAGCCACATATGGATCAGGATCAACAGCTCCATCCTCACCTCTCAGTCTGATGTCCACCTCTGCGCCACCTATATACCACCGCCAGAGTCCCCCTACTTCAATCCAGAGAGCTTCGAGATCTTACAAAGAGAAGCTGCCCACTATCAGGCCCTGGGCAAAGTTCTCATCTTTGGGGACCTCAATGCAAGAACAGGGAGAGAAAACGACTTCCTGACCACGGATGGGAACATCTACATATTTGGAGCAGAGAATGACGGCCAAGACTCAGTACACACAGAGAGAAACAGCTATGACAGTACAGTCAACAAAAGTGGTAAAAAGCTCCTGAACGTATGTAGAAGTTTAGGACTTCATATTCTTAATGGACGTACCAAAGGAGACTCTTTGGGGAGGTGTACACTAAACTCCCATGTAGGGAGGAGTGTAGTAGATTATGCCATTACAGATATGAACCTGGCAAATATCAGCGCCTTCATAGTCACCCCACAAACACACCTGTCAGACCACAGCCAACTTCTTCTGTACTTGAAATCTACAGAGAAACCATCCACTCAAAAGCCACAGCATAGCGGCCTCTTCAACCGGCCTCCATCCTATAAATGGTCCAAAACGTCGGCATTAAAGTATAAAGAGGCTCTCAGCAGACCTGAAATACAGCGGATGCTCCACCACTTCTACAACCACGAGTACCAGCCTAACCCAAAGGGAGTGAGTCAAGCTACAAAAGACCTCAACAATATATTCTATGCAATGGCCAGACTGTCCGACCTTAAAAAAGTCGACTACAAGAGACCAAAAGAAAAACAGATCAATGGTTGGTTTGACAGAGAATGTAAAGCCGTACGGAAGACCCTGAGAACAGCCTCAAACAAGAAACACAGAGAACCCAACCACCCGGGTCTGAAGGAAGCCTATGAAACCATACAAAGGCAGTACAAAATCATCCTCAGGAGGAAGAAGCAGAGTTACATCTCTACCAAGCTTAACCAACTCCAAGATGCTCTTCAAGACAATTCCTTCTGGGAACTATGGAACCACATGGGCACAAAAGACAAGAAAAACAACATCCATATCCAAAATGGCAACATCTGGCTCCAGTACTTCAGAGACCTCTATAAAGACATCCCAAAGGAAGAACTAAACCAAGAACAGGAAAACATAATGGCAAACCTAAAAGCAATGGAGGAAAAAGTAAAAAATTTCCCAAAACCCGTGGATACACCTATTACATTACAGGAAGTAGCAGAGAGAATCTCTTCCATAAGATGTAGAAAAACGGTGGCCTGGATGGAATCCTACCAGAAATGCTGAAGTACAGCCCACCAGAAATACAGGCTGCAATGGCTAAACTCTTCAATATTGTGCTAAGTGCCGGCTACTTCCCTCGTACCTGGAACCAAGGCCTCATCACACCCATCCACAAGAATGGGGACAGGCATGACCCAGCCAACTACAGAGGCATATGTGTCAGCAGCAACCTGGGGAAACTGTTCAACAGCATCCTGAACAAGAGGATCCTCAATTTCCTCACCGAACATAACGTCCTCAGCAAGAGCCAAGCAGGGTTCATGCCAAACCACCGCACCACTGACCACATCTATACCCTGCACAGCCTCATTCAGAGACATGTCCACAATGCAAAGAACGGGAAGATATACGACTGTTTCGTGGACTTTAAAAAGGCCTTCTATTCGGTGTGGCACCCGGGCTTATTCCTGAAACTGCTGGAGAGCGGAATAGGAGGAAAGACCTATGATGTTATCAAAAGCTCCTACACCGAGAACCTCTGCAGTGTGAGTGTGAACGGTAAAAGAACGGCTTATTTCCAGCAGAGCCGTGGAGTCAGACAAGGCTGCAGCCTAAGTCCAACGCTCTTCAACATTTACATCAACAAGCTGGCTACCGCTCTGGAATCTTCCACAGCACCAGGTCCCACCCTCCACGACACCCAGGTGAAATTCCTGCTGTATGCAGATGACCTGCTACTTCTGTCACCAACCGAGAAAAGCCTCCAAGACAACCTGAAAATCTTAGAGAAATTCAGCTCCACCTGGGCACTACCGGTCAACCTAAAGAAAACCAACATCATGGTGTTCCAGAGGAGAAAGAGAAAATTAGACCAGCACCCTTCATTTGTCCTCAACAACTGCGCCCTTACAGGAATAGACAAATATACCTACCTGGGCCTAGAGATTCACCGGTCAGGAAGCTTCAAACAAGCCATAGAGACCCTGAAAGACAAGGCATGTAAAACCTTCTATGGCATCCGAAGGAAACTCTACCATCTGAAACCACCAGTGAGGGTCTGGTTAAAAATCTTTGACTTTGTCATCGCCCCAATCCTCCTGTATGGCAGTGAAGTCTGGGGTCCTCACACCTACCCAGACTGGTCAAGGTGGGATTCCAGCCCAACAGAAATATTCCACCTGGAATATTGCGAGCACCTTCTCCAAGTCCATCGGAGCACCTCCAACAGTGCCTGTCGGGCCGAGCTGGGCAGATTCCCTTTACACCTAACGGTTCTAAAGAGGGCACTGTCATTCCAGGCTCACCTACATAGGAGCAATCCAAGCTCCTATCACCATAAAGCCCTGAGACACGTAGGTGAAACAGAAAAACTAGGACCCTTGGAACAGCTCACCCAAACCCAACCTGACCAGAACACCAATCACAACAACCTGACAAAAGCCGAAATAAGGAAGATGGTAGACGAAGGCCAGGAGAGGTTTGTCAGTGACTGGAAGAACGACATCATCAGCTCCCAGAAACTGACCATGTACCGGAGTCTACAGAGAGACTACAGACTGGCCCCATACCTGGAGAAACTCCCGGACCACAGAGACCGCAAGATCCTGAGCCGGTATAGACTCAGTGCCCACAGTCTGGCAATCGAATCCGGCCGACACAGGCAGAGCTACAAGCCCAGGGAGGAAAGACTATGCCAACACTGTGACCAGGAGGCCATAGAGGACGAAACCCACTTCCTGCTACACTGCTCCAAATACTCAGCAGTGAGGGACACTCACTTCAGGAGACTCTCACATCTCTTCCCGGATTTCATCACCATGAAGGAGGAAGAGAAAACATATATCTTGCTGGGGAAGAAGAGAGAGCAGCGGAGATAGCAGCGCAGTATGTTAGCGAATGTCATAGACTGCGAGAAAGAGAACTATGATATGCCATGGACTTCTATAGCCCCCACCCCGGATCTGCCCCCATCCCCCCTCCCTATGCCATGGACTTCCATAGCCCCTACCCTAGATCTGCCCCTACCCAACATCCCTATCCCTACTCCCTTTTGTACACTTGCTTTGGCAAAACTAATGTGTATTTAGTCCTGCCAATACAGCTTCTTTGAATTTAATTGAATTGAATAAGAGAAAAAAGAATGGATCTACCTGTGGCAAAACATTTTTGTATCCCCGGTCATAGCATGATGGACATGAAATTACTTGTATTAAAAGCTAACTCTAAGTCTCAGAGAGACAGAAAGGTCTGAGAATATAAACTCATGACAACCTTTCACACACTCAGTGCAGGAATGAATGTGTCGCATGGATTTACGTCTTTTTACATCAATTAAGGAGTTTGCTCTTCAGACCTTCTGGGGGCATCACAATACCAGACCCCAATCAGAGGACAATAAAATTTTCACATTTCACACTCCTTATCTATGAACTGTTCCAATATTTATGCTCATCTCTATCTTCCATAATGACAGTTCTGCTTCACGTCACTTGTCTTATCTATTGCATTGTTTCTGTGCTGTGTTGTGTATAAATTTGTGATTCTTCAGATTTTGTATTAGTAAGCTTGATGAAGAGACCTGTGTAGTCCGGAAAGCTTGCAATTTGCTACCATCTTTTCAATTAGCCATTATAAGGTATCAACCACTGAGGACTCTCAATTCTAAACATTATGAGATAACTCTGGAATGCTACAACAAATCCCACTGATTCTGTCAATGTTTTCTTGTGACATATTGTACTTTATGATATTGGTAAAATTTGTTTGTTATGATTTGCATCTCTTTGTGACAATATCGGAAATTTGAAGAATATTTATAGAAAATATCACAATTTTCAAAATTTGTATTATTGTATCTTTAAGTCAGAGAGTCATGTCACACAAAATAGTTAATAAATAACATTTCCCACATATCTACTTTACATCACCACAATTTTGAAGCATAATTTTTTTTGCTAAGAAGCTAGACGGGTTAAAAATGGACCAGTAATTTTTCATTTATCAAACAAAATTTACAAAACAATTTTTTTAATGACCACATCACATTTGAAGCAACTTCGGGGGACCTATATGACAGAAAATGGCCAAAATTTACACCACTCTGAAAGTCCTCAAAACCACATTCAAAAGTTTATTAAGCCTTCAAGTGCTTCACAGGAATTAATGCAATTTGAAAGGAAAAAAATAACATAAAAATTTTAATTTAGCCCCAAATTTGTATTTCAATAAGGGTAAGAGGAGAAAATGAGCCTAAAAATTTATGGCAATTTCTCTTTAATACGCAGATACCCCATATGTGAGGCAAGACTATTGTTTGGGAGCATAACAGGTTCGGAAGGTAAGGAGCACCGTTTCAAGCAGTGACAGTTTAAATTCATGATGGACATAACACGCCATGATGCGGGAACTGACATCCACTCAAGACGTGCTATGCTGGTCATTGGTCGTAAAGGGGTTAAAGAAAACATTTTGTAAAGGTATATGGCTATACAATTGTACTTACCAAAAACATTAAGTCAATTAATAAGATTTCAAACATTTTATTTTATTTAAATGTTTCTCCTAATCAAAGCTGAGGCAGACTAACCTCTTTAAACCCCTTAGTGACAGAGCCATTTTGCAGCTTAATGACCGGGCCAATTTTTACAATTCTGACCACTGTCAATTTATGAGGTTATAACTCTGGAATACTTTAACGAATCCAGCTGATTCTGAGACTGTTTTTTTGTGTCATATTGTACATCACGTTAGTGGAAAAAAATTTTTTTATATGACTTGTTTTTATTTATGAAAAAAATGGAAATATGGCGAAAATTTTGAAAATTTCGCAATTTTCAAATTTGAAATTTTTATGCCGTTAAATCAGAGAGATATGTCACACAAATTTCTTAATAAATAACATTATCCACATGTCTACTTTACATCGGCACAATTTTGGGAACAAAATTTTCTTTTGTTACGAAGTTATAAGGGTTAAAAGTTGACCAGCAATTTCTCATTTTTACAACACCATTTTTTTTAGGGACCACATCACATTTGAAGTCATTTTGAGGGGTCTATATGATAGAAAATACCCAAAAGTGACACCATTCTAAAAACTGCACCCCTCAAGGTGCTCAAAACCACATTCAAGAAGTTTATTAACCCTTCAGGTGCTTCACAGGAGCTGAAGCAATGTTGAAGGAAAAAATTGACATTTAACTTTTTTTGCAAAAGCTTTACTTTGGAACCAATTTTTTTATTTTCACAAGTGTTAAAAGAAAAAATGAAAAACAAAATTTGTTGTGCAATTTCTCCTGAATACGCCGATACCCCATGTGTGGGGTAAACCACTTTTTGGGCGCACAGCAGAGGTCGCAAGGGAAGGAGCGCCGTTTGACTTTTTCAACGCAGAATTGGCTGGATGCCATGTCGAGTTTAGAGAGCCCCTGAAGTGCCTAAACAGTGGAAACCCCCCACAAGTGACCCCATTTTGGAAACAAGACCATTTACGGAACTTATCTAGATGTGTGGTGAGCACTTTGAACCTCCAAGTGCTTCACACAAGTTTATAACGTAGAGCTGTGAAAAAAAAATATTTTTTTTTCCACAAAAAATGATCTTTTCACCCCAATTTTTATTTTCCCAAGGGTAACAAGACCCCAAAAGTTTTTGATCAATTTGTCCTGAGCATGCCGATACCCCATATATGGGGGTAAACCACTTTTTGGGCGCATGGCAGAGGTCGCAAGGAAGGAGAGCTGTTTGACTTTTTCAACGCAGAATTGGCTGGACGCCATGTCGCATTTGTAGAGGCCCTGATGCGTGTAAACAGTGGAAACCCCCCACAAGTGACCCCATTTTGGAAACTAGACCCCCTAAGGAACTTATCTAAATGTGTGGTGAGCACTTTGAACCCCCAAGTGCTTCACAGAAGTTTATAACGGCCTGGCGTGAAAATAAAAAATCATATTTTTTCCACAAACCTGATCGTTTAGTCCCCAATTTTTTATTTTCCCAAGTGTAACAGGAGAAATTAGACCACAAAAGTTGTTGTCCAATTTGTCCTGAGTACGCTGATACCCCATATATGGGGGGAACCACTGTTTGGGCGCACGGCAGGGCTTGGAAGGGAAGCAGCGCCGTTTGACTTTTTCAAACCAAAATTGGCTGGAATTGAGATTGGACACCATGTCGCGTTTGGAGAGCCTCTGATGCGCCTAAACAGTGGAAACCCCCCACAAGTAACAACATTTTGGAAACTAGAACCCCTATGGAACTTCTCTAGATCTGTTGTCAGCACTTTGAACCCCCAAGTGTTTCACAAAAGTTTATAATACCTGGGTGTGAAAAAAAAAACAATTTTCCACAAAAATGATTTTTTAGTCCCAAATTTTTTATTTTTCACAAGGAAATAGGACCCTAAAAGTTGTTGTCCAATTTGTCCTGAGTACGCTGATACTAAATATGTGAGGGGGGAAACTGTTTGGGCGCACGGCAGGGCTTTGAAAGGAAGTAATAAAATTTGGAATGCAGACGTTGATGGGGTCATGTTCCGTTTGCAGTGCCTCAGATGTGCCTAAACAGTTGAAAACCCCCACAAGTGACCCATTTTGGAAACTAGAACCCCTAAGTAACTTATCTAGATCTGTGGTGAGCACTTTGAACCCCCAAGTGTTTCACAAAAGTTTATAATGCCTGGGTGTGAAAAAAAAAACAATTTTCCACAAAAATGATTTTTTAGTCCCAAATTTTTTATTTTTCACAAGAAATTGACCCTAAAAGTTGTTGTCCAATATGTCCTGAGTACGCTGATACCAAATATGTGGGGGGGGGAAACTGTTTGGGCGCACGGCAGGGCTTGGAAAGGAAGTAATAAAGTTTTGGAATGCAGACGTTGATGGGGTCATGTTCCGTTTGCAGTGCCTCAGATGTGCCTAAACAGTGGAAAACACCCACAAATGACCCCATTTTGGAAACTAGACCCCCTAAGTAACTTATCTAGATCTGTGGTGAGCACTTTGAACCCCAAGTGTTTCACAAAAGTTTATAATGCCTGGGTGTGAAAAAAAAACAAAAAAACAATTTTCCCAAAAATGATTTTTTAGTCCCAAATTTTTGATTTTTCACAAGGAAATTGGACCCCAAAAGTTGTTGTCCAATTTGTCCTGAGTACGCTGACACCAAATATGTGGGGGGGAACTGTTTGGACGCACAGCGGGGCTTGGAAAGGAAGCAATAACGTTTTGGAATGCAGACATTGATGGGGGTCATGTTCCGTTTGCAGTGCCCCAGATGTGCCTAAACAGTGGAAAACCCCCACAAATGACCCCATTTTGAAAACTAGACCCGCTAAAGAACTTATCTAAGTGTGTGGTGAGCACTTTGAACCCCAAAGTGCTTCACAGAAATTTATAAACGCAGAGCCGTGAAAATAAAAAAAAAAATTTTTCCTCAAAAATGATTTTTTTAGCCAGCTATTTTTTATTTTCCCAAGGTTAACAAGAGAAATTAAAACCCCAAAATTGGTGTGCAATTTGTCCTGAGTACTCTGATACCCCATATGTTGGGGTAAACCACTGTTTGAGCACATGGCAGGGCTCAGAAGGGAGGGAGCGCCATTTGACTTTTTGAACGCCACTTCGTGTTTGGAGACCCCCTGATGTGCCTAAATAGTGGAAACCCTCAATTCTAGCTCCAACCCTAACCCCAACACACTCCTAACCCTAATCCCAACCCTAACCCTAATCCTAACCCTAATCCCAACCCTAATTCCAACCCTAATTGTAACCCTAACCCTAATTGTAGCCCTAACCCTAATTGTAACCCTAACCCTAATTGTAACCCTAACCCTAAGGCTAGGTTCATCTTGCGTTTTACCAGCCCGTTCAACACATAGCGTTGACGGGCTGGTAACAGTATAGCATAACGCGATCGCGTTATGCTATAACCCGCTAGCGCAGAGGAATCAGCAGATGATTCATCTGCGCTAGCAGTGACGGAGCCCAGACGCTGCAGCCCGCATCTGAGGCTCCATCACTGAATGATGGCACGTCGCGAACGCATGCCGCTTTACGGCATGCGTCGCGATGCACCCTCAAATAGGGGTGAATGGCAGCATTAACGGACTGCTTTACACCACGTTATATGGCGGTGTAACGCAGTCCGTCTAACGGACTGCCATAACGCAGTATGAACCCAGCCTAACCCTAACCCTAATTATAGCCCTAACACTAACCCTAACCCTAGCCCTAACCCTAACCCTAGCCCTAACGCTAACCCTAACCCTAGCCCTAACCCTAACCCTAACAGAAAAATTAAAATAAATCTAATTTCTATATTTTATTATATGTCCCTAACTAAGGGGGTGATAAAGGGGGGCCTTATGTACTGTTTTTTTTATTTTGATCGCTGTGATAGTTTATCACAGCGATCAAAATGTACTTTTAGGAGAATGAATGAAAATTTTTTTGAATCTGCCGCCAGGCAGATTCGGCGGGCGCACTGCGCATGTGCCCGCCATTTTTTTTTATAGGAAGAAGACCCGGGAGCCAAGGGCCTGCCGGAGTACAGGTGGGGGGATCGGGGGACCTGGGGACCCTAATTCCCCTCTGATGTGTGATCACATCAAAGGGAGAAAAAATATATATATATTTTTTTGCGGTAGCCGTTATACTCAGTAGTTTAACCGACCCGGATCATGTTCTCTGGGGTCTCGGCTACCCTCGGCAGCCGAGACCCCAGAGAAAATTGTCCACCCCCCCGGCAGATCGAGGCGGGCGCACTGAGCATGCGCCCGCCATTCAAGATGGCGGCGCCCACCGGAGGAGGCAGGTGGGCCCGGGGGCCACAAAGGGCATATTGGGGGCCACAAGGAGAGGATTGGGGACCCTTTTTCTCTGTCCTCTGATGTCCGATGACTTCAAAGGACAGAGAAATTAAATGGCACATCAGATTTTTTTTTTGTTGCGATCACCGTTATAGGGTTAATAACGGCTATCGCAACATCGGGTCGGTAAAAACCGACCCGATTCATGTTCTCTGAGGTCTCAGCTACCCACAGTAGCCGAGACCTCGGAGAAAATTCGCCTCTTGTGGGCGCTATTCACTTTTTCCACAGCTCCGTTAATTAACGGCGCTGTGGTTTAAATACCCTTAATGACCGCCGTTAAAAGGCGTATCGGCGGTCGTTAAGGGGTTAAGCAATAAGGTAGTGTCTGAAGACCTATGACCCTTTAAGGGGTAAGGTCTCTCCTTGTGGAGAGTGACATACCAGCTCTGGCGTGCTGAGGTAAGGAGGCTTATTCACCGTGCAACTGCTCCTCTGGGAAATTTAATATGCAAATTGCCTCTTCAAAAAAAGAGGACTTGAACTCTATAGCGCTATAGAGTTCAAGTCCTCTTTTTTGAAGAGGCAATTTGCATATTATATGACCCTTTAGACAGTTACGTCACTATATTTTTATAGTACTTTATTTTTAAGCAGGATTTTTCAAGGATTATAACATACATTAGAGGTAGATGAGTAAAAGAAGAGCACAGAAAAAAGGAAGAGATGAGGTTATGGGATTATTAGGTGATGTATGTATCTGAAACCTATGCTCCTCTCCAGGGTTAGACAAAGCAACCCCTCAAAAATATCAAAGATGTAATTAAGTGGGTATGGTTATGTATACTGTATAATAATAAAGGGAAGTGCAGGTTTATTTTCCTGGAATTGGAAGGTGAAAAAAGAATGTTTAGTTTTACCATAAAAACTGCAATGTTCCCATTCCAATTTGCTTATTATTCGATTTGCCAACAAGCAGAAATCTTCAAAATGTAAAGCTGAAACTCGGCATAACTCAAATGTTACACAGCAATTTCATTCTAGGACAATCTATATTTTGAATAAAAACAGAAAACCACCTACTCAGCTTAGGTCATTGAGAATTACAATTGCTTTTCATAATATTTTAATCAGATGATATTTCATGTTCCTATAAATTAATTTGCTATATAATATCCTACTATAGTAAGCATCTAATGTGTCTTTCTTATTATTCCAAATGTAATCTTGCCTGAAGAAGGAGCCTCTGCGCTCTGAAAGCTTGCGAACATATAATTTTCTGGTTAGCCAATAAAGGTATCACCTTAAGAATGCTCTTGTCATAATTGGATGGAAAAGTATTCACATCTATATAATATGCCTAATTCATTTTCCTAAAATACATCATTTTGAAACTGACATTATTTTTGATGTGACCAATATTTTCAAAGAAAACTATTAAGGAGCATTGTTTATTGCTGACTTCTCTTAACACAAGAAAGAGAAATTGCATGCTACACCGGCTTCTTGGCAAATGGATACATAGGACAGATGGTTTTTCATTATCTGTTATACAAAACTACAAGACTTGCAACAGTGTGTTTTGTATTGATGCTTATTCATCTGCAAGGGAGTAATTTTCAGGCTGCCTATCCAGAACACATTTTAAATCTTTCTTTTCTTCGACAGAACATCTGCTAAAACTAGGATTGTCAATGTCAATATTTTATTGGAAGTAAGCTACAGGCTGTCTCAATCCTTATTCAAAGCCAACAAAATGGGTATAAAATAAGATTTTAGGGCTGGTGTCCAGTGTACACTCTCTGAATGTCTTCTTCACTTAGTGTGCAATCTAAAATCTTATTCAACACTCATTTGATTGTTGATAACATATGGCAAGAACAATTGTCATCTGAAAGAAGCATTTTCTCCTTGCAACAGCTTAAACTTAGTTGAAAAAATGGTATTTGAAAATGGTTATTCAAAGAGTGACAACTACATTTTACATAATGATGCCCTATGTCCTCAATGCTCTGAAGAATTCAAGCATATCCTATTAATGTAGTGTCAGCTTTCACAAAAATTTGTGGCAATATAACACATAATATGATGGCCACACTACAAAAACACACATAATATATTGCATAGAACTAGCCTCAAGATGATACTCTATAAAAATATACTCTGAAACAAAAAGAAATATTGTAACATATTATTACTGACTGAAAAAAACAAGTTATATAATGCTCATCAAAAACTTTAATATTACAGTGGCTCAGGGTAGCCTTGCAGCGCTCGGTTACTGGGTTTAAATGTTCTCTCCATGTTTGCATGGATTTTCTCCATGATATACTGATGGTAAATTTAGATTATGAGCCCTCATGGGGACAGAAATTATATCATAAGCTAGTAAAATAACTAAAATAATTCATTGATGCTGTGTGATAAGCTTTGCCAATATCTACTCTCATAAAAGGAATATTTTTGAAATCCTAGTCACTTCCATATTAATGACTTTTAAATGTTTTATTTTATCGACAAAACTAAAAAAAATTCAAGGTAAAAAAAAATTAAAAAATCTCAGCTTTTCCCTAATTGCTCACCTGTGCTTGGTTCTGAAATAACGAACACAGTCTGTAATTGGATAGCGAGTGTCAGAAAAATTGGTCTCAAACTATACCTAATTGGAGTTCTTCCATATGTAATAACAGGAACAATAAAACAAGCACAATATCAGAAAAATAATCCAGGAAAAATGTATATAGAAATTAAACCAAAATAGCATTAAATAAAGCATTAATAAAAACTACTGCTTGTAGCCCTGAAAAAAAAAGTAAAAATGTTTAGGTTTTGAATGAAGCAGTACAAAAATAAATTAAAATAAAAAAAAGTGTTTTTATTATACAGGAGTGTAAAACATGACAAAAAATCTACTGTAAATATTTAATATTGTAATTATAGAACAAAGTCATTATGTCTTTTATATGGCAAAGTTAAGACCTTTAAAACAAAACCAAAGAAACAATGACTAACGTGTTACAATCAATGGATAAGATACATTATTTGCACAATAAAAGAATTTTCCTGAAGTAAGAGACACATAAGGTTACAGTATGTTAAAGCAAAAAAATAATATATAGTGTTAAGAGCTTTAAAGTTTGGAGATAAAAATACCGCATTATTAAGTGCCAAATTTGTATGTGTTCATGAGGGGTTAACTTAAATTACCTAATCAGTGCAAAATAAGCTTTCTGTAACCAGAAAATGATAGAATCATAGAATCATAGAATGGTAGAGTTGGAAGGGACCTCCTGGGCCATCTGGTCCAACCCCCTGCTCAAAGCAGGATTCACTAAATCATCCCAGACAGATGTCTATCCAGCCTCTGTTTGAAGACTTCCATTGAAGGAGAACTCACCACCTCTCGTGGCAGCCTGTTCCACTCATTGATCACCCTAACTGTCAAAAAGTTTTTTCTAATATCTAATCTGTGTCTCCTCCCATTCAGTTTCATCCCATTGCTTCTAGTCTTTCCTTGTGCAAATGAGAATAAAGATGATCCTTCTACAATGTGACAGCCCTTGAGATATTTGAAGACAGCTATTAAGTCACCTCTCAGTCTTCTCTTTTGCAAGCTAAACATTCCCAAATCCTGCAGCCGTTCCAAATAGGACATGGTTTGCAGACTGGTCACCATTCTGGTGGCTCTTCTCTGAACTTGCTCCAGTTTGTTGATGTCTTTTTAAAATGCGGAGCCCAAAACTAGACACAGTATTCCAGATGAGGTCTGACCAAAGAGGAGTAGAGGGCAATAATGACCTCACGTGATCTAGACTGTATGCTTCTGTTAATACATCCTAGAATTGTATTTGCCTTTTTTGCTGCTGCATCACACTGTTGACTCATGTTCAGTCTGTGATCTATTAGTATACCCAAGTCTTTTTCACATGTGCTGTTGCTTAGCCCTATTCCTTCCATTCTGTATATGCTTTTTTCATTTTTATTGCCCAGATGTAGTACTTTGCATTTTTCCCTGTTAAAAACCATTCTGTTAGTTGCTGCCCACTGCTCCAGTTTATTTATATCTTTTTGAATCCTCTCTCTCTATTCTAGTATTAGCTATCCCTCCTAGCTTTGTGTCATTAGCAAATTTAATCAGCTTACCCTCAATTCCTTCATCTAAATCATTGATAAAGATGTTGAACAATACAGGGCCCAGGACAGAGCCTTGTAGTACCCCACTTGAGACATTCTTCCAACTGGATGTGCAGCCATTTATGACCACTCTTTGGGACCGATCACTAAGCCAGTTATGAATCCACCTAACAGTTGCCTTGTCCATTCCATACTTAGTCATTTTTTCATTGAGGATTGTGTGAAATGTATTTCCATTTTTGCATATAACATTTTTCTGATTTCTCTAGCTCTATTTCTAACTCAGGCAGTACTAACCAAGATGAGTGACACCTTTCAAGAAAGGTTAGTAGGAAATGGCGCTCCCACTGGTGAACTTGGCACATCCATCCCATTACATTACTCCTGCACTGCAGGGAAAAGAAGCAGCAGCAGGTCTCATATTTACAGGATTTTTCTTTTGAAAATCAACTGAATATTAAGTACTATATCACAAATAACACTTACGAATTATTCCGGATAGGAATGGGCTCTATTTTATTAAAACAATAGCGTAAACTGTATGATAAGATAAGATGATAAAGTATAGCGCTGGGTGGAGTAAGAAGTCACTAAACAGCAAAGCAGCTAAAAGGGACTGAAAATCCTCTAAAAATTCAAAAAACAGCAGAAAGAAGGAAGCGATAGGCCTCCAGACAAATGCACTATAAGGATGCAGCATACCAATGTAGATAAGATGGGGTAACACAGGTGGAACAATACTGATGAGACAACCACTCATGGCTGTATGGGGCGTTGTTCACATAATAGTATTGCACAGCATCCAGGTTAACAGCCTATTAGTGATGCCCACACTATTAGATCAGGCCGGCTGCCCAGCGCTATCCTAATGCATCCCATGTGAACAGACACTACAGTTTACAAGACCAAATGGGACTGGCTGCACCCTGAAAATAAAGTGCAGGAAATGCATATAAAATATGTGAGGTATTAGTTGATATTTTGGCAAAGATATGGAAGCTTGCAAAAATAATTTTTGGCGGATTTTCAGTCCTCATTTAGTTGCTTGCTGTTTAGTGTTAGGACTGGCAAGTGTGAGGAACCTTGACGCGGGATGGGAGCTTGCAAATAAAAATACAAAACATTTAAGGTCCAAAATAATTGTAAATATTATCAATTTTGTATGTATTAAGAAAAAGCATTGAAGCATAAATATATCAAATACAGCAAGCACAAAGACATTTTGATGGGTGAACCAACAGAGAAGGCTCCAAAGTAAAAATTACACTAATCATTAGAAAGTTTATAAAGGATACATGCAGTCCCCCAAAAATAATAGTGAAGAAGAAAGTACAAAATTAAGTAGTGCATAATATATAAATTAATTTAAGTTGGAGTGCCAGAGAAAAGATAATACCCTGAAAGTAGGTCAGAAGTGCAAGCATTAGCAGCAACAAAGTTGGAACGGCTCACCCAAGCACATCCAACTCGTGTTTCACTCATGCTTCATTTCTCAAATGCTGTGTTATAATTTATTCTCATTTGTATTTTTTGGTGACTAAAAAGACTTTAATCAATAACTATAAGAACTATAAGGACACAAATGAGTTGTATAAAATAATGCAGGAAAAATATGTTTGCTCTATTAGTAGAGTAGAGCATATATGTACATTTTTTACAAATATAAATAACCTCCAACTTCAACCTTATAAACATTGATCACTGTGTAGTAAGGCCAGAGTTATGGATAATTAAATATTCTTATTTATATGAATTTAAATAAGGCTATGCATGCAAAATGATAGATAATCAGAAGGTAGTGTGCTTACATTAGATAGAAAATATATTGCACAATTTCTAGCTGTGTTAGTCATCTTCATTATGTGGCTTCAAGAAAATAATTCAATATCTTATTATTCTGTTTCAGTCCAACATGAACTTTCTGAATTATTAGAGATATACTTGCAACAAGTTTGTGTTCTCTTGTCTCTCTGAATTTGTTAAATTTACAACCTCAACCAAATTTAATATTACATTTAAAACAAACTGCCTACATTCCCTGCTCTACTGTTTGCAATTCATTTGCTTATTACTTTTAATGTTTTTTCCATAGATCATTCTGTTTGGTGGATTATTGCTTCAAGGACAAACAATAAACTACATGCAAATTTAAATAGATCCATTATGCAAAAGTATACCAAAAAGAAGTGAAGGTTGCATGTGTTTTGCTTGAATTAGATTTAGATTCATACGAACTCATTTATTTGCATATCACAATTATAAAATTTGCTGGGTAAACAAAACAGTGTAACTGAAGCCCTAAGGAAATATTCAATAAAATAAAATGATTTTGTTTGTGAACATTTTATTCCTTTTGTATTTTTGCAGCATTGAAGTGAAATATATAGCACATACTTTTACTTTACGACAGTTTCAAATGTAAAATATTTTATTATTAAGACATTTTCACTGGATCTGACTGACAATGTTATATGTCTAAGAAGAGTGGCTTAATTCAGATATGAGCATAACAAACACTATAAAAGTGAGCAAATATTTGAAAAGTCTCACCTTAGTTATTTGTTGGGTAAGCATTTCTGGCCATTTTAGGCGTGTTAAGAAGAAGACAAAGATAACAGGACCAGTAAGGAACATGGGATAACCAAAACATAACCAATTGGTGATAGCTCATGGTATTATTTCTTTAATTTTATTTTTATAGCAAGTTGTGGCCATGTTGGTTGTGGCATTACAGTGATTGGCTGGCCAGAAAGCGTCATCAGGTCAATATCAGACCTGGCGCTGCCCAGCTCGGCACAATCCACATATTCAGCTAAACCAACAGTCCTTCTAAGGACTAATTACGGGGTATATATACAGTATATCAGTGCTAGGAATCCAGGCAGGGTATGTGGGTATATAGATATCAGTGCTAGGTAGGCAAGCATTGCATTGTATTTGGCATACTTTATTGCATACAGAAAGAGGGTCTATTCCATTACTGTCTACTGCTGCTGCCTATTACAAATATTGACCATATATACATAGCCCCAGGTATCAGTGTCCATGAATAATTTGATTTTGCATCTTAATCCTGATTATTTTATTTAAAAGCAATCCAGAGCACATGTTTTTTTTTTCTCCATTTACTTGTTGGCGCTGCAGACTACAGCCAGATCCTTTCCATAGTACAGTGTTAAAATACAGCTATTTGAAACAGGGGTTGGCCATCACACTGATCTTATCTGAGTGCACAGAAAATTCTGCCATTTTTGTGGTAGTGTAAAAATTTTTTGGAGTGTCTTATACTAGTTCTTGACACCAGTTGGCTAAAAAAAATATTTACCTACAGGGCATGTATTTTACAGTCTGTTTTGTCCGCCACACAGATCAATTACCATTGTGCTATAAATTGTGGCATTTCAGGGCCCTATAGAATTTTTTTGCTGTGTGTTAGCCTAGTTTTTGACACTATTTTGCTGCCCTCCCCAAAAGAAAACAGCCCATATATTTTAAAGTGGATTAGCTGTGTCACAGACATCACATATCATAGCTCCAAAAATAGTGCTATTTCAGCCCTCCGTTTAATTTTTTTGCACTGTGTCTTAGCCAACTTACTGACACAAATTTTTTTTAAAAAAAGGCCACATAATTTCAAGTCTGGAATCTCGGTTACACGCATCAACTGTGGGGAATAAATGGGGCATTTTATGCGCTCCATTGAACTTTTTTTTGCTGTGCTTTAGCCCAGTTATTACCACGCTTGTGCTGTTTTTAAAAAAATACAGGCACGATGTAATTATCAAGTGTCTGGTATACTTCTGTTACCAACACCTTTTACACCTAATTCTTGTGGGGGAAAAAATTGGGGCATTTTTTGTGCTCTATTGAACTTTTTTTTGCTGTGTCTTAGCCTAGTTATTTCCACTCTTGTGCTGTATTGAAAAAAATACAGAACCATTAATTTCAAGTCTGTTATCTCTGTTACATGCATCACCTATCTGTGGGGAAAAAAATGGGGCATTTTTTGTACTCCATTGAACTTTCTTTTGCTGTGTGTTAGCCTACTTTTTCCCACTTTTGTGCTGTTTTAAAAAAAAAAAACAGGCAAGATAATTTCAAGTCCGGTATCTATGTTACATGCATCACCTATCTGTCTTAGCCTAGTTATTTCCACTCTTGTGCTGTATTGAAAAAAAATACAGAACCGTTAATTTCAAGTCTGTTATCTCTGTTACATGCATCACCTATCTGTGGGGAAAAAAATTGGGGCATTTTTTTTGGTGCCTGCGAAAATGCTCTCTGCCCTGCACATGTCATTGCACACACTTAACTAACACTATCATGAAGCACGTCCTCATCCTTGTCCCAGCGCAGCATTCACTATTCCATACATCAGTCCTTGGAACGCAGGAGGAAATACGCTGACAATGCCCCACAGACCACACTACTAAACTCACACATTTCTCATCTGCTTGTGCTTGAAATGTTGCTTTTTAGGCTCGTGGAGATGAAAGCTTTTGGCAACCTGATGGCGGCGGCCATCCCAAGGTACTCCGTCCCCAGCCGCCACTATTTCTCTTGCTTTGCCCTCCCCACATTTCACAAGCACGTGTCCGCCAACATTAGCCATGCCCTCAACAATGCTATTATTGAGAAAGTCCACCTTTCCATGGACACGTGGACAAGTGCTTTTGGGCAGGGATGGTACATCTCGCTGACGGCACACTGGGTTAACATAGTTGAAGCTGGGACACAGTGGGACCTTGGGATGAAACACATCCTCCTGAAACTGAGGATTGCGGGCCCTATGTGAATCAGGGTTACTCCCACATCCTATATCTCCTCCTCCTCTTTAGCCTCCATCTCCCAAATGACCACACCAGTCACAAGCTGGAAGCACTGATTCGGCAAAGCGGCAATAGGCTGTACTGAAGTTAATATGCTTAGGTGACAAATTGCACAATGCTGAAGAGTTAACTTGTGGACAGCTCTGAAAGAGCAGGTAGATATGTGGCTGACACTGCTGAATCTACAGCCAGGCATGGTCGTGTGTGCCAATGGCTGGAACCTGGTGACGGCTTTGAAGTGAGGAAAGTTCACACACGTACCATGTCTGGCCCATGTGCTTAACCTCGTTGTTCAACTGTTTTTCAAAAGCTACCCTGAGCTGCCGTATCTGCTTGTGAAAGTATGCCGCCTGTGTGCCGATTTTAGAAAGTCAGTTACAACTTCAGCCTCCCTTGCCGTGCTTTAACAGCGTTTGCAGATTCTGGCTCACCGACTGGTGTGTGATGTCCCCACACGTTGGAACTCTACACTGAATTTATTGGAAAGGATTTCTGAGCAGAAGAGGGCAGTTGTTGACTACCAGCATCAACAAGGCCATCTGTATTCAGTTCAGACTTCACACATAAGACTTCAGAAGAAGACATGGATATCAGACACATGTATCGTCTTACAAAACTTTGAGGAGTCCGCCAAGATGGTGATCGGTGATGATGCCATAATTAGCATCTCCATCCTGCTTTTCTGTGTTCTGAAGCGCTCTCTGCTCACTAGAGTTGAGCGAAACAGGTCGGTCAGATTCATAAGTCGCCGACTTTCGCCAAAGTCGGGTTTCGACGAGTGAAACCCGACCATAGCATGAAGTCAGCCATGCGGTCGTCGACCCGAGAGCCAAAGTTGGTTTTCCTATAATGCTTGCAGGCGCCTTTTTTCAGCCAATGAGCAAGGACGTACACTGTGGGTAACGAGATGACATGGGCAGCGTCCACCACCATCTTAGAGAAGGGCATTGCAGTGATTGGCTTGCTTTGGGGGCATCATAGTGTCTATAAAAGCCCTGACCGCCGACCGCCGTTTTACTTCTGCCGATCTTAACAGTAGGGAGAGGTTGCTGACGCTGTTTATCAGTAGGGAGAGAGTTAGAGCTGGAAAGAGAAGTTCTTATGTGCTTGTGCTGATAGCAATTGTGCTGTACAGTTAGTGTGCAGTGACAGGGGAGGATTTTCTTGTGTGCAGCAGCGCTGGTTAATAGGCTGCCTGCTAGCTGTATTGCTGTGTGTACACTACTGTGCAGACTGCTTTTTACACAGTACTAATACTTTATTCTTTTTTTCTGCACAGTTACCGAGCATTCATTTTTTCCCACATCTTATAGAGCTGTACACTCCTCACACACTACCGTGTACCGGCTGGTATGAAGGACAAATACATGCTGACTATCTGTGTGTGACTCCGAAAATATATATGGAGATTGAAATTTTTCCCTACACTATATACACCTGGTATATTCTGATACAGTACATTTTTTCTGCCTTTTGTATTCTGGTCAAATCCATACTGAGAGAGCGTCTGTGTGTGACCCTGGAAATATATATGGAGATTTACAATTACCCCTACACTGTATACAGCTGTACGCTTCTGATACAGTACCCTTTTTCTGCTTTTTATATTCTGTTCTAATCCATACTGAGTGACTGTCTGTGTGTGACTCCGGAAATATATACAGAGATTTACAATTAACCCTACACTGTATACAGCTGTACGCTTCTGATACAGTACCCTTTTTCTGCTTTTTATATTCTGGTCTAATCCATACTGAGCCTGTGAGCGTCTGTGTGTGACTCCGGAAATATATACGGAGATTTACAATTACCCCTACACTGTATACAGCTGTACGCTTCTGATGCAGTACCGTTTTTCTGCTTTTTATATCCTGTTCTAATCCATTCTGTGTGAGTGTCTATGTGTGACTCCGGAAATATATACGGAGATTTACAATTACCCCTACACTGTATACAGCTGTACGCTTCTGATACAGTACCCTTTTTCTGCTTTTAATATTCTGTTCTAATCCATACTGAGTGAGCATCTGTGTGAAACTCCGGAAATATATACAGAGATTTACAATTACCCCTACACTGTATACAACTTTTCGCTTTTGATACAGTACCGTTTTTCTGCTTTTTATATTCGTTTCTAATCCATACTGAGTGAGCGTCTGTGTGTGACTCCGGAAATATATAAGGAGATTTACAATTACCCGTATATTGTATACAGCTGTACGCTTCTGATACATTACCTTTTTTCAGCTTTTTATATTCTGGTCTAATCCATACTGAGCCTGTGAGTGTCTGTGTGTGACTCCGGAAATATATACGGAGATTTGCAATTAACCCTACACTGTATACAGCTGTACGCTTCTGATACCGTACCGTTTTCTGCTTTTTATATTCTGGTCTAATCCATACTGAGTGAGCGTCTGTGTGTGACTCCGGAAATATATACGGAGGTTTACAGTTACCCCTACACTGTATACAGCTGTACGCTTCTTAGGCAGTACCGTTTTTCTGCTTTTTATATCCTGTTCTAATCCATTCTGTGTGAGTTTCTATGTGTGGCTCTGGAAATATATACAGAGATTTACAATTACCCCTACACTGTATACAACTTTTCGCTTCTGACTAGTGTTGAGCGGTACGATACCGCAAGTATCGGGTATCGGCCGATATTAGCTCTATCGGCCTTTCGATACTTAGTTCCGATATTTTCACTGTCACTGTCAGTGTCCGTCGGTCGGGTCTGTCAGGAGTCAGCGGCACTTACCTGGCAGAAGATCTCCGGCGGTCACGGGCTGGACTGCTTCATGGCCGCCATCATCTTTCCCCGGCGGTCACATGCAGTTTCTCGCGATAACTGCAGTGACTGCTGGGTAATCCCGGCCGTAAAGCAGTCAGTCCGATGACGTCACCGCCGGGGAAGCAGGTAATCAGCTGTGCTGCGTCGAGATGACAGGCTCTGCCTGTCATTGCGATGTAGCAGAGCTGGATCGCCGTGGGACAGTCGTTACTATGGACTGCGTCGGACAGGTGGTAAACTGTTGTTTTTTTTTTTTTCTTTTTTTACAGGAGATCGATGGCGTCGCAGGAATGAGAGTATAATAAAAGAAATGAAAACTGTGTTGTCTCTTTTATTTCATTAAAATACTTTTTTCTTGCTGTGTCTTTTTTTTATACATTTAAAAACTTTAGAATTAATAATGGATCGGTGTCTTATTGACACCTCTCCATTATTAACCGGGCTTATTGTCACCGTGCAATCAACGGTGACATTAACCCCTTATTACCCCACTTGCCACCGCTACAGGGCAGTGGGAAGAGCCGGGTAAAGTGCCACAATTGGCACATCTTTTGATGCGCCAAATGTGGGGCTGCTGTAGCCTGGTATTATCAGGCTGTTGAGGGCCAAATCCATGGGCCTTGACAGTCTTTTAATACCAGGCTGCAGCAGTCTGCATTTTACTTGGCTGGTTAACACAAATAGGGGGACCCCTATGCCTTTTTTTTTCGAGGGGATCCCTTATTTTTGTTAACCAACCAAGCTAAGCAAACTGCTGTGGCCTGGTATTATCAGGCTGGCAAGGTCCATGTATGTTGGCTCCTTAACAGCCTTAAATACCATTCCTCAGCAGCAGGGGCGTACATATAAATCATGGGGCCCCATAGCAAAAGTCTGAATGTTCCCCACCCCCCCAAAAAAAAAAACCCAGAGGCATTGTAAATGTAAAGTGCCAGCACAGTGAGGGAAGTTGAGACAGGGGTTTTGGGGGTACTCGGCACCGATCATGTCGACTTCTATGGGGGATGTCACGAGTAGCACAGCTCGGTCCGTGACCTGGGCGATCACTGGAATGTGGGATATTTCCAGGGGATGATAGAATGTTCGTGTAGTTTGTCGTGACGCCACCTGTAGTACCTGGTCAGGGTGTCCAGCGCTGCTGTGCAGGTCCTCTGGAAGGGATGGTGTAGTGCAGGTAGGTGAAAAGTCTTCTACAGGTAACACGCTATCCTTCCAGGGCAGATAGATGTGAGATAGAGCAATGGTGCAAAGTGATGTAGCAGAGTGGACTATGCGACGTAGTAAGAAAGCAGGAAACACTTCAAGTTAAACGTTGCATAATAAAATTTTTAATAATAACATTACAAAAGTGCAAATGGCTTATATTATGTGACATGTTTTGTTACTGTTCATACCCTTGATATGTGTTATACATGTGTGTTAATAAATACATATTCAACAAAAGTGCAAATAGCATTAGTGCCGAAAATCGTGGAGACTTCTTAGGACTACAACCCCACCAGGTAAATTCACAGTGTCCTTTACTTGTGCTTGTGGAGGACCCGCTCCAAACCTCCAACTGTGGTCTTGGGTGGGCTGCAAGACTTTCCTTGAGCAGACCTCACTTTCGGCCACACCAAACGGGTTTTTTAGTTTCTGAGGTAGTTGAAAATAGTGCACAGTAAAGTTTTTTGTAAAACCAAAATGGAGCACCGAAGTGCCAACTATTTACAGAAAAATTTGTGAGCCAGTACAGTTCATGGCTTCAAAGTTCAACATTTTCATTACAGTGAAACACCATTACCCAACCTGGGTATATTAAGGCAAAAATAAACTTGTTCTTCTGAACATTCACCCGTCCGGGTACATCAAACCATTACCCAACATGGGTATATTAAGGCAAAAATAAACTTGTTCTTCTGAACATTCACCCGTCCGGGTACATCAAACCATTACCCAACATGGGTATATTAAGGCAACAATAAACTTCTTTTTATGAACATTCACCCGTCCGGGTACATCAATAATTTAACTATTTACATACAGAGACCCTGTCCGGGTTATTTAGACTTCTTTGGCTGGCCTCTTCCAGGTACCACCTGGTACTGTTGTGGAGCTTGCCAAACATCCGTGACAGGAGGGTCCACCCAGACCTGATGACGTCGTGTGGCGTGTACAGTGACGTCGTGACCCGCTATCTGGGTCTGTGTGGCCACCTCTTTCATCTCCCTCCGAGTCTGGACCCCTATGTCCCGGACTGAACGAACCCCAGGGGCCTAACAGGCGCCGGGTACGGGCCAGCTATCATTATCATGTCCATAGCTGGGGCTGCTGAGGAGACCACTGAGGGAGGCTGGGGAGATTTACGGCGTGGGGTGGGCACTTGTGCAGAGGCCTGGTTGGGGGAGGCTGAAGGCTCGTAGGGTCTGTCAGTTTCCTGACACTCTGGGGAGTAGGGGTCGCACCTGGTAACATTTAGGGCGTACCATCCATTGTAACCCCAGTGTCGGGTGTAAGTCACCAAGTCTCCTGGCAACAGGTCCCTCCCCAGGTGTCCTTCTGGGAGGTGAGCCTCCACGTCCCGCCGGGTTACAAAGACTTCTAAATAAAGTCCAGGCTCCTGGATGAAGCCCCAACCACCTTTTAACTTAAAGTTCCGTACTGCACCCTTACGCCGCGGCTCCCTCACCGTACTTTTATCCTTTCTCATACGTGCCTTCTCTGCCAGGTCCTTCTCCAGGTGACGTTGCCGAAGCTTTTGGGATTCTCGCTGCTCCCTTTGTCGCTCTGCTTCCCGCTCCCGACGTCTCCACTCTTCCTCCTGACGCCGGTTGTAATTCTCCTCCACCAGCTGCTCCATGTCTCCACCATCAAATGCCAGCTTACGATGTCCGGTTTGCGGCAGCTCTCCTGGCGCCCGCCAGTCCTGGCGGCGCTCACCTGTGGCGGAAGCAGCCGGCTCTGGAACAGATGACGGTCGGGGCTCCGGTACAGGCAGGTAGTGCTCTGGTGCCTGCGCGACCTCCTCCATGAGGACGGGTGTCGCTTCTTCTGCCTCAGCGACGGGGGCAGACAGCGGGATCTGGGGTGCTGGTGCGGCGTTTTCTGCAGGAACGGGTGCCTCCACTGTGATACTGGCAACCGGTTCAGATTGCAAGGGCTGGGATGCCCGCACGGCCTTCTGTACTGGAACGGGTGCCTCCACTGAGATACTGCACGGTCATTGCAAGCTGGATGCCGACGGCTCTGTACTGAACGGGTGCCCACGAGAATGGAACCGGTTCAGATTGCAAGGGCGATCCGCACGGCCTTCTGTACTGGAACGGGTGCCTCCCTGAGATACTGCACGTTCGTTGCAGCTGGATCCGCAGCCTCCTAGAGTGCTCACTTCGTACAGAACTTAGGGGGTAAGAGGGATTGGCGCCGCTCCAATTGTAGTTTTAGGGCCTGCCAGCTCGCTTCCATTCTGGCGACCTCCTCCCGGTGCCGGGCCAGGTCTCTCAGGGTATCCTCCGCTTCTTCCAGCGTAGGAGGGTTTCCAGGCCGAGTGCCAAACGGTGGCTCCGTGGCGATCGGGTCGCTTCCGTGGGGGGAGAGCTCTGACTCCTCCATCCCTTCCCACTTCTGCTCACGTCCATTCGCCATCTCAGCAAAGTCACATGTGTCATTAGCATCAGGAGAGGCGACATCTTTTGTAGGGAGGCGGGACCTTCGCGTTCGTTTACGCCCACTGAGGAGGATGAGGAGGCGGAACTCCAGAGCTGTGGGGCACGATCTTACATTGCAGTAACATTTAGAGTGTGCGGACATCGTTTTCGCGCCACGGAGTGAGTGTACGCCCACGAGAGCACCCCCTTATTCTTCACCTGTGCCTCGTGGCGCAGATATGACGGAAAAATGGCAAATACAGTCTATGATGATTTTTGCAATTCTCAAGCAAAAAAACAGTTCAATTAAGGCACACAGGACTCGCTTATAGCGAGCTTCTGAATCCTGTTCGCTGGGTGCGATGCAACATCTCTGTGGCGACTGGACCCTCGGGTGCTTCTGTCTTTTCACAAATGCCGGCTTTACCCGGCAATTGAATCAGAGGCTATTTTACTATGTAGAAGTGAATAAACTATAAATATATGTATATATATATGTCACAATGAAATATATACGGAGATTTACAATTACCCCTACATTGTATACAGCTGTACGCTTCTGATACAGTACCCTTTTTCTGCTTTTATATTCTGATTAGTGTTGAGCGATATTGCTCGATATCTAAAAATATCGTATCGAAATTGTATCGCCGATAGCACTAAATATCGTCGATATCCGATTTCGATAGCGGAAGTCCCATGTAAGTCTATGGGAACAAAATATCGAAATTAAAAAAAAAAACTTTATTTCCTTGTAAACACTAAATATACACACATAGAATACATATAATATATATATATATATATACATGTCATTGTGACATATATATATATACATATATGTATAGTTTATACACTTCTACATAGTAAAATATCCACTTGGTGTACATAGGGTTAACCATGTCTTTTCATGTCGTTTGCAATCTGATTTGCACAAACAATTACATCAGTCTATGTGTGCAAAATTTCACACCTGTAGGGTTAATTAAAGGTGTAAATTCGTTGTAAAAAAACTGACTTTTTTGCTACGAATTTACACCTTTAATTAACCCCTACAGGTGTGAAATTTTGCACACTTACACTCATGTAATTGTTTGTGCAAATCAGATATCAAACTACATGAAAAGACATGGTTAACTCTATGTAAACCAAGTGTCATTTCATGTCGGGTTCTGCATTTTCACAAAAGCCGGCAATTGAATTAGCGGCTATTATACTATGTAGAACTGTATGAACTATAAATATAATATATATATATATGTGTCACAAATTCAATGACATGTATATATATATATATATATATATATATATATATATATATATATATGAGGTGTAAAATTGCTGAAAAAAAATGCGTGGGCTCCCGCCCTATTTTCGCAACCAGACAGACAAAGCCAGTGAGTGGGGGCAGATAATAATAGCCCAGAGAGGGACCATTATTTTTGCCCCCCCCAGGCTTCTAAAATCTGCCCCCAGACACCCCAGAAAAGACAAATCTATAATTAGATTCGCCCTTTCTGGCACTTTGCCCGTCTATTCCCATTGCCCTGTAGCGGTGGCGAATGGGTTAATAAGGGGTTAAAATGACCTTGCAATTGAAAGGTCACTTTAAGCCAGGTTAATAATTGAGAGCTGTCAATCAGACAACTATCAATTATTAATCCTATTGTATGAAAGAAAAATCAAACACACACACTTTAATAAAAAAGAAGTTTAATGAAATAATCACACAGTTTTTGACCATATTTTATTTACCTGCTAAAACCATTTCCTGTAATAAAAATAAAATAATAAAGCAAAATTATTCTTACCTATCCCATGCACAGTCAGGTCCCACGGTGTAATCCATCAGAAAGGGTTAATGTTTACTGCAGGGACCGCAGCTAATGCTGCGCCTCACAGTAAACTCCCAAATGAATGAGTTCCTCTCCTGGCTGACAGGAGAGGAAGTGGAAAGCTTAATTGATTGCTTTCCACTTTCACTTCAGGTCAGCCAGGGACACAATCAGTGACGTCAGAGGGAACTGGTTAACAAAAATAGGGGATCCCTTCGAAAAAAAATGGCGTGGGGTCCCCCTATTTTTGTTAACCAGCCAGATGAAGCAGACCGCTGAGGCCTGGATTTTCAGGCTGTTAAGGAGCCAAGATCCATGGACCTTGCCAGCCTGATAATACCAGGCCACAGCAGTCTGCATATCTTGGCTGATTAACAAAAATAGGGGATCCCCTCGAAAAAAATTGGCGTGGGGTCCCCCCTATTTTTGTTAACCAGCCAGATGAAGCAGACCGCTGAGGCCTGGTTTTTCAGGCTGGTAAGGATCCAATATCCATGGACCTTGCAAGCCTGATAATACCAGGCCACAGCAGTCTGCTTAGCTTGGCTGGTTAACAAAAATAGGGGATCCCCTCGAAAAAAAAAAACGGCGTAGGGGTCCCCCTATTTTTGTTAACCAGCCAAGTAAAATGCAGACTGCTGCGGCCTGGTATTAAAAGACTGTCAAGGCCCATGGATTTTGGCCCTCAACAGCCTGATAATACCAGGCTACAGCAGCCCCACATTTGGCGCATCAAAAGATGTGCCAATTGTGGCACTTTACCTGGCTCTTCCCACTTGCCCTGTAGCGGTGGCAAGCGGGGTAATAAGGGGTTAATGTCACCGTTGATTGCACGGTGACAATAAGCCCGGTTAATAATGGAGAGGCGTCAATAAGACACCGATCCATTATTAATCCCAAAGTTATTAAATGCATAAAAAAAAGACAAAGCAAGAAAAAAGTATTTTAATGAAATAAAAGAGACAACACAGTTTTCATTTCTTTTATTATACTCTCATTCCTGCGACGCCATCGATCTCCTGTAAAAAAAGAAAAAAAACAAAACCAACAGTATACCACCTGTCCGACGCAGTCCATAGTAACGACAGTCCCACGACGATCCAGCTCTGCTACATCGCAATGACAGGCAGAGCCTGTCATCGCGACGCAGCACAGCTGATTACCTGCTTCCCCGGCGGTGACGTCATCGGACTGACTGCTTTACGGCCGGGATTACCCAGCAGTCACTGCAGTTATCGTGAGAAACTGCATGTGACCGCCGGGGAGAAGAGGATGGCGGCCATGAAGCAGTCCAGGACGTGACCGCCGGAGATCTTCTGCCAGGTAAGTGCCGCTGACTCCTGACAGACCCGACCGACGGACACTGACAGTGACAGACCCGACCGACGGACACAGACAGTGACAGTGACAAATCCGATTACGGTATTCGATATGACGAAAATATCGAAACGAATTATCGAAAGGCCGATAGAGCTAATATCGGCCGATAGCCGATATTTGCATTATCGTATCGCTCAACACTAATTCTGATCTAATCCATACTGAGCCTGTGAGCATCTGTGTGTGACTTTGGAAATATATATGGAGATTTACAATTTCCCCTACACTGTATACAGCTGTACGCTTCTGATACAGTACCCTTTTTCTGCTTTTTAAGTTCTGGTCTAATCCAAACTGAGCCTGTGAACGTCTGTGTGTGACTCCGGAAATAATACTGAGATTGAAATTTTCCCCTATACTATATACACCTGTTATCTTCTGATACAGTACCTTTTTTCTGCATTTTGTATTCTGGTCTAATCCATACTGAGAGAGCGTCTGTGTGTGACTCCCGAAATTTATACGGAGATTTAAATTTTCCCCTATAAAATATACACCTGGTATCTTCTGATACAGTACCTTTTTTCTGACTTTATTATTACGGTCAAATCCATACTGAGAGAGCGTTTGTGTGTGACTCCGGAAATATATAAGGAGATTTAAATTTTACCCTATACTATATACACCTGGTATCTTCTGATACAGTACCCTTTTACTGCTTTTTATATTCTGGTCTAATCCATACTGAGCCTGTGAGCGTCTGTGTGTGACTCCAGAAATATGTACGGAGATTGAAATTTTCCCCTATACTATATACACCTGTTATTTTCTGATACAGTAACTTTTTTCTGCCTTTTGTATTCTGGTCAAATCCATACTGAGAGAGCGTCTGTGTGTGATTCCGGAAATTTAAATTTTCCCCTATACTATTTACACCTGGTATCTTCTGATACAGTACCCTTTTTCTGCTTTTTATATTCTGGTCTAATCCATACTGAGCCTGTGAGCTTCTGTGTGTGACTCCAGAAATATTATACGGAGATTTATATTTTTACCCTATACTATATACACCTGGTATCTTCTGATACAGTACCCTTTTTCTTTTTTATATTCTGGTCTAATCCATACTGAGCCTGTGAGCTTCTGTGTGTGACTCTGGAAATATTTACGGAGATTTAAATTTTCCCATTCACCGTTTACAGCTGTTCGCTTCTGATAGAGTACCATATATCTGCTGGTATTTTTGGTACATTTTCCCAAACATGAGGAAGTATGGTGGAAGAGGCCGAATATGTGGGCGATTGGCCAGCTGGTACTGATGGTGGTGGTGGTGCATCTGCTGGTAGTGCAAAAAGCACAATAGCACCTAAGACAGAAGGTGTTGAGCCTGCGTCATCGTCTCCTGAAGGCCTATAAGGCTCCCTTTTCTGGGAGTTGGTAAACCGCTTTTAAAGCCAGAGCATCAGGAACAGGTTTTGGCTTACATTGCCGAAGCAGCTTCCAGCTCTATCGCTTCCTCTTCTGAAGTTTCAACAAATGCAAGCACTGAGTCATCAGTGCAGGCTCCTGGTTAGGAACAACACCATTCCTTGTGTCCTTCACCCCCACCAAAAGTGAAGGATGCGGCAGGCCACACTTCAGATTACTCCATGGAGCTCTTTTCACATACCATGCCTGGGTTATCAAGTCAAATCCTGAATTCCCAGTCCAAGATTAATCTGACATGGAGTGCACTGATGCACAGCCACTGCTATATGATTCTGCTGGTACATTCACCCAGAGCACTACATTGCCCTCGCAGTCTACTGAGCCAGTATCTGACCCAGATGAAACTCAGGTGCCCCTTTCCGCATACTCTACCACCTTACACGGTGACACAGAGAAAGGTGCAGATGAAATTGAAGAGGAGGTGATGAATGACCTTGTTGTTGACCCGATTGGCATCCATTGGGGAAGAGGGTGCCGCTGGCAATAGCTCAGAAGAGGAGGAGGATACACAGCAGGCATTGACATCGCAGCTGCAGTTATCTGGCAGGCCCATAGCAGTCTAAAAACGTGTTAAAAAACAAAAAGAGTAGCATGACAGCTTGGCCAGACGGTCAAATTAGCACAGCGTGCAAGCCCTGAAAATTTATCCCATAGTAGGAAGTGTGTAGTGTTGCACTTTTTTGACCAAAATCCTATTGATGAGGCAAAGGTTATCTGTAAGAAGTGTGGAAGGACCTTTAGCAGAGGGAACACCTACATTGCCAAACTGATCTTATTAGAGATGATGCCATTCCGTTTGGTTGAAAGCGCAGTGAGTGGAAAGGTGTACCTCACAACAGATGCATGGGCCAGTAGGCATGGCTGTTGTGAATGTGTTAGAAATGAATTCTGAGCAGAAGCTCCCTCTGGTGGTTATAAACAGTACTGAACCATTCAATGAAGATTGTGAAGATTGGCAATCAGGAGTTACAGACTGGTCTTATATAAGGGAGGTTCCCTCCCATCAGGGTTACCGGTGATCAATTGTTCTTGTCTCAACTGTGGTTCCTGGTTCACTTTGAAGCTTGCTGACTCTTGCCTGCATCTTCTGCTATCAGATAAGATATTTTCTGCTTATATTTTTGTGCTTGCTTTTTGCATTGTTCTCTGCACTTCTGTGGAGGTCAGCCAGGTCCCCTCCGGGGGCTTGTGCTCCTCTCAGTTTGTCTGAGCCACTGTTGTTTGTTCATTTGCCTTTTCCAGTTTTTTCAGTGGCTGCGGCTAAGTTTTGTTACACCAGAGAACTAATTTAGGTGGTAGAGGTCGTGTGATCTCAGGTGTTTTTGCAATTAGTAGAGTTGGTATTTTTTAGGGTTTTTTGGATTGCAGTAAGTGTCCTTCCTATCCTTTTCTTTCTAGGAAGATTGGGCCCCAACGTTTGCTCATACTATTTTCTGTCTGTGTCTGTATTTCCTCTCGTCTAACCGCCATTACATGTTTGGGGGCTTCCTATGTTCTTTGGGGATCTGCTCCGGGCAAATAGCTTTCCTCTTTCTATCTTTAGGTGTAGTTAACCTCTCAGGTTGTGACGAGGCGTCTAGGACCAACTTAGGAACGCTCCACGGCTGCCTTTAGTTGTGGTGGTTAGTCAGGGTACTGCAATCCAGTAGATTCCAACCTCTCTGGAGTATTGCCGTTTTTGCCTGCTCTCCTCAGCTACCAAATCATAACACATGGCCAGGGCCGTTACGTGTCCATCACTGCACACTGGGTTAATGTGGTGGATTCAGTGTCCACAGGGGACAGCGGCGGTGGGACAGTGCTGCTTTGCCCACGGTATAGGCCTCAGTTGGCTGTAGGCATTCTACCCTCCTAGTCCTCCTCAAGAAGTGAAAGCTCGACGACAGAGTGCAGTCACACGAGAACTTCATCCGCAGCTGCCAGTGTTGCACATGAGGTCTCCCACTATCGAATAGCTAGTGGTAAGCGTCAGCAGGCTGTTTTAAAGATGATGTCTTAGGGCGACAACAGAAATACAGCGAAGGTACTTGCCTACTACTTGCAGCGCGAAACTGAGTCATGGCTGGACAGTATACATCTTGAGCAAGGCAAGGTAGTCAGTGATAACGGCCATATTTTGTGGCGGCCATAGCCCTGGCAAAACTCAGACACATACCTTGCCTGGCTCACACCTTGAACCTGGTGGTGCAGTGCTTCATAAATAAGTATCCGGAGTTACCAGCCCTGCTCCATAAGGTGAAAAGACTGTGCTCGCACATCAGTCACTCACCCGTAGACTCCAGTCGTATGCAGAGGCTGCAGCGATCGCTCCACCGCCCCAAGCACCACCTAATTATAGACGTTGCAACAAGGTGGAACTCCACCATGCACATGGTTGAGAGGCTGTGCGAACAGAGGCAGGCTGTAATGCATTTGTGGGAGGATACACGGGTAGGCAGTTTGAGGGCAGATATGGAGTTGTCGGGTGTGCAGTGGTCAAAGCTGAAAGACCTCTGTAAAGTCCTTCAGTGTTTTGAGGAATGAACACGGCTGGTAAGCACAGATGATGCCATCATAAGCATGAGCATCCCACTTATGCATCTGCTCATGCAAACTTTGATGCACATTAAGGATCAGGCGTCTGCAGCGGAGGAGGAAGAGGTGGATGAGGAGGGAAGCCTTGATGACAGTTAGCCATTGTCTGCTCAGGGAACTGTCCTGGACAAGGTGGAGGAGGAAGAGGAAGAGGAGGAGGATGAGGAGGATGAATATTTTGGGGAGGAGGATGCTTCTCAGGGGGCAAGAGAAAATTTTGGCTTGCCAAGTTCAGGTGCAGGGTTTGTGCAAGACTGGAGGGATGTGGATTTGGCAGAAAGTGCTCCTCCACCCACTACTGGCAGTGCATCATTGACACCTGGAACATTGGCCCACATGTGTGATTATGTCTTGCAGATCCTAAAAAGGGACCCCCGCATTGCCAAAATTATGAAGGATGATGACTACTGGTTGGCCAGCATCTTCGATCCACGTTATAAAGGCAAATTGCAGAACATCATGCCACAGGAGAACCTAGAGCTAATATTGGTGAACAAACAAGCAACTCTGGTAAATCGTTTGTTAGAGGCATTCCCCGCACACAGCAGCAGTGCAGGTTCTACCATGAGCCGTATGGTCAAATGGAAGAGGAGTTGGTGGTGCACACAGCCGAAGTGGCGTTGGAGACAGGGGTTTCATGACCATGTTGTCGACTGATTTCTCGAATAACGCTCACTGTTGTGAATGTGTTAGAAATGAGTTCTGAGCAGAAGCTCCCTCTGGTGGTTGCAGACAGTGCTGAACAATTTAGTGAAGATTGGCAATCAGGAGTTACAGACTGGTCCTATATAAGGGAGGTTCCCTCCCATCAGGGTTGCCGGTGATTAATTGTTCTTGTCTAACTGCTGTTGTTCCTGGTTCACTTGGAAGCCTGCTGAATCTTGCCTCTTCTCCTGCTCTCAGATAAGATATTTTCTGCTTTTATTTTTGTGCTTGCTTTTTGCATTGTTTCCTGCACTCTTGTGGAGGTCAGCCAGGTCCCCTCCTGGGGCTTGTGCTCCTCTAGTTTATCTGAGCCTCTGTTATTTGTTCATTTGCCTTTTCCAGTTTTTTCAGTGGCTGCGGCTTAGTTTTGTTACACCAGAGAACTAATTTAGGTGGTAGAGGTCGTGTGATCTCAGGTGTTTTTGTAATTAGTAGTGTTGGTACTTTTTAGGGTTTTTTGGGATTGCAGTAAGTGTCCTTCCTATCCTTTTCTGTCTAGGAAGTTTGGGCCCCAATGTTTGCTCATACTATTTTCTGTCTGTGTCTGTGTATCCTCTTGTCTAACCGCCATTACATGTTTGGGGGCTTCCTATGTTCTTTGGGGATCTGCTCCGGGGCAGATAGTGTTCCTCTTTCTATCTTTAGGTGTAGTTAGCTTCTCAGGCTGTGACGAGGCATCTAGGACCAACGTAGGTACGCTACACGGCTGCCTTTAGTTGTGGTGGTTAGTCAGGGTACTGCAATCCAGTAGATTCCAACCTCTCTGGTGCATTGCCGTTTTTGCCTGCTCTCCTCAGCTACCAAAACATAACGTTATCACAGGCCAAACTGAAAATTATATGGTACTCACAGAAGGGAAAAATAGTGCGGAAAAAAAGAAAGATTGTCAGAGTTGTCAGAGATTTTTTTTTTTTTTTCCCTCTGTTTCTCTGAGTGCTGAGGAGGATTTCTTTTTTCTCTCAATGGAGCTTGCACAAATGTCTGGCCGTGTGGATCAGCTTGCCACTGAAGTTCGGAGTATTGCTATCCATCTTGCAGAGTTGCCTGTTGTGAACCTAGGATTCCCATGCCAGATTTGTTTTTAGGGGATCGAGCTAAATTTCTGAATTTCAAAAATAACTGTAAGTTGTTTTTTGCCTTAAAACCTAAGTCCTCAGGGAACGCAGCGCAGCAGGTTCAAATTGTCATCTCTCTCCTGCGCGGCGATCCTCAGGATTGGGCTTTTTCCCTGACACCTGGGGACCCTGTTTTGAGTAACGTTGATGCATTTTTTCTGGCTCTGGGGTTATTGTACGATGAACCTAATGTCACTGATCAAGCTGAAAAAACCTTGTTGGCATTAAATCAGGGGCTTGAGGACGCTAGTTATACTGTCAGAAATTTCGTAAGTGGTCAGTCCTGACCAAATGGAATGATGATGCTTTGGCAGCCCTTTTTCGGAAGGGTCTGTCAGAGAATGTAAAAGATGTTATGGTGGGTTTTCCTGCTCCCTCTGGTCTCAATGATTCTATGTCATTAACGATTCAAATTGACAGACGTTTGAGTGAGCGTAGAGGTATGCGTGGAATAGTGTTGCCTTGTGAACCAGCTTCTGAACCCATGCAGTGTGATAGAGTGGATTCTGGGGCACAGCGTCATGAGTTTCGAAAACGCAATGGGTTATGCTTCTACTGTGGTGACGCCTCTCATGCTATTTCAGTCTGCCCTAAGCAGGGAAGACGTTTTGCACGCTCAGTTGTCTTGGGTAGTGTTCAGACTAAATTTCTGTTGACTGTTACCCTGATTTGCTCCCTGTCCACATTTTCTTCTCAGGCTTTTGTTGATTCGGGAGCAGCTATTAACCTGATGGATTTTGATTTTGCTAAACGTTGTGGGTTTCCCTTGATACCCCTACGGAAGTCTATTCCCCTACTGGGGATTGATTCTACCCCTTTGGCTGAGAATAAATCCTAGTTCTCTACTCAGGTGATAATGAGGGTTGAACCTGATCATCAGGAGAGTTGCAAATTTTTGGTGCTGTATAATCTGCATGACATTGTTGTACTGGGTTTCCCTTGGTTGCAGTCTCATAATCCTGTTTTGGATTGGAAATCTGTGTCTGTAACAAGTTGGGGCTGCCAATGTGTTAATGCCAACACTCCTGTTTTTTCTGCCTCTCCCCAGGCTCATATGTTCCTGACTTTTTGACTGATTTTTCTGATGTGTTTAGCGAAAGTAAATCTGCATCCTTGCCCCCCCATAGGAGCTATGACTGCGCTATTGAATTAGTGCCTGGTAGTAAATTCCCTAAAGGTCGCCTTTTTAACTTGTCTGTACCTGAACATGACGCTATGCGGTCTTATATCAAGGAGTCATTGGAGAAGGGTCATATCAGACCATCCTCTTCACCCTTGGGTGCCGGTTTTTTCTTTGTGGCCAAAAAGGATGGTTCATTAAGGCCGTGTATTGATTATCGTCTCTTGAACAATATCACTGTGAAATATCAATATCCGTTACCCTTGACTTCTGACTTGTTTCCCAGGGTGAAAAGTGCTACTTGGTGTTATGATTTGGTAGCTGAGGAGTGCAGGTAAAAAAGGCAATACAGCAGAGCAGTTGGAATCTATGAGATTGCAGTACCCTGACTAACCAACACAACTAGAGGCAGCCGTGGAGCGTTCCTACGTTGGTCCTAGACGCCTCGTCACAGCCTGAGAAACTAACTATACCTAAAGATAGAAAGATGAAAGCTATCTGCCCCGGAGCAGATCCCCAAAGAACATAGAAAGCCCCCAAACATGTAATGGCGGTTAGACAAGAAGAAATACTGACACAGACAGAAAATAGTATGAGCAAACGTTGGGGCCCAAACTATCTAAATAGAAAAGGATAGGAAGGGCACTTACTGCAATCCCAAAAAACCCTGAAAAGCACCAACTTTACTAATTTCAAAAACACCTGAGATCACACGACCTCTACCACCTAAATTAGTTCTCTGGTGTAACAAAATCAAAACAGCAGCCACTGAAAAAACTGGAAAAAGCAAATGTACAAACATCAGTGGCTGAACAAAACTGAGAGGGCAAAAGCCCCCGAGGGGACCCTGAAGGCCCCCACAGAAGTGCAGGACAAAATGCAAAAATCAAGCACAAAAGCAAAAAGAAGAAAATGTCTTATCTGTTAGCAGGAGATGCAGACACGACACAGCAGGCTACAAAGGAAACAGGAATCAAGGATTGAGACCAGAACAATTGATCACCGGCAACCCTGATGGGAAGGTGACTCCCTTATATAAGACCAGTCAGTAACACCTGATTCCCAATCCTCACAATCTTCACTGGACAGTCCAGTACCGCTTGTAACCACCAGAGGGAGCCTCTGCTCAGAACTCATCTCAAGTCCATTCAACAACACTTGGTTTACCAAGCTTGACCTCAGGGGGGCGTATAACCTTATTCGCATTAAGCACGGGGATGAATGGAAGATGGCATTCAATACCCCAGAGGGGCATTTTGAGTACAGTGATGCCCTTTGGGCTCACTAATGCTCCTTCTGTCTTCCAGTCCTTCATGAATGACATTTTCAGGGATTTTGTGGATAAATTTCTGATTGTTTATTTGGATGATATCTTGATTTTTTCCAATGACTGGGACTCTCATGTGAAACATGTTCGGACTGTGTTCCAGATTTTGAGAGAGAATGCTCTGTATGTGAAGGGATCAAAGTGTCTTTTTGGCGTACAGAGGATCTCATTTCTGGGATTCATTTTGAAATGGACCCGGTCAAGGTTCAGACCATCTGTGATTGGGTCCAACCTACTTCATTAAAGGCTCTTCAGAGATTCTTGGGTTTTGCCAATTTTTATCGTAGATTTATTGGTAATTTCTCTGTTATTGTTAAACCATTGACTGATTTGACCAAAAAAGGGTTCTGATGTGGTGAATTGGCCTCCTGAGGCAGTCTCTGCGTTTCAGGAACTTAAGCAGAGATTCACTTCTGCTCCTGTTCTACGGCAGCCTGATGTTTCTCTGCCATTTCAGGTGAAGGTTGATGCCTCTGAAATTGGGGCAGGTGCCGTTTTGTCCCAAAGAGATCCAGAGACCTCTAAAAGTAACCCTTGTGCCTTTTTCTCTCGAAAATTTTCTCCAACTGAACGTAATTATGACGTGGGTAATCGGGAGTTATTGGCCATGAAGTGGGCTTTTGAAGAGTGGAGACATTGGCTGGAGGGAGCCAAGCATCAGGTGGTGGTCCTCACGGACCATAAGAATCTGGTTTATCTGGAATCAGCCAAGCGACTTAATCCTAGACAGGCCAGGTGGACATTGTTTTTCACACGTTTTAATATTGTGGTTTCCTTTCTTCCTGGCACTAAGAATGTTAAGGCGGATGCCCTATCGAGGAGTTTCCTTACGGACTCTCCTGAGTATCTGATCCTGCTGTTATTTTGAAAGAGGGTGTAGTTCTTTCCGCCATCTCGCCCAATTTGAGACTGGCTCTGGAAGGGTGTCAGGAGGATAAACCCGAGCGCTGCCCTATTGGGAAATTGTTTGTCCCAGACCGGTGGAAAAAGAGTGTGATGTCTGAGATTCATTGTTCCGCGTTGGCCGGTCATCCCGGAATTTTTGGTACCAGAGACTTGGTTAGTCGGTCCTTTTGGTGGCCTACTTTGTCTCGTGACGTCAGGGAATTTGTGCAGTCCTGTGGGACTTGCTCTCGCTCCAAGCCTTGCTCTCGCTCTAGTGGTTTGTTGATGCCATTGCCTGTGCCCAAGAGACCATGGACCCATATCTCTATGGATTTCATTTCCAACCTCCCTGTTTCTCAGAGAATGACCGTTATTTGGGTGATTTGTGATAGGTTTTCCAAAATGATACATCTTGTGCCATTACCTAAGTTGCCTTCCTCCTCTGAATTGGTGCCTTTGTTCCTTCAGCACGTGGTTCGGTTACACGGCATTCCTGAGAACATTGTGTCTGACAGAGGAGTCCAGTTTGTTTGCAGATTTTGGAGGACTTTTTGTTCTAAACTTGGTGTTCAATTGTCTTTCTCCTCGGCTTTTCATCCTCAGACCAATGGACAAACTGAGAGAACAAACCAGACATTGGAGACTTATCTGAGATGCTTTGTGTCTGCTGATCAGGATGACTGGGTCTCTTTTTTGCCTTTGGCTGAGTTTGCTCTTAATAATAGGGCTAGCTCTGCCACTTTGATGTCTCCATTTTTCTGCAATTTTGGGTTTCACCCTCGATTTTCTTCGGGACAGACGGAGGCTTCTGTCTGTCCGGGTGTTGACTCTGTTGTGGAGCGTATGCAGCAGATTTGGGACCAGGTAGTGGAGAGGTTGTCCCTCTCTCAGGAAAGGGCCCAGCGGTTTGCCAACCGGCATAGGACTGATGGTCCTCGGTTTGAAGTGGGGGACTTGGTCTGGTTGTCCTCAAGAAATATCCCTATGAGAGTTGCATCTCCTAAGTTTAAGCCTAGATTCATTGGACCTTATAAGATCATGGAGATTCTTAATCCTGTTTCCTTTCGTTTACTTCTTCGAGGGACATTTAAGATCCATAAAGTGTTCCACAAGTCCTTATTGAAGAGGTTTGTCGAGACAGTGGTTCCTATGGCTGCGCCTCCTGACCCTGTTTTGGTTGAGGGCAATCTGGAGTATGTGGTTGAGAAAATATTGGATTCTCGTTTTTCTAGACTGAAACTCCAGTATTTGGTTAAGTGGAGAGGTTATGGTCAGGAGGACAATTCTTGGGTGTTTGCTTCGGACATCCATGCTAGGAGACTGATCCGTGCGTATCACAGAGCTCATCCTGACCGACCTGGTTGCCCAAGTGAGGGTTCGGTGACCCCTCCTCAAGGGGGAGGGTACTGGTGTGAATGTGTTAGAAATGAGTTCTGAGCAGAAGCTCCCTCTGGTGGTTGCAGACAGTGCTGAACCATTTAGTGAAGATTGGCAATCAGGAGTTACAGACTGGTCCTATATAAGGGAGGTTCCCTCCCATCAGGGTTGCCGGTGATCAATTGTTCTTGTCTAACTGCTGTTGTACCTGGTTCACTTGGAAGCCTGCTGAATCTTGCCTCTTCTCCTGCTCTCAGATAAGATATTTTCTGCTTTTATTTTTGTGCTTGCTTTTTGCATTGTTTCCTGCACTCTTGAGGAGGTCAGCCAGGTCCCCTCCTGGGGCTTGTGCTCCTCTCAGTTTATCTGAGCCTCTGTTATTTGTTCATTTATCTTTTCCAGTTTTTTCAGTGGCTGCGGCTTAGTTTTGTTACACCAGAGAACTAATTTAGATGGTAGAGGTCGTGTGATCTCAGGTGTTTTTGTAATTAGTAGTGTTGGTACTTTTTAGGGTTTTTTGGGATTGCAGTAAGTGTCCTTCCTATCCTTTTCTGGTTTTCCTCTTTCTATCTTTAGGTGTAGTTAGCTTCTCAGGCTGTGACGAGGCGTCTAGGACCAACGTAGGTACGCTCCACGGCTGCCTTTAGTTGTGGTGGTTAGTCAGGGTACTGCAATCCAGTAGATTCCAACCTCTCTGGTGTATTGCCGTTTTTGCCTGCTCTCCTCAGCTACCAAAACATAACAGCTCACGCGACTGTTAATACTGAATCGATTGCAACAGACAGGAGGCAGCAGTTGTCAACTATGGTTCAAAATTAACTCTCCTCCCCTATCGATGTTCTACCTCACAGTTCATTCCCCTTTGACTACTGGGCCTGTAAACTGGACACCTGGCCTGAATTGGCACAATATGCCTTACAGGAGCTCCCTTGCCCTGCTGGTAGTGTGCTATCAGAAAGAGTCTTCAGTGATGCTGGATCAATCCTGAGAGAAAGAAGCACCCGGCTGTCGACCCAAAATGTTGGTGATCTCACCTTCATTAAAATGAACCATGCCTGGGTTTCAAAGGATTTTGTACCACCTTACCCTGATGACACATAGGTTGCCAGCAAAATGGCTCTCTTTGTCCTCCTCTTCCTCTGACTTCTCCAATTCCTCCGTTTGCAGCTGCAAAACGTCCAGCCTATACCTCAACATATCTTAGTTTTTCCACCTCTCTAACTGGACTGTACCCCCCCAGGGCCAGCGTCAGCTCAGTTTGCTCAGTGTCCCAGCATTGGCAATACTTACCTCTCCCTGCTCCACCACTGTGACGTCTTCCGCGTTTCCTGACAGTGACATTCAGGTCAGACAGCGCGATGATGTCATGTCTGTGCGCCCTCTGCCTGAACAGTCACAGTGCAGAGAGCTGGAAGATGGCGATGCTGAGGAGTCCAGAGTAGAGCAGTGCCCATTGAGGAGAGGTATTTCATTTTTTTAATGTTTGTAGCAATAAATGGTGAGCATTATACACTAGGAAATTATATATGGGGCCCATCATACACTTGAGCATCATAGATAGGGCCCATTATACACTGGAGCATTATATGCGGCCCATTATATATGGAGCATTATTTAGGCCTATCATACACTGGAGCATCATCCATGGGGCCCATCATATATTGGAGCATCATATGGGGCCATCATATACTAGGCATCATATGGGGTTCATTATTTATGGGGCATCACATGGAGGCCATTATATTTGGAGCATTATATATGGGGACCATTATATTTGAAGCATTATATGGGGCTCATCATATACTGGAGCATTATAAATGGGGCCCATCATACACTGGAGCATCATATACAGGGCCCATTATACACTGGAGCATCATATGGGGCCCATTATATATGGACCATTTTTTATAGGCCCATCATAAACTGGAACATCATCTGTTGTGAACGTGTTGGAGACAATTTCTGAGCTGAGGCTCCCTCTGGTGGTTGCTGACGGCACTGAGGCTGTATCGAATGACAGGGCCTCCTCACCTGCCAGCGACGACTGGCAATCAGGAGTCACTGGGCTGATATCAGGGAGCTGCCTTCGAATGATCCTCGCCGGTGATCAATTGCTGTTTCCTGCTCAATTTGGAAGTCTGCTGGTGTCTTGCTTTCGTCTGCTACCTTCAGATGGGATATTTTCTGCTTGCTTCTATTGTGTTTGCTGTTTTCATTTTTGCCTGCACCTTTGTGGAGGTTGGCCGGGTCCCATCAAGGGGCCTGTGCTACTTTCTGTTTTTCAGTAGCCGCTGTTATTTGTTCATTTGCTCTTTCCCTGCTTTTTGAGAGGCTGCAGGTTGGCCTTGTTTGCACTGAGATCTGGTTTGGTGGGTGGCGAGATCGTGTGATCTCAGCATTTTTGAAATCAAAGAGTTGGAAGTTTTGCTAGGGTTTTGCTGGGTTGCAGATAGTATTCTGTCCTGTCCTGTCCTATTTAGGCAGTGTTTGGCCCCAGCATTTGCTCACTCTATTTTCTGCCTGCGTTTGTTTTTTTTTTATATTCATTTTTCCCTTTTTTTCTCTGGGGGCTGAAGAGGAATTTTTTCTCAATGGAAATCAAGCATTTGTCCGAGCGTGTGGAGCAGCTTGCTGCTGAAGTTCGGAGCATGGCAATCTATCTCACTCGGATGCCTGCTGTAGAGCATAGGATTCCTACTCCAGAGTTATTTTTTGGTGATCGCTCTAAATTTTTGAATTTTAAAAACAACTGTAAGTTGTTTCTTGCCTTGAGGCCTACATCCTCGGGGAACATTGCACAGCAGGTTCAAATTGTCATCTCCCTGTTGCGCGGCGACCCTCAGGATTGGGCCTTTTCCTGACACCTGGGGATCCTGTCTTGATTTATGTTGATGTGTTTTTTCAGGCTCTGGGGTTGTTGTATGATGAAACTAATGTTACTGATCAAGCTTAGAAAACCTTGTTGGCATTGAAACAGGGTCAGGAAGCTGCAGAGCTATACTTTCAGAAATTCCGAAAGTGGGCAGCCTTACTAAATAGAATGATGATGCCCTGGCCGCTCTTTTTCGGAAAGGTCTGGAAGAGACTGTAAAGGACATTAAGGTGGGATTTCTTGTTCCCTCTGGGCTCAATGACTATGGCATTGGCCATTCAAATTGACACACTTCTACTTGAGCGTAGAAATATGCGAGAGGTGATGACACCTTGCGAGCCAGCCCCTGAGCCCATGCAGTGTGATGGAGCAGCTTCTGGAACTCAGTGTCATGAGTTTCGTAAGCGGAATAAGTTGTGCTTCTACTGTGGAGATGCTTCTCATGCTATTTCCATCTGCCCCAAGCTGGGAAGTCGTTTTGCGCGCTCAGCTGTTTTGGGTAGTGTTCAGACTAAATTTTTTTTGACTGTTACCTTGATTTGCTCCATGTCCACATTTTCGGCTCAGGCTTTTGTTGATTCAGTAGCAGCTATAAACCAGATGGATTTTGATTTTGCCAAACGTTGTGGTTTTCCCATGATACCCCTGCGGAAGTCTATTCCTTTGCTGGATATTGATTCTACCCCTTTGGCGGAGAAAAAAAAACCCTGTTTTCGACCGAGGTGATAATGCGGGTTGACCCGGACCACCAAGAGAATTGCAAATTTTTGGTGTTACATAATTTACATGACATTATTGTACTGGGTTTTCCTTGGTTACAGACTCATAATCCTGTTTTGGATTGGAAGTCTGTGTCTGTGACCAGTTGGGGTTGTCAATGTGTTCGTAGTGACACTCCTGTTTTTTCTACCTCTCCCCAGTCGGAAGATATCCCTGACTATTTGGCTGATTTTTCTGATGTATTTAGTGAGAGTAAATCTGAGTTATGATTGTGCGATTGAGTTGGTACCCGGTTGTAAATTTCCCAAGGGTTGGCTCTTCAATTTATCTGTACCCAAGCATGAGGCTATGCGATCATATATCAAATAGTCTTTGGAAAAGGGTCATATCAGACCATCCTCTTCTCCCTTGGGCGCCGGCTTTTTCTTTGAGGCCAAGAAGGATGGTTTATTGAGGCCATGTATTGACTATTGTCTCCTTAATAAGATCACGGTTAAATATCAATATCCATTACCCCTGATTTCAGATTTGCTTTCCAGAGTGAAAGGTGCAAGTTGGAAGACGGCGTTTAATACCCCTGAGTGGCATTTTGAGTACCTAGTGATGACTTTTGGGCTCACTAATTCCCCTTCCGTCTTCCAGTCTTTCATGAACGATATTTTCCGGGACTTGTTGGATAAGTTTCTGATCATTTATTTGGACGATATTTTGATATTTTCCAACGACTGGGATTCTCATGTGGAACATGTTCAGAGGGTATTCCGGATTTTGAGAGAGAATGCTTTGTATGTTAAGGGATCGAAATTTCTCTTTGGAGTACAGAAGGTTTCATTTTTGGGATTCATTTTGTCCCCATCTGCTATTGAAATGGACGCGGTCAAAGTTCAGGCAATTTGTGATTGGGTTCAGCCCACTTCATTGAAGGCTCTTCAGAGTTTTTTGGGTTTTGCTAATTTCTACCGTAAATTTATAAGTAATTTCTCTAGTATTGTGAAACCACTGACTGATTTAACCAAAAAGGGTTCTGATGTAAATTGGTCTCCTGAGGCAGTTTCTTCGTTTCAGGAGCTTAAGCGTAGATTCACCTATTCTCCTGTTCTATGGCAACCAGATGTTTCTCTACCATTTCAGGTGGAGATAGATGCGTCTGAGATTGGTGCAGGAGCCGTTTTGTCCCAAAGAGATCCTGTAACCTCTAAAATTAACCCTTGTGCCTTCTTCTCCCGAAAGTTTTCCCCAGCTGAACGTAATTATGATGTGGGTAATCGGGAATTATTGGCTATGAAGTGGGCGTTCGAAGAGTGGAGTCATTGGTTGGAGGGAGCCAAACATCAAGTTGTGGTCCTCACTGATCACAAAAACTTGATCTATCTCGAATCAGCTAAACGATTGAATCCCAGACAGGCCAGATGGGCCTTGTTTTTCACACATTTTAACTTTGTGGTCTCCTTCCTCCCGGGTACTAAGAATGTTAAGGCAGATGCCCTCTCTAGGAGTTTCCTTGTGGATTCTATTGATGTGGCTGAGCCTACTGCCATTCTGAAGGAGGGTGTCGTTCTTTCCGCTATCTCACCCGATTTGAGACTGGCCCTGGAACAATTTCAGGGGGATAAACCTGAGCGTTGTCCTGCGGGGAAATTGTATGTCCCAGAACAATGGAAAGAAAAAGTTATGTCTGAAGTTCATTGCTCTGCATTGGCTGGTCATTCCTGGTATTTCTGGTACTAGAAATTTGGTGAGTCGGTCCTTTTGGTGGCCCACTTTATCTCGCGATGTCAGGAATTTTGTGCAGTCCTGTGGTACAAGCCCTGTTCTCGCTCTAGTGGATTGTTAATGCCACTGCCGGTGCCCAGGAGGCCATGGACCCATATCACTATGGATTTGACCTCCAACCTCCCTGTTTCTCAGAGAATGACTGTCATTTGGGTGATCTGTGATAGATTCTCCAAGATGATCCATCTTGTGCCACTGCCTAAGTTGCCATCCTCTTCCGAGTTGGTACCCTTATTTTTTCAGCATGTGGTTCATTTGCAGGGCATTCCTGAGAACATTGTGTCTGACAGGGGTGCCCAGTTTGTTTCCAGATTTTGGAGGACATTCTGTTCTAAATGGGAGTTCAGCTGTCTTTCTCCTCTGTGTTTCATCCTCAGACCAATGGGCAGACTGAGAGAACAAATCAGACCATGGAGACTTATTTGAGATGTTTTATGTCTGCGGATCAGGATGACTGTGTCTCTTTTTTGCCCCTGGCTGAATTCGCTCTTAATAATAGGCCAATTCTGACACTCTGATGTCCCCTTTCTTCTGCAATTCCGGGTTTCATCCTCGAATTTCTTCGGGGCAGGTGGAGGCTTCTGTCTGTCCGGGTGTTGACTCTGTGGTAGAGAGAATGCAGCAGATTTGGAATCAAGCAGTGGATAAGATGTCTCTCTCTCAGTAGAAGGTCCAACGGTTTGCCAACCGGCATAGGACTGATGGTCCTCAGTTTAAAGTGGGTGACTTGGTTTGATTATCCTCAAAGAATATCACTATGAAGGTTGCATCTCCAAAGTTTAAGCCAAGGTTCATTGGACCTTATAGGATCTTGAAAGTCTTTAACCCCTTCATGACCCAGTCTATTTTGACCTTAAAGACTTTGACATTTTTTGCAATTCTGACCAGTGTTCCTTTATGAGGTAATAACTCAGGAACGCTTCAACGGATCCTAGCGATTCTGAGACTGTTTTTTCGTGACATATTGGGCTTCATGTTAGTGGTAAATTTAGGTCGATAATTTTTGCGTTTATTTGTGAAAAAAATGGAAATTTGTTGAAAATTTTCAAAAATTTTGTAATTTTCAAAATTTAATTTTTATTCTGTTAAACCAGAGAGTTATGTGGCACAAAATAGTTAATAAATAACATTTCCCACATGTCTACTTTACATCAGCACAATTTTGGGAACCACATTTTTTTTGTTAGGAAGTTATAAGGGTTAAAAGTTGACCAGCGATTTCTCATTTTTACAGCAACATTTACAAAACCATTTTTTTTAGGGACCACCTCACATTTGAAGTCACTTTGAGGGGTCTATATGGCAGAAAATACCCAAAAGTGACACCTTTATAAAAACTGCACCCCTCAAGCTACTCAAAACTACATTCAAGAAGATTATTAACCCTTCAAGGGGCTTCACAGGAACTAAACCAACGTGGAAGGAAAAAATGGACATTTTAATTTTTCCAACAAAAATTTTCTTTTAGCATCAATTTTTTCATTTTTACATGGGCATCAGGATAAAATGGATCCTAAAATTTGTTGGGAAATTTCTCCTGAGTACACAGATACCTCATATGTGGTCATAAACCACTGTATGGGCGAACGGCAGGGCTCAGAAGGGAAGGAGCGCCATTTGACTTTTTGAATGGAAAATATGCTGGAATATTTAGCGGTTGCCATGTCATATTTGGAGAGTCCCTGTGTGCCTAAACATTGGAGCTCCCCCACAAGTGACCCCATTTTGGAAACTAGACCCCCTAAGGAACTTATCTAGATGCATAGCGAGCACTTTGAACCCCAGGTGCTTCACAAATTGATCCGTAAAAAAAGAAAGTACTTTTTTTTCACAAAAATTTTCTTTTAGCCTCAGTTTTTTTCATTTTCACATGGGCAACAGTATAAATTGGATCCTAAAATTTGTTGGGCAATTTCTCCTGAGTACACCGATACCTCATATGTGGTCATAAACCACTGTTTGGGCGCACGGCAGGGCTCATAAGGGAAGGAACGCCATTTGACTTTTTGAATAGAAAATATGCTGGAATATTTAGCGGTTGCCATGTCGCATTTGGAGAGTTCCTGTGTGCCTAAACATTTGAGCTCCCCACAAGTGACCCCATTTTGGAAACTAGAACCCCTAAGGAACTTATCTAGATGCATAGTGATCACTTTGAACCCCCAGGTGCTTCACAAATTGATCTGTAAAAAAAAGAAAGTACTTTTTTTTCACAAAAATTTTATTTTAGCCTCAGTTTTTTCATTTTCACATGGGCAACAGTATAAATTGGATCCTAAAATTTGTTGGGCAATTTCTCCTGAGTACACAGATACCTCATATGTGGTCATATACCACTGTTTGGGCGAACGGCAGGGCTCAGAAGGGAAGGAGCGCCATTTGACTTTTTGAATGGAAAATATGCTGGAATATTTAGCGGTTGCCATGTCATATTTGGAGAGTCCCTGTGTGCCTAAACATTGGAGCTCCCCCACAAGTGACCCCATTTTGGAAACTAGACCCCCTAAGGAACTTATCTAGATGCATAGTGATCACTTTGAACCCCCAGGTGCTTCACAAATTGATCTGTAAAAAAAGAAAGTACTTTTTTTTCACAAAAATTTTATTTTAGCCTCAGTTTTTTCATTTTCACATGGGCAACAGTATAAATTGGATCCTAAAATTTGTTGGGAAATTTCTCCTGAGTACACAGATACCTCATATGTGGTCATATACCACTGTTTGGGCGCATGGCAGGGCTCAGAAGGGAAGGAGCGCTATTTGACTTTTGAATGGAAAATATGCTGGAATATTTAGCGGTTGCCATGTCGCATTTGGAGAGTCCCTGTGTACCTAAACATTGGAGCTCCCCCACAAGTGACCCCATTTTGGAAACTAGACCCCCTAAGGAACTTATCTAGATGCATAGCGAGCACTTTGAACCCCCAGGTGCTTCACAAATTGATCCGTAAAAAAAGAAAAGTACTTTTTTTTCACAAAAATTTTCTTTTAGCCTCAGTTTTTTTCATTTTCACATGGGCAACAGTATAAATTGGATCCTAAAATTTGTTGGGCAATTTCTCCTGAGTACACCGATACCTCATATGTGGTCATAAACCACTGTTTGGGCGCACGGCAGGGCTCATAAGGGAAGGAACGCCATTTGACTTTTTGAATAGAAAATATGCTGGAATATTTAGCGGTTGCCATGTCGCATTTGGAGAGTTCCTGTGTGCCTAAACATTTGAGCTCCCCCACAAGTGACCCATTTTGGAAACTAGACCCCCTAAGGAACTTATCTAGATGCATAGCGAGCACTTTGAACCCCCAAGTGCTTCACAGAAGTTTATAACGCAGAGCCGTGAAAATAAAAAATCATTTTTTTTTCTCAAAAAATGATTTTTTTAGCCCACTATTTTTTATTTTCACAATGGTTACAGGAGAAATTGGACCCCAAAAGTTGTTGTCCAGATTGTCCTGAGTACGCTAGTACCCCATATGTGGGGGGGAACCACTGTTTGGGCACACGTCAGGGCTCGGAAGGGATGTAGTGACTCTTTGAAATGCCGATTTGATGGAATGGTCTGTGGGCATCTTGTTACGTTTGCAGAGCCCCTGATGTGCCTAAACAGTAGAAACTCCCCACAAGTGACCCATTTTGGAAACTAGACCCCGCAAAGAACTTATCTACATGTGTGGTGAGCACTTTGAACCCCCAAGGGCTACACAGAAGTTTATAACGCCCGGGCATGAAAATAAAAAAATCATATTTTTTCCACAATCAGGATCTTTTAGTCCCCAATTTTTTTATTTTCCCAAGGGTAACATGAGAAATTAGACCCCAAAAGTTGTTGTCCAATTTGTCCTGAGTATGCTGATATCCCATATGTGGGAGAAAACTACTATACGGGCACACGTCGGGGCTCGGATGGGAAGTAGTGACGTTTTGAAATGCCCACTTGATGGAATGGTCTTCGGGCATCATGTTATGTTTGCAGAGTCCCTGATGTGCCTAAACAGTAGAAACTCCCCACAAGTGACCCCATTTTGGAAACTAGATCCCCCAAGGAACTCCTATAGATGTGTGATAAGCACTTTGAATCTCCAAGTCCTTCACAGAAGTTTATAACGCAGAGCCTTGAAAATATAAATCATTTTTTTTCCACAAAAATAATTTTTTAGTCCCCAATTTTTTTTCCCAATGTTAACAGGAGAAATTAGAACCCCCAAAGTTGTTGTGCAATTTTTCCCGAGTACGCTGATACCTCATATGTGGGGATAAACCACTGTTTGGGCATACGTCGGAGCTTGGAATAAAGGGAGCACTGTTTGACTTTTTGAACGCAAAATTTGCAGGAATCAATGGTGGCGCCATGTCGCGTATGGAGACCCCCTGATGTGCCTAAATAGTGGAAACCCTCAATTCTAACTCCAACCCTAACCCCAACACACCCCTAACCCCAACCCTAACCCCTACACACACCTAACCCTAATACAAACCCTAATCATAACCCTAACCCCAACACACCCTAACCCTAATCCCAACTCTAACAATAAACCTAACCACAAGCCTAACCCTAATTCCAACCCTAACCCTAATTCCAACCCTAACCCTAATTCCAACCCTAACCGTAATTCTAACCTTAACCCTAATGCTAACCCTAACCCAAGTTCTAACCCTAAGGCTGGGTTCATATTGCGTTTTACCAGCCCGTTCAACACGTAGCGTTGACCGGCTGGTAACGGTATAGCATAACGCGATCAGCAGCAAAATCCGCCGTGGATCAGCAGCAAAATCCGCCGGGGATCAGCAGCAAAATCCGCCGCGGATCAGCAGCAAAATCCTACGCGGATCAGCAGCAAAATCCACGCGGATCAGCAGCAAAATCCGCCGCGGATCAGCAGCAAAATCTGCCGCGGATCAGCAGCAAAATCCGCCGCGGATCAGCAGCAAAATCCGCCGCTGATCAGCAGCAAAATCAGCCGCGGATCCGCAGCAAAATCCGCCGGGGATCAGCAGCAAAATCCGCCGCGGATCAGCAGCAAATTCAGCCGCGGATCAGCAGCAAAATAAGCCGCGGATCCGCAGCAAAAACAGTCGCGGATCAGCAGCAAAATCCGCCGCGGATCAGCAGCAAAATCCGCCGCTGATCAGCAGCAAAATCCGCCGCGGATCAGCAGCAAATCAGCCGCGGATCAGCAGCGAAATCAGCCGCGGATCAGCCGCGAAATCCGCCGCGGATCAGCCGCGAAATCCCCGCGGATCAGCAGCGATATCTGCCGCGGATCTGCAGCAAAATCAGCTGCGGATCAGCAGCAAAATCCGCTAGGAAAAAAAAAAAAAATCTTTATTTTATTATTTGTCCCTACCTATGACAGGGGGGGTTCATTTACTTTTTTTTAATTTTGATCACTGTGACAGTTTATCACAGTGATCAAAATACATTTTTGTACAATGGAGGGCGCACTGCGCATGCGCCGGCCGGCGGGCGCACTGCGCATGCGCCCGCCATTTTCCAAGATGGCGGCGCCCATGAAGAATCCCGGGCAGCCGCCGGGACGGATCCAGGGACATCGGTGGACCGGGAGAGTTGAGTAGGGGGCGTCGGAAGGTGAGGGGGGGGATAGGTAGGTGGGGCAGCGGATCGCAGGAGCAGGGGAGCAGACAGTAACGGCGGTGACCGATCGCTGCCATCTTTCGATGGCGGCGGCCGATCACCGCCGTGACTTGGTGTGGGGGGGTCAGATCTTGGTGTCCAGCCATGGCAGATGCTATTGCAGCATCGGCCATGGCTGGATTGTAATATTTCACCAGTTTCATTGGTGAAATATTACAAATCGCTCTGATTGGCTGTTTCACTTTTAACAGCCAATCAGAGCGATCGTGGCCACGTGGGGGTTAAGCCAACCCCCCTGTGGTGATGCAGTAAGGGTCCTGTTACTGTGGGTCGGGTGACCTTTCAGTGACCCAGGTCTCCCGGCCCGCAGGAACATGATTTATAGCATGACGCCGACGTCGGCGTCATGGGTCGGGATGGCACAGGTTTTCATGACGCCGACGTCGGCGTCATGGGTCGGGAAGGGGTTAATCCAGTTTCTTTTCGCTTGGCTCTTCCAGGGACGTTTAAGATTGATAACATCTTCCACAAATCTTTATTGAAAAGGTTTGTTGACCAGTGGTTCCTATGGCTGCACCTCCTGAGCCTGTTTTGGTTGAGGGCAATCTGGAGTAAGAAGTGGAGAAGATATTGGATTCTCACTTCGCTAGACGGAGACTCCAGTACTTGATTAAGTGGAGAGGTTACGGTCAGGAGGACAATTCTTGGGTGTTTGCTTCTGACATTCATGTGGAGAGACTGGTTCGTGCCTATCACCGAGCTCATCCTGATCGGCCTGGTGGCACAGGTGAGGGTTCAGTGACCCCTCCTCAAGGGGGGGTACTGTTGTGAATGTGTTGGAGACAATTTCTGAGCTGAGGCTCCCTCTGGTGGTTGCTGATGGTACTGAGGCTGTATCGAATGACAGGGCCTCCTCACCTGCTAGCGACGACTGGCAATCAGGAGTCACTGACTGGACTGATATAAGTGAGCTGCCTTCCCATGATCCTCGCCGGTGATGAATTGTTGTTTCCTGGTTCATTTGGAAGTCTGCTGGTGTCTCGCCTTCGTCTGCTACCTTCAGATGGGATAATTTCTGTTTTTTTCTATTGTGTTTGCTGTTTCCATTTTTGCCTGCACCTTTGTGGAGGTTGGCTGGGTCCCCTCCTGGGGCCTGTGCTACTCACTGTTTTTCAGTAGCCGCTGTTATTTGTTCAATTGCTCTTTCCCTGCTTTTTGAGAGGCTGCGGGTTGGCCTTGTTCGCACTGAGATCCGGTTTGGTGGGTAGCGAGATCGTGTGATCTCAGCATTTTTGAAATCAGAAGTGTTGGAAGTTTTGTTAGGGTTTTGCTGGGTTGCAGATAGTATTCGGTCCTGTCCTGTCCTATTTAGGCAGTGTTTGGCCCCAGCGTTTGCTCACTCTATTATCTGCCTGCGTTTGTGTTTTTTCTTGTCTAACCGCCATTATATATTTGGGGGCTGCCTATTCCTTTGGGGCTCTACTCCGGGGCAGTTAGCTTTACTGTTTCTATCTTTAGGTATAGCTAGCTCTCCGGCTGTGCCGAGGAGTCTAGGACCACCGAAGGTACGCTCCACGGCTGCTTCTAGTTGTGCGGTTAGTATAGGGATCTGCGACCCATTAGTTTCCAACCTCTCTGGTGTTCGGCTGCCTTGCTGTTTTGCTACTGTCCTCCTCAGTTACCAAATCATAACAATCATCCATGGGGTCATCATACACTGGAGCATCATATACGGGGCCCATTATACACTGGAGCATCATATGGGGCCCATTATATATGGAGCTTTGTATAGGCCCATCATACACTGGAGCATAATAAATGGGGCCCATCATACACTGGAGCATCATATACGGGGCCCATTATACACTGGAGCATCATATGGGGCCCATTATATATGGAGCATTATATAGGCCCATCATACACTTGAGCATCATCCATGGGGCCCATCATACACTGGAGCATTATTAATGGGGCACATCATACACTGGAGCATCATATACGGGGCCCATAATACACTGGAGCATCATATGGGACCCATTATACACTGGAGCATTATATGGAACCCATTATACATGGAGCATTATATAGGCCCATCATACACTGGAGCATCATCCATGGGGCCCATCATATACTGGAGCATCCTATGGGGCCCATCATATACTAGAGCATCATATGGGGTTCATTATTTACGGGGCATCACATGGAGCCCATTATATATGGAGCATCATATTTAGCACATATGGGGCCTATTCTGTATGGAGCATTATATGGAGCCCATTCTGTATGGCACACTATGTGGTGCCCATAATACTGTATGGAGCTTTATATGTGACTTATTATACTGTATGGAGCAATATGTGGGGCTCATTATATTTTATGGGGACCATCCTATACTGTATGACAAATTATATGGGACCATCATATACTGTAGCAGTATGTGGAGCTCATCATATACTGTATGGAACATTATATGGGACCAATTATTTTGTATGGAGCAATATATGGGGCTCATTATTCTGTATGGCCACTATGTGGTGGCCATAATACTGTATGGAGGAATATACTGTTCGGTTTTTGAGCTATTGTAGAATTTAAAATAGATATCAGTAGTGTTGAGCGATACGATAATGCAAATATTAGCTCTATCGGCCTTTCGATAATTCGTTTCGATATTTTCGTCTTATCGAATACCGGAATCGGATTTGTCACTGTCACTGTGAGTGTCCGTCGGTCGGGTCTGTCAGGAGTCAGCGGCACTTACCTGGCAGAAGATCTCCGGCGGTCACGTCCTGGACTGCTTGATGGCCGCCATTATCTTCTCCCTGGCGGTCACATGCAGTTTCTCGCGATAACTGCAGTGACTGCAGGGTAATCCCGGCCGTAAACCAGTCCGATGACGTCACCGCCGGGAAGCAGGTAATCAGCTGTGCTGCGCTGGGATTCTGATGTAGCAGAGCTGGATCGTCGTGGGACACTCGTTACTATGGACTGCATCGGTCAGGTGGTATACTTTTTTTTTTTTTTTTTCATTTTTTTACAGGAGATCGATGGCGTCGCAGGATGAGACTGTAATAAAAGTAATGAAAACTGTGTTTTTTTTTTTTTATTAAATTAAAAAACTTTTTTATGAACATTCACCCGTCCGGGTACATAAACAATTTAACTATTTACATACAGGGACCCTGTCCGGGTTATTTATAATTCTTTGGCTGGGGTGTTCCAGGTACCACCTGGTACTCTTCTGATGCTTGCCAAACATTCGAGGCACCAAGGACCACCAGGACCTATGACTTCGTGTGGCCTGTACAGTCAAGTCGTGACCCGCTATCTGTGTCTGTGTGGCCACCTCTTTCATCTCCCTCCGGGTCTGGAGCCTATGTCCGGACTGAACGAACCCCAGGGGGCCTAACAGGCGCCGGGTACGGGCCAGCTATACTTATCATGTCCATAGCTGGGGCTGCTGAGGAGACCACTGAGGGAGGCTTGGGAGATTTACGGCGTGGGGTGGGCACTTTTGCAGAGGCCTGGATGTGGGAGGCTGAAGGCTCCGAGGGTCTCACAGGTTCCTGACACTCTGGGGAGTAGGGGTCGCACCTGGTAACATTTAGGGCGTACCATCCATTGTAACCCAGTGTCGGGTGTAAGTCACCAAGTCTCCTGGCAACAGGTCCCTCCCGGGTGTCCTTCTGGGAGGTGAGCCTCCACGTCCCGCCGGTTCACAAAAACTTCTAAATAAAGTCCAGGCTCCTGGATGAAGCCCCAACCACCTTTCAATTTAAAGCTCCGTACTGCACCCTTACGCCGCGGCTCACACAGGGTTCCTTTATCCTTTCTCATCCGGTCCTTATCTGCCCGGTCCTTCTCCAGGTTACGTTGCCGAAGTTTTTGGGATTCTCGCTGCTCCCTTTGTCGCTCTGCTTCCCGCTCCCAACGTCTCCACTCTTCCTCCTGACGCTGGTTGAAATTCTCCTCCACCAGCTGCTCCATGTCTCCACCATCAAACTGCAGCTTACAGTGTCCGGTTTGCGGCAGCTCTCCTGGCGCCCCCCAGTCCTGGCGGCGCTCACCTGCGGAGGAAGCAGCCGGCTCTGGAACAGATGACAGTCGGGGCTCCGGTACAGGCAGGTAGACCTCTGGTGCCTGCGCGGCCTCCTCCATGAGGACGGGTGTCGCTTCTTCTGTCTCAGTGACGGGAGCAGACAGCGGGATCTGGGGTGCTGCCGGTGCAGCATTTTTTGCACGAACGGGTGCCTCCACTGCGACAACGTCAACTGGATCACATTGCAAGGACTCCTCTACTAGAACGGGTGCCTCACCTTCCGGTACAGACACTTCAGGTAAGAGGGATTGGCGCCGTTCCAAGTTTAGTTTTAGGGCACGCCAGCTCGCTTCCATCCTGGCGACCTCCTCCCGGTGCCGGGCCAGGCCTCTTAGGGTATCCTCCGCTACTTGTAGCGTAGGAGGGTTTCCAGGCCGGGTGCCCAACGGTGGTTCCGTGGCGATCGGGTCGCTTCCGTGGGGGGAGAGCTCTGAGTCTGACTGCTCCATCCCTTCACACTTCTGCTCGTGTCCATTAGCCATCTCTGCCAAGTCACATGTGTCATTAGCATCTGGAGAGGGCCCTCTTTTGTAGGGAGGCGGGACCTTCGTGTTAGTTTCCGCACACTGAGGAGGATGAGGAGGCGGAACTGAAGAGCTGTGGGGCACGATCTTACATTGCAGTACCATTTAGAGCCATCGTTTTCGCGTCACTGAGTGAGTGTACACCCATGAAGAGCACACCCTTCTTCTTCACCAGTGCCTCGTCGTGACGCAGATATGGCGGAAAAATGGCAAATACATTCTCTGATGATTTTAGCAATTCTCAAGCACAAAACCAGTTCAATTCAGGCACACAGGACTCGCTTATAGCGAGCTACAGAATCCTGTTCGTGACGCCCAAGTTGAGTCGCACAGAGCCAGAGGTTTTGGGCGTACTCGGCACCGAGCCCGTCGACTTCTATGGGGTATGTCACGGCTTTACCCGGCAATTGAATCAGAGTCTATTTTACTATGTAGAAGTGTATAAACTATAAATATATGTATATATATATATGTCACAATGACATGTGATATATTATATATATATATATATATATATATATATATATATATGTATTCTATGTGTGTATATTTTGTGTTTACAACGAAAGAAAGGGTTTTTTTTGCTGCGATATTTTGTTCCCATAGACTTACATGGGACTTCCGGTATCGAAATCGGATATCGACGATATTTAGTGCTATCGGCGATACAATTTCGATATGATATTTTTAGATATCGAGCACTATCGCTCAACACTAGATATCAGTCATTTAATGTAAGAAGTGAAGTATTTGTCATTGTACTATACCAATATTTCTGTGCCGTATCGGAGCATCATGAATTGTGGTATGTGTTAAAGGGGCCCATTGACCCTCATTCGCTCGGGGCACACGAAAACCTGGAGCCAGCCCTTCCCCTCCACAACTTTAGCCAAATAATCCCCAGTTTTCAATGCGTAACTATTATTATAAAGTAAATGAAGGTTGCCAAGCTTAAGTAATAAGAATTGATGTTGTTGGCATTGAAATGGGCACTATAGGTGTGTTTACTGTCCTCCACTGCATGACGACTTTGCTTCCCCATTGACTTGCATTGGGTTTCGTGTTTCAGTCGGACCTCCGACTTTTCCCGATAGACGGACGATTTCGTTCGACTCGACTTTTGAGAAAGTTGGGTTTCATGAAACCCGACTCGACCATAAAAAAGGCAAAGTCGCTCATCTCTACTGATGGCAGTAGAACAGTGTAGAAGGCAGTTAACAGATAGTCTAGGCAAGCATATAGATTAAATCATAACTAAGGGTGCTGTGACACCCTAAATGCATTGATAATGCAATACCTGGTGCTATCTATGCTGATATTTTATCCTCTATTCTGCTAATTTTTTAAAAGTGAATAAAGCAATTATTTTTCAATTTATCGTGGAGCTGGATTTTTCTCTCATTTACAACGTTACACGCCAGGACACAGCGTCTCCGTGCTCCGATTACAGAGGTCTTAACCGGTAAGCTGGACTTTATTTTCTTTAGACAGATTATATAAAGGATCTAATTATTTGCATCAGCTGTCGGTGCATGAAAGTCTTAACTAGTCCATTCTTGATTCTTTTTGCCCAATTTTAGGTTTTACACACTTTGATCAGACAAATCCCTACTGAATAGTATATCCATAGAAAACTTGACCAATTCTTGCCACTACTCCAGTTTGTTGACCCAAAAGTCCGTGGGATCAGGGCTTAAGTTATCTGTCTAAGAAATGACATAGTCTACAGTATGTATCACTTTACCTGGATTGTTAGCTGGTGCTTCTGTTTGCTGAATGGAAGATAAAACATCTTGTCCATTATGTCAAATATACTGTAGGTTTTGCTGCTGTCACACCTACTTGTTGGAGCCCTAACGCTGGCACACAAGGGGAAATGTTATATCTTAAGTGGATTGCAGAGAGATCCGCAGGTCAGTCATGCGGGTGGTAGGTGTTCGCTAAGCAAATCTCTCCAGAGCAGGTAGCAGGGCTTACTTTGCTAATAAGCAAATTAGGACTCCCTTTTGGAACCTGTCAAAAATTCCCCTAGTTTGATTTTATAGCTAGGGTATAAAAGTGTGACTATCCAGAACTCATCACTTTTCTTAATGTTAATAAGCCTTTCCTCCCACAAGCATTGCAGCATACATATCACCATGCTTGCCAGCATGACAGAGGGGCCTGTTGCTTAATTATCATCACCCTGCTGTGACAGATGGTTATCATTGCCAGTGTCGTCGTCATCATAATTTTCACTGTAACGGTCTGCTTAGTTCCCTGCATGTGCCAAGTCTACATCATCATAATTAGCGAAACCTAGAAAACACTGCAGACCTTTGAGGTCTCTGGGCTGTACTGTTATGTTTCGGTAGCTGAGGAGAGCAGGCAAAAATGGCAATACACCAGAGAGGTTGGAATCTATTGGATTGCAGTACCCTGACTAACCACCACAACTAAAGGCAGCCGTGGAGCGTTCCTACGTTGGTCCTAGACGCCTCGTCACAGCCTGAGAGATTAACTACACCTAAAGATAGAAAGAGGAAAGCTATCTGCCCCGGAGCAGATCCCAAAAGAACATAGGAAGCCCCCAAACATGTAATGGCGGTTAGACAAGAGGAAATACAGACACAGACAGAAAATAGTATGAGCAAACGCTGGGGCCCAATCTGCCTAGACAGAAAAGGATAGAAAGGATACTCACTGCAATCCAAAAAAACCCTAAAAAATACCAACTCTACTGATTGCAAAAACACCTGAGATCACACGACCTCTACCACCTAAATCAGTTCTCTGGTGTAACAAAACTAAGACGCAGCCACTGAAAAAACTGGAAAAGGCAAATGAACAAATAACAATGGCTCCAGAGGAACTGAGAGGAGCCCAAGCCTGGCTAACCTCACAGAAATGCAGAGAAATATGCAAGTGGTAAGCACAAAAACAAAAACAGAAAATATCTTATCTGAAAGCAGAAGAAGAGGCAAGACTCAGCAAGCTTCCAAGTGAACCAGGAACCACAGTTGAGACAAGAACAATTGATCACCGGCAACCATGATGGGAGGGAACCTCCCTTATATCAAGCCAGTCTGTGAATCCTGATTGCCAATCCTCATTGAATGGTTCAGTACTGTTTGTAACCACCAGAGGGAGCTTCTGCTCAGAATTCATTTCCAAAACATTCACAACACTGTACCCAATCAACAATGGCCTGTATCTTTCCGGGATCCATCCGAAACCTGTTGGCAGAGAGGATGAACCCCAGAAAGGAAAGCTCCTGGACACAAAACTAACATTTATCAGGTTTAGCAAACAAAGAATTTCCCCATAGCCTATGCAGAACAGAACGTAAATGACGAATGTGGGATTCCTTGTCAGGAGAAACAACAAGAATATCGTCAGAGTATACAACCATAAAGCGCCCAATAAAACCAGAAAAAATATCATTCACGAAGTTCGTGAGACCGAAGGGCATGACTAAATTTTCAAACAGACCCTCGGAGGTGAGAAATGCGGTTTTCCACTCATCCCCTTCCGTGTGCGGAAAAGGTTATATGCTCCCCTGAGATCAGGTTTGGAAAACCACTTGGCCCCAGACAATTGGTTATAAAGATCTGGAATGAGAGGGAGAGGGTAGGTATTTCTCACTGTAATTTTATTTAGTCCCCGGAAATCGAGACACCATCTCTTTCTTAACAAAAAAGAATCCAATGGCCACAGGTGAGACAGAGGGACGAATGTGACCTTTGCGTAGACTATCAGAGATATAGTTTTTCATAGCGGTATGTACCGGGCCAGAAAGATTGTACAAACGGGCTTTGGGCAATATAGAACCTGGAACAAGATTAATCGTACAATCATGAGAACAATGTGGTGGCAAGACCTTAGCCTCTTTATCGGAGCACACATCCCCAAAATACTTCAAGTACTCCAGAATACCCTCCAGCAATATATGGCGCTCATTATTCTGTATAAAGCAATATATGGGGCTCATTATTCTGTATGGTGCACTATGTGGTGGTCATAATACTGTATGGAGGAATATACTGTCCGGTTTGAGAGCTATTGTAGAATTTACAATAGATATCACTCATGTAATGTAAGAAGTAAAGTTTTTGTCATTGTATTATACCTATATTTCTCTGCCATATCGGAGCATCATGAATTCTGGTATGTGTTAAAGGGGCCCACTGACATTCTTTCGCCCGGGGCACACGAAAACCTGGAGCCAGCCCTGCCCCCCCACAACTTTAGCCAAATAACCCCCAGTTTTCAATGCATAACTATTATTATAAAGTAATTTAAGGTTGTCAAGCTTAAGTAATAAGAATTGATGTCGTTGGAATTGAATGGGCACTGTAGGTGTGTTTACTGTCCTCCACTGACTGCCGACTTTTCTTCCCCATTGACTTGCATTGGGTTTCTTGCTTCAGTTGGACCTTTGACTTTTGCCGATAGTCAGCCGATTTTGTTCGACTCGACTTTTGTGAAAGTCAGTTGGTCCGAAACCCGACTCGACCCTCCCAGAGGCAAAGTCGCTCATCTCTACTCACCACACATCTAAATATGTTTCTTAAGGGGTCTAGTTTCCAAAATGTTATCACTTTTAGGGGGTTCCCACTGTTTAGGCAAATCAGGGGCTCTCCAAACGTGACATGGCGTCCTGTCTCAATTCCAGCCAATTCTGCATTAAAAAAAGTCAAATGGCGCTCCTTTCATTCCAAGCTCTGCCTTGCCCCCAGTCAGTGGTTTACCCCCACATATGGGGTATCGGCGCATTTGGGAGAAATTTCACAACAAATTTTCTGATTCATTTTCTCTTTTTACACTTGTGAAAATAAAAAAAATGATTCTTAAGTAAAATGTTTGTAAAAAAAAAAGTTAAATGTTAATTTTTTCCTTCCACCTTGCTTCACGTCCTGTGAAGCACGTAAAGGGTTAATAAACTTCTTGAATGTGGTTTTGAGCACCTTAAGGGGTGCAGTTTTTAGAATGGTGCCACTTTGGGGCATTTTCTGTTATGTACACCCCTCAAAGTGACTTTTGGGCTGTGTGCACACGTTCAGAATTTTTGCGCTTTTTTCGCGTTTTTTCCCCGATTTTCAGCGGCAAAAACGCTTAAAAATGCATGCAGTAAGCATCCTATTATTAGAATGCATTCTGCAATTTTTGTGCACATGGTAACATGAAGTATAATATGTCACGAAAAGCAATCTCAGAATCAGCGGGATTGTTAAAGCGTTCCAGAGGTATAACCCCATAAAGTGACAGTGGTCAGAATTGTAAAAATTGGCCTGGTCTTTAAACTGCAAATTGGCTCCATCACTAAGGGGTTAAAATAGTTTGTAGCATCTAGTATTTTATGGAGGACTGATCCATAGGCCACCAAAAAATTATTCTGTTCTTAACATCATACAGGAAGGGACCGAATATTAAAATAGTTTGTAGCATCTAGTGTGTTATAGAGGATTGATACAAAGGCCACAAAAAATTCTTCTGTTCCTAGTGTCATACAGTAGGGGACCTGACTTTAAAATAGTTTGTAGCATATAGTGTGTTATAGAGGCTTGATCCACAAGCCACCAAAAAATTCTTCTGTTCCTAGTATAGTATGTTAGGGGAACTGTCTTTAAAATAGTAGCATCTAGTGTACTAGAGAGGCCTGATCCAGAGGTCACAAAAAATTCTTCTGTTCTTAACGTCATACAGGAAGGGACCGGACATTAAAATAGTTTGTAGCATCTAGTGTGATACTGAGGCCACAATAAATTCTTCTGTTCTTAGTGTCATACAGTAGGGGACCTGACTTTAAAATAGTTTGTAGCATCTAGTGTTATAGAGGCCTGATCCAAAGACCACAAAAAAATTCTTCTGTTCCTAGTGCCATACAGTAAGGGACCTGACTTTCAAATTATTTGTATCAAAACTGCTTTGTCAAACATGATACAGCACACCATATTTCAGCTTGGAATTTACTGTTGCTGAAATTCAGCTGCTTGCAGAGGTGGTGCAGAGTTTAAAATCTAATTTTTTGTTGCTAATTCTGTGCTCCTACCACACTAGCTTTGCAACATGACTGGGAAAAAGCAAGTCCGTGGTGGAAGGGGAATTAGGCCTGGTGTTCAAGGTGTACGTGGGGTAAGTGGTAATGTTTCTGAACGCACTAGTGAAGCAACGTCCCATCCTATGCAAAGACAACTGACAACTTATGTTATTGGACAGGCTATACCACTACTTTTCTTTGGCAGATGCACAGTGGTATGCATTGTTGATGATGCCCAGAAAGAGCATGTGCTCGAGTGGATGGCAAGTGCAGCTTCAAGTGGCCTCTCCTCCTCTTCTTTCACCTTAAAATCACACCCAGTACAATAAATAGAGGTGGCACCCAAATTCCCCTTGCTTCCTCCCGCGTCCCTACTACCCAACCGTTCAATTGACTGTACGAAACCACAGATGGGTGAGTCTAAAGAGCTGTTCACACATTATATACCATGTTTATGAGAAGTGTACTCAAAAGCTTCGCAGAGTCAAGAGGAGGAAATCTGCACCGATGCTCAAAACTTTTTTAACTTGGATCCGGGGCAGGACGAAGTACGGTCCGAACAGTATGCTGACCCTCATCATCAGACGATAACCCTGGGGGGATGTGATCCTGATGAGACTCAGATATCTGTGGCCCACGCGGACTGTACTGCGCTGTCAGGGCAAGAAGACGAGGAGGGTGACTCCAAGGACGAGGAATATGATAACACAGAGGATGATGATAATAAGGTGTTAAATCCCAGTTGGCGTGAACATAGAGGAACACAGCTGAGTAGGTCCTCTGAGGAGGAAGATGAGGAATTTAAGTTGTACCGGACGTCGCAGACACATAGTGATGCAGCCTCGACAAGCAATGCATCCTCAGCCAAAACTGTGCCTGTGACCAGTAGCATCTATGGGTCTGCAGCTCGCAGGGGTGGCAAGGGTTGCCTAGCCTGGGCCTTTTTTGTCACTGCAAAGGATGAGCCAACTCAAGTAATCTGCCAGCTTTGGAAAAAAAAACTAAGTCGAGGTAAAAAGTGCAATAATTTGACTACTACATGTATGAACATTCACATGCGCAATCAACATGCTTTACTGTAGGAATCCCACTATGCAAAAAATGCGGACCAGTAGACATCAACAACCATCAGCCACCCCATCAATGGCATCTACTGCTTCTTCCTCCTCCGCTGTTGCCGTGTCAACAAATAAGACGCAGGTCTTTTCGACTGCAGAAACTCGGTTCTTTACCCACTTCAGTCACGCTGACTGAGAGATCGTCTTCAGCTGTAATGGAAGCTTACATGCCTGCTGTTTTTGGTCGAACTCAGAGAATGAGGACACCACAAGTTTCTCAATCCACCGTAACATCTGCGCCTGCACCTCTATCATGGTCCAGCACTTTGTCTGGTGAAAGGTACTCCACCCTCTCCAGCACTGCAGCCAGCCCATGGTTTTGCAGTTGTGGTCACATAAAAGATTGTTTCCTCCTATGCATGAGAAAGCTAAGAGGCTGAACTTCACCATCTCCAATCTGTTGGCCAAGGAATTGCTGCCTTTCAGCCTGGTGGAAACAGACAGTTTCCGTAAACTGATGGCTGTCGTAGTCCCCCAGTACCAATTACCCAGTCACCATTACTTTTCTAAGAAAGCTGTACCTGCGCTACACCAGCATGTCGCAGATAACATCACCTGTTCCTTGAGAAAATCTCTGTCTGCCAGAGTGCATTTCTGTTATGTTTTGGTAGCTGAGGAGGCAGGATCAGATTACCGCAAATGCAGCCAAACGCCAGAGAGGTTGGAAACTAATAGGTTGCAGATCCCTAAACTAACCGCACAACTAGAAGCAGCCATGGGACGTTCCTATGGTGTCCTAGACGCCTCATCACAGCCGGAGAGATTAGCTATCCCTGAAGATGGAAAGAGGAAAACTAACAGCACTGGAGGAGAGCCCCAAAAGAATAGGATGCCCCAAACATATAATGGCGGTTAGACAAGATGAAAACACAAACACAGACAGAAAATAGATTGAGCAAACGCTGGGGCCCAAAACTGTCTAGATAGGACAGCACAGGAGAGAATACTGTCTGCAACCCAGAAAAACCCTAGGAAAAACTCCAACACTTCTGAATCCAAAAATACTGAGATCACACGGTCTCGACCACCTATATCAGATCTCTGGTGTAGACACGTAGCCACCCAGCAGTAAAATATCACAAGAACTGAGCAAATGAACAAATACAAAAAGCGAAGGAAGACCAGCCCAAGCCCCCCAAAGGGGACCCGGCTGAACTCAAAAAGCAATGCAGCAAAAGAGCAAGGAAAATCAAACCACAGTAAAAAAAACTGAAAGTGACTTATCTGAAAGTGACTTATCTGAATGCAAGCAGAAGATAGCAGAAAAGCAAGCTGAATTCCCACCTAGACCAGGAAGAACAATTGATCACCGGCAAGGACCATGGGAGGTCAGCTCGCTTACTGTATATCAGGCCAGTCCGTTCCACCTGGTAACCAATCATCAGTTGCAGGTGGTGGTTCAACATAGGTTCAATACCCTCAGCAACCACAACAGTACCTCCCCTTTTAGGAGGGGTCACCGAACCCTCAAGTGTGCCACCAGGCCGATCAGGATGAGCTCGGTGATAGGCACGGACCAGTCTCTCATCATGAATGTCAGAAGCAAACACCCAAGAATTGTCCTCCTGAGCATAGCCTTTCCACTTCACCAGGTACTGGAGTCTCTGCCTAGCCAAACGAGAATCCAATATCTTCTCAACCACATACTCCAAATTGCCCTCAACCAAAACAGGATCAGGAGGCGCAGTCATAGGAACTACTGGCTCTACAAACCTCTTCAATAAAGATTTGTGGAATATGTTGTGAATCTTGAATGTTCCTGGAAGAAGCAAACGGAAGGAAACGGGATTAGAATTTCACGATTTATAGTCCATGACCTTGCTTAAATTTTGGAGATGCGACCCTCATAGGGATATTCTTTGAGAACAACCAAACCAAGTCACCCATTTTAAACCGAGGACCATCAGTCGGCAAACGTTGGCAAACCGCTGGGCCTTCGCCTGAGAGAGAGACAACTTATCCACTACTTGATCCCAAATCTGCTACATTCTCTCCAGAATAGAGTCAACACCCGGACAGACAGAAGCCTCCAACTGCCCTGAAGAAAATCGAGGATGAAACCCGAAATTGCAGAAAAATGGAGACATCAAGGTGTCAGAACTAGCCCTATTATTCAAAGCAAACTCAGCCAAAGGCAAAAAAGAGACCCAGTCATCTTGATCAGCAGACACAAAACATCTCAAATAAGTCTCTAAGGTCTGATTTGTTCTCTCAGTTTGTCAATGGTCTGAGGGTGGAACGCAGAGGAAAAAGACAGCCGAACTCCCAGTTTGGAACAAAATGTCCTCCAAAATCTGGAAACAAACTGGACTCCTCTGTCAGACACAATGTTCTCTGGAATGCCGTGCAACCGAACCACCTGTTGAAAAAATAAGGGCACAAACTCAGAGGAGGATGGCAACTTAGGTAGTGGCACAAGATGTATCATCTTGGAAAATCTATCACAGATTACCCAAATAACGGTCATTCTCTGGGAGACAGGGAGGTCAGAAATAAAATCCATAGAGATATGGGTCCATGGCCTCTTGGGCACAGGCAATGGCATTAACAAACCACTAGAGTGAGAGCAAGCTTTGTACTGAGAACAAGTTCCACAGGACTGCACAAAGTCCCTGACGTCACGAGACAAAGTGGGCCACCAAAAGGACCGACTCACCAAATCTCTGGTACCAAAAATACCAGGATGGCCAGCCATCGTGGAGCAATGAATCTCAGACATCACATTCTTCCTCCACTGGTCTGGGACAAACAATTTCCCAACAGGGCAGCGTTCAGGTTTATCCTCCTGAAATTGCTCCATGGCCAGTCTGAAATCGGGCGAGATAGCTGAAAGAACTACACCCTCCTTGAGAATAACAGCGGGCTCAGGTACCTCAGGAGAATCAGCAAAGAAATTCCTCGAGAGGGCATCCGCCTTAAAATTTTTAGTGCCCGGAGAAAAGAGACCACAAAATTAAAACGTGTGAAAAACAAGGCCCACCTGGCCTCTCTTGGATTAAGTCGCTTGGCCGATTTAAGATAAACCAGGTTCTTGTGATCCGTGAGGACCACCACCTGATGTTTGGCTCCTTTCAGCCAATGTCTCCACTTCTCAAAGGCCCACTTCATAGCCAATAACTCCCGATTTCCCACATCATAATTTCGTTCTGCTGGGCAAAATTTTCGAGAGAAAAAGGCACGAGTTACTCTTAGAAGTCTCTCGATCCTTTGGGACAAAACGGCTCCTGCACCAATCTCAGTATCATCAACCTCCACCTGAAACAGTAGAGAAAAATCAGGTTGCCGTAGAACAGGAGCAGAAGTGAATCTCCGCTTAAGCTCCTGAAATGCAGAAACTGTTCTCAGGAGACCATTCACTACATCAGAACCCTTTTTGGTCAAATCAGTCAGTGGTTTCACAATAGTAGAGAAGTTACCTATAAATTTACGATAAAAATTAGCAAAACCCAAAAATCTCTGAAGAGCCTTCAATGTAGTGGGCTGAACCCAATCACAAATGGCCTGAACTTTGACCGGGTCCATTTCAATAACAGACGGAGACAAAATTAATCCCAGAAATGAAACCTTCTGTACGCCAAAAAGTCATTTTGATCCCTTCACATACAATGCATTTTCTCTCAAAATTCGGAGCACTGTCCGAACATGTTCCACATGAGAATCCCAGTCATTGGAAAAAATCAAGATATCGTCCAAATAAACGGTCAGAAATTTATCCATGAAATCCCAGAAAATATCACTCATAAAGGATTGGAAGACGGAAGGGGCATTAGTGAGCCCAAAAGGCATAACTAGGTACTCAAAATGCCCCTCTGGGTATTAAACGCCGTCTTCCATTCATCACCGTGCTTGATGCGAATAAGATTATACTTCACCCTGAGGTCAAGTTTGGTAAACCAACTAGCACCTTTCACTCTGGAAAATAGGTCAGAAATCAAGGGTAACAAATACTGATATTTATTAGTGATCTTATTCAGGAGACGATAGTCAATACACGGCCTCAATGAGCCATCCTTCTTGGCCACAAAGAAAAAGCCGGCGCCCAAAGGTGAAGAGGATGGTCTGATATGACCCTTCTCTAAAGACTCTTTGATATAAGATCGCATAGCATTATGCTCAGGTACAGATAAATTAAAGAGCCGACCCTTTGGAAATTTACAACCGGGTGCTAAGTCATCTTAACTCCTATGAGGAGGTAAGGATGCAGACTTACTCTCACTAAATACATCAGAAAAATCTGTCAAATAGTCAGTGACATCTTGAGACTGGGGAGAGGCAGAAAAAACAGGAGTGTCATTACGAACACATTGACAACCCCAACTGACCACAGATACAGACTTCCAATCCAAAACAGGATTATGAGTCTGTAACCAAGGAAAACCCAGTACAATAATGTCATGTAAATTATGTAACACCAAAAATTTGCAATTTTCTTGGTGGTCCGGGTCAACCTGCATCATCACCTGGGTAGAAAACTGTGGTTTATTCTCCGCCAAAAGGGTAGAATCAATGCCCAGCAAAGGAATAGACTTCCGCAGGGGTATCATAGGAAAACCACAACGTTTGGCAAAATCAAAATCCATCAGCTTTATAGCTGCTCCTTAATCAACAAAAGCCTGAGCTGAAATTGTGAACATGGAGCAAATCAAGGTAACAGTCAACAGAAATTTAGTCTGAACACTGTGCAAAACAACTGAGCACGCAAAACGTCTTCCCCGCTTGGAGCAGACGGAAATAGCATGAGAAGCGTCACCACAATAGTAGCACAACTTATTACGCTTTCGAAACTCATGACGCTGTGCCCCAGAAGTCACTCCATCTCATACACTGCATGGGCTAAGGGGCAGGCCCGCAAGGCATCACAATCTCATGCATATTTCTACGCTCGCGCAAACGTCTGTCAACTTGAATAGCTAATGACATAGAGTCATTGAAACCAGAGGGGACAGGGAATCCCACCATAACATCCTTTACAGTCTCTGCCAGACCTTTCCAAAAAAGAGCTGCCAGAGCATCATCATTCCATTTAGTAAGGACAATACAGCTCTGCTGCTTCTTGACCCTGATTCAATGCCAACAAGGTTTTTTCAGCTTGATCAGTAACATTAGGTTCATTGCACAACAACCCCAGAGCCTGAAAAAACACATCAACATCATTCAAAACAGGATCCCCAGGTGTCAGGGAAAAGGCCCAATCCTGAGGGTCGCCGCTCAACAGGAAGATGACAATTTGAACCTGCTGCGCTGCGTTCCATGAGGACTTAGGCTTCAAAGCAAAAAACATCTTACAGTTATTTTTAAAATTCAAACATTCAGACTGATCCCCCAAAAATAAATCCGGCAGAGGGATCCTAGGTTCCACAGCAGGCAACCCAGCAAGATATATAGCAATACTCCGAACTTCAGCAGCAAGCTGCTCCACTTGATCGGACAAATGCTTGACCTCCATTGGGGAAAAAAATTCCTCCTCAGCCCCCAGAGAAAAAAGAGGGAAAAAATGTACCATAGAATTTCAGTATGGTCAGTGATTCTGTTATGTTTTGGTAGCTGAGGAGGCAGTATCAGATAACCGCATAGGCAGCCAAACACCAGAGAGGTTGGAAACTAATAGGTTGCAGATCACTAAATTAACCTCACAACTAGAAGCAGCCATGGGACTCTCCTACGGTGCCCTAGACGCCTCGTCACAGCCGGAGAGATTAGCTATCCCTGAAGATGGAAAGAGGAAAGCTAACTGCCCCGGAGGAGAGCCCCAAAAGAATAGGAAGCCCCAAACATATAATGGCGGTTAGACAAGATGAAAACACGAACACAGACAGAAAATAGATTGAGCAAATGCTGGGGCCCAAAACTGTCTAGATAGGACAGCACAGGAGAGAATACTGTCTGAAACCCAGAAAAACCCTAGGAAAAACTCCAACACTTCTGAATCCAAAAATACTGAGACCACACGGTCTCGACCACCTATATCAGATCTCTGGTGTGGACACGTAGCTACCCAGCAGTAAAATATCACAAGAACTGAACAAATGAACAAATACAAAAAGCGAAGGGAGACCAGCCCAAGCCCCCAAAAGGGGACCCAGCTGAAGTCAAAAAGCAGTGCAGCAAAAAAGCAAGGTGTGAGGTAGGGACAGCCTCCATCTTGGATAGGGCCTATACCAGCCTCCATTTTGTCTGTTCACAGAGCCACAGGCTACTAACTGCATCTGGCCCCAGGGCCTGCTGGCATATTCAATACGACATGGTTTGATGTCCACTGTGAATAAAAAGTGCTTTTAGTATGCTAAGTAATTCAGGCCATGTTTGAATGGCCAGGTCTTTAGTATGGTAACGAGTTAGGAACCAAGCCAGCATGGTGAATAGTAAGGTTTGTTAGCATGGTAATGAGATGCCTGGGGGGCTTCAATTAGACTATACCTTTCAGCAAGACCATGAAAACACATCTATTGTATATCCCAGACACGAAGGCAACGTTCTAGGATTATGAATTATGAGCACATCTTTGTAGGTACATTCTCATAAAAATATCTGTGTGACCCGGCGGACCTCGGGCATTTGATGGTACATTTCCCGAGTCGGTGATGGCTTGGGGGCTGAGATCTAGAGATTGGCCATCCACAATGACCCAATCGGGCCAGGTTTGATATCCATGCGACGGGCAAAACATACTGCATCCGCTGGTACCTCTCGTGTCCTGATCCGATCGTCCTGGAGAAAGTTAACCCCTTTGCTAGATATTGGGAATGAATTTTGCAGGGAGCTAAAGGTGGACCTAGCAGGTTTAAGAACTGTGAGCTAAGGGCAGACCAGGTCCATTCTCACAGCAGCAAGAAGCAACAAGGGACAGACCTGCCAAGGGAGCAGCGGCACACGTTTTGGGGGACTTTCCAGCAACTAAGACTTTCACCTGTGGATCGCAGAGCTCCCTGCCTCCACATGTCCCTACAACCTGGTAATATTGACCTCTAGCTAATACCTCTAAGCCTTGTACCATTATTGTTGTATTTTACTCTGACTGCAAATCCATTGTAATTCCGTTGTATAGCTTACTGTATATTTCTGTAATTATCTAGTGCACCCTTAAGGCAATTAACCCATAAAATTAATCTTGGGCTGATGCTTTTACACTGATCACGAATCTGAGAATACCCAGTGGGTAACAGCACACCCTCCCCGGCGGCTATTTGCTCTAGTTATAGTTCCCTTATTGACCTGAGAGACAAAGTGGGCACCGGAGAGCTGTGCCTGTGGAGTTATGTCACATTGGTGACGAGGAAGGACGGGGGCCGTCCTTCACATTTGGTGGCAGCGGTGGGATCAGAGTAATAGTGTGCGTGGGACCCCTACTCCTAGACACTAAAGACTACTAGCGGTAACTTTCACTGCTGGGGTCTTAAGGTCAGCCCAGCACTAGACGGTCAGAGAGTAAATGTAATAAGTTGTGTGCAAGGTCAGGGTTGCAGCTGTGTCAGTAACCAAAGGTTCCCAAGATGGCAGAAGGCACCAGGAGTAAGGCAAAGGGGGAGGCCAATGCTATGGTCTATGAGGGGTTCGATACCGATGAAGGCGAGGGGGAGCCAGGTCATGGCCGCTGTTACCAGGAGTGGGAGCGTCAAAACCCAAGGAGCCTCGCGGAGGACCGACGGTTTCCCCCTCTCCGACCAAGTGGCTGCCGAGTCAGACAGCGGCCAGGAGATAGATCCCGGGGAACTGACAGAGGATGTGGCAGTTTCATCAATTCTTGCCACATCAAGTCAGGGATTTCAGGCAGCGTTGGAAGCTGACATTTGCCTGAAAACTCTCAAGGAGAAGGCGGCACAGCCTCCCCTGGAGTCCGACCACGAGCGAGTGGTCTGGGACCAGGGACGGCTGTACCGGGTAACGGACCAGCAGAGTTCACCGGAGGCGTTGCCCAGGGACCAACAGTTAGTGGTACCCTATCCGTTCAGGGTGGAATTGTTGAGGATCGCACACGAGATTCCCATGGCCGGACACCTAGGGATCGCTAAAACCAGGGCCAGGCTAGCTCAGCATTTCTACTGGCCTGGAATGAGGACCGAGGTGATAGCCTACTGCCGTTCGTGTGACACCTGTTACAGGGTGGGGAAGGCAGGGCGGTGGCCCAAAGCCCCTCTGGTAACTCTGCCCATCATCGAAGAGCCTTTCTCGAGGGTGGCTGTGGATCTCATTGGACCTCTGTCCACTCCCAGCCGCTCCGGGAAATGCTTCATACTAACGGTAGTGGACTATGCCACCCGGTATCCGGAGGCGGTAGCTTTGTCATCCATTCGGGCCGACAAAGTGGCCACTGCCTTACTGGAGATTTTCTCCAGAGTGAGGTTCCCCCAGGAAATGCTCACCGACTGAGGGACCCAGTTCATGTCGCAGCTGATGGAGTCTCTCTGTAAGCAGGTACAGGTGCAACATCTGGTAGCCAGCCAGTATCACCCACAGACCAATGGCCTATGTGAGCGGTTCAATGGCACCTTAAAGCAGATGCTGAAGATGTTGGTCGACTCCTACGGGAGAGACTGGGAGCGGTATCTCCCACACCTGCTGTTTGCCTACCGGGAGGTCCCATAGGCCTCAACGGGGTTCTCCCCCTTTGTGCTTCTGTACGGGCGACGTGTACGGGGGCCCCTTGCTCTGGTGAAGGAAGCATGGGAAGGGGATTTAGCCACCCCTGGAGTGTCGGTCATTGAGTATGTTGTGCGCTTCCGGGACCGAATGATGGCCTTGACACGGCTTGTGCATGACAATATGGCCCAAGCCCAGGCTGACCAGAACCGGTGGTACAACCAGAATGCTTGTGAGCGGACCTACCAGGTGGGTCGAAAGGTATGGGTACTGGACCCGTACCTCAAAACAAGCTTCAGGCAGCCTGTGAGGGTCCGTTCCTTTTGCACGAGCAGCTCAACGCCGTCACCTACCTGGTCACCCTGGACTACGCCCGTGGAAGGAGGAAGGCCTTCCATGTGAACATGATGAAGGCCCATCATGAGCGGTAGGCTTATGCCCACCCAGTGTGTAACCTTCCAGAGGAAGTAGAGGCAGAAACCCTCCTGGATTTGCTAACCCAAGCCAAGGCGGGTGGATACATTGAGGATGTGGGGGTTGGCCACCAGCTCACGGAGGACCAACGTTCCCAGCTGGGGGTCACCCTACACCCCTTTCGGGAGCTGTTCAGCAGCCTGCCCGGAAGGACTGAGACATCAGTCCACAACGTGGACACCGGCAATCACCCCCCAATCCGGCGTTCAGCATATCGGGTTTCTCTTGAGGTGCAGCAGCAAATGCGCCAAGAGATAGACGAGATGCTGAAGCTGGGGGTGATCCAAGCGTCCAACAGCGCATGGGCTTCGTCTGTAGTCCTCGTCCCTAAAAAGGACCGAACTACGCGGTTCTGCGTGGACTACCGGGGGCTCACCGCTGTGACTGTCACCGATGCATACTCAATGCCGCGCATCGATGACCTGCTCGACCAGCTGTCCGGGGCTAAGTACAAGACCATCATGGATCTGAGCAGGGGGTATTGGCAGATTCCCCTGACCCCTGGGGCACGGGAACGCTCTGCCTTTATCACCCCATTTAGACTGTACGAGTCCACGGTGATGCCCTTCGGCATGAAGAATGCCAGTGCCACTTTTCAGTGGATGATCAACACGCTGCTCGAGGGACTGGAAGGGTATGCGACCGCGTACCTGGATGACATTGCCATCTTTAGTCCCACCTGGGAGGATCACCTAGAGCACCTGGTGCAGGTGTTCGGGCGGATCCAGCGAGCTGGCTTGACCGTTAAGCCGGAAAAATGCCAGCTGGGTATGAGTGAGGTCCACTACCTGGGACATCAGGTAGGTGGGGGAGCTCTGAAGCCCGGGAAGGTGGATGCCATCGCATCCTGGCCCACCCCCAGGACCAAGAAGCAGGTGATGTCCTTCTTGGGGACTGCTGGGTACTATAGGAGGTTTGTTCCACACTATAGTGCCCTGGCCAAGCCCCTGACGGACCTCACCATTAAAAGGCTGCCCATCGTAGTTCTCCTGTATTACAGGTAGCCGACTTCACGCGGCTGTTCTTAGTGCAGACCGACGCCAGCGACTTCGGCCTTGGTACTTTGCTCAGCCAGGTTGACACTACAAGCCATGAACACCCCATTTTGTACCTGAGCCGGAAGCTCCTGCTGAGAGAAGTGGCCTATTCAACGATGGAGAAGAAATATCTGGCAATTGTGTGGGCCCTGCAGCGTCTGCAGCCATACTTGTACGGACGCCAATTCACCGTGGAAACAGACCACAACCCCCTCAGCTGGTTACACATGGTCTCTAGGACGAATGGGAGGTTGCTACGCTGGAGCCTCGCTCTCTAACAGTACCACTTCACCATTCGCCACAAAAGAGGCAGGGACCATGGTAACGATGATGGGTTGTCCCGGCAAGGAGAGGGTGGGGAAGGGCGCATGGGGGAACACAGGAATGTGATACACCCTAGCGCCCTCTAAAGCAGGGAGGTGTGAGGTAGGGACAGCCACCATCTTGGATAGGGCCTATACCAGCCTCCATTTTATCTGTTCACAGAGCCACAGGCTGCTAACTGCATCTGGCCCCAGGGCCTGCTGGCATATTCAATATGACAGGGTTTGATGTCCACTGTGAATAAAAGGGCTTTTAGTATGCTAAGTAATTCAGGCCCATGTTTGAATGGCCAGGTCTTTAGTATGGTAACGAGTTAGGAGTCAAGCCAGCATGGTGAACATGAAGGTTTGTTAGCATGGTAATGAGATGCCTGGGGGCTTCAATTAGACTATACCTTTCAGCAAGACCATGAAAACACATCTATTGTATATTCCAGACATGAAGGCTCCATTCTAGGATTATGAATTATGAGCACATCTTTGTAGGTACATTCTCATAAAAATATCTGTGTGACCCGGCGGACCTCGGGCATTTGATGGTGCATCTCCCGAGTCGGTGATGGCTGGGGGGCTGAGATCTAGAGATTGGCCATCCGCAATGACCCAATCGGGCCAGGTTTGATATCCATGTGACGGGCAAAACATACTGCATCCGCTGGTACCTCTCGTGTCCTGATCCGATCGTCCTGGAGAAAGTTAACCCCTTTGCTAGATATTGGGAATGAATTCTGCAGGGAGCTAAAGGTGGAGATTGTCAGCCCACCCTTGGACACCGAGGAGAGGGACCTATCAGGTTTAAGAACTGTGAGCTAAGGGCAGACCAGGTCCATTCTCACAGCAGCAAGAAGCAACAAGGGACAGACCTGCCAAGGGAGCAGCGGCACACGTTTTGGGGGACTTTCCAGCAACTAAGACTTTCACCTGTGGATCGCAGAGCTCTCTGCCTCCACATGTCCCTACAACCTGGTAATATTGACCTCTAGCTAATACCTCTAAGCCTTGTACCATTATTGTTGTATTTTACTCTGACTGCAAATCCATTGTAATTCCGTTGTATAGCTTACTGTATATTTCTGTAATTATCTAGTGCGCCCTTAAGACAATTAAACCATAAAATTAATCTTGGGCTGATGCTTTTACTCTGATCACGAATCTTAGAATACCCAGTGGGTAACAGGACACCCTCCCCGGCGGCCATTTGCTCTAGGTACAGTTCCCTTACTGACCTGAGAGACAAAGGGGGCGCCGGATAGCTGTGCCTGTGGAGTTACGTCACATTGGTGACGTGGAAGGACGGGGGCCGTCCTTCACATTTGGTGGCAGCGGTGGGATCAGAGTAATAGTGTGCGTGGGACCCCTACTCCTAGACACTAAAGACTACTAGCGGTAACTTTCACTGCTGGGGTCTTAAGGTCAGCCCAGCACTAGACGGTCAGAGAGTAAATGTAATAAGTTGTGTGCAAGGTCAGGGTTGCAGCTGTGTCAGTAACCAAAGGTTCCCAAGATGGCAGAAGGCACCAGGAGTAAGGCAAAGGGGGAGGCCAATGCTATGGTCTATGAGGGGTTCGATACCGATGAAGGCGAGGGGGAGCCAGGTCATGGCCGCTGTTACCAGGAGTGGGAGCGTCAAAACCCAAGGAGCCTCGCGGAGGACCGACGGTTTCCCCCTCCGACCAAGTGGCTGCCGAGTCAGACAGCGGCCAGGAGATAGATCCCGGGGAACTGACAGAGGATGTGGCAGTTTCATCAATTCTTGCCACATCAAGTCAGGGATTTCAGGCAGCGTTGGAAGCTGACATTTGCCTGAAAACTCTCAAGGAGAAGGCGGCACAGCCTCCCCTGGAGTCCGACCACGAGCGAGTGGTCTGGGACCAGGGACGGCTGTACCGGGTAACGGACCAGCAGAGTTCACCGGAGGCGTTGCCCAGGGACCAACAGTTAGTGGTACCCTATCCGTTCAGGGTGGAATTGTTGAGGATCGCACACGAGATTCCCATGGCCGGACACCTAGGGATCGCTAAAACCAGGGCCAGGCTAGCTCAGCATTTCTACTGGCCTGGAATGAGGACCGAGGTGATAGCCTACTGCCGTTCGTGTGACACCTGTTACAGGGTGGGGAAGGCTGGGCGGTGGCCCAAAGCCCCTCTGGTAACTCTGCCCATCATCGAAGAGCCTTTCTCGAGGGTGGCTGTGGATCTCATTGGACCTCTGTCCACTCCCAGCCGCTCCGGGAAATGCTTCATACTAACGGTAGTGGACTATGCCACCCGGTATCCGGAGGCGGTAGCTTTGTCATCCATTCGGGCCGACAAAGTGGCCACTGCCTTACTGGAGATTTTCTCCAGAGTGAGGTTCCCCAGGAAATGCTCACCGACTGAGGGACCCAGTTCATGTCGCAGCTGATGGAGTCTCTCTGTAAGCAGGTACAGGTGCAACATCTGGTAGCCAGCCAGTATCACCCACAGACCAATGGCCTATGTGAGCGGTTCAATGGCACCTTAAAGCAGATGCTGAAGATGTTGGTCGACTCCTACGGGAGAGACTGGGAGCGGTATCTCCCACACCTGCTGTTTGCCTACCGGGAGGTCCCATAGGCCTCAACGGGGTTCTCCCCCTTTGTGCTTCTGTACGGGCGACGTGTACGGGGGCCCCTTGCTCTGGTGAAGGAAGCATGGGAAGGGGATTTAGCCACCCCTGGAGTGTCGGTCATTGAGTATGTTGTGCGCTTCCGGGACCGAATGATGGCCTTGACACGGCTTGTGCATGACAATATGGCCCAAGCCCAGGCTGACCAGAACCGGTGGTACAACCAGAATGCTTGTGAGCGGACCTACCAGGTGGGTCGAAAGGTATGGGTACTGGACCCGTACCTCAAAACAAGCTTCAGGCAGCCTGTGAGGGTCCGTTCCTTTTGCACGAGCAGCTCAACGCCGTCACCTACCTAGTCACCCTGGACTACGCCCGTGGAAGGAGGAAGGCCTTCCATGTGAACATGATGAAGGCCCATCATGAGCGGTAGGCTTATGCCCACCCAGTGTGTAACCTTCCAGAGGAAGTAGAGGCAGAAACCCTCCTGGATTTGCTAACCCAAGCCAAGGCGGGTGGATACATTGAGGATGTGGGGGTTGGCCACCAGCTCACGGAGGACCAACGTTCCCAGCTGGGGGTCACCCTACACCCCTTTCGGGAGCTGTTCAGCAGCCTGCCCGGAAGGACTGAGACATCAGTCCACAACGTGGACACCGGCAATCACCCCCCAATCCGGCGTTCAGCATATCGGGTTTCTCTTGAGGTGCAGCAGCAAATGCGCCAAGAGATAGACGAGATGCTGAAGCTGGGGGTGATCCAAGCGTCCAACAGCGCATGGGCTTCGTCTGTAGTCCTCGTCCCTAAAAAGGACCGAACTACGCGGTTCTGCGTGGACTACCGGGGGCTCACCGCTGTGACTGTCACCGATGCATACTCAATGCCGCGCATCGATGAACTGCTCGACCAGCTGTCCGGGGCTAAGTACAAGACCATCATGGATCTGAGCAGGGGGTATTGGCAGATTCCCCTGACCCCTGGGGCACGGGAACGCTCTGCCTTTATCACCCCATTCAGACTGTACGAGTCCACGGTGATGCCCTTCGGCATGAAGAATGCCAGTGCCACTTTTCAGTGGATGATCAACACGCTGCTCGAGGGACTGGAAGGGTATGCGACCGCGTACCTGGATGACATTGCCATCTTTAGTCCCACCTGGGAGGATCACCTAGAGCACCTGGTGCAGGTGTTCGGGCGGATCCAGCGAGCTGGCTTGACCGTTAAGCCGGAAAAATGCCAGCTGGGTATGAGTGAGGTCCACTACCTGGGACATCAGGTAGGTGGGGGAGCTCTGAAGCCCGGGAAGGTGGATGCCATCGCATCCTGGCCCACCCCCAGGACCAAGAAGCAGGTGGTGTCCTTCTTGGGGACTGCTGGGTACTATAGGAGGTTTGTTCCACACTATAGTGCCCTGGCCAAGCCCCTGACGGACCTCACTATTAAAAGGCTGCCCATCGTAGTTCTCCTGTATTACAGGTAGCCGACTTCACGCGGCTGTTCTTAGTGCAGACCGACGCCAGCGACTTCGGCCTTGGTACTTTGCTCAGCCAGGTTGACACTACAAGCCATGAACACCCCATTTTGTACCTGAGCCGGAAGCTCCTGCTGAGAGAAGTGGCCTATTCAACGATGGAGAAGAAATATCTGGCAATTGTGTGGGCCCTGCAGCGTCTGCAGCCATACTTGTACGGACGCCAATTCACCGTGGAAACAGACCACAACCCCTCAGCTGGTTACACATGGTCTCTAGGACGAATGGGAGGTTGCTACGCTGGAGCCTCGCTCTCTAACAGTACCACTTCACCATTCGCCACAAAAGAGGCAGGGACCATGGTAACGATGATGGGTTGTCCCGGCAAGGAGAGGGTGGGGAAGGGCGCATGGGGGAACACAGGAATGTGATACACCCTAGCGCCCTCTAAAGCAGGGAGGTGTGAGGTAGGGACAGCCACCATCTTGGATAGGGCCTATACCAGCCTCCATTTTATCTGTTCACAGAGCCACAGGCTGCTAACTGCATCTGGCCCCAGGGCCTGCTGGCATATTCAATACGACAGGGTTTGATGTCCACTGTGAATAAAAGGGCTTTTAGTATGCTAAGTAATTCAGGCCCATGTTTGAATGGCCAGGTCTTTAGTATGGTAACGAGTTAGGAGTCAAGCCAGCATGGTGAACATGAAGGTTTGTTAGCATGGTAATGAGATGCCTGGGGGCTTCAATTAGACTATACCTTTCAGCAAGACCATGAAAACACATCTATTGTATATTCCAGACATGAAGGCTCCATTCTAGGATTATGAATTATGAGCACATCTTTGTAGGTACATTCTCATAAAAATATCTGTGTGACCCGGCGGACCTCGGGCATTTGATGGTGCATCTCCCGAGTCGGTGATGGCTGGGGGGCTGAGATCTAGAGATTGGCCATCCGCAATGACCCAATCGGGCCAGGTTTGATATCCATGTGACGGGCAAAACATACTGCATCCGCTGGTACCTCTCGTGTCCTGATCCGATCGTCCTGGAGAAAGTTAACCCCTTTGCTAGATATTGGGAATGAATTCTGCAGGGAGCTAAAGGTGGAGATTGTCAGCCCACCCTTGGACACCGAGGAGAGGGACCTATCAGGTTTAAGAACTGTGAGCTAAGGGCAGACCAGGTCCATTCTCACAGCAGCAAGAAGCAACAAGGGACAGACCTGCAAAGGGAGCAGCGGCACACGTTTTGGGGGACTTTCCAGCAACTAAGACTTTCACCTGTGGATCGCAGAGCTCTCTGCCTCCACATGTCCCTACAACCTGGTAATATTGACCTCTAGCTAATACCTCTAAGCCTTGTACCATTATTGTTGTATTTTACTCTGACTGCAAATCCATTGTAATTCCGTTGTATAGCTTACTGTATATTTCTGTAATTATCTAGTGCGCCCTTAAGACAATTAAACCATAAAATTAATCTTGGGCTGATGCTTTTACTCTGATCACGAATCTTAGAATACCCAGTGGGTAACAGGACACCCTCCCCGGCGGCCATTTGCTCTAGGTACAGTTCCCTTACTGACCTGAGAGACAAAGGGGGCGCCGGATAGCTGTGCCTGTGGAGTTACGTCACATTGGTGACGTGGAAGGACGGGGGCCGTCCTTCACATTTGGTGGCAGCGGTGGGATCAGAGTAATAGTGTGCGTGGGACCCTACTCCTAGACACTAAAGACTACTAGCGGTAACTTTCACTGCTGGGGTCTTAAGGTCAGCCCAGCACTAGACGGTCAGAGAGTAAATGTAATAAGTTGTGTGCAAGGTCAGGGTTGCAGCTGTGTCAGTAACCAAAGGTTCCCAAGATGGCAGAAGGCACCAGGAGTAAGGCAAAGGGGGAGGCCAATGCTATGGTCTATGAGGGGTTCGATACCGATGAAGGCGAGGGGGAGCCAGGTCATGGCCACTGTTACCAGGAGTGGGAGCGTCAAAACCCAAGGAGCCTCGCGGAGGACCGACGGTTTCCCCCTCTCCGACCAAGTGGCTGCCGAGTCAGACAGCGGCCAGGAGATAGATCCCGGGGAACTGACAGAGGATGTGGCAGTTTCATCAATTCTTGCCACATCAAGTCAGGGATTTCAGGCAGCGTTGGAAGCTGACATTTGCCTGAAAACTCTCAAGGAGAAGGCGGCACAGCCTCCCCTGGAGTCCGACCACGAGCGAGTGGTCTGGGACCAGGGACGGCTGTACCGGGTAACGGACCAGCAGAGTTCACCGGAGGCGTTGCCCAGGGACCAACAGTTAGTGGTACCCTATCCATTCAGGGTGGAATTGTTGAGGATCGCACACGAGATTCCCATGGCCGGACACCTAGGGATCGCTAAAACCAGGGCCAGGCTAGCTCAGCATTTCTACTGGCCTGGAATGAGGACCGAGGTGATAGCCTACTGCCGTTCGTGTGACACCTGTTACAGGGTGGGGAAGGCTGGGCGGTGGCCCAAAGCCCCTCTGGTAACTCTGCCCATCATCGAAGAGCCTTTCTCGAGGGTGGCTGTGGATCTCATTGGACCTCTGTCCACTCCAGCCGCTCCGGGAAATGCTTCATACTAACGGTAGTGGACTATGCCACCCGGTATCCGGAGGCGGTAGCTTTGTCATCCATTCGGGCCAACAAAGTGGCCACTGCCTTACTGGAGATTTTCTCCAGAGTGAGGTTCCCCCAGGAAATGCTCACCGACTGAGGGACCCAGTTCATGTCGCAGCTGATGGAGTCTCTCTGTAAGCAGGTACAGGTGCAACATCTGGTAGCCAGCCAGTATCACCCACAGACCAATGGCCTATGTGAGCGGTTCAATGGCACCTTAAAGCAGATGCTGAAGATGTTGGTCGACTCCTACGGGAGAGACTGGGAGCGGTATCTCCCACACCTGCTGTTTGCCTACCGGGAGGTCCCATAGGCCTCAACGGGGTTCTCCCCTTTGTGCTTCTGTACGGGCGACGTGTACGGGGGCCCCTTGCTCTGGTGAAGGAAGCATGGGAAGGGGATTTAGCCACCCCTGGAGTGTCGGTCATTGAGTATGTTGTGCGCTTCCGGGACCGAATGATGGCCTTGACACGGCTTGTGCATGACAATATGGCCCAAGCCCAGGCTGACCAGAACCGGTGGTACAACCAGAATGCTTGTGAGCGGACCTACCAGGTGGGTCGAAAGGTATGGATACTGGACCCGTACCTCAAAACAAGCTTCAGGCAGCCTGTGAGGGTCCGTTCCTTTTGCACGAGCAGCTCAACGCCGTCACCTACCTGGTCACCCTGGACTACGCCCGTGGAAGGAGGAAGGCCTTCCATGTGAACATGATGAAGGCCCATCATGAGCGGTAGGCTTATGCCCACCCAGTGTGTAACCTTCCAGAGGAAGTAGAGGCAGAAACCCTCCTGGATTTGCTAACCCAAGCCAAGGCGGGTGGATACATTGAGGATGTGGGGGTTGGCCACCAGCTCACGGAGGACCAACGTTCCCAGCTGGGGTCACCCTACACCCCTTTCGGGAGCTGTTCAGCAGCCTGCCCGGAAGGACTGAGACATCAGTCCACAACGTGGACACCGGCAATCACCCCCCAATCCGGCGTTCAGCATATCGGGTTTCTCTTGAGGTGCAGCAGCAAATGCGCCAAGAGATAGACGAGATGCTGAAGCTGGGGGTGATCCAAGCGTCCAACAGCGCATGGGCTTCGTCTGTAGTCCTCGTCCCTAAAAAGGACCGAACTACGCGGTTCTGCGTGGACTACCGGGGGCTCACCGCTGTGACTGTCACCGATGCATACTCAATGCCGCGCATCGATGACCTGCTCGACCAGCTGTCCGGGGCTAAGTACAAGACCATCATGGATCTGAGCAGGGGGTATTGGCAGATTCCCCTGACCCCTGGGGCACGGGAACGCTCTGCCTTTATCACCCCATTCAGACTGTACGAGTCCACGGTGATGCCCTTCGGCATGAAGAATGCCAGTGCCACTTTTCAGTGGATGATCAACACGCTGCTCGAGGGACTGGAAGGGTATGCGACCGCGTACCTGGATGACATTGCCATCTTTAGTCCCACCTGGGAGGATCACCTAGAGCACCTGGTGCAGGTGTTCGGGCGGATCCAGCGAGCTGGCTTGACCGTTAAGCCGGAAAAATGCCAGCTGGGTATGAGTGAGGTCCACTACCTGGGACATCAGGTAGGTGGGGGAGCTCTGAAGCCCGGGAAGGTGGATGCCATCGCATCCTGGCCCACCCCCAGGACCAAGAAGCAGGTGATGTCCTTCTTGGGGACTGCTGGGTACTATAGGAGGTTTGTTCCACACTATAGTGCCCTGGCCAAGCCCCTGACGGACCTCACCATTAAAAGGCTGCCCATCGTAGTTCTCCTGTATTACAGGTAGCCGACTTCACGCGGCTGTTCTTAGTGCAGACCGACGCCAGCGACTTCGGCCTTGGTACTTTGCTCAGCCAGGTTGACACTACAAGCCATGAACACCCCATTTTGTACCTGAGCCGGAAGCTCCTGCTGAGAGAAGTGGCCTATTCAACGATGGAGAAGAAATATCTGGCAATTGTGTGGGCCCTGCAGCGTCTGCAGCCATACTTGTACGGACGCCAATTCACCGTGGAAACAGAACACAACCCCCTCAGCTGGTTACACATGGTCTCTAGGACGAATGGGAGGTTGCTACGCTGGAGCCTCGCTCTCTAACAGTACCACTTCACCATTCGCCACAAAAGAGGCAGGGACCATGGTAACGATGATGGGTTGTCCCGGCAAGGAGAGGGTGGGGAAGGGCGCATGGGGAACACAGGAATGTGATACCCCCTAGCGCCCTCTAAAGCAGGGAGGTGTGAGGTAGGGACAGCCACCATCTTGGATAGGGCCTATACCAGCCTCCATTTTATCTGTTCACAGAGCCACAGGCTGCTAACTGCATCTGGCCCCAGGGCCTGCTGGCATATTCAATACGACAGGGTTTGATGTCCACTGTGAATAAAAGGGCTTTTAGTATGCTAAGTAATTCAGGCCCATGTTTGAATGGCCAGGTCTTTAGTATGGTAACGAGTTAGGAGTCAAGCCAGCATGGTGAACATGAAGGTTTGTTAGCATGGTAATGAGATGCCTGGGGGCTTCAATTAGACTATACCTTTCAGCAAGACCATGAAAACACATCTATTGTATATTCCAGACATGAAGGCTCCATTCTAGGATTATGAATTATGAGCACATCTTTGTAGGTACATTCTCATAAAAATATCTGTGTGACCCGGCGGACCTCGGGCATTTGATGGTGCATCTCCCGAGTCGGTGATGGCTGGGGGGCTGAGATCTAGAGATTGGCCATCCGCAATGACCCAATCGGGCCAGGTTTGATATCCATGTGACGGGCAAAACATACTGCATCCGCTGGTACCTCTCGTGTCCTGATCCGATCGTCCTGGAGAAAGTTAACCCCTTTGCTAGATATTGGGAATGAATTCTGCAGGGAGCTAAAGGTGGAGATTGTCAGCCCACCCTTGGACACCGAGGAGAGGGACCTATCAGGTTTAAGAACTGTGAGCTAAGGGCAGACCAGGTCCATTCTCACAGCAGCAAGAAGCAACAAGGGACAGACCTGCCAAGGGAGCAGCGGCACACGTTTTGGGGGACTTTCCAGCAACTAAGACTTTCACCTGTGGATCGCAGAGCTCTCTGCCTCCACATGTCCCTACAACCTGGTAATATTGACCTCTAGCTAATACCTCTAAGCCTTGTACCATTATTGTTGTATTTTACTCTGACTGCAAATCCATTGTAATTCCGTTGTATAGCTTACTGTATATTTCTGTAATTATCTAGTGCGCCCTTAAGACAATTAAACCATAAAATTAATCTTGGGCTGATGCTTTTACTCTGATCACGAATCTTAGAATACCCAGTGGGTAACAGGACACCCTCCCGGCGGCCATTTGCTCTAGGTACAGTTCCCTTACTGACCTGAGAGACAAAGGGGGCGCCGGATAGCTGTGCCTGTGGAGTTACGTCACATTGGTGACGTGGAAGGACGAGGGCCGTCCTTCACCCAAGGAAAATCAAACCACAGTAAAATAAACTGAAAGTGACTTATCTGAATGCAAGCAGGAGACAGCAGAAAAGCAAGTGAATTCCACCTAGACCAGGAAGAACAATTGATCACCGGCAAGGACCATGGGAGGTCAGCTCACTTATATCAGGCCAGTCCGTTCCACCTGGTAACCAATCATCAGTTGCAGTTGGTGGATTTTTGCTGTTCAACATAGGTTCAATACCCTCAGCAACCACCAGAGGGAGCTTCAGCTCCGGTCTTCTCCAACATGTTCACAACACATTTCACCGCAGACATTTGGACGAGTAAGCATGGCCAACAGCGTTACATCTCGCTGGCTGGGCACTGGGTGACTCTGGTGGCTGTGGCGCTGCTCCACAAGTCTTGGAATTCCCAAAACTTGCATGACAAACCTCTACATTTAACACTTCCTCAACTGCTTCTGCCTCCTCTATCTCCTCTGGTGCCTCCATGTGTGATCTCAACCTCTACCTAAACGTGACATGCATTCCAACAGTGCACAGCGAATCCCCACCACCTCTGTACTGCGCAGCCAGGGCTCTCCGCAATCAGGCAGTATTAAAAATTGATATGCCTTGTAGATTGCAGTCATACAACTGAAGAGTTGTGGACAGCCCTCCAAGCTGAGTTTGATCAATGGCTGTCTCTGCTGAACCTGCCTCCTGGCAAGGCTGTGTCCAATAACAATGCGAATCTGGTGGTGGCCCTATGGTAAGGCAAGCTCACACATGTGCCTTGCATGGCTCACGTCCTTAACATGGTGTTACAGCATTTTCTCAGCCACAATTTGGCATGGGTGAGCTGCTCCAGAAAGCATGTAAGCTGTGTGCTCATTTCCCCATTTGCACCCCTCTGGACATCGACTTGCATCGATACAGAGGTCTTTGCCCATGCCAGTTAACAGGTTGATATGCAATATTCTGACATGGTGGAATTCTACTCTGCACATATTGCAGCGACTGTGGCAGCGGCAGCAAGTCCTGACGCAGTATGTCATGTCATATAACCGGGGCCAATGCAGTACGGACATGGCGCATATCACGTTTACAGAGTGGGCACAGATTAAGGACCTATGCACCCTTCTGTACAGTTTCGAAATGGCTACTAAGATAGTTAATGCTCATGACGCCGTCATCAGCATCACTATTCCAGTCATCTATATGCTGGAGCAGACTTTGAATAGCCTGTGGGAGGGGATGGTGGTCCCAGAAGGAAAGGAAGAAACAGAGAATGATGCGGAAGGGATAACATTGTCTCTAAGTTCAAGACTGTCATCACACAGTCGGGTGCCAAGGGAGGGTGGATTTCTGCAATCGATGGATTGACAAACTGTTATCAAAGGTGCAAGATCTGAGGAACAAATTGTGGAGGAAGAGGTGATGGGCATGCAACTGTCAGATGAATAGTATAATACTCCCCTCACTGTTTTTGTGGTTGGCAGGAGGGGACAGACGAAACGAGCCTCTTTGTTACCCAATCACCAACACGACATTGGCTTGGTCCTCCTGGTAGAGCCCGACATATGAGTGCCTTCTTGCTGCACTATCTGCAACATGATCTCCGTATAGTTATGATTAGGAATAATGCTGACTAGTGTTGAGCGATACGATAATGCAAATATCGGCTATCGGCCGATATTAGCTCTATCGGCCTTTCGATAATTCGTTTAGATATTTTCGTCTTATCGAATACCGGAATCGGATTTGTCACTGTCACTGTGAGTGTCCGTCGGTCGGGTCTGTCAGGAGTCAGCGGCATTTACCTGGCAGAAGATCTCCGGCGGTCACGTCCTGGACTGCTTGATGGCCGCCATTATCTTCTCCCTGGCGGTCACATGCAGTTTTTCGCGATAACTGCAGTGACTGCAGGGTAATCCCGGCCGTAAAGCAGTCAGTCCGATGACGTCACCGCCGGGAAGCAGGTAATCAGCTGTGCTGCGCCGGGATGACAGGCTCTGCCTGTCATTCTGATGTAGCAGAGCTGGATCGTCGTGGGACACTCGTTACTATGGACTGCGTCGGTCAGGTGGTATACTTTTTTTTTTTTTTTCATTTTTTTACAGGAGATTGATGGCGTCGCAGGATGAGACAGTAATAAAAGAAATGAAAACTGTGTTTTTTTTTTTTTATTAAATTAAAAAACTTTTTTAGGAACATTCACCCGTCCGGGTACATAAACAAATTAACTATTTACATACAGGGACCCTGTCCGGGTTATTTAGACTTCTTTGGCTGGCCTCTTCCAGGTATCACCTGGTACTCTTCTTGAGATTGCCAAACATCCGAGGCACCAAGGACCACCAGGACCTGATGACGTCGTGTGGCCTGTACAGTGACATCGTGACCCGCTATCTGGGTCTGTGTGGCCACCTCTTTCATCTCCCTCCGGGTCTGGAGCCCTATGTCCCGGACTGTACGAACTCCAGGGTGCCTAACAGGCGCCGGGTACGGGCCAGCTATACTTATCATGTCCATAGCTGGGGCTGCTGAGGAGACCACTGAGGGAGGCTGAGGAGATTTACGGCGTGGGGTGGGCACTTTTGCAGAGGCCTGGATGTGGGAGGCTGAAGGCTTCGAGGGTCTCACAGGTTCCTGACACACTGGGGAGTAGGGGTCGCACCTGGTAACATTTAGGGCGTACCACCCATTTAACCCCAGTGTCGGGTGTAAGTCACCAAGTCTCCTGGCAACAGGTCCCTCCCCGGGTGTCCTTCTGGGAGGTGAGCCTCCACGTCCCGCCGGGTCACAAAGACTTCTAAATAAAGTCCAGGCTCCTTGATGAAGCCCCAACCACCTTTCAATTTAAAGCTCCGTACTGCACCCTTACGCCGCGGCTCACTCAGGGTTCCTTTATCCTTTCTCATCCGGTCCTTATCTGCCCGGTCCTTCTCCAGGTGACGTTGGCGAAGTTTTAGGGTTTCTCGCTGCTCCCTTTGTCGCTCTGCTTCCCGCTCCCAACGTCTCCACTCTTCCTCTGACGCCGGTTGAAATTCTCCTCCACCAGCTGCTCATGTCTCCACCACTCCACTGCAGCTTACAGTGTCCGGTTTGCGGCAGCTCTCCTGTCGCCCCCAGTCCTGGCGGCGCTCCCCTGCGGGGGAAGCAGACGGCTCTAAATCAGATGACAGTCGGGGCTCCGGTACATGCAGGTAGTGCTCTGGTGCCTGTGCGGCCTCCTCCATGAGAACGGGTGTCGCTTCTTCTGTCTCAGCGACGGGGGCAGACAGCGGGATCTGGGGTGCTGCTGACGGTGCTGCGGTTTTTGCAGGAACGGGTGCCTCCACTGCGACAACGTCAACCGGATCACATTGCAAGGACTCCTCTACTAGAACGGGTGCCTCACCTTCCGGTACAGACACTTAGGTAAGAGGGATTGGCCGCTCCAAGTTTATTTTTAGGGCACGCCAGCTGGCTTCCATCCTGGCGACCTCCTCCCGGTGCCGGGCCAGGCCTCTTAGGGTATCCGCCGCTTCTTGCAGCGTAGGAGGGTTTACAGGCCGGGTGCCCAACGGTGATTCTGTGGCGATCGGGTCGCTTCCGTGGGGGGAGAGCTCTGACTGCTCCATCCCTTCCCACTTCTGCTCGTCGTGTCCATTAGCCATCTCTGCCAAGTCACATGTGTCATATCTGGAGAGGGCCCCTCTTTTGTAGGGAGGCGGGACCTTCGTGTTAGTTTCCGCACACTGAGGAGGATGAGGAGGCGGAACTCCAGAGCTGTGGGGCACGATGTTACATTGCAGTACCATTTACAGTAGGCGGCCATCGTTTTCACGCCACTGAGTGAGTGACACCCACGAAGAGCACGCCCTTCTTCTTCACCAGTGCCTCGTCGTGACGCAGATATGGCGGAAAAATGGCAAATACATTCTCTGATGATTTTAGCAATTCTCAAGCACAAAACCAGTGCAATTCAGGCACACAGGACTCGCTTATAGCGAGCTACAGAATCCTGTTCGTGACGCCCAAGTTGAGTCGCACAGAGCCAGAGGTTTTCGGGGTACTCGGCACTGAGCCCGTAGACTTCTATGGGGTATGTCACGTCTTTACCCGGCAATTGAATTAGAGTCGATTTTACTATGTAGAAGTTATAAACTATAAATATATGTATATTATATGTCACAATGACATGTATATATATATATATATATATAATATATATGTATTCTATGTGTGTATATTTTGTGTTTACAACGAAAGAATGGGTTTTTTTTGTTGCGATATTTTGTTCCCATAGACTTACATGGGACTTCCGGTATCGAAATCGGATATCGACGATATTTAGTGCTATCGGCGATACAATTTCGATACGATATTTTTAGATATCGAGAAATATCGCTCAACACTAATGCTGACCACTGGGTTGCCACTCTGTTAGATCCACGTTATAAAACAAATTTTTGCCAGATGATTCTCACCCTAGAAAGGGTCTTGCGAATGCTGGAGTATCGAAACAATCGAAACACACTTTCATACAACCTTAAGAAAGCTTTTCCCCAAGACAGCAGTGAAACACACAGTTTGTATCGCAGCTCTAGGCTTCCAACCTTCGGCATGTCAATTAGTCAACGCCAAAACGTTAGCAGCAGCAGTGGTGGAAGTGGAAGAAGAATTTCTATGAGTCCTTTGACACTTTTTTTTAGACCAACTCGTGCACCAGCACAACAGAGTCCAAGTCTTAAACGTGGTGAACGAATGAGATGATGGTGCAGGAACCAGGGGAGGAGTCCCGAGGAGATAATTTGCATATTCCCAGTGCCTTCTGGGATAAGTGAAGAGTCTCCGCGAGCTCAAGGAACACTGGATTTTGGCTGTTGCAGCTGAAAGGAGGACATCAGTAAACCAGGGAAGGAGTCCCGAGGAGATAATTTGCATATTCCCAGTGCCTTCTGGGATAAGTGAAGAGTCTCCGCGAGCTCAAGGAACACTGGATTTTGGCTGTTGCAGCTGAAAGGAGGACATCAGTAAACCAGGGAGGAGTCCCGAGGAGATAATTTGCATATTCCCAGTGCCTTCTGGGATAAGTGAAGAGTCTCCGCGAGCTCAAGGAACACTGGATTTTGGCTGTTGCAGCTGAAAGAGGACATCAGTAAACCAGGGGAGGAGTCCCGAGGAGATAATTTGCATATTCCCAGTGCCTTCTGGGATAAGTGAAGAGTCTCCGCGAGCTCAAGGAACACTGGATTTTGGCTGTTGCAGCTGAAAGGAGGACATCAGTAAACCAGGGGAGGAGTCCCGAGGAGATAATTTGCATATTCCCAGTGCCTTCTGGGATAAGTGAAGAGTCTCCGCGAGCTCAAGGAACACTGTATTTTGGCTGTTGCAGCTGAAAGGAGGACATCAGTAAACCAGGGGAGGAGTCCCGAGGAGATAATTTGCATATTCCCAGTGCCTTCTGGGATAAGTGAAGAGTCTCCGCGAGCTCAAGGAACACTGGATTTTGGCTGTTGCAGCTGAAAGGAGGACATCAGTAAACCAGGGAGGAGTCCGAGGAGATAATTTGCATATTCCCAGTGCCTTCTGGGATAAGTGAAGAGTCTCCGCGAGCTCAAGGAACACTGGATTTTGGCTGTTGCAGCTGAAAGGAGGACATCAGTAAACCAGGGGAGGAGTCCCGAGGAGATAGTTTGCATATTCCCAGTGCCTTCTGGGATAAGTGAAGAGTCTCCGCGAGCTCAAGGAACACTGGATTTTGGCTGTTGCAGCTGAAAGGAGGACATCAGTAAACCAGGGGAGGAGTCCCGAGGAGATAATTTGCATATTCCCAGTGCCTTCTGGGATAAGTGAAGAGTCTCCGCGAGCTCAAGGAACACTGGATTTTGGCTGTTGCAGCTGAAAGGAGGACATCAGTAAACCAGGGGAGGAGTCCCGAGGAGATAATTTGCATATTCCCAGATATTTGACTTATATTTCACCGCTTGATTATCTGAACAATAAGAACATGGAAGAGGCTAGGAGCCATGTGGTGAGCTGCATTTCTTGCTACATGTTCATAGACTTACCAGTGGAAAAGCCAAACTTCACATGCCAGAAATGCAAGCTTGTGTCCCTGTTGGAAGAAAAGTTGCAAAATCTGGAAGAGAGGTTATCTACATTGAAGACCATTAAGGAAGGTGAAGAGTTCTTAGACAGAGCAGAATTATCTCTTCATGGTACAGAAAGAGAAGAAATTCGAAGTGCAACTGAAGAAACAGAGGAATGGAAGCATGTGACCCAGAGAAGCAGGAGGATCAGGAGGCAGTCAGCACCAATTCTGCTCAGGAACCAATACCAGGCTCTTACACAGGAGAACGATGAAGAAATACATCAGGATAAGACTTTGCCCACAAACAACCTTGTACGCCCTCAGAGTCCTCCTGAATGGAGAAAGAAAACTGTTGTGAAGAAGAAACGGAGAGTTGTTGTCATGGGCGATTCCCTGTTGAGAGGAACAGAGGCCGCTATCTGCAGACCGGATATAACCTCAAGAGAAATGTGCTGTCTTCCAGGTGCAAAAATTAAAGATGTGTCTGACAGGATATCAGGACTCTTCAGACCTAAAGATGACTACCCATTCCTGCTAATACATGTGAGGACAAATGACACCGCTAGAAACGACCTGGAAACCATATGCAGTGACTTTGAAAACTTAGGTAAGAAAGTGAAAGAACTGGGAGCGCAGGTGGTCTTCTCTTCCATCCTCCCAGTGGATGGCCATGGAACAAGGAGGTGGAATAAGATTCTGCAGGTGAACAACTGGCTACGTCGATGGTGCCATCAGCAAGGATTTGGATTTCTGGATCACGGAGTGAATTACCTATACGATGGACAACTGGCTAGAGATGGGGTGCACCTTACGAAGACTGGAAAACATGTATTTGGAAGTCGCCTTGCTACACTCATCAGGAGAGCTTTAAACTAGAACAATGTGGGAAGGGAAGCAAAACGCCAGCAAAAGCCATACACTTGACAAATACTATTGAGATTTCTGCTATTAGAAGTGAAGGGGAAGAACAAAGACAAAAGATTTTACATAATAAAAATATTGAAGGAAGAGAAACCAATCACAAACTAAAGTGTTTCTATACGAATGCACAAAGCATGGGCAACAAACAAGGAGAACTGGAGCTACTAACGCAGGAGAAGAAATATGATGTCATTGGAATCACTGAGACTTGGTGGGACGATACACATGATTGGAATACAAGGCTAGAAGGATACAACTTATTTGCAAGAAACAGACTTGATAAACGAGGAGGAGGTGTTGCATTGTATGTTAGAAAAGCGTATATCTGCACAGAGATTGACGCTTCAAAGACTGGGAGTTCTGTGGAAACTGTTTGGGTAAGAATACAAGGACAGAACAATGGAAAGGACACCATTGTAGGCATTTACTACAGGCCGCCTGTGCAAGCTGAAGATATGGATGAACTCTTTATGCATCAAATGGCCAAGTTCTCCAAAAAATATGACATAGTGGTCATGGGAGATTTCAACTATCCAGACATTTGTTTGGAATCTCTCTCAGGCAAAACTAACAGGTCCAGGAAATTCTTATCCTCTCTTGCTGACAACTTTATCTTCCAAAAGGTAATGGAGAAAACAAGGGGATCTGCTACCTTGGATCTAATCCTCATAAACAGGGAGGAAATGGTGGAGGAGGTAAGAGTGGCTGGGACTCTAGGAGGTAGTGACCATGCTATTTTAGAATTTTGGATAACAAGAGGAGGAAGACCTGTGAAGACTCAGACGTCAAGGTTAGATTTCAGAAAGGCAGATTTTAAGGAACTCAGAAAGAGAATTGGAGGGATCCAATGGCTGGATATCCTTAAGGACAAAAATGTCCAGGAAGGATGGAAAATCTTGAAAAATGAGATTCTCAAAGCACAATCGTTAACAATTCCGAAAAGAGGGAAGAATGGGAAGCATTTAAGGAAACCAGGATGGATGAACATAGAACTTAAACACATGCTAAAAAGGAAGAAAGAAATGTTTATCAAATGGAAAGAGGGAGGCATATCTAAAGAAGAATATAATGCCGTCTGCAGAACCTGCAGGGCACAAATCAGATTATCTAAAGCTGACAATGAATTAAGGCTTGCAAGTGACGTCAAAAGCAACAAAAAAGGATTTTGGGGATACGTCAAAAGTAAAAGAAAAGTCAAAGATGCTATAGGATTTTTACAGGATGAAAATGATGAAATGGTAAGTCAGGATGTTGAGAAGGCTGAACTTTTAAATTCCTATTTTGCATCTGTTTTCTCTCAGAAAATGAAATGTAACATTAACTGATCTTCACTGTCCTATTAAAGGAATAGAAGAATCCAGGATATCTATAAACAGAAAGACAGTGAGGAAACACTTAGCTAACATAAATGAATTCAAGTCTCCAGGTCCAGATGAATTACACCCCAGGGTTCTGAAGGAGATAGCAGAAGAAATTCTTGAACCACTGTCCATAATCTTTGAAAATTCTTGGAGAACAGGAGAAGTCCCAGAAGACTGGAGAAGAGCAAATGTTGTTCCTATCTTCAAAAAGGGGAAGAAGGTGGACCCAGGGAACTACAGGCCGGTGAGTCTGACTTCTATACCAGGAAAGATGTTTGAACAAATTATTAAAGAACATGTATGCAAGTACCTGGATAAGAATGAAGTGATTAAACAGAGTCAGCATGGGTTTGTAACTAATAAGTCATGTCAGACTAACTTAATTTCCTTCTATGACAGAATCACTGACTGGGTGGATTAGGGAAATGCTGTAGATATAGTATATCTTGACTTCAGCAAAGCATTTGACAAAGTTTCTCACACAATCCTTATTGAAAAAATGACTAAGTATGGAATGGACAAGGCAACTGTTAGGTGGATTCATAACTGGCTTAGTGATCGGACCCAAAGAGTGGTTGTAAATGGCTGCACATCCAGTTGGAAGAATGTCTCAAGTGGGGTACCACAAGGCTCTGTTTTGGGCCCTGTATTGTTCAACATCTTTATCAATGATTTAGATGAAGGAATTGAGGGTAAACTGATCAAATTTGCTGATGACACAAAGCTAGGAGGGGTAGCTAATACTAGAGAAGAGAGAGAGAGGATTCAAAAAGATATACATAAACTGGAGCAGTGGGCAGCAACTAACAGAATGGATTTTAACAGGGAAAAATGCAAAGTACTACATCTGGGCAATAAAAATGAAAAAAGCATATACAAAATGGGAGGAATAGGGCTAAGTAACAGCACATGTGAAAAAGACTTGGGTATACTAATTGATCACAGACTTAACATGAGTCAACAGTGTGATGCAGCAGCAAAAAAGGCAAATGCAATTCTAGGATGTATCAACAGAAGCATACAGTCTAGATCACGTGAGGTCATTATTGCCCTCTACTCCTCTTTGGTCAGACCTCATCTGGAATACTGTGTCCAGTTTTGGGCACCACATTTTAAAAAAGACATCAACAAACTGGAGCAAGTTCAGAGAAGAGCCACCAGAATGGTGACCGGTCTGCAAACCATGTCCTATGAGGAAGGTTGCAGGATTTGGGAATGTTTAGCTTGCAAAAAAGAAGACTGAGAGGAGACTTAATAGCTGTCTACAAATATCTCAAGGGCTGTCACATTGTAGAAGGATCATCTTTATTCTCATTTGCACAAGGAAAGACTAGAAGCAATGGGATGAAACTGAATGGGAGGAGACACAGATTAGATATTAGAAAAAACTTTTTGACAGTTAGGGTGATCAATGAGTGGAACAGGCTGCCACAAGAGGTGGTGAGTTCTCCTTCAATGGAAGTCTTCAAACAGAGGCTGGATAGACATCTGTCTGGGATGATTTAGAGAATCCTGCTTTGAGCAGGGGGTTGGACCAGAAGGCCCAGGAGGTCCCTTCCAACTCTACACAATTCTATGATTCTATGAATATCTAGAAATGAATGTAAATATCATCACGGAGGGTTTGGACCTTTTCACATTTTGGTCTTCCAAAATAGATGAGTGACCTGAGCTCACCTTAGACACATTGGAGGTTTTATCGTGCCCGGCAGCTAGCGTTCTCTCAGAACGTGTCTTCAGCGCTGCTGGTGGTGTCCTGACAGATAAGAGGATAAACTTTCATCAAGATGAACAAGTCATGGATTTCCAAGGACTTTTGCACCCTAATCGCAGACTGTACAGAGTAGGTGATATTGCATTTTTAAAGTGATGCATTAATGTCAAGTAACTGCACTCTGTGATATCTTTAGTGTGACTTCTGTGCCTGCTGTGGCTGCTGCTGCTGATGATTTTAGCACAAATTTGAGGACATGTGTACAGTTATGGTTGGTCTACATCTGCTGGGTTAGCTGTAGTGGAAGATTTCTCAGTCCCAATTATACTATTTCCATTCCATTCTCAGTCACTGTTATACTATTTCTACTGTGGTGAAATTGATGCCACTTTAGTGGTCTGCCAATAATTTTTGGAAATGTAAACACTCATGGTTTGGTTTCCATCTGTTGGATTTGGTGTAGTGGAAACCTGTCGGTCCCTATTATACTATTTCTATTCTCGTGAAATTGATGTAACTTCTGTGGTGTAAGGCCCTCATTTGCTTAAATGTGAACACTCCAGTTTTGGTGCCTATCTGCTGGATTGGGTTTAGTGGAATACCTGGGTTTAGTGGAAGACCTATTGGTCCTTATTGTACCATTTCTACTGTGGTAAAATTGATGCCACTTTGGTGGTGTCTGCCAATAATTTTGGAAATGTGAAACCTCCTGGTTGGGTCTCCTTCATGCGTGTTGCCTGCAGCAGTAGGCCTCTGACACCGTCAGGCCTCCACTTCCTTGGACTCAAATACAAGTGTTACTATCCTTAAATTTTTCTGACTATGTACTAGTGTACAAAACTGATATTTGTGCCACCTGAGTGTGGCTCAGAATGAAAGCAGGTAGAAGTGTTGCATGCGGTTTAGGGCTCCCAGCAAAGGGGGCCTACACCGATCCCTCACCCACCTCTTCTTACTGTGACGTTCAATTGAAAGCTGTAAATGCTGTCCCAGATCCCAGTACCTCATGTCTGGCTGATTGCTGTAGTTCCATGCTAAAATCTGTACTGTGGGTGAATTGAGGCCACTTTCCTGGTGTCTGTCCCTTATTTGATGTGTTTTGGCAGCATTTGGGGCCGTGTTGTGCAAGCGTTTGTTTTTGCCTCCCATTGAGCTGAATGGCGTTCGGTTATGTTCGGTGAATATACAACAAGTTAATTGGCGAATATTGCAAATTCGAAACCGAATATTGAAATATTCGCTCATATCTAAGTGCTAGTAGTCTAATTCCTTCTTGGAGTTCTCTTGAAGGATAGCTGACATGATTTCTTTGGTGTCTTCTCAAGATTTGTGTATTCCTTGGTTTGATTACCTTATCAATCTTTAGTTGTAATTGGGGCAGACTAGTGATTACCCCATCCCCTCTCTATCCAGGGCCTATCGCTAGGTGTAGTCAAGTATTGGGCTCCTGCTCGGTGATAGATGAGGAATCTGTTTAGCAACATTAGGTGAGACAGGGTTTTGTCAGATCTGCCTAATGGTCTCCAATCCCCTCTTTCCTATTGTTTGGGCCTTCCCACCCCCTTTCCGTTTTTTGTGCACCAAGCTTCCCTATCACCCAGAGTGACAGTTAGCTTATGATTTCTCTGTCCAGAAGGCGGTGAGGAGAGCCTTGAAGAAAATGACCCTGTGTGATGACAGAGGCTTTCTTAATGGTTTTTGAAAGGGTTGTCGATATGGTGAAACTCCCGCTGGTCAGTACTACCGGTACTCATATAGTGCCTTTTGATGTTTCAATACAGTGGTCTTTTAATTTTTTTTCCATGCTGATCATTTTTTTCCATCTAGTATTGGCCTTTTTGCTTTATACTCATTGTTCACTTTTGGTGGCTTGCTTCATTTTGATAGTGTGTCTTGGACAGACAGCTTTAAGTTTCCAGGGTGCACTTTGCAAAGGTTTTTACTCTTAGACCTGTGACGGGGACAAGGGGGCATCCTCTATGTCTGGAGGAAAGAAGGTTTAGTCATAATCACAGATGCAGATTCTTTACTGTAAGAGCAGTGAGACTATGGAACTCTCTGCCGTCTAATGTTGTAATGAGTGATTCCCTACTAAAATTTAAGAAGGGACTGGATGCCTTTCTTGAAAAGTATAATATTACAGGCTATATTCACTAGTTTCCTACATATTGTGTTGATCCAGGGAGCTAGTCTGATTGCCGTATGTGGAGTCAGGAAATAATTTTTTCCCCAATGTGAAGCTTACTGTTTGCCACTTGTTTTTTTTTTTGCCTTCCTCTGGATCAACATGTTAGGGCAGGTTAGGATAGGATATGGGTTGAACTAGATGTACTTAAAGTCTTCCTTCAACCTTAATAACTATGTTACTATGTTACATAGAGTTTGCTTTCTCTACTTTCTAATAGCTGGCTCAAAGTGCTGAGAGGCTGGCAACACATAACAAACAAACTGTGGAAGACATGGCCAAGTGCTATTGGTTCAGGAAAGACTTGGTGAACTATCCCTTAAAATCTTCACCAAGAAACTGTAATGTTTAGAAAGAATATGCTTCAAATATAGAACAGGGCAGTGGGTACCTCGGGCTACACAGCATCATTCAAGTAATTGGGTAAAGATCAAGGAAGATATGAAGTAATCTTAAGAAGGATGACACAAAAGGGGGAAGCCCCATAGGGGCTCAATGTAATCTGTGATGAAAAGGCCTGCCTGTGTTGCAACAAATGATATGCCATTGGAACATTTCAAATGAGAGGGCTGAATGAACATTAAAAAACTGGAAATTATCAAAAGGGAAATGGAAAGGATGAGTGAGGGCTGGATTGGATCTGGGGATTTCAGCTCAGATACTTACACCGTTTACTACTCAGACAATGAAACAGAACCTACTCAAGCAGAAGAGGTGGCCCAGACAAACTGTGTGCAGAGATTAAAGGAGCCATCACTGAAACGCTAAGAGCAGGTGCAATTTAAAAATCCAATGGTGAGAACTAGTTAACTGCAACTACCCTTAAAATTGCTAGAATGAGGAGAGAGGTCAATGCTGAGAGCTGGTTGCATGATGCAAGGTGACTCAATATCAACTTCCAAAGTGAAGCCATGAACCTCAAAAACAGCTTCCTGAATGTCCGATGTGTGTACCTCCAATAAGCATATAAGAACTGCTTCTTGCCACTGTGCAACAAGTGAAAAAGTATTTATTAGCATTCAAAGTAGACATCAAAGACCATTAAGACAATGAAGTTATCAGCAGGACATCAAGCAGAGATGGAAGAAAAACACAGAGGGACTCCATAGACTAGAGGAAGAAGCATGGGAATGTAGTGGGACCTCCATATTATGGATTACGGCAAAACGTGTTGAATATTTGCTTTCTTATTTTTTTTTTTTAATGGGGGAAAAAGGGAAATTGTTAGGCAGTTTTTTTTCAATAAAAGATTTATTTTTCTGTGGGTTTTCTTTTTTATACTTGCTGGGTTAGTAATGGGGGTGTCTTATAGATACTTCTCCATTACTAATCCTTGTGTTTGGGGTCAGTGGATATTACACAGCTGACATCAACCCCACAATCCCATTATCCCGATTGCACTGCACTAATGGATGCATCATTTCTGAGGCAGATGAGGGCTGGTCTTATTAGGCTGGAAAGGGGACAATATCAATAGACCTTCCCAGCCTGTTAATATCAGCCCCCCAGCTGTCTGCTTTATCTTAACTAGTTAATAAAAATATTTTTTTTTAGGGTCCCCCATTTTTAATAACCAGCAAAGGCTGGTGATGAGACAGATGAGGGCTGATATTAATAGGTTGGAAAGGTCCATGAATATTGGCCTCTTCCCAGAATAATAAGACCAGAAATAGGGAGGACCCAACGTCATTTTTTTTCATATTTTTATTTATTAGTAACTAGAGATGAGCCAGCACTAAAATGCTCAGGTGCTTGTTGCTCTTACAGTGCAGTTCCTAATACTTGAATGCTCGTTTTGAGTAACGAATATAATGTGAGTCAATGGGAAATGTGAGCTTTTTCCGGCAGACCCTACAAAGAGGTCTGGGGGTAAGTGAAAATATTGAAATGGATGAGAAAAGTGCTGAATGTAAGGAGAAGAGCATGGAGAAGACCCCAGGAAGCAGCTCTGACCCCTAGATCGCTGCTGAGAACAATGGTGTCACACTTTATGGACAGACAATAAAACATTCAAAACCAACAAAAAACTGCATTTTACAAGAAAACAAATGTTAAGAAACATTTTTTTCCTGTATAGTGACTTGAGGACATGGGTGCTGATGTGGCGTACCTTGACCAAAATCTCTGTCAAATCTGAGTAGGTTTTCAGAATCCACTACACTGCCATGTTTAGCACATGTGCCAAGCATAAGTGTGTGAGATTGTCAAGCTTCATCCGCCACCAGGTTACGCCTATTATGACACAAGGCCATGCCTGGTTGAAGGTTCAATGGCAAGAAACAGATCTGTCTGGTCTGTTACTCCTTTAAGTAACTGTACCGTGGTGTGAGGTTTGTCTCCTAGACAAATGAGCTTCAGCAGAGACTATTGATGCTACCACTGAGGCAGTGCTGCAGATCTTCCTGCTTCTGGTGGATGTGGACGACGTGCTCTGAGATAGCTTATCAGAAATGGAGGATGAAGAGGAGCAGAAGGGGGTGCAGGAACTGCTATAGGAGATGGATGAAATCTTGATTGAAGTAGGACCAGCAATCCTGATGTTTGGGAAAACATTTGCCATGCCAGTGTGAGACTCTGCCCACTCTTTACAATGTTCACTCAATGTGACATCAGGGAAATGTAGCATCACTGGCCATAAGCACTTGTCCGCTTGTCTGTCGTTAAGTGGACAATCCCAGTAAGTGCATTGGTAAGGGCATGGGTGATGTATCTGGACATGTGCTGGTACAAGGCAGGGAAGCCACACTGGGATAAAAAGTTGTGGCTGAGGACCAAGTACCAAGGGATGGCTGCTGCCATGAGTTGGAGGAAATCCTCTGAGTTAAGCTGAAATGGTAACATTTACACTGCAAGCAGCCTAGAAATTTGCCATTTAGCCTTTGGGCCTGTGGGTGGTTGGCTGTAAATTTGATCTTTCATTCCAAGGCCTAGGGAAGGGACAGCTGAACACTGTGCTGAGACAAGGATTTGGAATTGCCTGATGATGGTAAATTGTAAGATTGTTCAAGGCATTGTTTTGGAGAGGGGATTGGGAAGCACTTAGAACAGGGAAAGAGGCAGTGGAGTCACCCGATGGCTCCAATCGTGCCTGTGTTCGGTCCACCGAGTTGGGTGCTTAGATGACAGGTGCCTGATCATGCTGGTGGTGGTTAGGTTCTAAGTGGTCAGTCCACTGCTGATCTTGGCATGGCATAGACTGCAAATGGCCATTTTGTTTGTCATACAACTTTCATTAAAAAACTTCCCAGAGTGGGGAACACCCACCTCTTTGAAATAGAAGTTCAGGAGTGTCGGTGCTCTGCGTAACAGTTGCCTGCCTTCTGTTTCACTTTGGTCACCCCACTGCCTTTTCCTGTCTGTTTTGGTGCTGCCAATCCCTCTCCCTCAGCATTGCTGGCCTTGCTTTGTATGTCAGCTTCCCAGATTGGGTCGTTGTTTGTCATTCACCACGTCTTCTATCCCTGTACCCTCGTCATCCTGACTTCGTGAATTAACAACAAGACGTAGAGCAATTGTGTTTCATCATCCTCTTCTTCCTTAGCTAAAATTTTCCGTTCCCAACTGTAATTTTTTTGTGGCTGCTCTAATCACTAAAACAGCATCTCCTCCTGTCCCTCTTGGAGCATGAAGAAGAAATGTTTTTGTAAAGAGCTTCTCGGAGTGTCCTAATGTGGTATTACTAATCTCCTGGGACTCAACATCATGGAAGGAAGGAGGATCAGTGTGAGGATTAAGTGATCCAGACTGTACACTGGTGAGACTGGACCATGTAGAAGACTGGTTGATGCTGCCAAGCCTGCTGGAAGCAATATCTGCTATCAAACAGACCACCTGTTTGCACTACTCTACTTTCAGAAGTGGTGTGCTATGCCTCCCTGCAAAGTGGGACAGGAACCTACACACGTGGTCAAAATTGTTGATACCCCCCGTTTAATGACAGAAAAACCCACAATGGTCACAGAAATAAATTGAATCTAACAAAAGAAATAATAAATCAAAAATCTATGAAAATGAACAAATGAAAGTCAGACATTGCTTTTCAACCATGCTTCCACAGACTTAAAAAAAACCTCATGAAATATGCCTGGACAGAAATGATGGTACCCTTAACTTCATATTTTGTTGCACAACCTTTTGAGGCAATTACTGCACTCAAATGATTATTGTAACTGTCAATTAAGCATCTGTACCTCTTGACAGGTATTTTGGCCCACTCCTCAAGAGCAAACTGCTCCAGTTGTCTCGTGTTTGAAGGTTGCCTTTTCCAGATGGCATGTTACAGCTCTTTCCAAAGATGCTCAATAGGATTAAGGTCAGGGCTCATAGAAGGCCACTTCAGAATAGTCCAATCTTTTCCTCTTTGCTATTCTTGGGTGTTTTTAGCTGTGTGTTTTGGGTCATTATCCTGTTGCAAGACCCATGACCTGCGACTGAGACCAAGCTTTCTGACACTGGGCAGCACATTTCTCTCTACAATCCCTTGATAGTCTTGAGATTTCATTGTACCCTGCACAGATTCTAGACACGCTGTGCCAGGTGCAGCATAGCCGCCCCAAGACAATAACAGAGCCTCCTCCATGTTTCACAGTAGGGACAATGTTCTTTTCTTGATGTTTCATTTTTAAATCTGTGAACATAGAGCTGATGTGCCTTGCCAAAAAGTTCTATTTTTGTCTTATCTGTCCATAGGACATTCTCCCAGAAGCTTTGTGGCTTGTCAACATGTAGTTTGGCAAGTTCCAGTCTGGCTTTTTTAGGATTTTTTTTCAACAATGGTGTCCTTCTTGGTCGTCTCCCATGAAGTCCACTTTGGCTCATACAACGACGGATGTTGCAATCTGACACTGATGTTCCTTGAGCTTGAAGTTCACCTTTAATATGTTTAGAAGTTTTTCTGGGCTCATATGTTACCATTCATATTATCTGTCTCTTTGATTTGTCATCAATTTTCCTCCTCTGGCCACGTCCAGGGAGGTTGGCTACAGTCCCATGGAGCTTAGATTTCTGAATAATATGTGCAACTGTAGTCACAGGAACATCAAGCTGCTTGGAGATGGTCTTATAACTTTTACGTTTAACATGTCTGTCTATAATTTTCTTTCTAATCTCCTTAGACAACTCTTTCCTTTGCTTCCTCTGGTCCACCATGTTGAGTGTGATACACACCATGTCACCAAACAGCACAGTGAGTATCTGCAGCCCTCTATACAGGCCCAATCACTGATTCCAAGATTGTAGACACCTGTGATGCTAATTAGTGGACACACCGTGATTTAACATGTCCCTCTTTGTCACATTATTTTCAGAGGTACCATCATTTCTGTCCAGGCCTATTTCATGAGTTTTATTTTTTTTTAAATTTTGTGGAAGCATGGTTGAAAAGCAATGTCTGACTTTCATTTGTTAATTTTCATAGATTTTTTTTTATTTATTATCACTTTTAGCAGATTCATGACATTTTTGTGACCATTGTGGGTTTTTCTGTCAATAAACGAGGGGTACCAACTATTATGACCACGTGTTAGGGTTCGAGATCCCACTGCTGCACAAGGGGAGTCTTGAACCAGTCCTGCTGCAGTCCCCCATCCATCTCCGTCCGCAGTGGTTCCTGCTCAGCTTAGACGGCGGTCCCAGCATCTCACCCAGTCTAACAGTGTGCAGATTATTACTGCTGCCTCTCCAGGCTCTGCTACTGTGGTTAGTACTGGTTAGCGGCGAGCAGACGTCTTTAGGACAAAGTCCTTGTTTTCCCCTTCTGAGCATGCCCAGGGTGAGATCTCTCATTGGAGATCGGGGGTTACATGCTCAGGTACTGCAGCAGCTCCTATTGGTCCGCCAGGAAGGTCCTGTGACCACTGGTGTTCTGGAACGGTTTCATTGGTCCTTGTTTCTGGCAGGTCCTGTAGCTGTTACTATAAAAGGGTAGCATGGCTGGGCCGCCATGCGCTAGTATTAACCGTTATATGCTTTGCGCCAGTGTGGTCATGCGTGTGTGTGGTTAGGGCCCGGCTGAAATAAGCCCCTAGAATACCGACTTAATCGGTGAGGAGTTTGGTATGCTAGCTGGTCAGGGTCGGTGTCCTAGATGCCCTAGATTACCGGCATAACCGGTGAGGAGTTTGATTGCCGTATTCAGGGCCTTGAGTTCAGACGCCATAGATTGCGGGTGACTCCCGCGAGGACATTAGAGCATGATCACGTTCTATGTTCGCTTAGCATTCAACTGTGTACCTGGGTGCCTGACAGGACACAGAAGTTTTTCTCAGCGGCTCTGTGACGTAACAGGGTTCGCTTTCAACGCTAGACAGCGCCCTAGCGTGTTTATTTTGCGACTCAGTGGTGTTAAGTGAGTTCGCACACATCGCCATATAGCGCTGCGGCACTCCTTCTAGCGGCTCTGTGGAATAACAGAGTTCGCACATATTGCCACAGCGCGTTACGGCGTTTATTTTGGCGACTCTGCGGGATAACAGAGTTCGCTTCTTGCGCCATTTTACTAGCAGCAGGCTCCGCTTGCACGGTGGACCCCGGGCTGTGAACGCACCTCTCTACATCATATATTTGGTGCGTTCCGCAGACCCTAACATAAGACTAGCGCCAGGGTCTGGCTAGTAAAATGGCAGATGACCAGCTTCTACTGCAGTACATCCAGCAGCTGGAGGGTAGGTTGGCGGCTCTTGAGCGCACAACCTCAGCTGTGGATGTTACCGCAGTCGCTGTTCAGGCTGCTAGCGTGGCTGCAGCCAGTTTGTCCTCTGCTACCTCTGCCCCTACATTATCCCACCTCCCGCTTCCTGACAAGTTTGCCGGTGACAGCAAGCAATGTCGGGGATTCGTGAGTCAGTGCTCTATACAGCTCGAGCTTCTGGCTGCACGTTTCCCCACGGATCGGGCACAAGTGGGTTTTGTACTGTCTCTATTTCTCGGGCAGAGCGTTGGAGTGGGCAACGCCGCTGTGGTAACGCGACGATCGTGTGGTGCGGAGTGCTTCTCGTTTTCCTGGAGGCTCTTAAAAAGGTCTTTTTAGGACCTCAGGTCACCCACGATACGGCGCTACAACTGCTGGCATTGGCACAGGGTTCGTCTTTGGTCAGTCAGTTTTCCGTCCAGTTTCGGACTCTGGCCTCAGAGCTAGACTGGTCAGATAAAGTTCTCATTCCAGTCTACTGGCGAGGACTGGCTGACCATGTTAATGACGCTTTGGCTACCAGGGAGATTCACGCCACACTGGAGAAGCTTATCTCCATATCTACCCGCATCGACCTCTGTTTTCACGAGCGGAGGTTGGAGCGGGCCCAGTGTAGGCAGAGGATTCGGTTGGCTCCCACCTTTGCCAAACCTCTCGAATCCCCCGATCAGGTGTCCGAACTCCAAAAGGTCACAGGGGTTCCTCGTGCAGGACCTAAGTCTCGAGACGTCCGGGTATCTGTGGTCTGTAACCTTTGTCAGCATACAGGACACTATGCCAACAAATGTCCACATCGATCGGGGAAGAGATCACGTCTAGTGGCCCTGGGTGGAGGTTTACTAGAGACAGCGGCATTTTCCTCCAAGATGACATTTAAAGGGACAGTCACTGTAGATTATTCCACACTTACAGTCGAGCTTTGTGTGGATTCAGGAGCAGAGGGGAATTTCATGTCATCCACCTTTGCTCATCGCCACACAATACATCTGGTAGCGCTCGACAAACCAGTGACTGTCCGGGTAGTGAATGGTTGACATTGCCTTCGCCAATTACACATTAGACTGTCCCTCTTACTTTGTGTGTACCCCCTTCCCATCAGGAAATTATTTCCCTTCTCATCCTTCCCGAGGGAATAGATGAGATCCTACTGGGAGTACCCTGGCTCCGTTCCCACTCCCCTCATATTGAGTGGATCTCCGTTAGGATACTGGGTTGGAGTGAGTCATGTAAGGACAGATGTGTCAGGGAGTGCATTCAGGTTACCACTACAGAGATACCCGCAGATCTTTCTCCTCTTCCCAAGTACTATCAGTCATATGCAGACATGTTCTCTAAAAAGGCTGCGGAGACTCTGCCACCCCATCGTCCCTACGACTGTCCTATTGACCTCTTGCCTGGAGCAGAACCTCCTCGGGGAAGGGTCTATCCCCTCTCTCTTCCTGAGACGGAGGCTATGTCTCAATATATCCAGGAGAATCTGGCAAGAGGGTTCATTAGGAAGTTGGTGTCACCAGCAGGAACGGGGTTCTTCTTCGTGCAGAAGAAGAGTGGAGAATTACGTCCGTGTATAGATTACAGAGGTTTTAACGCCATCACCGTTAAGAATAAGTACCCGTTGCCCCTGATCTCTGAGCTCTTTGATAGGCTCCGGGGAGCAAGGGTATTTACTAAATTAGATCTGCGTGGTGCTTATAACCTGATTCGCATCCGTGAGGGGGACGAATGGAAGACGGCTTTTAATACTAGGGAAGGGCATTATGAATACCTGGTGATGCCCTTCGGGCTCTGTAATGCCCCAGGCGTTTTCCAAGACTTTGTCAATGACATCTTCCAGGATATGCTTTCCACCTCTGTAGTAGTCTATCTGGATGATATTCTCATCTTTTCTCCAGATATTGACTCTCACCGGAGGGATGTCTGCAAAGTCTTCGACCTGTTATGGGCGAACTCCCTCTATGCAAAGTTGGAGAAATGCATGTTTGAGCAGGAGTCTTTACCTTTCCTGGGCTATATCATCTCTGCCCAGGGATTGGCTATGGATCCTGCCAAACTACAGGCTGTGATGGATTGGCAAGAACCCCATTCTCTTAAAGCGGTGCAGCGCTTTATGGGGTTCATTAATTACTATCGCCAATTCATTTCCCACTTCTCCACTTTGGTAGCTCCTTTGGTAGCCCTCACCAAGAAGGGAGCCAATCCCAAATTGTGGTCAGAGGAGGTCTCCAAGGCCTTTACTTCAATCAAGTCCCATTTTGCTAGCGCTCCCATCTTACATCGCCCCGAGGTTGATAAGCCTTTTTTATTGGAGGTCGATGCCTCGTCCGTTGGTGCTGGAGCAGTCCTTTTTCAAAAGGATGCTCAAGGTCGGAAACTTCCTTGCTTATTCTTTTCCAAGACCTTCACACCAGCGGAGAGGAATTATTCCATTGGGGATAGGGAGTTGCTAGCCATGAAGTTGGCCTTTTCTGAGTGGAGACATCTTCTGGAGGGGGCTCGCTTTCCCTTTAAAGTTTTCACTGACCACAAAAATTTAGTCTATTTACAGACCGCCCAGCGGCTAAATTCTCATCAGGCCAGATGGTCCCTGTTCTTCTCCCGGTTTCATTTCACCCTCCATTTCCTCTCCTGTGAGAAGAACATTCAGGGCCGATGCTCTTTCTCGCTCTGTGGTGTCCTCTGAGGAGGTGGAGGAGGAGCCTCGGCTGATTGTCCCCACAGAGAGCCTAAGAAATGTGGCCCCGGTTTCGCTTGAGTCTGTACTTCCGGCAAGACTTTTGTGCCCACCAATTTGCGACCGGAGGTACTCTCTTGGGCACATTCGTCCAGGGTGGGTGGACATTTTGAGGCAAAAAGGACATCTGAGTTGCTGGCGAGGACATACTGGTGGCCACATATGGTCCGTGACATCAGGGAATACGTTCAGGCGTGCGTCTCCTGCGCCAAGAATAAGTCCCCTCGACAACGGCCAGCTGGGCTACTTTTCCTTTTACCGGTGGCAGACAGGCCTTGGGAGATGGTCGGGATGGATTTTGTGGTGGGCTTACCCAAGTCTCGGGGCTACACCATCTTCTGGGTGATAACCGACCACTTCTCCAAAATGGTGCACTTAGTGCCGTTACCACGGTTACCGTCTGCACGGGCCTTGGCAGCATTATTCATTAGGCATATTTTCCGCCTACATGGTATGCCAGACAAAATTGTCAGTGATCGAGGTCCCCAGTTTGCGTCTCGGTTCTGGAGAGAGCTGTGTTGTTTACTCAGCATTGAGTTGAATCTCTCCTCTGCATACCATCCCGAGACGAATGGGTTGGTAGAGAGGGCCAACCAGACCTTGGTCACATACTTGCGACATTTTGTCTCTGCCAGGCAGGATGACTGGGCATCCTTGCTACCGTGGGCTGAGTTCGCTCTAAATAATGCTGTGGCTGACTCCACCGGATAGACCCCATTCCTCCTGAACTACAATCAGCATCCGCGGGTACCAGTGCCCATGCCCATGTCTTCCGCCGATTCCAGGGTGGCAGACTGGGCTGTGGAGGCACGGGACATTTGGGACCGCACCCAGGATGCCATTCAGGCCTCCAAAGAGAAGATGAGGTCTTCGACCGATGCCCATCGGGGCCCCGCTCCCACATTTGCTCCGGGTGACCTAGTTTGGCTTTCTGCCCAAACATCAGGCTACGTGTAGAGTCCACTAAGTTGGCACCTCGCTTTTTGGGCCCCTTTAAAGTTCTTGAGCAGGTGAACCCGATGGTTTACCGCCTAGCCCTTCCGCCTCGCCTTGGTATCACCGACACCTTTCACGTGTCCCTCCTGAAACCCATGGCCATTTCCCGGTTTTCCGAGTCATCTGCTGGGACGTCGGGTTCATCTACCGACGATCATGAGGTGAACGCCATTGTTGGGTGCAAGGTGGTACGAGGCAAAAAATTTTATTTGGTGGATTGGAGCGGTTATGGGCCTGAGGTTAGGTCCTGGGAGCCTGCCGAGCATGTTCACGCTCCACAGCTCATCGCTGCCTTTGAGCACAGCGAGGCCCAAAGAAGGGGGGGTCCTAGGAGGGGTGGTAATGTTAGGGTTCGAGTTCCTGCTGCTGCACAAGGGGAGTCTCGAACCAGTCCTGCTGCGGTCCCCCATCCATCTCCGTCCGCAGTGGTTTCTGCTCAGCTTAGATGTCGGTCCCAGCGTCTCGCCCAGTCTAACAGTGTGCAGAGGATTACTGCTGCCTCTCCAGGCTCTGCTATTGTGGCCAGTACTGGTTAGCGGCGAGCAGAGGTCTTTAGGACAAAGTCCTTGTTTTCCCCTTCTGAGCATGCCCAGGGTGAGATCTCTCATTGGAGATCGGGGGTCACTCGCTCAGGTACTCCAGCAGCTCCTATTGGTCCGCCAGGAAGGTCCTGTGACCACTCGTGTTCTGGAACGGTTTCATTGGTCCTTGTTTCTGGCAGGTCCTGTAGCTGTTACTATAAAAGGGTAGCATGGCTGGGCTGCCATGCGCTAGTATCAACCGTTATATGCTTTGCGCCAGTGTGGTCATGCGTGTGTGTGGTTAGGGCCCGGCTGAAATAAGCCCCTAGAATACCGACTTAATCGGTGAGGAGTTTGGTATGCTAGCTGGCCAGGGTCGGTGTCCTAGATGCCCTAGATTACCGGCATAACCGGTGAGGAGTTTGATTGCCGTATTCATGGCCTGGCGTTCAGACAACTAGATTGCGGGTGACTCCCATGAGGACATTAGCGCATGATCACGTTCTATGTTCGCTTAGCACTCAACTGTGTACCTGGGTGCCTGACAGGACACAGAAGTTTTTCTCAGCGGCTTTGTGACGTAACAGGGTTCGCTTTCAACGCTAGACAGCACCCTAGCGTGTTTATTTTGCGACTCAGTGGTGTTAAGTGAGTTCGCACACATCGCCATATAGCGCTGCGGCACTCCTTCTAGCAAGTCTGTGGAATAACAGAGTTCGCACATACTGCCACAGCGCGTTACGGCGTTTATTTTGGCGACTCTGCGGGATAACAGAGTTCGCTTCTTGCGCCATTTTACTAGCAGCAGGCTCCGCTTGCACAGTGGACCCCGGGCTGCGAACGCACCTCTCTACATCATATATTTGGTGCGTTCTGCAGACCCTAACACCACGTGTGTATGTGTTGTGAATGGGCTGTTTCTTGTGCTCCAGCAGCAGGTGCAGTTGCAACTGCCCTACATCCTTGGCATCTGCGTGAATAATAATCAGAACTTCCACTTCCCGTCCCTTACTACACACCTTATGCATTTTGTAATTGTATTTCTTTATTTTTATAAATAAAACAGCAGACTCCATGTCTTTTTTGTTTATTTTTTTTTTTAATATACTGCTCTGGCCAATCACAGCCATGCCTATACTTAGCATGGCTGTGATGGGGCCATAAGTGCGCACACAGGAAAATATTGTTAATTGGCTGTGCTGCAGCCTTTCAACAAGCTTTGTTCAGGCTGCCGAACCCAAACAGCAATGTGGACTTCCGTGAGAAGCCCGAGTTCAGGGTCCGTCCAAGGACCCTAGGTGTCCGGTATGGACCACAAACTGTACCATTTGGGTTCGCCCATCAATAATCATAGTAAAGACAAGGGGTTATAGGAATAATCACCAGTTGTGCTTCCTTTTGACTTTGTTGAGTATGAGTACTTTTAACTGTGTTGCCCAGTGCTTGGAAAAGCACTGAGTAAAGATAGTGCTGGCACATCTGAATAGGTTAATCAGGCCACTCTACAACAAGCAAAAAGTAACAATATGAACCAGGTATGGAAACACAGAGTAATTCAAGATCAAATAAGCAGCAAGACAAGGATGCATTGTCTTTCCCTCTTTTTTAAAAAAAAGTTATGTGCAAGAAGTCATGAGATTATTGGAGTGTTTGGGTAATAATACAAAAAAGAACCAATAGAAATCTACGTTTACAAATGATGCAACCCTGCTGACTTGAAAAATTATTATTATTATTATTGCTATACATTTTTATAGCGCCATTTATAGCGCCAAAATCTCATCTTGTGTTTGAAAAAAGAAAGTGAGAACGTTAGGAAGACTAAGCCTTGACAGCCACCAATAAGTAAGTCCGTATAAAATCAACAATGAAGAAATAGAAGTGGGTTTCAGCTTAATTTTTTTGAGATTGGTAATAAATTACAGTGGTGGTATGACAGCAGAGATTGAGCGTCAAATGGCAATGTGGAATGCATCCATAGTGAACATGAACCATATAAGTGCAAGTATGATTTAATCACCATCAAAGAATTGCACAACTGCAATTGTAATATATGACTATGAAACTTTGACAGAAGAAAAATGGATGCTTTTCAGTTTTGTAACTGCTGAAAACTTCTTAAGATCAAATGGATCGTTAGGATAGCCAACAAAGATTTTCTTGATTATACAAACCCGGGGAGGTCCCTGGATGGCAAGATTACTATTACAAACTGACCTATTTTGGACAAGTGATGCGTGAAAATTCACTAGAAAGGGAGATGCCACTCTTAATAGTCAGTGGTATAAGTAACTAGGTAAAAGCACAGACCCGTTGGCTGGGTAATATCAAGAAGGACAAGGTTATGAACATCAAACAATTGAAAATAAAATTGGTATATAGTGATATGGTGAGAGGTCTTATAGAGTACCAAAGGGTCAGACAAGGGTCAGACATGTCTTGAATGGATAGAGTCAAATCAGTGTTGATTGCATTTTTGCTAATATTTTATTGCTAGTATTTATTGGTGTGTATAACTAGCATAGCAGGATACGGGAACAAACATTTTTGCTTAAGTCACTTCTCCTATATTTTATATGTTTATTTAATTGTCTATTTATTGATAAATTAATAAAGACTATTTTACTTCTTTGTGGCATTTTTAGTACAATCTCCATTCTTGATAGGTTTAGTTTGATTTTATATGGAGCTACTGATTTTGTGATTTACCATGTATTAGTTCGATAAATCAGTTAAACCATTTTTATGTAATGGACAGTTACTGAGCTGAATTTAAAAAATAGCTGTATTTCTCAAAGTACTTCTGGGATACCTTTTTATGCATATGAAGTCAGTTTACAACTACTTCTATATTCTGTAAAATGTGCTTCAAATACCTTTAAATTTAGTGTTCATTCAATGTTTACAAAATGTCAGGCCCATTAGGCAGCATAACACTCTCAAAGCCTCAAAACATATTACTTCTCCATGCTATACATACAGAATGAGGCTGTCACAGCACAGCTGTCGGGTGACCCGGGACCAGGGGCTCTTTCCCTTTCCCTAACACTAGGGGGCACCCTTGCTCGCCCTGCTCCCTAGGATACTTCAGGTGGCAAAGATACCAGGGCCATTTTTGGGGCTGCTGAGAGCTGATGTTTTTAGCCTGAGGGGGCCAATATCCCTGACCCCTTCCCAGGCTATTAATATCAGCCTGCAGCTGTCTGCCTAGCCTTTGCTGGTTTGATTTTATAGGGGGACCCCATGTAAAAAAAATTTCTGGAGTTCGGCTGTAAAATAGCCAGCAAAGGCTAAGCAAACATCTGTGAGCTGATATTAATAGCTTGGGAAACTTCATAGCTATTGGCTTCTTGCCAGAATATTAAAATCAGCCCTCAGCTGTCGGCTTTCCCTCTGCTGGTTGTGAAAATTACACGGGAGCCCATGCAATTTTTTAAAAAAATGTTTTGAAAAATAAATAGATATTGTGTTTCATGCAGTTCCTTTGACCTCATGATTCTCATTTGGTCTGACAAGCACTGTGAGCTGTGATGGCTTATATAGACAGGTGTGTGCCTTTACAAATCAAGTCCTATCAGTTTAATTAAACACAGCTGGACTCCATTGAAGGAGTACAACCATCTCAAGGAGGATCACTAGGAAATGGACAGCATGTGACTTAAATATGAGTGTCTGGACAAAGGGTCTGAATACTTTTAACCATGTGATATTTCAGTTTTTCTTTTATATTAAATTTGCAAAAATGTCTACATTTCTGTTTTTTTTCAGTCAAGATTGGGTGCAGAATGTACAGTCATGGACAAAAGTTTTGAGAATGACACAAATATTAATTTTTACAAAGTCTACTGCTTCATTTTTTCTAATGGCAATTTGCATATACTCCAGAATGTTATAAAGAGTGATCAGCTTAACAGCAATTACTTGCAAAGTCAATATTTGGCTAGAAAATGAACTTTATCCCCCAAAACACATTTCAACATAATTGCAGCCCTGCCTTAAAAGGACCAGCTAACCTCTTTTCAGTGATTGCTCCATTAACACAGGTGTGGGTGTTGATGAGGACATGGCTGGAGATCAATCTGTCATGATTAAGTAAGAATGACACCACTGAACACTTTAAAAGGAGGCTGGTGCTTGGCATCATTGTTTCTCTTCTGTTAACCATGGTTATCTCTAAAGAAACACGTGCAGTCATCATTGCAATGCACAAAAGTGGCCTAACAGGGAAGAGTATCGCAGCTAGAAAGATTGCACCTCAGTCAACAATCTATCGCATCATCAAGAACTTCAAGGAGAGAGGTTCCATTGTTGCCAAAAAGGCTCCAGGGCGCCCAAGAAAGACCAGCAAGCGCCAGGACCGTCTCTTAAAAGTGTTTCAGCTACGGAATCGGGCTACCAGCAGTGCAGAGCTTGCTCAGGAATGGCAGCAGGCAGGTGTGAGTGCATCTGACGCACTGTGAGGCGGAGACTCTTGGAGCAAGGCCTGGTCTCAAGGAGGGCAGCAAAGAAGCCACTTCTCTCCAGAAAAAACATCATGGACAAACTGATATTCTGCAAAAGGTACAGGCAGTGGACTGCTGAGGACTGGGGTAAAGTTATTTTCTCTGATGAATCCCCTTTTCGATTGTTTGGGACATCAGGAAAAGCCTCATTCGGAGAAGACAAGGTGAGCGCTACCACCAGTCTTGTCTCATGCCAACTGTTAAGCATCCTGAAACCATTCATTTGTGGGGTTGCTTCTCACCCAAGCGAATCGGCTCTCTCACAGTCTTGCCTAAAAGCACAGCCATGAATAAAGAATGGTACCAGAATGTCCTCCAAGAGCAACTTCTCCCAACCCTCCAAGAGCAGTTTGGCGATCAACAATGCCTTTTCCAGCATGATGGAGCACCTTGCCATAAAGCAAAGGAGATAACTAAACGGCTCAGGGAACAAAACATAGAGATTTTGGGTCCATGGCCTGGAAACTCTCCAGATCTTAATCCCATTGCGAACTTGTGGTCAATCATCAAGAGACGGGTGGACAAGCAAAAACCTAAAAATTCTGACAAAATGAAAGCATTGATTGTGCAAGAATGGACTGCTATCAGTCAGGATTTGGTCCAGAAGTTGATTGAGAGCATGCCAGGGAGAATTGCAGAGGTCCTGAAGAAGAAGGGTCAACACTGCAAATATTGACTTGCTGCATTAACTCATTCTAAAGGTACTGCCACACTAAACAATCCCGCTAGCGATCTCGTTAGCGTTGCATACTAATGAGATCGCTAGCGGGATTGTTTCTATATCGCTAAATGCTGCCGCATTTAGCGATATAGTTAACGACGCTATCGCCGTTAGCGATCTTCTTAACGACTTTAGCGGTACAAAAGTACCGCTAAATCGCTAAGAAAAGGTGCCACACAGCGATAAGATACTTACCCAGCGGGAGCGCCAGCGATGAAATAGGGTCCGGAACGATTCCAGCGACGAGCGAGATCACAGCAGGAAGCTCGTCGCTGGAAGCTGCCGCACTGAACAATATCGCTAACGGGATCGCTAAATAGTGACGTTTTTTAGCGATCCCGTTAGCGATATTGTTTAGTGTGGCATACCCTTTACTGTCAATATAAGCTTTTGTTACTCATATGTTTGCAATTATATTTCTGTCTGTGATAAAAATATCTGTCAAACACACATAAAAACCAGAGGACAGCAGATCATGTGAAAATATAATACTTGTGTCATTCTCAAAACTTTTGGCCATGACTGTACATTAATGAGAAAAAAATGAACTTTTTTAAATTTACCAAATGGCTGCAATGAAACAAAGAGTGAAAAATTTAAAGGGATCTGAATACTTTCTCTACCCACTGTACATATATATATATATAGTGAGGAAAAAAGTATTTAGTCAGCCACCAATTGTGCAAGTTCTCCCACTTAAAAAGATGAGCGAGGCCTGTAATTTACATCATAGGTAGACCACAGCTATGAGAGTCAAAATGAGAAAATAAATCCAGAAAATCACCTTGTCTGATTTGGCAAGATTTATTTTGCAAATTATGGTGGAAAATAAGTATTTGATCATTAACAAAAGTTCATCTCAATATTTTGTTATATATCCATTGGCAATGACAAAGGTCAAACATTTTCTGTAAGTCTTCACAAGGTTGGCACACACCGTTGGTGGTATGTTGGCCCATTCCTCCATGCATATCCCTCTAAAGCAGTAATGTTTTGGGCCTGTCACCGGGCAAAACGAGCTTTCAAATCCCTCCAAAGGTTTTCTATGGGGTTGAGATATGGAGACTGGCTAGTAGGGATGAGCTTTCCGATATTGCAATATTGGAAATCGGCCCTATATTTGCTATATCGGAATTCCGATTTCCGATTCCGATATTTTTTTCACATTGGAAATCGGAAATCCCATAATCCTTCAGCCTCTGAGCACTCCGTGGAGCCAATCAGGAGATGAAGAATCGCTGACAACTAGAGTTGAGCGATACTTTCCGATATCCTAAAGTATCGGAATCGGAATGGTATCGCCGATATCACTAAAATATCGGCGATACCCGATACCGATACCGGAAGTCCCATGTAAGTCTATGGGAACAAAATATCGCAACTAAAAAAAACCCATTCTTTCCTTGTAAACACTAAATATACACACATAGAATACATATATATATATATACATGTCATTGTGACATATATATATACATATATGTATAGTTTATACACTTCTACATAGTAAAATATCCTCTGATTCAATTGCCGGGTAAAGCCGGCTTCAGTGAAAAGACAGAAGCACCCGACATGAAATGACACTTGGTGTACATAGGGTTAACCATGTCTTTTCATGTCGTTTGCTATCTGATTTGCACAAACAATTAAATCAGACTATGTGTGCAAAATTTCACACCTGTAGGGGTTAATTAAAGGTGTAAATTCGTTGTAAAAAAACGGACTTTTTTTGCTACGAATTTACACCTTTAATTAACCCTACAGGTGTGAAATTTTGCACACATAGTCTGATTTAATTGTTTGTGCAAATTAGGCTGGAGTCACACACAACCACAAAAAATCGGTCCGTTTTAGACGGTCGACAATCGGATCAAAATAAAAACATCACACATCCTTCTGGCATCCGATTTTCCTTCAAAGATGCGATTTAATCGCATGTGTGTGTACCTTGTAACATCCGATTTTCATCCGACTTGCGAGATTTTCTCGCAGGCTTGCAAAACTGACATATAATGGATCCAAAAGAATAGTATTTAAATGCCAAAAGAAAGAATAGATATATACACATATATATATATATATTATATATATATATATATATGTCATTGTGACATATATATATATACATATATTTATAGTTCTTCTTACACTTCTACATACTGTTATAGCCGCTAATTCAATTGCCGGCTTCAGTGAAATCACAGAAGCCGACATGAAATGATACATTGTTTCCACACATTTAACCATGTAATTTCATGTATTTTTATATATGTTTGAAACATACAATTACATGAGTATATGTGTGCTAAATTTCAGACATGTAGGGGTTAATTAAAGGTGTAAATTCGTTGTAAAAAAAACGGACTTTTTTTGCTACGAATTTACACCTTTAATTAACCCCTACAGGTGTGAAATTTTGCACACATAGTCTGATTTAATTGTTTGTGCAAATTAGGCTGGAGTCACACACAACCACAAAAAATCGGTCCGTTTTAGACGGTCGACAATCGGATCAAAATAAAAACATCACACATCCTTCTGGCATCCGATTTTCCTTCAAAGATGCGATTTAATCGCATGTGTGTGTACCTTGTAACATCCGATTTTCATCTGACTTGCGAGATTTTCTCGCAGGCTTGCAAAACTGACATATAATGGATCCAAAAGAATAGTATTTAAATGCCAAAAGAAAGAATAGATATATACACATATATATATATATATATATATATATATATATATATATATATATATATATATATGTCATTGTGACATATATATATATACATATATTTATAGTTCTTCTTACACTTCTACATACTGTTATAGCCGCTAATTCAATTGCCGGCTTCAGTGAAATCACAGAAGCCGACATGAAATGATACATTGTTTCCACACATTTAACCATGTAATTTCATGTATTTTTATATATGTTTGAAACATACAATTACATGAGTATATGTGTGCTAAATTTCAGACATGTAGGGGTTAATTAAAGGTGTAAATTCGTTGTAAAAAAAACGGACTTTTTTTGCTACGAATTTACACCTTTAATTAACCCTACAGGTGTGAAATTTTGCACACATAGTCTGATTTAATTGTTTGTGCAAATTAGGCTGGAGTCACACACAACCACAAAAAATCGGTCCGTTTTAGACGGTCGACAATCGGATCAAAATAAAAACATCACACATCCTTCTGGCATCCGATTTTCCTTCAAAGATGCGATTTAATCGCATGTGTGTGTACCTTGTAACATCCGATTTTCATCTGACTTGCGAGATTTTCTCGCAGGCTTGCAAAACTGACATATAATGGATCCAAAAGAATAGTATTTAAATGCCAAAAGAAAGAATAGATATATACACATATATATATATATATATATATATATATATATGTCATTGTGACATATATATATATACATATATTTATAGTTCTTCTTACACTTCTACATACTGTTATAGCCGCTAATTCAATTGCCGGCTTCAGTGAAATCACAGAAGCCGACATGAAATGATACATTGTTTCCACACATTTAACCATGTAATTTCATGTATTTTTATATATGTTTGAAACATACAATTACATGAGTATATGTGTGCTAAATTTCAGACATGTAGGGGTTAATTAAAGGTGTAAATTCGTTGTAAAAAAAACGGACTTTTTTGCTACGAATTTACACCTTTAATTAACCCCTACAGGTGTGAAATTTTGCACACATAGTCTGATTTAATTGTTTGTGCAAATTAGGCTGGAGTCACACACAACCACAAAAAATCGGTCCGTTTTAGACGGTCGACAATCGGATCAAAATAAAAACATCACACATCCTTCTGGCATCCGATTTTCCTTCAAAGATGCGATTTAATCGCATGTGTGTGTACCTTGTAACATCCGATTTTCATCTGACTTGCGAGATTTTCTCGCAGGCTTGCAAAACTGACATATAATGGATCCAAAAGAATAGTATTTAAATGCCAAAAGAAAGAATAGATATATACAATATATTATATATATATATATATATATGTCATTGTGACTATATATATATACATATATTTATAGTTCTTCTTACATTCTCATACTGTTATAGCCGCTATTCAATTGCCGGCTTCAGTGAAATCACAGAAAGCCGAATGAAATGATACATTGTTTCCACCATTTAACCTGTAATTCATGTATTTTATATATGTTTGAAACATACAATTACATGAGTATATGTGTGCTAAATTCAGAATGTAAGGGGTTAATTAAAGGTGTAAATTCATTAAAAAAAAATGCGTGGGCTCCCGCTGTATTTTCTCCACCAGACAGACAAAGCAAGCGAGTGGGGGCAGATAATAATAGCCTAGGGAGGGTACATTTTTTTTGTGCCCCCCCCTGGACTAACATCTGCCCCCAGACACCCCAGAAAGGGCAAATCTATAATTAGATTGCCCTTTCTGGCATTTGCCCGTCTATTCCCATTGCCCTGTAGGGTGGCGAATGGGTTAAAATAAGGGGTTAAATGACCTTGCAATTGAAAGGTCACTTTAAGCCAGGTTAATTAATTGATAGCTTCAATTAGGCAACTATCAATTATTAATCCTATTGTATGAAAGAAAAATCAAACACACACTTTTAATAAAAAAATAAGTTTAATGAAATAATCACACAGTTTTTGACCATATTTTATTTCTGCTAAAACCATTTCCTGTAATAAAAATAAAATAAAAAAGCAAATTATACTTACCAATCCGATTGTACGTCAGGCCCACGGTGTAATCCATCAGAAAGGGTTAACAGGGTTAAAGGTCGCAGAGAGCTAATAATGCTGTCTCAGCCTGTATTCCCCTGAATGAATAAGTTCCTTCCCAGTGAAAGTAGAGGAATAGATTCATGAATGGAGCTTAATTGAATTATTGGCAATTTAACTTTAGTGACCTGACCTAAAGGAAAGTGGACACAATCAATTAAGCTTCATTCATGAAAACATCCTCCTGTCGCCAGGAGAGGAACTTATTCATTCATGAGTTGAGCTGAGCATGCAAGGATTACTGCACTGCTTGGTCAAGTAGTTAACCCTTTGTGAAGGATTACAGCGTGGGACGTGACAGATCGGCGGAATAGGTAGAATAATGTTGTTTTATTTTTTTTTCTTTATTTTAGGAGATCAATGGCTTCGCACGGATTTAGTGTAAAATAAAATATGGTCAAAAAATGTGTTTTTATTTCTATTAAAATTATTTATTCTTTAAAGTGTGTGTGTTTGTTTTATTTACTTCAATAGGATTAATAATTGATGTTGTCTAATTGACAGTTATCAATCATTAACCTGCCTTAAAGGTCACCTTTCAATTGCAAGGTGACAGTAAGTGAGATTAACCCATTCGCCACCGCTACAGGGCAATGGGAATAGACGGGCAAAGTGCCAGAAAGGGCGAATCTAATTATAAGAATTTGCCTTTTCTGGGGTGTCTGGGGGCAGATGTTAGTAGCCAGGGGGGGCACAAAAAAAGCACCCTCCCTGGGCTATTATTATCTGCCCCCATCGCTTTGCTTTGTCTGTTGGTGGAGAAAATACAGCGGGAGCCCACGCATTTTTTTTCAACGAAATTACACCTTTAATTAACCCCTACATGTCTGAAATTTTGCACAAATCCATCATGTAATTGTATGTTTCAAACATATATAAAAATACATGAAATTACATGGTTAAATGTGTGGAAACAATGTATCATTTTCATGTCGGCTTCTGTGATTTCACAAAACCCGGCAATGAATTAGCGGCTATTACAGTATGTAGAAGTCTAGGAACTTAAATATATGTATATATACATGTCACAATGACATGTTATATATATGTATGTGTTCTATGTGTATTATCTATTCTTTCTAGTCTTATTAAAGCTGTCAGTGTGATTTTACAGTATAGCCGGGGATGAATTGCCGGCTTTTTAAGGACACCGATGCGATTTCATCGCAAAATCACACAGTTGTGGTCCGTTTGTAATCAGATTTTTCATCGCTCCCATAGACTTGCATTGGGATTGTCGACCGACAATCGGTGACAGTGGCAGCATGCTGCGATTGTACACGGACGTTTAAAACGGACCACAAAAAATCTGATACTGGGAGCTGCTCCTAGATTAACATAGGTCCGACTGCAATGCGATATTCATCGCATTGCAGTCGTCGATTTTGTCGCCTGTGACTCCGGCCTTAGATAGCAAAGGACATGAAAAGACATGGTTAACCCTATGTACACCAAGTGTCATTTCATGCACCCGACATGAAAATGACACTTGGGGTACATAGGGTTACCATGTCTTTTCATGTCCTTTGCTATCTAATTTGCACAAACAATTAAATCAGACTATGTGTGCAAAATTTCACACCTGTAGGGTTAATTAAAGGTGTAAATTCGTTGTAAAAAAAAACGGACTTTTTTGCTACGAATTACACCTTTAATTAACCCCTACATGTCTGAAATTTAGCACACATATACTCATGTAATTGTATGTTTCAAACTTATATAAAAATACATGAAATTACATGGTTAATGTGTGGAAACAATGTATCATTTCATGTCGGCTTTGTGATTTCACTGAAGCCGGCAATGTATTAGCGGCTATAACAGTATGTAGAAGTGTAAGAACTATAAATATATGTATAATATATATTGTCACAATGACATATATATATATATATATTATATATATATATGTGTATATATCTATTCTTTCTTTTGGCTTTAAATATATTCTTTTGGGATCCATTATATGTCAGTTTTGCAAGCCTGCGAGAAAATCTCGCAAGTCGGATGAAAATCGGATGTTTACAAGGTACACACACATGCGATTAAATCGCATCTTTGAAGGAAAATCGGATGCCAGAAGGATGTGTGATGTTTTTATTTTGATCCGATTGTTCGACCGTCTAAAACGGACCGATTTTTTTGTGGTTGGGTGTGACTCCAGCCTAATTGCACAAAAAATTTTAATCAGACTATGTGTGCAAAATTACACCTGTAGGGGTTAATTAAAGGTGTAAATCGTAGCAAAAAAGTCCGTTTTTTTTACAACGAATTTTACACCTTTAATTAACCCCTACAGGTGTGAAATTTTGCACACATAGTCTGATTTAATTGTTTGTGCAAATCAGATTAGCAAACGACTTGAAAGACATGGTTAAACCCTATGTACACCAAGTGTCATTTCATGTCGGGTTTTGCATTTTCACAAAAGCCGGCAATTGAATTAGCGGCTATTTTAACTATGTAGAAGTGTAATGAACTACAAATATAAATATATTATATATGTGTCACAATTCAATGACATGTATATAATAATGAGGTGTAAAATTGCTGAAAAAAAAATGCGTGGGCTCCGCCCTATTTTCGCAAACCAGACAGACAAAGCCAGTGAGTGGGGGCAGATATAATAGCCCAGAGAGGGACCATTATTTTTGCCCCCCCCGGCTACAACATCTGCCCCCAGACCCCCAGGAAAGACAAATCTATAATTAGATTCGCCCTTTTGGCACTTTGCCGTCTATTCCCATTGCCCTGTACGGGGCGAATGGGTTTAATATGGGGTTAAAGCCACTTGCTATTGAAAGGTGACCTTAAGCCAGGTTAATAATTGAGAGCTGTCCAATTAGACAACTATCATTATTAATCCTATTGCATGAAATAAAAAAAAACACACACACTTTAATTAAAAATCATTTTAATGAAATAAAAGACACATGTTTTTGACCATCTTTTATTTTACTGCAAAAAAACCATTTCCTGTAATAAAAAAAAAAAAAAAGCAAAATTATTCTTACCTATCCCATGCACAGTCAGGTCCCACGGTGTAATCCTTCAGAAAGGGTTAATGTTTACTGCAGGGACCGCAGCTAATGCTGCACGCTCACAGTAAACCCCAAATGAATGAGTTCCTCTCCTGCCTGACAGGAGAGTAAAGGCTGGGTGTCACATAACGATACACCAGCGATCCCGACAACGATATGCAATTGTCAGGATCGTGGTGTATCGTAAATGATCGCTGCTGAGCTGCCAAACAGGCAGCGATCTGGGACAGCGACACTGCGGGTACACGCTTAAGGGCCCGTCTCACATAGCGATTCGCTACCGAGATCGCTGCTGAGTCACTAGTTTTGTGACGCAGCGCGAGTCACCAGCGATATCGCTGTGTGTGACATTCAGCGACGATCAGCCCCCCTGCCGGGTATCGCTGATCGTCGCGAACTGTCAGGGACCTTTTGTTGATCGCTGGTTTCCCTCTGACAGGCACGCATCGCTGCGTGTGACAGGCGGGAGACCAGCGATCCGCTGGTACCAAGGTACACAGCGGGTTTCCAGGCACCGCGCAGCGCTTGGAAACCCGCTGTGTACCTTGGATCCAGCTCCCTGCATCAGGGCGCTGGTATCCAGGTACACAGCGGGTTTTAGGCACAGCCCCGCGCCTGGAAACCCGCTGTGTACCTTGGTTACCAGCGGATCGCTGGTCTCCCGCCTGTCACACGCAGCGATGTGTGCCTGTCAGCGGGAAACCAGCGATCAAAGGTCTGACATTTCAGCGACGATCAGCGATACCCGGCAGGGGGGCTGATCGTCGCTGAATGTAACACAGCGATAATCGCTGGTGAGCTTGCTGCTGCGTCACAAAACTAGTGACTCAGCAGCGATCTCGGTAGCGATATCGCTATGTGAGACGGGCCCTTAGTGGAAAGCTTAATTGATTGCTTTCCACTTTCACTTCAGGTCAGCCAGGGACACAATCAGTGAGTCAGAGGGAACTGATTAAAACAAAATAGGGGTTCCCTTCGAAAAAAAAAATGGCGTGGGGTCCCCCCTATTTTTGTTAACCAGCAGATTGAAGCAGACCGCTGAGGCCTGGATTTTCAGGCTGTTAAGGAGCCAAGATCCATGGACCTTTGCAGCCTGATAATACCAGCCACAGCAGTCTGTATATCTTGGCTGATTAACAAAAATAGGGGATCCCCTCGAAAAAAAATTGGCGTGGGGTCCCCCCTATTTTTGTTAACCAGCCAGATGAAGAAAACCGCTGAGGCCTGGATTTTCAGGCTGTTAAGGAGCCAAGATCCTTGGACCTTGCCAGCCTGATAATACCGGCCACAGCGTTCTGCATTCTTGGCTGATTAACAAAAATGGGGATCCCCTCGAAAAAAATTGGCGTGGGGTCCCCCCTATTTTTGTAACCACAGATGAAGCAGACCGCTGAGGCCTGGATTTTCAGGCTGTTAAGGAGCCAAGACCATGGACTTGCCAGCCTGATAATACCAGGCCACAGCAGTCTGCATATCTTGGCTGATTAACAAAAAAGGGATCCCCTTGAAAAAAATTGGCGTGGGGTCCCCCCTTATTTTTGTTAACCAGCCAGATGAAGCAACGCTGAGGCCTGGTTTTTCAGGTTGGTAAGGATCCAATATCCATGGACCTTCAAGCCTGAAATACCAGGCACAGCAGTCTGCTTAGCTTGGCTGGTTAACAAAAATGGGATCCCCTCGAAAAAAAAAACGGCGTGGGGATCCCCCTATTTTTGTTAACCAGCAAGTTAAAATGCAGACTGCTGCGGCCTGGTATTAAAAGACTGTCAAGGCCCATGGATTTTGGCCCTCAACAGCCTGATAATACCAGGCTACAGCAGCCCCACATTTGCGCGATCAAAATTGTGCCAATTGTGGCACTTTACCCGCTCTTCCACTGCCCTGTAGCGGTGGCAAGCGGGTAATAAGGGGTTATTGTCACCGTGATTGCACGGTGACAATAAGCCCGGTTAATAATGGAGAGGTGTCAATAAGGACACCGATCCATTATTAATCCCAAAGTTATTAAATGTATAAAAAAAAGACAAAGCAAGAAAAAAGTCTTTTAATGAAATAAAAGAGACAACACAGTTTTCATTAATTTTTATTACACTCTCATTCTGCGACCCATCGATCTCCTGTTAAAAAAAGAAAAAAAAACAAACCAACAGTATACCACCTGTCCGACGCAGTCCATAACGTAGTCCCACGACGATCCAGCTCTGCTACATCGCAATGACAGGCAGAGCCTGTCATTGCAACGCAGCACAGTGATTACCTGCTTCCCCGGCGGTGACGTCATCGGACTGACTGCTTTACGGCCGCGATTACCAGCATCACTGCAGTTATCGCGAAAGAAACTGCATGTGACCGCCGGGGAAAGAGATGGCGGCCATGAAGCAGTGCAGGACGTGACCGCCGGAGATCTTCTGCCAGGTAAGTGCCGCTGACTCCTGACAGACCCGACCGCGGACACAGACAGTGACAGGACATCCCGATTCGGTATCCGATAAGACCAAAATATCGGAACTCGGAATCGGAATTCCGATACAGCTAATATCGGCCGATACCGATATTTGCAGTATCGGAATGCTCAACACTATGACAACATTGTGTAACTCCCCTAAACTTGGTAGGAGGCGTCCAAATTGCTAACTAGGGCTGCGCGCGATTTGGCTGGTGGATGGTGTGATCAGGCAGTATAAAAGGCTGCGCCTGCCATTTTAGCCTCACTCTACTGTGAAAGCAGATAGGGATAGGTTTGCTGTTGGAGTAGGGAGAGATCTCGAATCTAATAGTGAAATTGCCGTTCGAATCATCAATAGAGATGTGTGCGTCTGGGAAGAAGTGGGGTGGGCTAGTGCCCACAGTGGACCAGACCCCCAGTCAGAGATGATGATGAAACTCAGCTGCCAGTTTCTGCTGATGAAAGTGTAATTGGATGACGAGGTCCTTGACCCATCATGCATGCTGAGGGGCAGCAAGCAAGTGGGGATGCTCAGAGGAAGAGCTTGCAGGTGTGGTGCAGCGTGGCCGTCCACTGGGAGAGGAAGAGGGAAAAAATTTGTTGTCTGCTCCCTCAACTTCAGCACCCGTTAGGAGCAGGGTCTTTTAAAGAGCACAAGGGGTGCGCCAAGATGTTGTGGTGCATAGGCCTTTTTTGACCAAGTTGCAGATGACATTACAGTGTCAGATGCAGCTTTGTCACAAACTGTGCGGAGAGGGAAAGAACGTCAGCAACCTTTAATACCACCAATATTGCGACGCATGTCAGGAAAAGGCACCCTGTGGAGTAGCAGCATCAACCCAAGATGATTCGCCACCTGCAGCTGGTCCCCCACCTTCCATCTCTTAGACTCCTCTTCTCCAGCTCGCAAAACAGCTGCTCCCGCTTTCCTCGCCAGAATGCAGGGTGCATCTGCAGGCAGTGTGTAGGCGCACATGTCTGTACTTCGTCGCATCATCATCCAATCACTGGCATCCTCACACTCCCAATCCAGTGTGCAGCCATCTGTCACACAGGTGTGGGAGAAAAGGGCCATACTCGGCAAACCACCCACAAGCACAGGGCATGAATTCTCGCATTGCAAACTGCTTGCAGTGGAATTGCTACCATTTTGGCTGGTGAGCAAGCCAGCCTTTATCGAATGTTGGGGTTTGCAATCCCACAATTACAGCGTTCCCCACTTCTACTTCAGCAGGCAAGCCGTCCCCGCCCTGCAACGGCATGTGGAGCGTAAACTAGCATGCGCTAACAAATGCAGTTAGTAGCAAGGTCCACCTGACCATGACGCGTGGACCAGCTGCATGGCCAGGGATGCTACATTTCCATCACCGCCCATTGGGTAAATGTAGTTGAGCCTGGAACTGAAGTAGACAGTGCAAAGTGCGCGAGTCCTGCCAACTCCACGGATTGCAGGCCTCTCTCCGTACAAATTGACTCCTCCTCATATCCTCATCAGCTCGCCTGCACCCAGACGTACCACAACAACCGATTTCAGCACTGCATGGGCCAAACATCAACAGGCCGTGTTTGAAATTGGTTTATTGGGTAATGTTAGCCACACCGCAACCTAGCTGTGGAACACGCTCAAGGGCAGAGGACATTGTGGCTTGCGCCGCTCAACCTCAGCCAGGTATGGTGGTGTGTGACAATGGCCGAAACCAGGTCGCGGCTCTGGGGCCTAGGTGATCTGACTCACATTCCATGCCATGGCCCATGTTCTAAACTTGGTGGTGCAGAGTTTCCTTAGGAACTATCCTGACCTTGAGGAGCTGCTGCACAAAGTCAGATACGAGTGCTCTCATTTGTGGCGTTCAAGCATGGCTGCACGCGCCTTTCAGCTATGCAGCACAGATTGGGCCTGCCGAGCACCGCATCATTGTTGACCCTCCCCACCAGATGGAATTGACTTTGCATATGCTGTGGAGGTTGTGTGAGCAGCAACCTGCATATTATGGAGTTGCAGCTGCAGCAGGTGCAAATTTAGGCGCACACATTCTCAGCCCTCCCACTTTACAACACGAGTAGGCAACCATGAAGGAAATGCACCATTTTGGAAGTGCTTCCAGGACTCCACTCTGATGGTGAGCGCGGATGCTGCCTACTCAGCCTGACTATTCCCCTTATATGCCCTTATAGAATCATCACTTAACTAAGGGATGAGTTTTCTCAGGAGGAGGAGGAGTATGATGAGACACTTGCCCAACCAGGCAATCTTCATTGGCCCGGTTGGTACAAAGCTCTGTGGATGCCCACAAAGGTCCAGGCAGGACACAGCAAGCGAGGAGGATGAGGAGGACTATGAGGATGACCTAGAGGAGGAAAGTACACAGCGCTCTCTAGTAGTCCCCAGATAGGGCGTGGATGAGGTGATGCAGATCAGCCAGAGCACATTTCTCCAGCTGGTGACAGCGATGCATGGCCAGTTGGCAGCCTTCGCACATGAGTGACTTCATGCTGCAATGTCTGAGAAAAGACCCACGAGTGGCTCGTATTCTCCACACAAATGACTACTGGGTGGCCACCCTCTTGGATCCACGTTACCGGGACGCCTTGAAAGCCTAATTACACAAATTGAAGGGCGCGTAAAATGCAGGAGTACAAAGAAGCACTGGTTAATTCACTATGTACTCTTTTCCATCGCATAGTAGTGATGCGTGTGCACTAGCAGGCATCTCAGTGCGTCATGTGCCCAGCGGAATCTGTTCAAAAGCCGGTAGCAGAAGCAGTACATCTGCTACTGACAGGTTCAGTATACCAACCTGTTCCAACGTTTCTGAACCGAAAAATAGTGTTGAGCGATACGATACTGCAAATATCGGGTATCGGCCGATATTAGCTGTACCGGGCTTTCGATCCGAGTACCGATATTTCGTCATATCGGATACCGGAATCGGATTTGTCACTGTCACTGTCAGTGTCGTCGGTCGGGTCTGTCAGGAGTCGCGGCACTTACCTGGCAGAAGATCTCCGGCGGTCACATCCCGGCTGGGTTGATGGCCGCCATCCTCTTCTCCTGGCGGTTCAATGCAGTTTCTCGCGATAACTGCAGTGACTGCTGGGTAATCCCGGCCGTAAAGCAGTCAGTCCGATGACGTCCCCGCCGGGGGGGAAGCAGGTAACCAGCTGTGCTGCGTCGCGATGACAGGCTTGCCTGTCATTGCGATGTAGCAGAGCTGGATCGCCGTGGGACAGTCGTTACTATGGACTGCGTCGACAGGTGGTATACTGTTGGTTTGTTTTTTTTCTTTTTTTACAGGAGATCGATGGGTCGCAGGAATGAGTGTATAATAAAATTAATGAAAACTGTGTTGTCTCTTTTATTTCATTAAAATACTTTTTTCTTGCTTTGTCTTTTTTTTTTACATTTAATAACTTTGGGATTAATAATGGATCGGTGTCTTATTGACACCTCTCCATTATTAACCGGGCTTATTGTCACTGTGCAATCAACGGTGACATTAACCCTTATTACCCCGCTTGCCACCGCTCAGGGCAAGTGGGAAAGAGCCGAGTAAAGTGCCACAATTGGCACAATCTTTGATGCGCCAAATGTGGGGGCTGCTGTAGCCTGGTATTATCAGGCTGTTGAGGGCCAAAATCCATGGGCCTGACAGTCTTTTAATACCAGGCCGCAGCAGTCTGCATTTTACTTGGCTGGTTAACAAAAATAGGGGGACCCCTACGCCGTTTTTTTTTCGAGGGGGATCCCCCTATTTTTATTAACCAGCCAAGCTAAGCAGACTGCTGTGGCCTGGTAATTATCAGGCTTGCAAGGTCCTTGGATATTGGATCCTTACCAGCCTGAAAAACCAGGCCTCAGCGGTCTGCTTCATCTGGTGGTTAACAAAAATAGGGGGGGCCCCACGCCAATTTTTTTCGAGGGGATCCCCTTATTTTTGTTAATCAGCCAAGATATGCAGACTGCTGTGGCCTGGTATTATCAGGCTGGCAAGGTCCATGGATCTTGGTCCTTAACAGCCTGAAAATCCAGGCCCCAGCGGTCTGCTTCATCTGGTGGTTAACAAAAATAGGAGGGGATCCACGCCAATTTTTTTCGAGGGGATCCCTATTTTTGTTAACCAGTTCCCTCTGACGTCACTGATTGTGTCCCTGGCTGACCTGAAGTGAAAGGGAAAGCAATCAATTAAGCTTTCCACTTCCCCTCCTATCAGCCAGGAGAGGAACTCGTTTTTGGGGGTTTACTGTGAGGCTGCAGCATTAGCTGCGGTCCTGCAGTAAACATTAACCCTTTCTGAAGGATTCACAGTGGGACCTGACTGTACATCGGATTGGTAAGAATAATTTTGCTTTATTATTTTATTTTTATTACAGGAAATGGTTTTTAGCAGGAAAATAAAATATGGTCAAAAAACTGTGTGATTATTACATTAAACTTCTTTTTTATTAAAGTGTGTGTGTTTGATTTTTCTTTCATACAATAGGATTAATAATTGATAGTTGTCTAATTGACAGTCTCAATTATTAACCGGCTTAAAAGTGACTTTCAATTGCAAGGTCATTTTAACCCTTATTAACCATTCGCCACCGCTACAGGGCAATGGTAATAGACGGGCAAAGTGCCAGAAAGGGCAAATCTAATTAGAGATTTGCCCTTTCTGGGGTGTCTGGGGGCAGATGTTAGTAGCCGGGGGGGCCAAAAATATGGTCCCTCTTGGGCTATTATTATCTGCCCCCACTCCTGGCTTTGTCTGTCTGGTTGCGAAAATAGGGCGGGAGCCCACGCATTTTTTTTCAGCAATTTTACACCTCTATATATATATACATGTCATTAAATTTGTGACACATATATATATATATATATATATTTATAGTTCATACACTTCTACATAGTATAATAGCCGCTAATTCAATTGCCGGCTTTTGTGAAATGCAGAACCGACATGAAATGACACTTGGTTTACATGAGTTAACCATGTCTTTTCATGTAGTTTGATATATGATTTGCACAAACAATTATATGAGTGTAAGTGTGCAAAATTTCACACCTGTAGGGGTTAATTAAAGGTGTAAATTCGTAGCAAAAAAGTCCGTTTTTTTTACAACGAATTTACACCTTTAATTAACCCCTACAGGTGTGAAATTTTGCACACATAGACTGATGTAATTGTTTGTGCAAATCAGATTGCAAACGACATGAAAAGACATGGTTAACCCTATGTACACCAAGTGTCATTTCATGTCGGGTGTTCTGTCTTTCACAGAAGCCGGCTTTACCCGGCAATTGAATCAGAGGATATTTTTACTATGTAGAAGTGTATAAACTATACATATATGTATATATATATATATATATATTGTCACAATGACATGTTAATATATATATATATATGTATTCTATGTGTGTATATTTAGTGTTTACAAGGAAATAAAGGTTTTTTTTAGTTGCGATATTTTTTTCCCCATAGACTTACATGGGACTTCGGTATCGGAATCGGATATCGGCGATATTTTAGTGATATCGGCGATACCATTCCGATCCGTTTATTTTTAGATATGAGCAGTATCGCTCAACACTACCCGCAAACACTTCGGGCACCATCAGCTCAAACAGTGCAACGCACTAGGAGGCAACGTTACCGTGACATGGTGGCAAATACTCTTCACCCCTGTCAGTGGGCTTCAGAATGGATCTGCCCCTTCAAGTTTTGGGTCTCCAAGTTGGATACATGGCCCGCGCTTAGCCAGTATGCCTTGGAGGTCCTGGCTTGTCCTGGTGCCAGTGTGATTTCAGAACGAGTCTTTAGTGCAGCTGGCAATGTACTAACAGACCAACATACCAGACTATCTGCTGCAAATGTGGACAGGCTTACATTCCTAAAAATGAACCAGGCCTGGATTTCTGGTGACTTTTGCTGCTCTTGGCCACAGTACACAGGTTACATGCATGGTTGGTAGCAGTATGCATGCACTGTCATGTGCCTATGTTGCACACAGTGTAATCTGTTATGCCCGTGCTCTGGCCTCTACTTTGTAGCACCTGGTTCTGTGACTGACTCTTTCACATCATACTGATTTCCATTGGCACTAGTACCGCCAGCTAGTGCCCATTTCTGTGACTGCCACTTTCACAGCATGCCGTGTTTCTGGGCTCTAGTACCGCCAGCTAGTGCCCATTTCCGTGACTGCCACTTTCACAGCATGCCGTGTTTTGGGCTCTAGTACCGCCAGCTAGTGTCCATTTCCGTGACTGTCACTTTCACAGCATGCTGTGTTTTGGGCAACAGTACCGCCAGCTGTACCTCGTTAGACCAAAGTGGAAAAAAAGGACGATAGATGCCAAACACCTATAGGCAGAAGCACAAAAGGAGGGATCCAGCCACCCCGGCTGTTTCGTGGCAGTGAAGTGTGGACACAGGTGCCTCCCCCAAAGGGTAAACCGAGTTCCAGCATCGCCAGCTGGTTCTCGGGAGTGCCCAAGGGCACGGGTACCTCCTGCTCCAAACCATGCTTCGACAACGCTCGCTCTAACCCTAACCTACTAACCATAAACCCTAACCCTACCCCAACTAATCCTAACCCAAAGAAAAAACACTGCTGTTAAGAAGATGGCGACCAGTTTTCCTGCTATGGTTTTGGCTCTGTGCATTTTTCTAGTGATTTTTTTTGCTCCTCTGCCTCTGCATACTCCTTATCCATTATCCTGAGGTGTTTCCCCTCCATTTTATTCATTATATAGCACTGTATTGGCTATTTTGTAATTCCGATTTTTTTTTCTCCATTGACTTGCATTGATATCGGAAATCGGAAATTCCGATATCCGATATTTTTCCAATATCGAAAATCGGAATTCCGATACGATTTCGGGCAATATCGCTCATCCCTACTGTTAGGGTCTGCGGAACGCACCAAATATATGAGGAAGAGAGATGCGTTCGCAGCCGGGGGTCCACCGTGCAGGCGGAACCTGCTGCTAGTAAAATGGCGCAAGACGCGAACTCTGTTATCCCGCATAGTCGCCAAAATAAACACCACAATGCGCTGTGGCAATATGTGCGAACTCTGTAATTTCACAGAGCCGCTAGGAGTGCCGCAGCACAATATGGGGAAGCGTCTGAACGCCAGGCCCTGAATACAGCAATCAAACTCCTCACCGGTTATGCCGGTAATCTAGGGCATCTAGGACACCGACCCTGACCAGCTAGCATACCAAACTCCTCACCGATTAAGTCGGTATTCTAGGGGCTTATTTCAGCCGGGCCCTAACCACACACACGCATGACCACACTGGCGCAAAGCATGTAATGGTTAATACTAGCGCATGGCGGCTCAGCATTGCCACCCTTTTATAATAACAGCTACAGGACCTGCCAGAAACAAGGACCAATGAAACTTGTTCCAGAACACCAGTAGTCACAGGACCTTCCTGGCAGACCAATAGGAGCTGCTGAAGTACCTGAGCATGTGACCCCTGATCTCCAAAGAGAGATCTCACTCTTGGCATGCTCAGAAGGGAAGAACAAGGACTTTGTCCTAAAGACGTCTGCTCGCCGCTAACCAGTACTGGCCACAATAGCAGAGTCTGGAGGAGCAGCAGTAATACTCTGCACACTGCCAGACTGGGCGAGACGCTGGGACCGACGTCTAAGCTGAGCAGAGTCCACTGCGGCCGGAGACGAATGGGAGACCGCAGCCGGAATGGCTTGAGATTCCTCTTGTGCAGAATCGGGAACTCGACCCCTAACACCTACTGGCTAGGCCACTCCAGGACCTTACAAAGTCACTCCTTTGTTGCCCAGCATTGTGCTTGGAATCATTATCATGCTGAAAGACCCATCCATATATCATCTTCAATGCCCTTGCTCATGGAAGGAGGTTTGCACTCAAAATCTCACATACATGGCCCCTTTCATTCTTTCATGTACACGGATCAGTAGTCCTGGTCCTTTTGCATACAAACAGCCCCAAAGCAAGATGTTGCCACTCCATGCTTCACAGTAGGTATGGTGTTCTTTGGATGCAACTCCGCATTTTGTCTCCTACAAACACGACGAGTTTTGTTTCTACCAAACAGTTCTACTTTGGTTTCATCAGACCATATGATATTCTCCCAATAATCTTCTGGATAATCCAAATGCTCTCTAGCAAGCTTCAGATGGGCCTGGAACTGTACTGACTTAAGCAGGGGGACACGTCTGGCACTGCAGGATCTGAGTCCCTGGCGGACTACAGGTAATGAGTGGAGGACAGAGGAGCCTCTTAAAGAAGAAGTTACAGGTCTGTGAGAGCCAGAAATCTTGCATGTTTTTAGGTGACCAAATACTTATTTTTATTTTCCCCTAGAATTTGCAAAATAAATTTTGCCAAATCAGACAATGTGATTTTCTGGATTTGTTTTCTCATTATGACTCTCATAGTTGTGGTCTATCTATGATGTCAATTACAGGCCTCTCTCATCTTTTAAGTGGGAGAACTTGCACAATTAGTGGCTGACTAAATACTTTTTTCCCCACTGCTATATGCACACATATACATATATGTACACACACAAACAATCACTATACATATCTCTATATAAAGATGTACATTGTGGGGCACTTCCCTTCTACAGTATAGCATACATTAAACCAGACTGATAGGAGTAAACACACAAGGATAAAGTAAAACTGCAATGATACAAAAAACAACTCACCAACAGAGTGGGAAATAAGGTAAGAATAGGTGGGAAAAAATCAAATGTGAAGTGGATGAGGAGGAATCCAAACAAAATCCATGCAGAAATCTGCTGAATACAACTCCAAACACTCCAGCAACTCCAAACCAGGAAGTGGTAAAACTATCACTGGCAAGGTCAGAAGCAAGGAGGAAGGTTCTTATACTTAAGGGGAGTAATAAATGCAGAACATCTGATACAATCCATGACAGAGTACTCGTGGAGTCCAACTAAGCAGTATAACCTTTGCAGCACCAGAGCAAAGAAAGCCAGAACTGTTAATAGGATGGTGAAGCTATTCTAACTAACCCATGTGTATGTGTCACCAGTCGATGCAATCATCTTACCCACTCTGTCATGGTATCCATGTTACATTTAGCTTAACAATTTAGAATTGGTCTATGCTGAAAGGTACCCCAATGTGTACAAATCAAAGCAATTCTGCAAAATGAAAGGACAAAAATTACTACATTTATTGTTTTTAACTAGTGATGGGCGAACCCCCCGATGTTCGAGATCGGCGGGTTCTCCAGAGTTTTTTTGTAAAGTTCGAGTTCGGGGCTGGAGCTGACGCTATCTTTCATCCGAACCTTGAACTTGAACTTTACAGATATATGGGCCATTAGAAATATACTTACCTGTCCAGCGACGCGTCATCCTGTTCCGTTGTCTCCTTGCCGCATCTTCTTCTAGGGCTGCTCATTAACTGCCAGCAGTTTTCACTGCACTTGCCAGTTTTCGGCTTTTTCTTGCAGTGTTTGTGTGGTGACGTCACCACATGAACACTCCAGGAAAAAGCTGAAGACTGCCGAGTGCAGTGAATATTTCCGGCAGTTAAAGAGCGGCCCCAGATGCGGATCCGGCGGTGAGACAGCGGGACAGGAAGATGCATCCCTGGATAGGTAAGTATATTTCTAATGGACCCGGAACCGAACCAAAAACTATAACACGGTTTCCCATAGAAACCCGTGTTCAGAACCTTGTGACCGAACACTATGTGTTCAGTACGGTCCCGAACTTTACAATTTGGTTTTGCCCATCCCTATTTTTAATCCCTCTCTGCCATTGGACATACTATTTCATCCATGTGACCTAGGACTTAATTCCCATGGACGGAATAGTATGTCATAGGTGATCGGCCACCACTCACGGGGGAGTGTGGCCGATCGCGGCCAGGTGTCAGCTGATTCTCACAGCTGATACCTGGCACTAAGTGCCCGGAGCGGTCACAGTCCGCTCCCTGCACTTTAACCCCGGAACACTGCGATCAAACATGATCAAAGCATTCCAGACCCGGCACAGGGGCGACAGCCCCTCTGCCCTTGGATCGGAGACCCCGCGGCATCCCGCGGGGTCCCGATTACTGCCATGGAGACCTGATGCTGTTATGATGACATTTGGGTCTCTAGAGTTCAGAAACTTCCTGTCATGCGCAGTGCATGTAAGGAAGTCTCTCAGGTCAGTTTGCACAGAGTGCATTGCTGACAGCTTATATGGCATGCAGATGCTGCTTCATCTGCATGCCATATAAGCAACCAGCCTGCCCAAGGTGAGTGTCCCATAGTGGGACAAGGTGTAAAACTTAGAATGAAGTAAGAAACGTTTTTAAATAGTTGTAAAAATGTTTTAAAAAATAATAAATAATATTAAAAAAGCAATATTTATTCTATCACTAAATAAATATTTGAATAAAAAAAATCTAAAGAATAAAAGTACACATATTTGCCACGTACATAATGACCCGACCTATAAAACTGTCCCACTAGTTAACCCTTTTAGTGAACTCCATAAAAAACAAGGCAAAAAACAATGCCTTATCTTCATACTGCCGAACAAAAAGTGGAATAACATGCGATCAAAAAGACAGATATAAGTAAACATGGTACCACTTAATACATCATCTTGATCTGCAAAAAACGAGCCATGATATAGCATCATCAGCGAAAAAATAAAAAAGTTATAGCTGTCAGAATAAAGTGATGCAAAAATTTTTTTTTTTTTCAATTATTTTTCTATTAAATAATTTTTATTATATGAAAGCACCAAAACATAAAAAAAAATTAATGAGGTATCGCTGTAATCTAACTGACCCAAAGAATAAAACTGCCTTTTCAATTTTACCACACACGGAACGGTGTAAACGCCCCCCCAAATGAAATTCCTGAATTGCTGGTTTTTGCTCATTCTGTCTCCCAAAAATCGGAATAGAAAGTGATCAAAAAATGTCATGTGCCCGAAAATGGAACCAATCAAAATGTCAGCTCGTCCAGCAATAAATAGGACCTCACATAACTCTGTGGCAAAACTATTGAAAAATTATAGCTCTCAAAATGTGTTGATGCAAAAAAGTTTTTTGCAACAAAAAAATCATTTAATGTGTACAGCTGCCCCAAGTTTAAAAATCCGAATAAAAAACCCGCTATAAATAATAAACAAACCCCCTTTTATCCCCCCCCTTTGTTGGGAAAAAAAAAAAATAAAAAAATGTATCTTTTCCTTTTCCCATTTGGGTTCTGTTTTGAGTTTTGGGGGAGGGCTAAAGTTAGGGTTTTGGGTTTGAGTAAGTAAAGGGGTTTGGGTTGAGGCTAAGTTTTGGGTTTGGGGGTTTGGGGGTTGGGGGAAAATTTGGGTTAGGGTTTTGGGGTGAGTTGGGGAAGGGGGGGGGGGGAGGTTGGGGCTAGGGGTTTTGGATTATGGGTTTTGGGTTTGGGATTGGTTAGGGTTGGGTAAAGGGGTTTGGGGGTTTGGTTTGTGGTTTTGGGCTATGGTTTGGGTTGGGATTTGGGGTTAGGGGTGGTTGAGGTTAAAGGTTGAAGTTAAAAAAGGGGGTTTCCCGGGTTTTGGGACATCAAATGTCCCAATGCGACAGGGATTGATCTCAAATTCCCGCCAATTCCCGTTGAAAAAGTCAAAAGTGTCTTCCCTTTAGAGCTCTGCCCTGGCCGAAAATTGGTTTACCCTCACAATGGGGTACCAGATACTCAGAAACTATTTTCACAACACTATTTGGGTCCAGTTTTCCCTTTACCCTTGGGGGAAAATAAAAAAAAATTGGGACAAAAAGATCATTTTTAAAAAAAATTGATATAAAATGATTTTTTATTTTCCGGCTCTGCTTTATAAATTCCCCAAACCTTTGGGGTTTTTAAAGTGTCAAAAACACATTAGTAAGTTCCTTTGGGTGTTACTTTTTAAATGGTGTCTTGTGGGG
>JARQOD010000001.1:237082915-237150390 GCA_033576555.1 Oophaga sylvatica | reverse complement strand
TTTTAAATTGAAATTATTATTTTAATGGAATTGAAAAAATGTTGGTTATAAAACCCCCCTTTTACCAAAAGGTGCCATAGGTTTTAGATGTAAAAAAGTGTGATCACACAACAATCTTTACCTTTCCAATTTTTGCACCATAACTTTAAACTTTGGCGCATGCACGACTGGCATTTTGTTGAACTCTTACTTTTTTTAAATTTTGATTACGGTAGTAGTATTTTCATTAACATGGAAAAATAATTTTTGAATCTTGAAAAAAGCATTTGACAATTACTTTTAAATTTGCTAACTTAAATTTCCATCTGTAATGAAATCCTGTTCGGGGGCCCCCCGGCCGGCCAACCAATCGGACGGGCACAGTCCCCCGCGAAGGGGCCAGGTTTTAAACCCCGGCACCCACCACTACGTCGGGGAAACTGGGGCGACCGGGCAGTCCACGTACATACCCACCCTTCCGTCCCCACCTTGCCTGACCGTCTTTCTTCCTCCGTGGTGCTGTCACATAGTACCCCCCTCATTAAGGTCAGAATATGGTGCACTCCCCCCCATGGGCGTGGCACCATATTCATGCCTTTGACGGGACCCCCAGACCCCACCGCACCCCACGGGAAAACTGACTCTCCGGGTAGAGAGAGGGAGTGCAGCGACGAGCAAGGAGGGTAATTAGATGGGGGGAGGGGGAGCCCAGCGGGACCATTTATACAAGGATGGGACGGGGCCATGTAAATTTGATGGAGGGTGGGAGCGGGATTTGGTTGGGGGTGGACGAAGCCATTTTATGTGGGGGGTGGGGCGGGAGCCATGTATATAGGATGGGAAGGGGGGGCGGGAGCCAGATATTGGTTTTTGTGGGAGCGGGCCCCTGATAAGGGATTGGAGGGGGGGGAGGGACCATTAACAGGATGGAGGGTGGGACGGAGCCTTTATATTGGGTGGGGTGGGAGCAGAGCCGTAAAATAAGGGAGGTGGAGCGAGCCAGTATATAGGGGTTGGAGGGTGGGAGCGGACCATGTTAAGGATGGGGTGTGGAGCGGACCTGATATAGGGGGGAGGGGGGCGGACCATGAACAGGGGAGGGGGGGGAGCCAGTATAAGAAGGGGGTGGGGGCGGAGCCAATAAAGGGGGGAGAGAGTGGGGGGAGCGGAGCCAAGTGGGGGGCGGTGGGTTTTCACCATTTTTAAAATCAAGTTCTGTCATGGGAGCGTGGGAGCGGAGCCATGTATATAGAATAGGAAGGTGAAGCGAAGCCATGTATATAGGATGGGAGGGTGGGAGCGGAGCCATGTATATAGGATGGGAGGGTGGGAACGGAGCCATGTATACAGGATGGAGTGGAGCCATGTATATAGGATGGGAGGGTGGGAGCGGAGCTGTTGTGAATTCGCTGATTCTGAGTTGGGGCTCCCTCTGGTGGCTGTTGATATTAATGAACCAGTCTTGACTGACAGAGACCTTTCAGCTGCTGACGATTGGCAATCTGGGAGTCATGATTGGGGGATTTAAGGGAGTAACTTTCCCATGATCCTCCCCGGTGATTAGTTTCTCTTCCTGGTCCAGTTTGGAAGTCAGCTGGTTTTCTGCTGTCTCCTGCGAAAATTCAGATAAGTTATTTTCTGCTTGCTTCTGTGGTTTTGCTTTTCTTTGTTTTTTGCTGCCTTTCTGTGTGTGGTCAGCCGGGTCCCCCTGCTGTGGCCTGCACTGGTCTCTGTTTCTCATTTATTTCTTTTCAATTGCGCTGTCCCTGTTATTTCAGTGGCTGCGGGGTAGCTGCTTGTTCACACCAGAGATTTGATTTAGCGGGGGCGAGATCGTGTGGTCTCAGCATTTTTGGAATCAGAAGTGTTGGAATTTTTCCAAGGGTTCTGCTGGGTTGCAGACAGTATTCTTTCCTGTCCTGTCCTATCTAGACAGTTTTTGGCCCCAGCATTTGCTTACTCTGTTTTCTGCCTGCGTTTGTATTTCATCTTGTCTAACCGCCATTATATGTGTGGGGGCTACCTATTTCTTTGGGGCGCTACTCCGGGGCAGTTAGCTTTCCTCTTTCTATCTTTAGGCTAAGCTAACTCTCCCGCTATGTTGAGGCATCTAGGTCACCGTAGGTACGTCCCACGGCTGCTTCTAGTTGTGCGGTTAGTTTAAGGGGTCTGCAACCCATTAGTTCCCAACCTCTCTGGGTGTTTTGCTGCCTTGGCTGTTTTTGCTCTGGTCCTCCTCAGCTACCAAAATCATAACACGGAGCCATGTATATAGGATGGGAGGGTGGGAGCGGAGCCATGTATACAGGATGGGAGAGTGGAAGCGGAGCCATGCATATAGGATGGGAGGGTGGGAGCGGAGTCATGTATATAGGATGGGAAAGTGGGAGAGGAGCATGCATATAGGATTGGCGGGTGGGAGCTTAGCCATGTATACAGGATGGGGGTGGGAGCGGAGCCATGTATACAGGATGGGAGGGTGGGAGTGGAGCCATCCCATCTTCATAAATAAACTACATACATATTCTAGAATACCTTATGTGTTAGAATCGGGCCACCATCTAGTACTATAATATCACATGTGGTGAGTTTTTACTTAATTATGCACATGGGATATATTAACCCCTTTGCGACATATGATGTACATTTACGTCTTATGTCATGTCCATGACTTTGATGCGGTCTTGCACGCAGAGCCTACATCTTTCCCGGCAGATGATTGCTAATTTAACAGCGGCTATTAACCTGTTAAATGCCACTGTCAATTTAACACACGCCGGCAGGGAGGCACACCATTCCTCATGCCCATCAGTGCTCCCGTGACATGATCACATGATGCCGATGGGTTGTCAAGACAGCTGGCAGTCTGTTGAAGACTTCCGTGCTTGTCATGATGATCCTCCTGTGAAAGCCAGCATTTAGCTGGCAATCATAGGAGATTGTGATTTCCTCTACACATAGCATATGCTGATGCACTGCCATGTATAACAAAAGTAAACAAATGATTGCAGCTTCAATTCACCTAATCGAACAATTAAATACTGTAAAAAAGTTTAAACATATTTTTAACAATATGAAAATGATTAAAGAACAGAAATCATCCCTCTTTTGCCCCATGCAAATTAAAACAATTAAAAACAGAAAATAATTTTTTTGTATCACTGCATTCGTAAAAAGTATATATAATATAAAGTAAATTAATGAGATCAGTAAATGGCTTATCAAGAAAAAATAAAAAAGCCAGAATTACGTTTTTTTGTCAGCTTCAACTTTGCAATAAGAGGCTATCAAAACATTGTATCTGCCCCAATATGGCACCAGTAAAAAATGTCAGCTCAGGGCGCAAAAAAGCCTTCAAGGAGCACTATATCTTGAAAATTGAAAATGTTAAGGCTCTCGGAAAATCGTGACACAAGCATAAGTTTTTTTTTTTTTTTACAAATTTCTTTAAACACATTTTTTTTCACCACTTAAATAAAATAAAAACTATACATGCTTGGTATTTGCATAATCGTAAGGACCTGGAAAATCATATTGCCAGATGAGTATTACCGTTAAATGAACATGGTAAATTTAAAAAAAGGTGAAAATTGCACTTTTTTATAGTTTCTACTCACTTGGAATTTTAATTCCATCTTTCCAGTGCATTACAAGATAAAATTAATAATGTCATTCAAAAGCACAACTTGTCCCACAAAAAGAAGCCCACATATGGCTAGGTTAAAAAAAAATACAAAAGTTATGTCTCTTAACCCTTCACCCCCAAGGGTGGTTTGCACTTTAATGACCGAGCCAATTTTTACAATTCTGACCACTGTCTCTTTATGAGGTTATAACTCTGGAAAGCTTCAACGGATCTTCGCGATTCTAAGGTTGTTTTCTCATGACATATTGTACTTCAGGTCAGTTGTAAAATTTATTCGATATAACTTGCGCTTATTTTTGAAAAAATATGGCGAAAATTTAGAAAATTTTGCAATTTTCAAACTTTGAATTTTTATTCCCTTAAAACAGAGAAATATGTCACACAAAATAGTTAATAAATAACATTTCCCAATGTCTACTTTACATCAGCACAATTTTGGAACCAACATTTTTTTTGTTAGGATATTATAAGGGTTAAAAGTTGAACAGCGATTTTGATTTCTCATTTTTACAACAAAATTTACAAATCCATTTTTTTAGGGACCACCTCACATTTGAAGTCACTTTGAGGGGTCTATATGGTAGAAAATACCAAAAAGTGACACCATTCTAAAAACTGCACCCCTCAAAGTACTTAAAACCACATTCAAAAAGTTTATTAACCCTTCAGGTGCTTCACAGGAGCTGAAGCAACGTGGAAGGAAAAAATAAATGTTTAACTTTTTAGTCACAAAAATGACCTTTTACAAACTTTTTTTTATTTTCACAAGGGTAAAAGGAGAAAATGGACAGATAAGGTTGTTGTGCAATTTCTCCTGAGTACCCATTACCCCAAATGGGGGGGAAAACCACTGTTTGGGCACACGGCAGAGCTCATAAGGGAAGGAGCACCATTTGACTTTTTCAAACCATAATTGGCCGGAATTGAGATTGGACGCCATGTCGCATTTGGAGAGCCTCTGATGCACCTAAACAGTGGAAACCCCCCGCAAGTAACACCATTTTGGAAACTAGACCCCCTATGAAACTTATCTAGATCTGTTGTGAGCACTTTGAACCCCCAAATGTTTAACAAAAGTTTATAATGCCTGGGTGTGAAAAAAAAACTATTTTCCACAAAAATTATTTTTTAGTCCCAAATTTTTGTCAAGGAAATTGGACCCCAAAAGTTGTTGTCCAATTAGTCCTGAGTACGCTGATACCCCTTATGTGGGGGGGAAACTGTTTATGCGCACGGCAGGGCTTGGAATGGAATGCAGCTTGGAATGCAGACGTTGATGGGGGTCATGTTCCATTTGCAGTGCCCCAGATGTGCCTAAACAGTGGAAACCCCCACAAGTGACCCCATTTTGGAAACTAGACCCCCTAAGGAACTTATCTAGATCTGTGGTGAGCACTTTGAACCCCCAAGTGCTTCACACAAGTTTATAATGCCCGGGCATGAAAATAAAAATTCTATTTTTTTCCCACAAAAATTATATTTTAGCCACCAATTTTGTATTTTCCCAAGGGTAACATGAGAAATTGGACCACAAAAGTTGTTGTGCAATTTGTCCTGAGTACGCTGATACCCCATATGTGGGGGGGAACCACTGTTTGGATGCACGGCAGAGCTCGGAATGGAAGGAGCACTATTTGACTTTTTCCAACCAAAATTAGCTGGAATTGAGATTGGACGCCATGTTGCATTTGGAGAGCCCCTGATGTGCCTAAACAGAGGAAACCCCCCACAAGTGACCCCATTTTGGAAACTATACTCCCTAAGGAACTTATCTAGATCTGTGGTGAGCAATTTGAACCCCCAAGTGCTTCACACAAGTTTGTAATGTAGAGCCTTAAAATTAAAAAATATTTTTTTTTCCACAAAAATGATCTTTTCATCCCATTTTTTATTTTCCAAGGGTAACAAGAACAGAAAAGTTATTGTGCAATTTGTCCTGAGTACGCTGATACCCCATATGTGGGGGTAAACCACTGTTTGGGTGCATGGCAGAGCTCGGAAGGTAAGGAGCGCCGTTTGACTCTTTCAACGCAGAATTGGCTGGACGCCATGTCGTGTTTGGAGAGCTCCCGATCTGCCTAAACAGTTGAAACCCCCCACAAATGACCCCATTTTGAAACTAGACCCTTCAAGGAACTTATCTAGATGTGTGGTGAGATCTTTGAACCCCAGGTGTTTCACTAAAGTTTATAACGCCCGAGCATGAAAATAAGAAATTCATATTTTTTCCACAAACTTGATTTTTAGTCCCCAAATATTTATTTTCAAAAGGGTAACAGGAGAAATTGGACCCTAAAAGTTGTTGTCCAATTTCTCCTGAGTACGCTGATACCCCATATGTGGGAGAAAACTACTGTTTGGGCACACGTCAGGGCTCGGAAGGGAAGCAGTGACGTTTTGGATTGCAGACTTTGATGGAATGGTCTGCGGGCGTCATATCGCGTTTGGAGAGCCCCTGATGTGCTTAAACAGTAGAAACCCCCCACAAGTGACCCCATTTTGGAAACTATACCCCCTATGGAACTTATCTAGATCTGTGGTGAGCACTTTGAACCCCCAAGTGCTTCACACAAGTTTATAATGCCCGGGCATGAAAATAAAAATTCTATTTTTTTCCCACAAAAATTATATTTTAGCCACCAATTTTGTATTTTCCCAAGGGTAACATGAGAAATTGGACCACAAAAGTTGTTGTCCAAATTGTCCTAAGTACGCTGATACCCCATTGTGGGGGGGAACCACTGTTTGGGTGCACGGCAGAGCTCGGAATGGAAGAAGCACCATTTGACTTTTCCAACCAAAATTGGCTGGAATTGAGATTGGACGCCATGTTGCATTTGGAGAGCCCCTGATGTGCCTAAACAGTGGAAACCCCCCACAAGTGACCCCATTTTGGAAAACTATACCCGCTAAGGAACTTATCTAGATCTGTGGTGAACAATTTGAACCCCCAAGTGCTTCACACAAATTTGTAATGTAGAGCCTTAAAATTAAAAAATATTTTTTTTTTCCACAAAAATGATCTTTTCACCCCACTTTTTATTTTCCAAGGGTAATAAGACCTGAAAAGTTATTGTGCAATTTGTCCTGAGTACGTTGATACCCCATATGTGAGGGTAAACCACTGTTTGGGTGCATGGCAGAGCTCGAAAGAGAAGGAGCGCCGTTTGACTCTTTCAACGCAGAATTGGCTGGACGCTATGTCGTGTTTGGAGAGCTCCTGATCTGCCTAAACAGTTAAAACCCCACACAAATGACCCAATTTGGAAACTAGACCCCTCAAGGAACTTATCTAGATGTGTGTTGAGAACTTTGAACCCCCAGGTGTTTCACTAATGTTTATAACGCCCGAGCATGAAAATAAAAAATTCATATTTTTTTCCACAAACATGATCTTTTAGTCCCCAAATTTTTATTTTCCCAAGGGTAACAGGAGAAATTGGACACTAAAAGTTGTTGTCCAATTTCTCCTGAGTACGCTGATACCCCATATGTGGGAGAAAACTACTGTTTGGGCACACATCATGGCTTGGAATGGTCTGCGGGCGTCATATCGTGTTTGGAGAGCCCCTGATGTGCTTAAACAGTAGAAACCCCCCACAAGTGACCCCATTTTGGAAAATAGACCCCCCAAGGAACTTATCTCGATGTGTGGTGAGCACTTTGAACCCCGAAGAGCTTCACAGAAGTTTATAACGTACAGCCGTAAAAATAAAAAATCATTTTTATTTTAAAAAATGATTTTTTTGCCCCCAATATTTTATTTTCACAAGGGTAACGGAGTAATTGGACCCCAAAAGTTGTTGTCCAATTTGTCCTGAGTATGCTGATACCCAATATGTGGGAGAAAACTACTGTATGGGCACACGTCAGGGCTCGGAAGGGAAGTAGTGACGTTTTGGATTGCAGACTTTGATGGAATGGTCTGCGGGCGTCATGTCGCATTTGGAGAGCCCCTGATGTTCCTAAACAGTATAAACCGCCCACAAGTGACCCCATTTTGGAAAATAGACCCCCCAAGGAACTTATCTGGATGTGAGGTGAGCACTTTGAACCCAGAAGTGCTTCACAGAAGTTTATAACGAACAGCCGTAAAAATAAAAAATCTTTTTTTTTTTTTCCCAAAACTGATTTTTTTTCCCCCAATATTTTATTTTCACAAGGGTAACAGGAGAAATTGGACCCAAAAAGTTGTTGTCCAATTTGTCCTGAGTACGCTGATACCCAATATGTGGGAGAAAACTACTATATGGGCACACGTCGGGGCTCGGAAGGGAAGTAGTGACGTCTTGAATTGCAGACTTTGATGGAATGGTCTGCGGGCATCATGTGACATTTGGGTAACAGAAGAAATTGGACATCAAGAGTAATTGAGCAATTTGTCCTGAGTACGCTGATACCCCATATGTGGGGGTAAAGTACTGTTTGGGCGCATGGCAGAGCTCAGAATTGAAGGAGCACAGCTTGAGTTTTTAAACGCAGAATTAGCTGGAATTGAGATCAGACGCCATCTCACATTTGGAGAGCCCTTGATGTGCCTAAACAGTGGAAACCCCCCCAATTCTAGCTCCAACCCTAACCCCAACACACCCCTAACCCTAGTCCCAACCCTAACCATAACCCTAACCACGAACCTAACCCTAAAACACCCCTAACCCTAATCCCAACCCTAACCCTAATCCTAACTTTAGCCCCAACTCTAACCCTAACTTTAGCCGCAACCCTAACCCTAATGGGAAAATGGAAATAAATACATTTTTTTAATTTTATTATTTTCCCTAACTAAAGGGGTGATAAAGGGGGGGTTTAATTTACTATTTATAGCGGGTTTTTATGATTGGCAGCTGTCATGCTAAAAGACGCTTTTTATTTCAAAAAATAGTTTTTGCATCACCACATTTTGAGAGCTATAATTTTTGCATATTTTGGCCCACAGAGTCATGTGAGGTCTTATTTTTTGCGGTACGAGTTGTCATTTTTATTAGTACCATTCTTGAGCACGTGACATTTTTTGATCGCTTTTTATTTCGATTTTTGGGAGGTTAGAATGAGCAAAAATCAACAATTCATGAATTTCTTTTGGGGGGGCGTTTATACCGTTCCGCGTGTGGTAAAATTGATATAGCTGTTTTATTCTTCTGTTTAGTATGATTATGGCAATACCTCATTTATATCATTTTTTATGTTTTGGCGCTTTTATACAATAAAAACAATTTTATATAAAAAAATAATTATTTTTGCATCGCTTTATTCTGAGAGCTATAACATTTTTATTTTTTTGCTGATGATGCTGTATTGCAGCTCGTTTCTTGCTGGACAAGATGACGTTTTCAGCGGTACCATATTTATTTGTATCAGTCTTTTTGATCGCGTGTTATTCCACTTTTTGTTCGGCGGTATGATGATAAAGCATTGATTTTTTGCTTTGTTTTTTTTTAAGAGGTTCACTAAAGGGGTTAACTAGTTCTATAGGGCGGGTCGTTACGGATGCAGCGATACCAAATATGTGTACTTTTATTGTTTTACTTTTTTTATTTACAGGAAGAAATGAATTTATTGGGGAATATTTTTTTTTCCTTTATTTTGGAATTTTTTTTTGCACTTGTGATTTTCATTTTTTTAACTTTTTTACTTTGTCCCAGGGTGGGACATCACTGTAGAATGTCAGATTGCTGGTCTGACAGTGTGCACAGCACTCTGTAAGACCAGCGATGTGATAGGCACTGCTGCAGGCTTCCTCAGCGCCTGCTCTCAGCAGGCACTGAAAAAGCTGCCTCCCTGCAGGACTCCGCGGCCATCTTGGATCCGGGGTCTTGCAGGGAGGAAGGCCTCAGAACAGCGCGATCACATTGCGCTATTCTGAGGGTCTCAGGGGAGCACGCTGGGAGCCTCCTCCCTGCACGATGCTTCAATGTGCCCCCGGTACACCGCGATCATGTTTGATCGCTGTCTGCCAGGGGTTAATGTGCCGGGAGCGGTCTGTGATCGCTCCTGGCACATAGTGCTTGGTGTTAGCTGTGATAATCAGCTGACACCCGGCCGCGATAAGACGCGCTCCCCTGGGAGCGCGTCCGATCTCTGAGACGTACTATCCCGTCCATGGTCAGATTGTCCCGGGTTTCATGGATGGGATAGTACGTCAGATGGCAGAAAGGGGTTAAAATAAGGGGAGGTAAAAAGAAAAAAAATAATAATAATGGAAAAATCACCCATGGGTGAAGGGGTTAATATCAATGAATGTAATCATCACTTTATATGAATTCTAATGCTACTTGATATCTATTATGAGGTTCATATAGAAGGGCTAATATTTTTTCTCTCCCTCCTAGATTTTATTTTATATAAGCCAGCCTTATAGTCTCAAATTCAAGGATTTTATACTTCTTATCTCATATGCAATCTACTATATACAGTAATTGTCTAACTTATAACTTCCGTCTGTAACGAAAATCCTGCTTCGCTGATTGGTCGCAGCGACAAGCACAGGATTTCAACCAGACACGCCACCGTTATCGTCGGGAGATCAGCGGCACTAGCCGCTGATCTCCCGACGGAAGCCGCGGGTCATCTCCATGTTCATACTCACCTTCCGTCCCTGCATCCCTGTCCTGGCACGTCTGCTTCTATCCTGTGCGGTGCGGTCACGTAGTACCGCTCATTTAGGTCATGAATATGGATGCGACTCCACTCCCATAGTCGTGGCGTCCATATTCATGACCTTAATGAGCAGTACCACATGACCGCAACACACCGTAAGAAGCTGACGCGCCGGGATAGAGATACAGGGACGTGCAGGGACGGTGTGAGGGTGAGTATGATGGGGTAGGATGGGGGAGCCATGTATACAGGATGGGAGGGTGGGAGCAATGTATACAAGGATGGGATGTGGGAGTGGAGCCATGTATATAGGATGCTAGGGTAGGAGCCGAGCCATGTATACAGGATGGGACAGGGGAGCCATGTATACAAGGAAGGGAGGGGGGAGTCGTGGATACAAGGAGGGGAGGAGGGAACAAGCCATGTATACAGGATGGGACAGGGTAGCCATGTATACAAGGATGGGAGGGGGAGCCATGCATACAAGGATGGGAGGGTGGGAGCGGAGCCATACATACAAGGATGGTAGGGTGGGAGCGGAGCCATGCATACAAGGATGGGAGGGTGGGAGCGGAGCCATGCATAAAAAAACAACATACATGTTCTAGAATACCCGATGCGTTAGAATCGGGCCACCATCTAGAGTTTTAATATTCTGCAAAAAAATGTTGTGGGTGCATGATAAATAAAGTCATCATGACCTGGGTAACAGGGAAATGGGGGGCTACATGAGTTACATTGCTGTAAACGGTATAAGAAACAGCAATCTTGTGTGAATAAATAATGGACTTGCTCACAACAGATGTGCATTCTTTTCTGGAGCACTTGTTGTTATTTGAGGGCCTTATCTGTTAATTCAGCCTCACTGGTAATCCGCCATATTTGACTTTGGATCAGAAAAAAACAGCTACGACAAGGTTTGTCATGATGTACAGTGCCTTGAAAAGGTATACATACCCCATGAACTTTTCCACATTTGATATACCAACAGTAATCAGAGAGTGACTGTGAAGTGTAAGGGAAAAGAATCATAAATGGTTTTCTAAATATTTTAAAAACATAAATCTGAAAATTGAGACATGCATTTGAATTCAGATCACCTCCTCATTGACACTTTGTAGGGCCACTTTTTGCTGCCATTACTGATACAAGTCTTTTGCTGTATGTCTCTACCAGCTTTGCACATCTAGCGTCTGACATACAGGTGCATCTCACAAAATTATAATATCATCAAAAAGTTTAATTATTTCAGTTCTTCAATACAAAAAGTGAAACTCATACATTATATCATTCCAAGCAGAGTGATCTATTTCAAGTGTTTATTTCTGTTAATCTTGATGATTATGGCTTAGGAATCTTTCGCACATCCGTTTTTTGCCGTTCGGCGGAATCCGGCTTGTTTAGCAAAAACGGATCAGTTTTTTTCTAATAGAGCTGCATTAGCGCCGGATCGCACCTCATGTGTTTGCGTTTTGTCCATTTTTTGCCGGATCCGTCTAAAATTTCATTTCCGGCTGCCGGACACAACGCATGTTGTAACGTTTTTTGTGTCCGGCGAAAAAAAACGGACAGCAGCGGATGTGGCGCAACCGGCTCTGGGGAACAATGCAAGTCAATGGGAGAATCAGGCCACCGGATCAGTCTTTAGCCTAATCCGGCCACTGCATTCCGTTTATCAGCGCTGAAGATGCCCAGTCTCTCTTTCTCTCTCTCTCTCTCTCTCAGGCAAGCGCACAGTGCATTTTCCGGGTTCAAAAGTTCAGGACTGATCAAGCTAAAAATTGGATCCATTCCATGAGTTTTCCCACAATCTGCACCGGATCCGTCTTTTTATATATTAGACGGATTGTGCAGGACGGCGAAAAACGGATGTGTGAAAGTAGCCTTACAGCCAATGAAAACTCAAAAGTCATTATCTCAGTAAATTAGAATACTTTATAACATCAGCTTGAAAAAATGATTTTAAAATCCAAAATGTTGGCCTACTGAAATGTATGTTCAGTAAATGCACTCAATACTTGGTCAGGGCTCCTTTGTCATCAATTACCAATTACTGCATCAATGCGCGTGGCATGGAGGCAATCAGCCTGTGGCACTGCTGAGGTGTTATGTAAGCCTAGGTTGCTTTGATAGCAGCCTTCAGCTCATCTGCATTGTTGGGTCTGGTGTCTCCCATCTTCCTCTTGACAATACCATATAGATTCTCTATGTTAAGTGTACGATCATTTCTGTCCAGGCCTATTTCATGAGTTTTATTTTTAAAAAATTTCTGTGGAAACATGGTTGAAAAGCAATGTCTGACTTACATTTGTTCATATTCATACATTTTTGATATTATTACTTTTGTCAGATTCAGGTTATTTCTGTCACCATTGTGGGTTTTTCTGTGATTAAATGAGGAGTACCAACAATTTTGACCATGTGTGTGCACCTTGGCATGTGCACCCAACTCTAAGGAATGCTGACCCTACTTTTATTAGAGTTTCCTCCACCTTCTACAGCAGTTCCTGCAAAACCTCATGTCCTCCATCTATCTGAGACTGAACCTGTCAAAAACTGAACTCCTTGTGTTTCCTCCCTCTACTAACGTACCTATGCCCGACAATGCCATTTTTGTGTGTGGTTTGACCATTACTCTCCAGCAACATGCATGCTGTCTTGGGGTTATACTTGATTCAGAGCTTTCATTCATCCCCCACATCCGATCACTGGCTTACTCTTGTTATCTGCCCCTCAAAAACATTTCTAGAATTCGACCTTTTCTTACTTTTGGCTGTGCAAAAACACTTACTGTAGCTCTTATTCATTCTCGTCTGGACTATTCTAACTCTCTACTAATCGTTCTCCCTTTTACCAAACTCTCCCCTCTCCAATCTATCTTGAATGCTTCAGCCAGGATCATATTACTTACCAACCGTTACACTGATGCCTCTACCTTGTGCCAGTCATTTCACTGGTTATCCATCCACTCCATAATTCAATATAAACTTATCACTCTCACCCACAAAGCACTCCGCGGTTCAGCACCACCCTTCATCTCCTCCCTCGTTTCAGTCTACCACCCTACCCGTGCCCTCTGTTCTGCTAATAACCTGAATAACAACCTGCAAACATCCTGAATAATCATAACCTCTCACTCCCGTCTCCAAGACTTCTTACGTATTGTACCAATTTTTTGGAATGCACTACCCAGAATAATTCGATTAATCCCCAATACCCACAGTTTTAAGCGTGTCCTAAAAACACATTTCTTCAGACTGGCCTACCGCCTCATCACATTACTCTAACTATCCCTGTGTTGCCCATTCATAATTTTTACCATAACCCGGTTCCTCGTCATCTTTTGAAGTCCACTCTGTCCGCATCTACTCTCCCTCCAATCTCCAAGTGGTCATCATATACCGACCTCCAGGCCCGGCCACTGCCTTTATTGACCAATTCTCTACCTGGCTTCTTTATTTTCTTTCCACTGACATCCCCACTATCATCATGGGCAACTTCAACATCCCCACTGATACCCCTCAGTCAACAGCCTCCAAACTCCTGTCCCTTACTTCTTCTTTTGGACTTGCTCAGTCGTCCTCCTCAGCCACCCACACAGACGGACATACACTAGACCTGGTCTTCACCCGTCTCTGCTCTCTATCTAACTTCACCACCTCCCCTCTCCCTCTATCTGACCACCATCTACTCACTTTCTCATCCCTGTCCTCCTCACCTGTCACCCATGTCCAGCAACATGCGCACCCCCGCAGAAACCTCGCACACTTAGACACCCACACGCTCTCTGACTCCATTCTACCACTGGCATCCATATCGTCACTCCACGACACAGACAGTGCCACTGCTTTCTACAATGCAACTCTTGCATCAGCTATTGACACAGTCGCCCCTCTCGTTCATGGTAGAGTGCGACGTATCAATAGACAACCCTGGCACAAAAACACCACTAAAAAGCTCCGGCAAACGTCCAGGGTTGCGGAGCGACGTTGGAACAAAACAAATTAGCAAGACGACTTTGCTGCATTCAAACAAGCAACACTCGCTTTCAAATCTGCCCTCACCTTCGCTAAACAGGCTTACTACACAACCCTGGTATCTTCCCTATCCTACAACCCCAAACAGCTATTCAAAACTTTTAACTCCCTCCTCTGCCTACCACTGCCTCCTCCAACCTCCCTCATCTCTGCTGAGGACTTTGCCACACACTTCAAAAATAAGATAGACCAAACAAGGCAAGTCTTCATTGTTCAACCACTACAACCCCTTTGTAAACCAGACCAATGCCAAATCCCATAACCTCCCTCTCCAACATTACTGAAGGGGAGCTTAATTGTCTCCACTCCAAATCACACCTCACCTCCTGTGCACTCTAATCCCATTCCATCCCACCTCCTACCCAACCTTACCACCACTCTTATCCCATCCCTAACCCACCTCTTCAACCTATCACTAACTTCTGGCACCTTCCCTTCTGCTTTCAAACATGCCACAATTCCACTTAGCCTTAAAAAGCCAACCCTCGACCCAACCTCTATGTCCAGCTATTGCCCCATATCGCTGCTCCCATTCACTTCCAAACTCCTGGAGCAGCACGTTCACGCTGAACTTTCCTTCTATCTATATCTAATTTGCTCTTTGACAATCTACAATCTGGTTTCCGCCCCCATCACTCCACTGAGACAGCCCTGACCAAAATTGCTAATGACCTACTTACAGCCAAAGCTAACGGACTATACTCTATACTCCTCCTTCTAGACTTGTCCTCCACTTTCGACACAGTTGACCACTGCCTCCTCCTACAGATCATCTCCTCCTTTGTTATTAAAGACTTCGCCCTATCCTGGATCTCCTCATACCTTTCCAACCGCATATTCAGCGTCTCCCACACTACCTCCTCATCCTACCCTCTCTCAAGGCTCTGTTCTAGGACCCCTACTCTTCTCAATCTATAAACTTGGCCTGGAAACAACTCATAAAGTCCCATGTATTCCAGTATCACCTTTATGCTGATGACACTCAGATCTACCTCTCTGGCCCAAACATCAATTCTCTGCTGTCCAGAATCCCGGAGTGTCTTTCAGCCATATCGTCCTTCTTCTCCTCTCGCTTCCTCAAACTCAATGTGAACAAATCTGAACTCATCATCTTTCCTCCATCTCACAGATCTTCCTTACCTGACCGATCTATCACAATTAATGACATCACGCTTTACCCCGTACCAGAAGTCTTCTGCCTCGGAGTAACCCTTGACTCTGCCCTGTCCTTCAAACCGCACATCCAAGCTCTTTCCACCTCCTGTCGCCTCCAACTCAAAAATATTTCCAGAATCCATCATTTCCTCAACCCTCAATCTACTAAAATGCTTGTGCATGCCCTCATCTCCCGCCTCAAATACTACAACATCCTTTTCTGCGGTCTCCTTGCTAACACCCTCTCCAGTCCATCCTTAACTCTGCTGCCCGACTAATCCATCTCTCTCCTTGCTACTCCTCTACTTCTTCCCTCTGCAAATCTCTTCACTGGCTCCCATTCCCTCAGCGTATCCAGTTCAAATTACTAATACTGACCTACAAGGCCATCCATAACCTCCATATATCTCTGAACTAATCTCCCAATATGTTCCCTCACAAAATCTCTGGTCCTCCCAAGACCTCCATCTCTCCTCCACACTTATTCGCTCCTTACCCAACTGCCTCCAAGACTTCTCTCGTATATCCCCCATCCTCTGGAATTCTTTGCCCCAACACACCTGACTATTCGGATCCTTCAGATGGAACCTGAAAACCCACCCCTTCAGGAAAGCTTACAGCCTGCAATTACCCCCGCTGCCTCCTCACCACTACCGGAGCTACCGCCTCACCAACACCAGAGCTGCTGCAATCCCCAACCTACTGTCTCCTTCCCCACCATCCTGTAGAATGTAAGCTCGCAAGGTCAGGGTCATCTCCCCTCTGTATCAATCTGTGATTGTTAGTTTGTTTACTGCAACTGATATCTGTAGCAGTTAATGCTTTTTCTGCCCTCATGACAGCTTTTTTTTGAAGCTCCTGTTCTCAGTTAACTCGATGAAAATCTGCCTTTTGTGGGCAAAGTAGACTGTGGGAATGGGTGCTGTGCTTTTGCAAAAGAAAGATGGTTAACTTAATCCCTATGTGTTTTCTCTCAGAAGTTCTCCCAAGCTAAATCTAACTATATTATATTATTGTTCACCATGGTTGGTGTTAAAAGCGCTTTTGAGGAATGAAGACATTGGTTGGATGGGGCTATACATAAACTAACGGTCTTTACCGATCATAAAAACCTTTTGAATGTCAATGCTGCTAAGTATTTAAACACCAAACACCTTTTCTTTGCCCTGTTTAATTTCTCGGTGACATATCTCCCCAGATCTAAGAATGTTAAAGCTGACACTTTGTACCATAGTTTTGTTCCAGAGTTGAGGTATGAAAATTCTGTTTAGATTCTTACTGCGGATGTGGTAGTGGGTGCTCTGGGAATAGATCTTAGTGCATTCTGGATGCTCAGGATAGTGCGTCGGAGGGCTTGCCTTTAAACAAACTGTATTTACCATCCTCTTTACGCGTGGGTCTTCCTAAAGAGCTGCATGATTCCGTTTTAGCTGGGCATTTGGGTTCTTCTGTCACATGGAGATTTCTTTCTGGGTCCTTTTGGTTCCAAAATGCTAGCAAGGATGTTGATGAGTATGCTCATAAATGCAGAGTCTGTGCCAGGTCAAAAGTCACTCGTCAAGCCCCAGCAGGTTTTCTCTTGCTTACTGAGATTCTGTCACAGTCCTAGACCTACTTGTCCTTGGACTATGTCACTAATTTACCTAATTTTGATGACAATACTGTGGTGTGTTAGGCGGCGGACAAATTGAATAAGATGGTTAATTTTGTTCCACTTTAAAAGTCACCTACTGCTAAGAGCTTAACTACCTTATTAATTTCTCATATTGTTAAACTATATGGTGTTCCCAAGAACATTATTTCTGATAAAAGGGTTTAGTTTTTGCTTACTTTTGGTGTAGTTTTTGCTCCATATTAGCTATCAAATTGTCGTTTTCCTTAGGGTACCATCCCAAGACTAACAGACAGATTGAGAGGATGGACCAAGAGATAGAGCAACATTTGAAGTGATTTGTTTCTTCTGATCATGAAGACTTTGTTGAGTTTCTGTATTTTGCTGAATTTGTTTTAAAAAAATGTACCACCACTGCTACTGGTATCCATGCCTTTTTTGTTGTGAGCGCTTTCATCCTGTGTTTGGTAATTTTTAGGAGTTGCAGTCCTCCATTCCAGAGGAAGATAAATTTTCTTCCTGATTGATAAAAAGTCTGTAGGGAGATTGAAAGGGGTCTTTTGGTTTCTAGTGATGGGGCCAGAAATGTAACAATCTGCAAATGTAAAAAGGCCCCTGTTTTTAGTGTAGTTTGTGTATTTATCCTTGAAGAATTTACATCTTAAGGTGACTTCTAGGAAGTTTTCTCCCAAATATGTAGGTCCTAGCAAGAGTACCAAAATTTTGAATACTGTGAAGGTTAATCTTCAACTCCTTGTAGTTTGGAAAATCAACAACTCCTTCCATGATTCCCTTTTAAGGAAATTTGAATGGACACCTAGTCCTTGATACATTATTGAGGTGGATTTGGAGGGGAATCTGTAGTATGAAATAGAGCAAGTTTGCAGGAGCCGTTTCTTGTCAAATGGAAGGCATATGGTACGGAAGATAAATCCAGGGTTAATTTGGGGGATCTTAATGTGGATCACCTATTAGGAGAGTTCCATCAGTGTAGTCAAAGGATGGGGGTATCTGAGGGTCCAGTGGCCCCATGCAGAAGGGGGGTACTGTCATGGCTCGAATAAAGGACTCAATCCAGTGACCTCTGCCCACTGGTGGAAAAAGTCAGAAAAGGGCCCCTGTGCAAGAACAATACATGGGCCCTTTGCATCCCAAGATCTCCTAAAAATGCAAAATTGCACCTGCTTTGGAGGTATAAATGGGCCCCCTCACCTCTTGGGCCCCTGTGCGGCTGCACAGGTTGCACCAATGATATGTCCACCCCTGCCTCTGCCTGTGAGCCATTTTCCCTCTCTGTTGGACAAAAGTCTGTATATTTGTCTCTATCCAACTGCTGATAATGCTCTTGTCTTTGCTTTGCTGTGTTGCTTTTATGTTGGCGTTTTTACATCCTCGTTTTAGTTTTTCCTATCACATCTTGGGAGGGGTTATTTATATTCTCCTGGCACATGCAGTCTTTGCTGACTAATTACCAAATTAAATGGATGTTTGGAGTCCTATCTCCCCAGTGAAGAATTAACCTGCTGAGGTATTGCTTTTCCTGCAGTTTGTTTGCGTGTTCTCCTTTTTAGCGCACTTCCTATTTCACATTCATGTATGATTTTGTGAACATGTCTTTAGCCCTGTATCTCACCTTCTGTCTGTATGCACTATGATGTGCTGTTGTTGTTTGGGATTATACTCTGTATATAGTTGAGGGTGCAGTTAATTACATTCAGGTTCAGCTGATGTTTAATGAGGGCACCATTGCGTAATTTTAGTGTGTCAACCTCCTTGGTCAGACAGGCACAAATCATGATCAGGTTAGGGATTTGTCTAGTCTGTATATGAACTGTGGTGTGCAGGTTTAACATCTCCCCTGTTTTGTTCTTCCCCATGTAAGTGTTAGGGCTCAATTATAAGTTTGTGATGAATAAAAAAATGAATAAGCAGGTTTGGCACATATATCACTTAATTTTTGGGATTATTATTTAGAGAATGAGACTAGCACTTCTATTTTTAATGTATTTCACTGCTCTACTACACCAAAATCAGATTTAGGCATTTTTCTATCCCTGTGTGGAATGACTGAGCTGTGCCTTTGGACCTCTTATTCCTACACTGTAAAATTCTAAAATGGCACGGCTTGTCCACCCTTCATCTTTTATATTCACGGTCACATGCACGTAGGCATGTCACTCCAGGTTAGCAGGTGGGAGAAGCGCCTGGACATCTGCCTGTCCGATTAGTCTACAGTGCAGTATCGATCCCTGGCAGATATTATAAGTTTGTTTTTCTATGCAAAGCAGCAGTGTTTGAAAATCAAACATATCTGCCTGCGTTCATGCAGCCAGTGCCTGATTCATGCTGCCAATGGATTGTATACTAAAGTTGTTCAATGAGCAAGTCAAAGTCTTGACCTTAATTCTAAAGAAATATTGTGAAAGACCTGATGCGAGTAGTTCATGGGACAAAAAGTGCTAACAAACATAGTTGGAGCTAGGAATGAGCTAAAATTCCTATAAGTAGATGTGCAGGACTAATCAACAAATATCGGAAACATTTAAATGCATGTATTGTTTCACAAGGAATCACACAGGTACTGAAAAGAAAAGTTCACATACTTTTACCCAGGGGTATGTAAAAAAAAAATCCTATATGCAACCCCCCAAAAAATAAAATATTAATATTCAATGGGGTACAAAGGAGCATATACCACATCCTTGCTGCCCTTAAATAGTAATGTTGCCCTTATTGAAGCCCCTTAGTGTTCTCACTCACTAAGACACCCCTTTCATGTCCCACATAAACTATGCCAAGAAATGTGCCGCCAAGGCAAAGTAAAATTATCGCACAGAGAATTCTTCAACAGTACCCTTCACATGCACAGTATGATGACTCTACAGTTCCCCCAGCTAAGTATGATACCCTCATAGTGACCCCGCACACAGTATGATGGCCCTGGCACACCCTTTGCACAATATGATGGTCCCCACACAGCCCTACTTACAGTACATAAATCTAAACAGTATAGTAGTCCTTCATGTAGTATAATCACCCTTCAAACAGTATATTGGCCCTACATACAGTATAGTGGCCACTACACATCTAGAGATGAGCGAACCTTTCAAGGTTCGGTACAGTTAGTTGAACTCTTCCACGAATGTACCCAAACCTGTTAAATTCAATGGGAGACCAAATCAAACACGTAAACAACATCTTAAGGGGTGACAAAATCTTCCCAAACAGCTAAAATTAGGGGCAGAAACCATGAAAAGTGGCATCAATTGATCCACAGTAGAAATTTGCAATTTGCACAGCAGCAGTCATCCATGGGCCATTCATGAGGCATCAGGGTATTTCCCAGCATTTACAGCTTGGAATTGAAGTTTTATTGAGGACCTGGTAGTTAAGGTAGCGATGCAAGCCTTTTAGCTGGGAGACCTCATGCAATACCTCCAATTTATTTTATTTTCTTATTTCAGCCATACTCAGATGGCACAAACATCAGTTTCATACAGTGCTATTGGTAGAAAAATGTAAGGAAAGAAGTACAGGTAGTTGAGTGAAAGTAAGTGCAAGCCTGCCTGTCTGGAAAACCTACTTACACAGGCAACATACCAGATGGAGACCCAACTTGGAGTCTCCACATTTCAAAAAATAATTGTCACACACCACTAAAGGGGCATCAATTTCCACAGAGTAGAAATATTATAATAGGCCTCTGACACACTTTCCACTACAGGCAACCCACCAGATGGAGACCTGCCTGTCTGGAAAACCTACTTACACAGGCAACATACCAGATGGAGACCCAACTTGGAGTCTCCATATTTAAAAAAATTGTTTGTAACTAGTGTTGAGCGATACGATACCGCAAGTATCGGGTATCGGCCGATATTAGCTCTATCGGCCTTTCGATACTTAGTTTCGATATTTTCCATATATCGTATACCGGAATCGGAAGTTCCCATAATTCTTTGAGAGGCAATGTGATTATAGTCAGCCAATGAGGAATCCTAAGAAGTGTGGGCACATCCTGTACTGCTGCGGTCATGTTAACTAATGGCATAGCTGTGATTGGATGTTGAAATAATGTCAGAATGCACTATAAAAGGCGCCGCCGCCATTTTAGCGTCACTGTGCTGTGAATTCAGTAAGGGACAGAACGCTGCTGTGCTGACTCTGAGGGACAGTTAGAGATTGCGATTTAGTGTACTGTGCTGTAGGCAGGCTAGCACCAACCGCTGTGTAAAGCTTCCTTTTGCCTGCAGTGTTGTTTTAACAGCTCTGCAAGGTGTGTGTGAGTGCAGGTGACGCTGCAGTTTGCTCTGCATGCAACGCTGTCTGTAGGCATCTGCACGTGTCACTCACAGACTCTTTTTTTTTTTCTTCAGTGTAATTCTTGCAGCTCCATGCAATTTAACTATTAGTGTGACGTGCTTCCATCCGTATCCAATACATTGGTTGCAAACACTATAGAAGTAGACAAAGGAGTAGCCTTTCACAGATTGTGAACAGTTGTGTTTCAGTGTTCACTTCAGTCTGTTTTTTTTATTTTTTGAGTGCACATCACGCTCCAGTTACTTGTTCAAGCACTGCTGCTTGTACTCTGCTGAGCGTGTCTCAGTGCCTCATCCTTTTCATTTATCTCCAATTGGTTCTGCTCCATTCCATTTAAAATATAATCTATTAGTGTGACGCGCTTCCATCCGTATCCAATACATTGGTTGCAAACACTATAGAAGTAGACAAAGTAGTAGCCTTTCACAGATTGTGAACAGTTGTGTTTCAGTGTTCACTTCAGTCTGTGTTTTTTATTTTTTGAGTGCACATCACGCTCCAGTTACTTGTTCAAGCACTGCTGCTTGTACTCTGCTGAGCGTGTCTCAGTGCCTCATCCTTTTCATTTATCTCCAATTGGTTCTGCTCCATTCCATTTAAAATATAATCTATTAGTGTGACGCGCTTCCATCCGTATCCAATACATTGGTTGCAAACACTATAGAAGTAGACAAAGGAGTAGCCTTTCACAGATTGTGAACAGTTGTGTTTCAGTGTTCACTTCAGTCTGTGTTTTTATTTTTTGAGTGCACATCACGCTCCAGTTACTTGTTCAAGCACTGCTGCTTGTACTCTGCTGAGCGTGTCTCAGTGCCTCATCCTTTTCATTTATCTCCAATTGGTTCTGCTCCATTCCATTTAAAATATAATCTATTAGTGTGACGCACTTCCATCCGTATCCAATACATTGGTTGCAAACACTATAGAAGTAGACAAAGGAGTAGCCTTTCACAGATTGTGAACAGTTGTGTTTCAGTGTTCACTTCAGTCTCTGCGTAATAACCACACTTAGGCCTTATAACTTTTCTGACTTTCTTTATCAATCTACCAAGATGAAGAAGTCAGTGAGTAAGGCACGTGGTCGTGGCCGTGGAGTTTCAGCAGGGAGAGGACGTGGGGATTCTGTGGCTGCTGCCCCCTCAGTGACACAGCATCAACCAGTTTTACCCATGAGCGTTCCTTTATGCGCACTTTGGTAGGAGCTCGGCGTGCCCCCTGCTGCGGGAAGAACAAATTGAAGCCGTTGTTGGTTGGATGGCAGCCAATGCATCGACTTCAATTCCTTCCACCTCCTCTCAGGAACACAACACTGTTGAGCAACCATCTGTCTGTTCACCGCCTGTCAAATTGCCCAGGCAGTCAGAGAGTTCTGTACAGGAGCCAGCTGAGTCTCTGCTTCTGTTCTCAGAATCTGTTGGCTCGCAAACACGGGCACAGGCAAGCAGCATTCTGCAATTTGAAGAAGAGGGAGTATGCAGTGATGCGCAACAGCTGTGTCTCTCTCAATCTGAAGAGGCGGGTGAGCCAGTGCCGATGGACAGCACACCGCAGAACGCATCTTATGATGATGATGAGACTCAGGTGCCAGGTTTTGTGGAGCATGGTGCTGCCCAGACATCCAACAGCAGCAGGTGTTGGAAGAGGGTAGTGGAGATGATGAAGTCCGAGACCCAACATGGCGTGAGCAACAGGAAGGTGGTGGGAGCAGCTCTGAGGAAGAGATTGTCCCAACGGTACAAAGAGGAGGGAGAGGTAGGCTGCAGACTCGCTTGCCTGTAGCCTCCAGTTTGGCACCTGTGGGAGCAGTTCTCTTAGAAATGTAAAATTGGCGCTCCCATGACTTGCACTGCGTGGTCCTTTTTTGACAGACTTGTAGATGATATTTGCTATGTTCAATGCAAGCTGTGTAAGCAAAAAGTTAAAAGAGGTAAAAATATCAGTAACCTGAATACCACAAATATGTGGAAACATGTACGGACAAAGCACGTAGCTGAGTTACAAAGACACACTGGAGATGTAGGCCAACCTACAGCAGCACCTACATCTTCAGGTCGTGTTGAGCCTCTACCTCCAGCTCACACACACCTGGTTCGGCTTCCTCACAGGATCTCCATGGAAGAACCTCGGTCACTGTTGTCCATAGACAAACTGTTATTCCACCCACAGCAGCAAGTTCACAGTCATCGTCACACTCCCAGACCACAAAAACAGCCATCGGTACCACAGGCATGGGATAAAAGACGGCCATACTCGGCAAACCATCCACGAGCACAGGCTCTGAATGCTGGCATTGCAAAACTCCTGTCCCTTGAAATGCTGTCATTCAGGCTGGTGGAGACTGACAGTTTCAGGAACTTTATGGCATTGGCAGTCCCACAATATAATGTGCCAAGCCGATTTTATTTCAGCAGGCAAGCGTCCCTGCTCTGCAAAAACATGTCGAGGGAAACATTAAACATGCGCTACTAAACGCCGTCAGTAGCAGGGTCCACCTGACCACCGATGCGTGGACCAGTACCCATGGCCAGGGACGATACCTTTCCCTCACTGCCCATTGGGTCAATGTTGTGGAGCCGGGTACAGATCTTGCCAGTGGCGCTGTACGTGTTCTGCCAACTCCAAGGATTGCAGGAATCCAGTCTGTACACATTGATTCCTCCTCCTACTCCAGTTCCTCAGAATCATCGCTGCACGAGCCGTCACGGTATACCTCCACATGGACCCGTGAACGCTTACCTGTTGCGACCGATATGAGCACAGCCGTGGCCAAACGTCAACAGGCCGTCCTGAAATTAATTTCCATGGGGAATCGAAGCCACACAGCGCAGGAGCTCTGGGATGCCATCAAGCAGGAGAGCGACGTGTGGTTTTTGTCAGCTAATCTCCAGCCAGGCTTGGTAGTGTGTGACAATGGCCGAAATCTGGTGGCAGCTCTGGGCCTTGGCAACCTCACTCACATACCATGTCTGGCACATGTGCTCAACTTGGTCGTGCAGAGTTTTTTGAGGGACTATCCGGATCTTGATGCACTGCTGCACAAGGTCCGCCTAGAGTGCGCTCACTTGCGACGTTCCAGCATGGCCAGATCGCGCATTGCAGCTCTGCAAGTCAGATTTGCCTTCCTGAACATCGCATCATATGTGACGTACCCACCAGGTGGAATTCCACGTTACATATGTTGGAGCGGTTGTGTGAGCAGCAGCCAGCAGTAATGGAGTATCAGCTGCAACAGGCGCAATCAACTCGCAATTTGCGCCGTTCACACTTCACCACTACTGAGTGGGCCTCTATGAAGGACATCTGCGACGTTTTGCGTGCGTTTGATGTCTCAACGCGGATGGCGAGTGCAGATGATGCACTAGTCAGCATGACTGTCCCCCTTATCTGCCTGCTTCAGAAATCACTGAAAGCACTAAAGGAAGAGGTTTTGGAAGAGGTGGAGGATGAGGAGTCACAAATTCAATTACCTTCAGGACAGTCAGCGCAACGTGGTTCCTCACAAAGGGCTGGGCAGGGCTCACTTTGTGAGGAGGATGAGGAGGAGGAGGAGTCAATGGAGGAGGAAGAAATCCCTACAGAGGGAGGTACACAACGCTCTAGTCAGTATGTAGAGCGAGGGTGGGGTGATGCAGAGGAGGCAGAGATGACGCCTCTTCCAGAGGACAGCCTTTGTTGGCCAGTTGGGAGTCTGCAGCACATGGTTGATTTCATGCTTCAGTGCCTGAGAAACGACCGCCGCATCGCCCACATTCTCACCACGTCAGATTATTGGGTGTACACCCTCCTAGACCCTCGCTACCGGGACAACTTACAAACCCTCATCACACCGGTGAACCGGGACCGTAAAATGCAGGAGTACCAAGACACACTGGTGCAATCCATACTGTTGTACATTCCAGCCGAGAGAGGGTGCTGCTACTGCTTTACAAAGCAGCTCTGTGCGTCGAGGCAGTGTAGACACCTCTACAACAAGAGGGAGCAGAAGCAGCGCCTCTGCACAGGGCAAGAGCTGTATGTTACAAATGTGGCAAAGTTTTGTGACAGCGCCAGCAAGGTCTACACCATCCGAGACGGCTCCAGTCACCAGGAAGAAACGTTTCCGTAAGATGGTGACAGACTACTTGGCTTTCCCTCTAAGTGTACTCCCAGATGCCTCTTCCCCTTTTCAAATTTTGGGTCTCAAGTTGGATACATGGCCAGAGCTTAGCCAGTATGCATTGGAGGTGCTGGCTTGCCCTGCTGCCAGTGTATTATCTGAGCGTGTCTTTAGTGCTGCAGGTGGTGTAGTAACAGACCGTCGCATGCGACTATCCTCAGAGAATGTAGACCGGCTTACTTTTCTGAAAATGAACAAGGCATTGATCTCACCTGAATTTGCCTGTCCGTTTTCAGATTAAATAACTGTTTTGCAACGTTTTCCATGTCTCCTGTTATGTTCATCTTTCTACCACCTGAACTCTGCTCCCTGGGCTACAACACCGCCATTTGTTGCTCGTAAGTAATTGGCAGGGGTACTGACTCCTGGCCAGCCTGGTTACAGCACGACAGCTGTTTCCTGGCAGTGTGAACGTCAATTATCCTCCAATAAGTTGTGCTGTCGTGTTGCATTCGGGTTAGCCGACTCTATGGTGCCTGCAGTTTAGGTGATTCCTATGTGTGCTGTGGGATATGTAAATAAAGGCGGTTTCCATTGTGACAATAGGACAAGCACCCACTGTAGGACTGTGTGATTCGGTAACTGCGGACGGCTTGCGTCCTGTCAACTTACATTTTCATGGGTGCGTTCTTCTACCCGTCCGGGGTCCAGTACCGTCAAGTGGTTCTCCCCAGTGCCTTTGGCCTAGGTGCCTCCATCTCCGTATCCGAGTTCCAGCAACGTCTGCTGGTCCTTGGTAGTGCTTTGGAGCACAGGTACCTCCTGCTTAGTAACCGTGTCACAGTAACGTCAGCTGGTACTCGGTTGTGACATTGCCTCTTTTCCTTCTGCTACCCGTCCGGGTTCCAGCACAGTCAGCTGATCCTCGTTACTTCCATTGTCTCTTGCTCCATCTGATACCCGTCAGGGTTCCAGTAACGTCAGCTGTTTCTCGGAAATTAGACGACCTTAACCCCTTCCCGACCTTTGACACAGCGTATGCGTCATGAAAGTCGGTGCCAATCCGACCTATGAGCATACCCTGCGTCATGAAAGGATCGCGTTCCTGCGGGCCGGGAGACCGGGGTCACTCAAAGGTCACCCGACCCGCAGTTACAGGACCCTTTGTGCTTCACCACAGGGGGGTTGGCTTAACCCCCCCGTGCCACGATCGCTCTGATTGGCTGTTAAAAGTGAAACAGCCAATCAGAGCAATCTGTAATATTTCACCAATTGGTGAAATATTACAATCCAGCCATGGCCGATGCTGCAATAGCATCTGCCATGGCTGGACACCGAGACCTGACCCCCCCACACGTAGTCACGGCGGCGATCGGCCGCCGCCACCGAAAGATGGCAGCGATCGGTCACCGCCGTTCACTAACAGCTCCCCTCCTCCTTTGCTCCGGTGCCCCCACCTTCCGATCCCCCCCCTAACCTTCCGACCACCCTACTCACCTCTCCCGATCCACCGATGTCCCTGATCGGTCCCGGCGTCCGCCCGGGCCTCTTCATGGGCGCCGCCATCTTGGAAAATGGCGGGCGCATGCGCAGTGCGCCCGCGGCCGGCGCATGCGCAGTGCGCCCCCCAGTGTCCAAGAATTTATTTTGATCACTGTGATAAACTGTCACAGTGATCAAAATAAAAAAAGTAAATGAACCCCCCCTTTATCATAGGTAGGGACAAATAAAAAAATAAAGATTTTTTTTTTTTTTTTTCCTATTAGGCCCTGTGCACACGTTACGGATTTTGCTGCGGATCCGCGGCGGATTTCGCTGCTGATCCGCGGCGGATCAGCAGCGAAATCAGCCGCGGATCCGCAGCGATATCCGCCGCAGATCAGCAGCGAAATCCGCCGCGGATCCGCAGCAAAATACGCCGCGGATCCGCAGCAAAATACGCAACGTGTGGCGGATTTCGCTGCGGATCCGCGGCGGATTTCACTGCAGATCCGCAGCGGATTTCGCTGCTGATCCGCGGCTGATTTCGCTGCTGATCCGCGGCTGATTTCGCTGCTGATCCGCGGCGGATTTCGCTGCTGATCAGCAACTGATTTCGCTGCGGATCGCGATGATTTCGCTGCGGATCGCGACTGATTTCTCGCTGCGGATCCGCGACTGGATTTCGCTGCGAATCCGCAGCGGATTTCGCTGCTGATCCGCGGCGGATCCGCGGCGATTTCGCTGCTGATTCGCGGCGGATATCACTGCTGATTCACGGCGGATTTCGCTGCTGATTCGCTGCGGATTTCGCTGCGGATCCGCGGCGGATTTCGCTGCTGATCCGCGACTGATTTTGCTGCTGATTCTGCGGATCCGCAGCGGATTTCGCTGCTGATCCGCGGCTGATTTCGCTGCTGATCCGCGGCTGATTTCGCTGCTGATCCGCGGCTGATTTCGCTGCTGATCCGCGGCGGATTTCGCTGTGATTCGCTGCGGATCCGCGGCTGATTTTGCTGCTGATCCGCGGCGGATTTCGCTGCTGATCGCGACTGATTTTGCTGCTGATTCCTGCGGATCCGCAGCGGATTTCGCTGCTGATCCGCGGCTGATTTCGCTACTGATCCGCGGCTGATTTCGCTGCTGATCCGCGGCTGATTTCGCTGCTGATCGCGCGGATTTGCTGCTGATCCGCGGCGGATTTCGCTGCGGATTCGCGGCGGATTTCGCTGCTGATCCGCGGCGGATTTCGCTGCTGATCCGCGGCGGATACGGCTGATTTCGCTGCTGATTCGCGGCGGATTTCTCTGCTGATTCGCGGCGGATTTCGCTGCTGATCCACGACTGATTTTGCTGCTGATTGCTGCGGATCCGCAGCGGATTTAGCTGCTGATCCGCGGCTGATTTCGCTGCTGATCCACGGCTGATTTCGCTGCTGATCCGCGGCTGATTTCGCTGCTGATCCGCGGCGGATTTCGCTGCTGATTCGCTGCGATCCGCAGCTGATTTTGTGCTGATCCGCGGCGGATTTCGCTGCTGATCCGCGATGATTGCTCCTGATTCGCTGCGATCCGGCGGTTTCGCTGCTGATCGGCTGTCGCTGTACGGCTGATTTCGCTGCTGTGCGGTGATTCCTGCAGATCGCGGATTTTGCTGCGGATCCGCGGCTGATTATCTGCTGATTCATCTGCGCTAGCGGGTATAGCATAACGCACGCGTATATACCGTTACCAGCCGGTCACCGCTACGTGTTGAACGGGCTGGTAAAACGCAATATGAACCCAGCCTTAGGGTTAGAACTAGGGTTAGGGTTAGCATTAGGGTTAAGGTTAGAATTACGGTTAGGGTTGGAATTAGGGTTAGGGTTGGAATTAGTATTAGGGTTGGAATTAGGGTTAGGCTTGTAGTTAGGTTTATGGTTAGAGTTGGGATTAGGGTTAGGGGTGTGTTGGGGTTAGGGTTATGATTAGGGTTTGTATTAGGGTTAGGTGTGTGTAGGGGTTAGGGTTGGGTTAGGGGTGTGTTGGGGTTAGGGTTGGAGTTAGAATTGAGGGATTTCCACTATTTAGGCACATCAGGGGGTCTCCATACGCGACATGGCACCACCATTGATTCCTGCAAATTTTGCGTTCAAAAAGTCAAACAGTGCTCCCTTTATTCCAAGCCCCGACGTATGCCCAAACAGTGGTTTATCCCCACATATGGGGTATCAGCGTACTCGGGAAAAATTGCACAACAACTTTGGGGGTTCTAATTTCTCCTGTTAACATTGGGAAAAAAAATTGGGGACTAAAAATTATTTTTGTGGAAAAAAAATGATTTTATATTTTCACGGCTCTGCGTTATAAACTTCTGTGAAGGACTTGGAGATTCAAAGTATTATCACACATCTATAGGAGTTCCTTGGGGGATCTAGTTTCCAAAATGGGGTCACTTTGGGGAGTTTCTACTGTTTAGGCACATCAGGGACTCTGCAAACGTAACATGACGCCCGAAGACCATTCCATCAAGTGGGCATTTCAAAACGTCACTACTTCCCATCCGAGCCCCGACGTGTGCCCATACAGTATTTTCTCCCACATATGGGATATCAGCATACTCAGGACAAATTGGACAACAACTTTTGGGGTCTAATTTCTCATGTTACCCTTGGGAAAATAAAAAAATTGGGGACTAAAAGATCCTGATTGTGGAAAAAATATGATTTTTTTATTTTCATGCCCGGGCGTTATAAACTTCTGTGTAGCCCTTGGGGGTTCAAAGTGCTCACCACACATCTAGATAAGTTCTTTGCCGGGTCTAGTTTCCAAAATGGGGTCACTTGTGGGGAGTTTCTACTGTTTAGGCACATCAGGGGCTCTGCAAACGTAACAAGATGCCCGCAGACCATTCCATCAAGTCGGCATTTCAAAGCGTCACTACATCCCTTCCGAGCCCTGACGTGTGCCCAAACAGTGGTTCCCCCCCACATATGGGGTACTAGCGTACTCAGGAGAAACTGGACAACAACTTTTGGGGTCCAATTTCTCCTGTAACCATTGTGAAAATAAAAAAAGTGGGCTAAAAAATCATTTTTTGAGAAAAAAAAATGATTTTTTATTTTCGCGGCTCTGCGTTATAAACTTCTGTGAAGCACCTGGGGGTTCAAAGTGCTCACTATGCATCTAGATAAGTTCCTTAGGGCGTCTAGTTTCCAAAATGGGGTCACTTGTGGGGGAGCTCCAATGTTTAGGCACACAGGAACTCTCCAAATGCGACATGGCAACCGCTAAATATTCCAGCATATTTTCCATTCAAAAAGTCAAATGGCGCTCCTTCCCTTCTGAGCCCTGCAGTGCGCCCAAACAGTGGTTTATGACCACATATGAGGTATCTGTGTACTCAGGAGAAATTGCCCAACAAATTTTAGGATCCAATTTATACTGTTGCCCATGTGAAAATGAAAATAACTGAGGCTAAAAGAAAATTTTTGTGAAAAAAAAGTACTTTCTTTTATTTACGGATCAATTTGTGAAGCACCTGGGGGTTCAAAGTGCTCACTATGCATCTAGATAAGTTCCTTAGGGGGTCTAGTTTCCAAAATGGGGTCACTTGTGGGGGAGCTCCAATGTTTAGGCACACAGGGACTCTCCAAATGCGACATGGCAACCGCTAAATATTCCAGCATATTTTCCATTCAAAAAGTCAAATGGCGCTCCTTCCCTTCTGAGCCCTGCCGTGCGCCCAAACAGTGGTTTATGACCACATATGAGGTATCTGTGTACTCAGGAGAAATTGCCCAACAAATTTTAGGATCCAATTTATACTGTTGCCCATGTGAAAATGAAAAAAACTGAGGCTAAAAGAAAATTTTTGTGAAAAAAAAGTACTTTCTTTTTTTACGGATCAATTTGTGAAGCACCTGGGGGTTCAAAGTGCTCACTATGCATCTAGATAAGTTCCTTAGGGGGTCTAGTTTCCAAAATGGGGTCACTTGTGGGGGAGCTCCAATGTTTAGGCACACAGTGACTCTCCAAATGCGACATGGCAACCGCTAAATATTCCAGCATATTTTCCATTCAAAAAGTCAAATGGCGCTCCTTCCCTTCTGAGCCCTGCCGTGCGCCCAAACAGTGGTTTATGACCACATATGAGGTATCTGTGTACTCAGGAGAAATTGCCCAACAAATTTTAGGATCCAATTTATACTGTTGCCCATGTGAAAATGAAAAAAACTGAGGCTAAAAGAAAATTTTTGTGAAAAAAAGTACTTTCTTTTTTTTACAGATCAATTTGTGAAGCACCTGGGGGTTCAAAGTGATCACTATGCATCTAGATAAGTTCCTTAGGGGGTCTAGTTTCCAAAATGGGGTCACTTGTGGGGGAGCTCCAATGTTTAGGCACACAGGAACTCTCCAAATGCGACATGGCAACCGCTAAATATTCCAGCATATTTTCCATTCAAAAAGTCAAATGGCGCTCCTTCCCTTCTGAGCCCTGCCGTGCGCCCATACAGTGGTTTATGACCACATATGAGGTACCTGTGTACTCAGGAGAAATTGCCCAACAAATTTTAAGATCCATTTTATCCTGATGCCCATGTAAAAATGAAAAAATTGATGCTAAAAGAAAATTTTTGTTGGAAAAATTAAAATGTCCATTTTTTCCTTCCACGTTGCTTTAGTTCCTGTGAAGCACCTGAAGGGTTAATAATCTTCTTGAATGTAGTTTTGAGTAGCTTGAGGGGTGCAGTTTTTATAAAGGTGTCACTTTTGGGTATTTTCTGCCATATAGACCCCTCAAAGTGACTTCAAATGTGAGGTGGTCCCTAAAAAAAATGGTTTTGTAAATTTTGCTGTAAAAATGAGAAATCGCTGGTCAACTTTTAACCCTTATAACTTCCTAACAAAAAAAAATGTTGTTCCCAAAATTGTGCTGATGTAAAGTAGACATGTGGGAAATGTTATTTATTAACTATTTTGTGCCACATAACTCTCTGGTTTAACAGAATAAAAATTAAAAATTTGAAAATTACAAAATTTTCAGAATTTTCGCCAAATTTCCATTTTTTTCACAAATAAACGCAAAAATTATCGACCTAAATTTACCACTAACATGAAGCCCAATATGTCACGAAAAAACAATCTCAGAATCGCTAGGATCCGTTGAAGCGTTCCTGAGTTATTACCTCATAAAGGGACACTGGTCAGAATTGCAAAAAATGGCAAGGTCTTTAAGGTCAAAATAGGCTGGGTCTTGAAGGGGTTAAAGACCACCCAGAAGAAGATGACGACAACAAGGACGATGAGCATGAAGCCAACCAGCCTGAACACCATCACAAAGAAAAAATAAAAGATTACCCAGAAGAAGATCACCAACAGGACAAAGAAGGTTAAGACAAACTACAAGATACAGAACAAGAGACAGAAGAACAATAAGCAGAAGATCAAAAAGCAGAAGAACATGAAGTATAAGACCAAAATGAAGAGCAAAATATATGCTCTAAATTCTAAGCAGAAGAAGACTAAGCAGTGTATGGGGGTGAGTCCGTTCCTCCTCGTGGTGCCCCTGGAAAATGCCTGCTGCTGCAGGCTAAACTGAACACGGACAAATACTGTTGTAATTTAAATCTTTTGTGACAGCAAGAACGGAAGGATGAACAATTCATACTTTTACAGATTACAAGTACAGGAATCTCTGTCACAAATAAGAATATGTGAAGAAGATGAAGAGGAAGAAGATGAAGAATTTGAATATGAAGAAGATTAATTAGTTTAATAATAACAATATGAGTAATGTAAACAAAAACATGAATAGCAAGAAGTTTAAGAAGAAGATTAAGAAGGTGAAGAAGAAGAATAATTTGATGAGAAAGATGATGCTGCTGCTGAAGATTATGAAGGAGAAAGTGTGGCACTGGCAAAAGTTAAAAAGGTGAAGAGCATGGAAGTTGTGAAACATACATATTTGCCAAAATAGAAAAAAGGTTAACAACATTGTCAATTTGTTAGTCAATCCAAACGTATTTCCAAAAAAATATATGTTAATGCTATTCCAATGCATTGGGTTAAACATGTATGCCATTATTGTCTCCTCAACCTCCCCCAATACATTCTACATTAGTCTTTGTTGTTTTCCTTCATGTACAATTAACCAACAAGGCAAGAATGGTTTTTTTTAATGTCGATATTTGGTTCCCATAGACTTACATGGGACTTCCGGTATCGGAATCGATATCGACGATATTTAGTGATATCGGCGATACCATTCCGATCCGATATTTTTAGATATCGAGCAGTATCGCTCAACACTATTTGTAACATCAGCAGCAGTAGCAACAGCAGGCACAGAAGACACCCCAAAGATGGCACAGACTCAAATAACACGAGGGTCAATGCATGACACTAAAAAGTACACCATCACCTATTCTGCCCAATCTGCGACTAGGGTGCAGAAGTCATTTTAGATCCATGACTTCTTCATTTTGATGAAAGTTAGGAGGTCTACACTTTTAGGGGACAACCGGATGTGCTTATCCATCAAGACATCACATGCAATATCAGGACTATACCTCCAAAGCGTGAGAGGCGAGCTCAGGCAACTCTTCCATTTTTAAGGCAAAAATGCAAAAGGGTTCAAACCCTCCCTGATGGCATTGATATTGAGCTCCAGATATTCCTGCACCATCCTCTCCAGTTGTTCACAACTTGTCAGACTTGTACTCTGCTCTGCTGGTGCACAGGCTAGTCTAAAAAATGTGTGAAATAACTCACAGAAATTGTTTATGCCACTTACACTGCTGCTGCTAATGTTTTTCGGTGATGCCTTGAAATTCCAGGGGTTGGAAGTCTAGAACTGTGATGTACACTGAGTGCCTCACAGCTGTACTGGGGAAAACTATACTTAAGATTGTCTACATGTGTATTTTGATACTCCAGCATGCGCACATCCCTTTCCAGGTACTGTGAATCTAATGGAGTGGCAACTCAGCAGTCAGCAATATTTCTAAGAATATGGGTTATCGTGTTGAAGATAGTGCATCAAGAAGGCGCTCATGTGACGGGCGCTTCCATGAGGTCAAGGCAATGGTATGTTGGTGACGGGGTAACACTCAAGGTTGCATTGCATCTTCTGTCCCTTCCCGCCAACCACAGTCAAGAGAGGGGATCATCATCCTCTTTATCTCCTGACTGTTGCTGGTCCATCACCTCTTCCTTCTCCATTTGTTCCTCGGCTCCTGCACCTTCACTAACAGTTTGTCTGGTACCATGATCCCCCTTGATCGCTGTAAGTTACCCTCCCATGGCACCCCCCATTGTGTCGGCAGTCTGGAAATTTGAGATATTGTTATCCCTTACACATCCTCCTCTGCTTCCAACTCTTTCTCTGGGACCATCACCTCCTCACGCAAACTATTCAAAGTAATGTAGATGATCCGAATAGTGATGCTGATAATGGCATCGTCAGTGCTAACCATCTTAGTAGCTATTTCAAAACTGTGCAGAAGGGTGCAGAGGTCCTTCATCTGTGCCCACTCCGCAAGTGTGAGTTGCACCACGTCCATACTGCGTTGGCCACTTTTCCTGGACTCTGTTCCTAATTTGAGCTGTTTTGGCAGCTTTTGATCCCCCCTGAAGGTGTTGTCTATGCGTTTGGTTTTGCTCCCATTAAATTAAATGGTGCTTGGCTATGTTTGGCAAACGATTCGGCAAACATGTTTGTCGAACATCAGGAAGTTTGGCAAACATAGCTGAACAGAACCTTGAAAGGTACGCTTATCTCTAGTGTTGTCACCTGTTATGATTTGGTAGCTGAGGAGAGCATGCAAAAAAAGAAATACACCAGAGAGGTTGGAATCTATGGGATTGTAGTACCCTGACTAACCACCACAACTAAAGGCAGCCATGGAGCGTACCTACGTTGGTCCTAGACGCCTCGTCACAGCCTGAGAAGCTAACTACACCTAAAGACAGAAAGAGGAAAACTATATGCCTCGGAGCAGATCCCCAAAGAACATAGAAAGCCCCCAAACATGTAATGGCGGTTAGGCAAGAGGAAATACAGACACAGACAGAAAATAGTATGAGCAAACGTTGGGGCCCAAACTTCCTAAATAGAAAAGGATAGGAAGGACACTTACTGCAATCCCAAAAAACCCTGAAAAGTACCAACTCGACTAATTACAAAAACACCTGAGATCACACGACCTCTACCACCTAAATTAGTTCTCTGGTGTAACAAAACTAAACACAGCCACTGAAAAAAATGGAAAAGGCAAATGAACAAACAACAGTGGCTGAACTAACTGAGAGGAGAAACAAGCCCCCGGAGGGGGACCTGGCAGACCCCCACAGAAGTGCAGGACAAAATGCAAAAAGCAAGCACAAAAAACTAAAAGAAGAAAATGACTAATCTGTTAGCAGAAGATGCAGGCACGAAACAGCAAGCTACAAAGTGAACAGGAATCAAAGATGAGACCAGAACAATTGATCACCGGCAACCCTGATGGGAGGGAACCTCCCTTATATAAGACCAGTCAGTAACACCTGATCGCCAATCTTCACAATCTTCATTGGATAGTTCAGTACTGTTTGTAACCACCAGAGGGAGCTTCTGCTCAGAAGTAATTTCTAGCACATTCACAACAGTACCCCCCCCTTGAGGAGGGGTCACCGAACCCTCATTTGAGCAACCAGGTCGTCAGGATGAGCTCTGTGATACGCACGGATGAGTCTCCTAGCATGGATGTCCGAAGCAAACACCCAAGAATTGTCCTCCTGACCATAACCTCTCCACTTAACCAAATACTGGAGTTTCCGTCTAGAAAAACGAGAATTCAATATTTTCTCAACCACATACTCCAGATTGCCCTCAACCAAAACAGGGTCAGGAGGCACAGCCATAGGAACCACTGGCTCGACAAACCTTTTCAATAAGGACTTGTGGAACACGTTATGGATCTTAAATGTCCCTGGAAGAAGTAACGAAAGGAAACAGGATTAGTGTTGAGCGAATTAATATCGGATATCGGCCGATATTAGCTGTATCGGCCTTTCGATTCCGAATACCGATATTTTCGTCTTATCGAATACCGGAATCGGGATTGTCACTGTCATTGTCAGTGTCCGTCGGTCGGGTCTGTCACTGTCAGTGTCCGTCGGTCGGGTCTGTCAGGAGTCAGCGGCACTTACCTGGCAGAAGATCTCCAGCGGTCACGGCCTGGACTGCTTCATGGCCGCCATCCTCTTCTCCCCGGCGGTCACATGCAGTTTCTCGCGATAACTGCAGTGACTGCTGGGTAATCCCGGACGTAAAGCAGTCAGTCCAATGACGTCACCGCAGGGGAAGCAGGTAATCAGCTGTGCTGCGTCGCGATGACAGGCTCTGCCTGTCATTGCGATGTAGCAGAGCTGGATCATCGTGGGACACTCGTTACTATGGACTGCGTCGGACAGGTGGTATACTGTTGGTTTTTTTTTTTTCTTTTTTTACAGGAGATCGATGGCGTCGCAGGAATGAGAGTACAATAAAAGAAATGAAAACTGTGTTGTCTCTTTTATTTCATTAAAAGACTTTTTTCTTGCTGTGTCTTTTTTTTAAACATTTAATAACTTTGGGATTAATAATGGATCGGTGTCTTATTGACACCTCTCCATTATTAACCGGGCTTATTGTCACCGTGCAATCAACGGTGACATTAACCCCTTATTACCCCATTGCCACCGCTACAGGGCAGTGGGAAGAGCCGGGTAAAGTGCCACAATTGGCACATCTTTTGATGGCCAAATGTGGGGCTGCTGTAGCCTGGTATTATCAGGCTGTTGAGGGCAAAAATCCATGGGCCTTGACAGTCTTTTAATACCAGGCCGCAGCAGTCTGCATTTTACTTGGCTGGTTAACAAAAATAGGGGGACCCCTATGCCGTTTTTTTTTCGAGGGGATCCCCTATTTTTGTTAACCAGCCAAGCTAAGCAGACTGCTGTGGCCTGGTATTATCAGGCTTGCAAGGTCCATGGATATTGGATCCTTACCAGCCTGAAAAACCAGGCCTCAGCGGTCTGCTTCATCTGGCTGGATCAACAAAAATAGGGGGGACCCCACGCCAATTTTTTTCGAGGGGATCCCTATTTTTGTTAATCAGTAGTGTTGAGCAATACTGCTCGATATCTAAAAATATCGTATCGAAATGGTATCGCCGATATCACTAAATATCGTCGATATCCGATTCCGATACCGGAAGTCCAATGTAAGTCTATGGGAACAAAATATCGCAACTAAAAAAAACCTTTATTTCCTTGTAAACACTAAATATACACACATAGAATACATATATATTATATATATATATATATATATATACATGTCATTGTGACATATATATATACATATATGTATAGTTTATACACTTCTACATAGTAAAATATCCTCTGATTCAATTGCCGGGTAAAGCCGGCTTCTGTGAAAAGACAGAAGCACCCGACATGAAATGACACTTGGTGTACATAGGGTTAACCATGTCTTTTCATGTCGTTTGCAATCTGATTTGCACAAACAATTACATCAGTCTATGTGTGCAAAATTTCACACCTGTAGGGGTTAATTAAAGGTGTAAATTCGTTGTAAAAAAACGGACTTTTTTGCTACGAATTTACACCTTTAATTAACCCCTACAGGTGTGAAATTTTGCACACTTACACTCATGTAATTGTTTGTGCAAATCAGATATCAAACTACATGAAAAGACATGGTTAACTCTATGTAAACCAAGTGTCATTTCATGTCGGGTTCTGCATTTTCACAAAAGCCGGCAATTGAATTAGCGGCTATTATACTATGTAGAAGTGTATGAACTATAAATATAAATATATATATATGTGTCACAAATTCAATGACATGTATATATATATATATGAGGTGTAAAATTGCTGAAAACAAATGCGTGGGCTCCCGCCCTATTTTTGCAACCAGACAGACAAAGCCAGTAAGTGGGGGCAGATAATAATAGCCCAGAGAGGGACCATTATTTTTGGCCCCCCCGGATACTAACATCTGCCCCCAGACACCCCAGAAAGGGCAAATCTCTAATTAGATTTGCCCTTTCTGGCACTTTGCCCGTCTATTCCCATTGCCCTGTAGCGGTGGCGAATGGGTTAATGAGGGGTTAAAATGACCTTGCAATTGAAAGGTCACTTTAAGCCAGGTTAATAATTGAGAGCTGTCAATCAGACAACTATCAATTATTAATCCTATTGTATGAAAGAAAAATCAAACACACACACACTTTAATAAAAAAGAAGTTTAATGAAATAATCACACATTTTTTGACCATATTTTATTTACCTGCTAAAACCATTTCCTGTAATAAAAAGAAAATAATAAAGCAAAATTATTCTTACCAATCCGATGTACAGTCAGGTCCCATGGTGTAATCCATCAGAAAGGGTTAATGTTTACTGCAGGGACCGCAGCTAATGCTGCAGCCTCACAGTAAACCCCCAAATGAATGAGTTCCTCTCCTGGCTGACAGGAGAGGAAGTGGAAAGCTTAATTGATTTGTGGGCCTTTCACTTTCACTTTAAGGTCATGCACATGGGACGACCAATCAGTTGACAGTCAGAGGGATAACTGGAGTTAGATCAAAAATAGGGGATCCCCTCGAAAAAAAATTGGCGTGGGGTCCCCCCTATTTTTGTTAACCAGCCAGATGAAGCAGACCGCTGAGGCCTGGATTTTCAGGCTGTTAAGGAGCCAAGATCCATGGACCTTGCCAGCCTGATAATACCAGGCCACAGCAGTCTGCATATCTTGGCTGATTAACAAAAATAGGGGATCCCCTCGAAAAAAATTGGCGTGGGGTCCCCCCTATTTTTGTTAACCAGCCAGATGAAGCAGACCACTGAGGCCTGTTTTTTCAGGCTGGTAAGGATCCAATATCCATGGACCTTGCAAGCCTGATAATACCAGGCCACAGCAGTCTGCTTAGCTTGGCTGGTTAACAAAAATAGGGGATCCCCTCGAAAAAAAAAACGGCGTAGGGTCCCCCTATTTTTGTTAACCAGCCAAGTAAAATGCAGACTGCTGCGGCCTGGTATTAAAAGACTGTCAAGGCCCATGGATTTGGCCCTCAACAGCCTGATAATACCAGCCAGAGCAGCCCCACATTTGGCGCATCAAAAGATGTGCCAATTGTGGCACTTTACCCGGCTCTTCCCACTTGCCCTGTAGCGGTGGCAAGCGGGGTAATAAGGGGTTAATGTCACCGTTGATTGCACGGTGACAATAAGCCCGGTTAATAATGGAGAGGCGTCAATAAGACACCGATCCATTATTAATCCCAAAGTTATTAAATGCATAAAAAAAAGACAAAGCAAGAAAAAAGTATTTTAATGAAATAAAAGAGACAACACAGTTTTCATTTCTTTTATTATACTCTCATTCCTGCGACGCCATCGATCTCCTGTAAAAAAAAGAAAAAAACCAAACCAACAGTATACCACCTGTCCGACGCAGTCCATAGTAATGACAGTCCCACGACGATCCAGCTCTGCTACATCGCAATGACAGGCAGAGCCTGTCATCGCGACGCAGCACAGCTGATTACCTGCTTCCCCGGCGGTGACGTCATCGGACTGACTGCTTTACGTCCGGGATTACCCAGCAGTCACTGCAGTTATCGCGAGAAAACTGCATGTGACCGCCGGGGAGAAGAGGATGGCGGCCATGAAGCAGTCCAGGACGTGACCGCCGGAGATCTTCTGCCAGGTAAGTGACGCTGACTCCTGACAGACCCGACCGACGGACACTGACAGTGACAGACCCGACTGACGGACACAGATAGTGACAGTGACAAATCCGATTCCGGTATTCGATATGACGAAAATATCGGTATTCGGAATCGAAAGGCCGATACAGCTAATATCGGCCGATATCCGATATTTGCAGTATCGTATCGCTCAACACTATTAATCAGCCAAGATATGCAGACTGCTGTGGCCTGGTATTATCAGGCTGGCAAGGTCCATGGATCTTGGCTCCTTAACAGCCTGAAAATCCAGGCCTCAGCGGTCTGCTTCATCTGGCTGGTTAACAAAAATAGGGGGGACCCCACGCCATTTTTTTTTCGAAGGGAACCCCTATTTTGTTAATCAGTTCCCTCTGACGTCACTGATGGTGTCCCTGGCTGACCTGAAGTGAAAGTGGAAAGCAATCAATTAAGCTTTCCACTTCCTCTCCTGTCAGCCAGGAGAGGAGCTCATTCATTTGGGGGTTTACTGTGAGGCTGCAGCATTAGCTGCGGTCCCTGCAGTAAACATTAACCCTTTCTGAAGGATTACACCGTGGGACCTGACTGTGCATGGGATAGGTAAGAATAATTTTGCTTTATTATTTTATTTTTATTACAGGAAATGGTTTTAGCAGGTAAATAAAATATGGTCAAAAACTGTGTGATTATTTCATTAAACTTCTTTTTTATTAAAGTGTGTGTGTGTTTGATTTTTCTTTCATACAATAGGATTAATAATTGATAGTTGTCTAATTGACAGCTCTCAATTATTAACCTGGCTTAAAGTGACCTTTCAATTGCAAGGTCATTTTAACCCCTTATTAACCCATTCGCCACCGCTACAGGGCAATGGGAATAGACGGGCAAAGTGCCAGAAAGGGCAAATCTAATTATAGATTTGTCTTTTCTGGGGTGTCTGGGGGCAGATGTTAGTAGCCAGGGGGGGCCAAAAATAATGGTCCCTCTCTGGGCTATTATTATCTGCCCCCATTCGCTGGCTTTGTCTGTCTGGTTGCGAAAATAGGGCGGGAGTCCACGCATTTTTTTTAAACAATTTTACACCTCATATATATAATATATATATATTAATATATATATATATATTATATATACACATGTCATTGAATTTGTGACACATATATATATATATATTTATATTTATAGTTCATACACTTCTACATAGTATAATAGCCGCTAATTCAATTGCCGGCTTTTGTGAAAATGCAGAACCCGACATGAAATGACACTTGGTGTACATAGGGTTAACCATGTCTTTTCATGTCCTTTGCTATCTGATTTGCACAAACAATTACATCAGTCTATGTGTGCAAAATTTCACACCTGTAGGGGTTAATTAAAGGTGTAAATTCGTAGCAAAAAAGTCCGGTTTTTTTACAACGAATTTACACCTTTAATTAACCCCTACAGGTGTGAAATTTTGCACACATAGACTGATGTAATTGTTTGTGCAAATCAGATTGCAAACGGCATGAAAAGACATGGTTAACCCTATGTACACCAAGTGTCATTTCATGTCGGGTGCTTCTGTCTTTTCACAGAAGCCGGCTTTACCCGGCAATTGAATCAGAGGATATTTTACTATGTAGAAGTGTATAAACTATACATATATGTATATATATATATGCATGTATAATATGACTATTATATATATATATATATATATATATATTATTCTATGTGTGTATATTTAGTGTTTACAAGGAAATAAAGGTTTTTTTTAGTTGCGATTTTTTGTTCCCATAGACTTACATTGGACTTCCTGTATCGGAATCGGATATCGACGATATTTAGTGATATCGGCGATACCATTTCGATACGATATTTTTAGATATCGAGCAGTATCGCTCAACACTAAACAGGATTAAGAATCTCCATGATCTTATAAGGTCCAATGAACCTAGGCTTAAACTTAGGAGATGCAACTCTCATAGGGATATTTCTTGAGGACAACCAGACCAAGTCCCCCACTTCAAACCGAGGACCATCAGTCCTATGCCGGTTGGCAAACCGCTGGGCCCTCTCCTGAGAGAGGGACAACCTCTCCACTACCTGGTCCCAAATCTGCTGCATACGCTCCACAACAGAGTCAACACCTGGACAGACAGAAGCATCCGTCTGTCCTGAAGAAAATCGAGGGTGAAACCCAAAATTGCAGAAAAATGGAGACATCAAAGTGGCAGAGCTAGCCCTATTATTAAGAGCAAACTCAGCCAAAGGCAAAAAAGAGACCCAGTCATCCTGATCAGCAGACACAAAGCATCTCAGATAAGTCTCCAATGTCTGGTTTGTTCTCTCAGTTTGTCCATTGGTCTGAGGATGAAAAGCCGAGGAGAAAGACAATTGAACACCAAGTTTAGAACAAAAAGTCCTCCAAAATCTGGAAACAAACTGGACTCCTCTGTCAGACACAATGTTCTCAGGAATGCCGTGTAACCGAACCACGTGCTGAAGGAACAAAGGCACCAATTCAGAGGAGGAAGGCAACTTAGGTAATGGCACAAGATGTATCATTTTGGAAAACCTATCACAAATCACCCAGATAACGGTCATTCTCTGAGAAACAGGGAGGTCAGAAATGAAATCCATAGAGATATGGGTCCATGGTCTCTTGGGCACAGGCAATGGCATCAACAAACCACTAGAGCGAGAGCAAGGCTTGGAGCGAGAGCAAGTCCCGCAGGACTGCACAAATTCCCTGACGTCACGAGACAAAGTAGGCCACCAAAAGGACCGACTAACCAAGTCTCTGGTACCAAAAATTCCGGGATGACCGGCCAACGCGGAACAATGAATCTCAGACATCATACTCTTTTTCCACCGGTCTGGGACAAACAATTTCCCAATAGGGCAGCGCTCGGGTTTATCCTCCTGACACCCTTCCAGAGCCAGTCTCAAATTGGGCGAGATGGCGGAAAGAACTACACCCTCTTTCAAAATAACAGCAGGATCAGATAACTCAGGAGAGTCCGCAAGGAAACTCCTCGAGAGGGCATCTGCCTTAACATTCTTAGTGCCAGGAAGAAAGGAAACCACAAAATTAAAACGTGTGAAAAACAAGGCCCACTTGACCTGTCTAGGATTAAGTCGCTTGACTGATTCCAAAATAAACCAGATTCTTATGGTCCGTGAGGACCACCACCTGATGTTTGGCTCCCTCCAGCCAATGTCTCCACTCTTCAAAAGCCCACTTCATTGCCAATAACTCCCGATTACCCACGTCATAATTACGTTCCGTTGCAGAAAATTTTCGAGAGAAAAAGGCACAAGGGTTACTTTTTGAGGTCTCTGGATCTCTTTGGGACAAAACGGCACCTGCCCCAATTTCAGAGGCATCAACCTCCACCTGAAATGGCAGAGAAACATCAGGCTGCCGTAGAACAGGAGCAGAAGTGAATCTCTTCTTAAGTTCCTGAAACGCAGAGACTGCCTCAGGAGGCCAATTCACCACATCAGAACCCTTTTTGGTCAAATCAGTCAATGGTTTAACAATAACAGAGAAATGACCAATAAATTTACGATAAAAATTGGCAAAACTCAAGAATCTTTGAAGAGCCTTTAATGAAGTAGGTTGGACCCAATCACAGATGGCCTGAACCTTGACCGGGTCCATTTCAATAACAGATGGGGACAAAATGAATCCCAGAAATGAGATCCTCTGTACGCCAAAAAGACACTTTGATCCATTCACATACAGAGCATTCTCTCTCAAAATCTGGAACACAGTCCGAACATGTTTCACATGAGAGTCCCAGTCATTGGAAAAAAATCAGGATATCATCCAAGTAAACAATCAGAAATTTATCCACAAAATCCCTGAAAATGTCATTCATGAAGGACTGGAAGACAGAAGGAGCATTAGTGAGCCCAAAGGGCATCACTAGGTACTCAAAATGCCCCTCTGGGGTATTAAATGCCGTCTTCCATTCATCCCCGTGCTTAATGCGAATAAGGTTATATGCCCCCCTGAGGTCAAGCTTGGTAACCAAGTAGCACTTTTCACCCTGGAAAACAGGTCAGAAATCAAGGGTAACGGATATTGATATTTCACAGTGATATTGTTCAAGAGACGATAATCAATACACGGCCTTAATGAACCATCCTTTTTGGCCACAAAGAAAAAACGGCACCCAAGGGTGAAGAGGATGGTCTGATATGACCCTTCTCCAATGACTCCTTGATATAAGACCGCATAGCGTCATGTTCAGGTACAGACAAGTTAAAAAGGCGACCTTTAGGGAATTTACTACCAGGCACTAATTCAATAGCGCAGTCATAGCTCCTATGGGGGGGCAAGGATGCAGATTTACTTTCGCTAAACACATCAGAAAAATCAGTCAAAAAGTCAGGAACATCCTGAGCCTGGGGGGAGGCAGAAAAAACAGGAGTGTTGGTATTAACACATTGGCAGCCCCAACTGGTTACAGACACAGATTTCCAATCCAAAACAGGATTATGAGACTGCAACCAAGGGAAACCCAGTACGATAATGTCATGCAGATTATACAGCACCAAAAATTTGCAACTCTCCTGATGATTAGGTTCAACCCTCATTATCACCTGAGTAGAGAACTGAGGTCTATTTTCAGCCAAAGGGGTAGAATCGATCCCCAGTAGGGGAATAGACTTCCGTAGGGGTATCAAGGGAAACCCACAACGTTTAGCAAAATCAAAATCCATCAGGTTAATAGCTGCTCCCGAATCAACAAAAGCCTGAGCAGAAAATGTGGACAGGTAGCAAATCAGGGTAACAGTCAACAAAAATTTAGTCTGAACACTACCCAAGACAACTGAACGTGCAAAACGTCTTCCCCGCTTAGGGCAGACTGAAATAGCATGAGAGGCATCACCACAGGAGAAACATAACCCATTGCGTTTTCGAAACTCATGACGCTGTGCCCCAGAAGCCACTCTATCACACTTCATGGGTTCAGAAGCTGATTCACAAGGCAACACTGTTCCACGCATATGTGTAGCCCTGGTGTAAGGCACACGCAGTACCCTGGAGGATGTGTGGAGAGATAGCAGTTTAATGCTCAATGAACATTCATTTCAACACACACTTAGACACGCCCACAGATATATAAAGTCTAGTCACATGCAGCAGAAGTCAGTCAGTTTCCTGTCTTCGGACAGCAGAGACAGCAGTCATTCAGTCAGTGACTCTGAGTTAGTTCAGTTTCCTGTCAGGAAGACAGAGGAGGGATTGTTTGTGCAGTTCAGCAAGTGGAGGCCAGTACAGGTGAGCCAGATCACCTCAGCCTGGTCAGAGCTGTGCCCCACTAGAAGACAGACTGAGATATTTATTAAGAAGAAAGAAGTGAGTTGCAGATATACTTCAGTCTCCTGTCCCAAGGACGGTGAAGGTTCAGAGACGTGCTCCTGCCTGGAAGATTACTGAGAGTCTGGCAACAAGCTCAAGAAAGGAATTAAGTAAGGGACTGACTTTGTTAACCTGTGAAGTGAGAAATGCTTATGCTACCAGCGAGGACAAGGCGAAAGGCATAGTGGTAGAAATTCTGAGTGCAATAGGATTGGAGAAGTCCTGCACGTTGTTACCGGTCACTGGAGACCGAAGCATCACCATAGCTTCATGCATGGTGGTAGGAAACCCAGAGGCTTACCGGACCTTAGGTAGCGGAAAGCAGCCCCTAAATAGTCGGTACGTAACTGGGGTCAGGGGGAGTGAGAACCTTGAGCCTGATCAGCAAGAATAGGAACTCAGCTCTCTCACAGGAAGGCTCCCACCACAGAACTGACTGGGCAGTACAGCTTTGGAATAGCTGGAGTTATAGAGGGAACTACGCTTCATGCTGGTTGTACTCATCGTTGTGAAAGTAAAGGAGGCCCCTAACTTGTCCAGCTGCTATCTCGAAATACATTCTCCTTGGATCAGCCTCCCTGGGACCTGCCTTACCATCTTACAAGTAAAGGTATGGAAAGACGCTGACCGTGTGAGACTGAGTTATTTACTTGCATGCCTGCACAACCCTATCTTAACCATCGACCTGAGGGAAGAGTCCTACCTGTAGGGGACCCGACATCTAGCTGCCTCACCATCCCCTCAGAGCTCTACAGCAGCACTGGTATAAATTACCAGAAGACTACAGGTGGCGTCACGAACTGTAAATATATCTATCCCCTGTAAATATTTCCCCAACATACGCCAGACCGCCAGGGCCACAGACCGAGCCACCGCTACCTGTGACAAACCCCATAGACTTCCATGGGCTCGGCTCTGAGTACCCCATTGCCCTGGTAATCCACAGTTGTGGTGGCGGGTCGATACAAATTGGCGTCACAAACAGGATACGAAACTCGCAAAATTGCGAGCCCTGTGTGCCTGTGGAGTTGTTTTTGTGAAAAGGACTGTTTGCACTTTTGGCGCCAAAAATCGCCATCTTTGTCGCCATATTCGCGCCCTCAGGCGCTGGAGAAGAAGGTGGGCGTACCTTCGTGGGCGTGTACCCCCCTGTGGCGCGAAGAAAATGCCTGCCCTCTCAAAGTGCTATTACAATATGCGATCCTGCCCTACAGCAAAGGAGGTCCGCCTCCTCTTCACCTTCCCTGCGAAGAGGAGGAGACGCAAACCCCGCCTCCACGGAAGAGACCGGACGTCTCTGGAGGAAGATGAAAGAATCTTCTGGAACATCATGGAAGCAGGACGTGTGCAGCCGAGCAGGGAAGCGGAGGAAGGCAGGCCCCGTGCCCCAGCCAAGCTGCCACCAGCACCGGAGTCATCCATGGTCCTGCACCTGCAGCAAGCATTGCTGGAAGTTAAAGAGGAAAATGCACGACTAAGAAAGATGATTTTGCCACAACCTGGATTTGAAGAGATCGAGAGACGCCGGCGTACCCTGGAGCAGCGGCGGCTGTGGGACGCGGTGTTCTCCCCCTTCGATGATCCCCTACGTCTGGAGTTACCAAAACTTCTGCTGCCCAAGGCAAAGGAGCAACCGGAGGCTGCCCCCGAAAGTACCAATCCTGATCCCACCGGTGAAGCGGTGGAGGCGAAGGAGGTTGAGGAGGTACCGCCAGTTCCGGAACGCCCGCCCGGCCAGGAGGCCGCAGCAGATGATCGATCCCCGGTAGGGACACCGGAGGGGTCCTGTCCGTCGTTACCAGACGTGGACTGGGACGAGATGGCGCGCCTGGATGACGTCGCCTATACCGCCCAGTGGGAATGTGAGTGGCAGCGTCGTGAGGAGAAGCAGCAACGCCAGCAGGAGGAAGAGCGGGAAGCTCAGCGGAATCGACAGCGGCAACATGCAGAGCTGATCGCGGACAAGGAGAGTGTCCGGAGAGAGAAAGGTACCCTGAGGGAACCGCGGCGGCAGGGGTGTGTGACAGAGTTCCAGCTCCGGAAGGGCTGGGGCTTCATAAGAGAACCGGGCCTCTACCCAGGGGTCTTTGTCAGCAGACGCGACGTAGAATCCCACCTACCGCAAGGTCATCCCGGGAGGGACTTAGTTAATGGAGATATTGTTACATACACACGGCACTGGGGAATGAAGGGATGGTATGCCCTTAACGTCACCATCGTCCGTGACCCCGTCCCAGACGCAGGTAACGTCACCATTACCGCAGCGTCCCCGTCTCCAGCTCAAACAGCATCCGGCCGTGCCCCAGCATCGCCCCCTGCAGGCTCATCGCAAATGGAAGCAATGTCTACATACTCTTCGTCATCTAGTCATCCTTCTGCATCGCAACTTGCGACCCAGTTTCCATCGCAATCTATGACACGATCAATATCGCTAACTGTAACGCAAATTGAAACGCGATCAGTGTCTCGCAAGGAGAAAGTACCCGTTGCGCCCCTAGAGGTTCGCACAAGAACTGTGGCGACCCAGACCCTAATAGCAGCACACGACTTGTTAGTAATGGGATCTAGGGACCATCGCATTGTTCCAGCCTCCGGGGTGGAAAATGTATTTGAAATAATTAAACAGTAAAAGAAAAACCGGTGAGATCCAGATAGGGGTCTACCATAAGTAATGTTGTAAAAAGTTTAAGAATGTTTGCCAATTTTTGCACAAGTTAAATGTGTATATAACGTATATATATATTGCCAAAAATAGAATGCCCGGCTGGGTAATCAGATAAAAAGTTTTTGCACTTTATTATGATGTGATTTGATATAATGTGTCTTTGTTTTACAATGGACTTCGAGGTTGAGGACTGTGCCAGCCCAGAACTTATCTGTATATAGTTGCGCTTCGGTGCCTAATCTTGGTTTTACATAAAACCAGCACAATTACCTCTGAATACAAAACCCGTGTGGTGTGGCACTGAGTGAGGTCTGCATTCGGATGTCCTGCAGCCCACCCAGGACCCACGTTGAAGGTTTGGTGCGGGTCCTTCACAAGCATATTGTCTATTTATATGAAAATGTTATTTGATATTTGTACTTTTCTATATATAATGTTTTGTTCGCAACGTTCAAGACATCCTTACCTCCCGGATGGGACGAATTAATGTTTAATGTTGATGTTTAATGCATAAACAAAATTGTCTCTTTGTATTTTACAGCCCGGGAGTGCTGTCATTTACCATGGGGGAATGTGTAGCCCTGGTGTAAGGCACACGCAGTACCCTGGAGGATGTGTGGAGAGATAGCAGTTTAATGCTCAATGAACATTCATTTCAACACACACTTAGACACGCCCACAGATATATAAAGTCTAGTCACATGCAGCAGAAGTCAGTCAGTTTCCTGTCTTCGGACAGCAGAGACAGCAGTCATTCAGTCAGTGACTCTGAGTTAGTTCAGTTTCCTGTCAGGAAGACAGAGGAGGGATTGTTTGTGCAGTTCAGCAAGTGGAGGCCAGTACAGGTGAGCCAGATCACCTCAGCCTGGTCAGAGCTGTGCCCCACTAGAAGACAGACTGAGATATTTATTAAGAAGAAAGAAGTGAGTTGCAGATATACTTCAGTCTCCTGTCCCAAGGACGGTGAAGGTTCAGAGACGTGCTCCTGCCTGGAAGATTACTGAGAGTCTGGCAACAAGCTCAAGAAAGGAATTAAGTAAGGGACTGACTTTGTTAACCTGTGAAGTGAGAAATGCTTATGCTACCAGCGAGGACAAGGCGAAAGGCATAGTGGTAGAAATTCTGAGTGCAATAGGATTGGAGAAGTCCTGCACGTTGTTACCGGTCACTGGAGACCGAAGCATCACCATAGCTTCATGCATGGTGGTAGGAAACCCAGAGGCTTACCGGACCTTAGGTAGCGGAAAGCAGCCCCTAAATAGTCGGTACGTAACTGGGGTCAGGGGGAGTGAGAACCTTGAGCCTGATCAGCAAGAATAGGAACTCAGCTCTCTCACAGGAAGGCTCCCACCACAGAACTGACTGGGCAGTACAGCTTTGGAATAGCTGGAGTTATAGAGGGAACTACGCTTCATGCTGGTTGTACTCATCGTTGTGAAAGTAAAGGAGGCCCCTAACTTGTCCAGCTGCTATCTCGAAATACATTCTCCTTGGATCAGCCTCCCTGGGACCTGCCTTACCATCTTACAAGTAAAGGTATGGAAAGATGCTGACCGTGTGAGACTGAGTTATTTACTTGCATGCCTGCACAACCCTATCTTAACCATCGACCTGAGGGAAGAGTCCTACCTGTAGGGGACCCGACATCTAGCTGCCTCACCATCCCCTCAGAGCTCTACAGCAGCGCTGGTATAAATTACCAGAAGACTACAGGTGGCGTCACGAACTGTAAATATATCTATCCCCTGTAAATATTTCCCCAACATACGCCAGACCGCCAGGGCCACAGACCGAGCCACCGCTACCTGTGACAAACCCCATAGACTTCCATGGGCTCGGCTCTGAGTACCCCATTGCCCTGGTAATCCACAGTTGTGGTGGCGGGTCGATACACATACCTCTACGCTCACGCAAACGTCTGTCAATTTGAATCGCTAATGACATAGAATCATTGAGACCAGAGGGGACAGGGAATCCCACCATAACATTCTTTACATTCTCTGACAGACCCTTCCGAAAAAGGGCTGCCAAAGCATCATCATTCCATTTGGTCAGGACTGCCCACTTTCGAAATTTCTGACAGTATAACTCAGCGTCCTCAAGCCCCTGATTTAATGAAAACAAGGCTTTTTCAGCTTGATCAGTGACATTAAGCTCATCATACAATAACCCCAGAGCCTGAAAAAATGCATCAACATTACTCAAAACAGGATCCCCAGGTGTCAGGGAAAAAGCCCAATCCTGAGGATCGCCGCGCAGGAGAGAGATGACAATTTGAACCTGCACCAAGGCAAAAAACAACTTACAGTTATTTTTGAAATTCAGAAATTTAGCTCGATCCCCTAAAAACAAATCTGGCATGGGAATCCTAGGTTCCACAACAGGCAACCCTGCAAGATAGGTAGCAATACTCCGAACTTCAGTGGCAAGCTGATCCACACGGCCAGACAACTGTGCAAACTCCATTGAGAGAAAAAAAAATCCTCCTCAGCATTCAGAGAAACAGAGGGAAAAAAAAAAAAAAAAAAAAATCTCTGACAAATCTGACAATCTTCTTTCTTTAACACTATTTTTCCCTTCTGTGAGTACTATACAAATATCAGTTTTTTGGCCGGTGATACTGTTATGATTTGGTAGCTGAGGAGAGCATGCAAAAAAAGAAATACACCAGAGAGGTTGGAATCTATGGGATTGCAGTACCCTGACTAAACACCACAACTAAAGGCAGCCGTGGAGCGTACCTACGTTGGTCCTAGACGCCTCGTCACAGCCTGAGAAGCTAACTACACCTAAAGACAGAAAGAGGAAAACTATCTGCCCCGGAGCAGATCCCAAAGAACATAGAAAGCCCCCAAACATGTAATGGCGGTTAGGCAAGAGGAAATATAGACACAGACAGAAAATAGTATGAGCAAACGTTGGGGCCCAAACTTCCTAAATAGAAAAAGATAGGAAGGACACTTACTGCAATCCCAAAAAACCCTGAAAAGTACCAACTCGACTAATTACAAAAACACCTGAGATCACACGACCTCTACCACCTAAATTAGTTCTCTGGTGTAACAAAACTAAACAGCAGCCACTGAAAAAACTGGAAAAGGCAAATGAACAAATAACAGTGGCTGAACTAACTGAGAGGAGCACAAGCCCCCGGAGGGGACCCGGCAGACCCCCACAGAAGTTCAGGACAAAATGCAAAAAGCAAGCACAAAAAACTAAAAGAAGAAAATGACTTATCTGTTAGCAGAAGATGCAGGCATGAAACAGCAAGCTACAAAGTGAACAGGAATCAAAGATGAGACCAGAACAATTGATCACCGGCAACCCTGATGGGAGGGAACCTCCCTTATATAAGACCAGTCAGTAACACCTGATCGCCAATCTTCACAATCTTCATTGGATAGTTCAGTACTGTTTGTAACCACCAGAGGGAGCTTCTGCTCAGAATTCATTTCTAGCACATTCACAACAGTCACCCCGTTTTTTTTTAACAAATTGGAACAACATTTTTACAGACTTATTGGAAAGCAACATTGAACCCTACAGATGAAAAGTGTTGAATGGTATATCTACAGCATACTGCAGACTATGAACACATTCGTGTGAATTGGAAAATTATACTTACTGTATTGCTTGTATGTTTGCCTGTCTATCCCCTCACATTGTGGGGGCTAGCCCTGTCTTTACAGGGATTGTTCTTTCCTATCCTTTTTTCCTTGTTTTACTTTCCTATCCTCCCAACACTTTCTTTCCTACCAGTTGTACCTTACCCTACTTCCATACACTGTAAAAAATTTAAAATACCAATAAATATTATTGGAAAAGGAAAATGATACTTACAATCAGAATGATCTGTACATGCTTCTTTCACTTCAAAAGCACACATCACATCACATTATTTTACAGACAGTGGAAGAAGTATTTTTACAGGCTGTCTAAGAATATACAAAGGGTTGGCAATTGTGGTATAAATACATCAGCCTTTGTAGAGTCTATACATTATGTAAGTCTTCTTTTTTCATAAGCTAGTGCCATTTAATTTGTCGTGCTCGTGAATTAGTGCTGGATTTCATAGTGTCAGTAGAATACTGCTAGCTTTGTGATGTCCTTGCGATATTCTCAACCTTTGATGTTCTCCAACAGGAGTGACAGCCTTTTCAAATTACTGTCAGTCTTTTAGTCAACAAGACACAAAGAGCAATCCACCTCCTCCTTTTCCAGCGTCATTCTTGTGCCTGTCTCTGCCAACTTGAGAGCCATTCTGTGAAGAAGGATACCTCTAATATAATCTTAATCCTGGAAAAACAGAATATCCTAAGTCAATGTATGGAGAAAGCTGTATTGCAAATCTTTACCAAACAACATTTGTCATGTCTTGAAATTAAAAATATATAGGTTTAACATACAGTATATATATATATATATATATATATATATATATATATATATATATAATATGTGTGTATAGGTGTGTGTGTATTTAAATGCCTTCCTTAAGTCATCATGTACACTGTACTAAATCTGTCCACCTACCTACATTTTTATGGAATATATTTGCTCAAGCCTTTAATATAAACGTAACAGAACTCTTACAGTGATTTAATAATCCATTATTTGTTATTTTAAAAGACCAATGGCTAGGATCACAAAAAATATTTCTAATTCTTTGTTTTACACAGCTTGTGACTTTGAAATGGTAGCTCTAAAGCTTATGTTATATTAACCTCAACCAGAACCTTGAAGAAAAGGATTATATCCTGAAGGCGTGCTTCAAGTTTGTAAACAAGCTTAAGTACATTACATTTTATAGCAAAAGTCGAGAGGTTCAAGACAGTTAACTTTTTTGTCTCGACAAAATAATTTAATATTGCTATTGTGCAATACAACATTTTTTTATTATTTTTATTTTTTCAAATGCAGAAAAACATTCTCAAGATACTCCATTTTGCATTTATTTTCAAATAGTACTTGGGTATTACATTTGGTTTACCTAGGACGTGAGTACATTGTAATGGCTGTTTACTTACGAGTCTGTGCTCTCTTTCCCTTTTTTCACCTTTGCAATGTTCTTAAAACTCAGTGAAATTAACAAAATGGCTTTGAGCATGTTAATACTTTACATTTACTGTCAGTACAGACAAAGTATGAATATTACCTGCAGTAATTATTGGTGAAATGTATTACGATATTGACAATATTGTGAATTTTTCAGTTATTTGCTTGACTGCTATGCAATTGATTGTCACAGTTCATATATTTTGCTGCTTTAATTTAATGGACAGATCCATATTATATTAAAAGGCTTTTTGCACAAACTAAGGTACCCTCACACTGCCATATAACATGCCCAAGAAGTATCAAATAATTTATAGTAGCGGCGTAGCTGCTGCAGGGAGAGGACGTGGTCATTCTGTGACTGGTATGTGCCGAAATACAACACCTTTCTCTGGTGCATGCAGACGATAGTACATTTTATAGTCCCATGAGTACCGCTGCATGTATGGTGAGGCCACAAGATGTTGAAGATGTGTTAGACTGGATGGCTGAGAGTGCCTCCAGTTCCTTCGCTTTGTCTTCCACCTGGTCAACTGCAGGAAGTGTAGAGTTGGCACCTGAGGAACATGGTCATCTGGATTCCACCTCACCCCCTTGAAAATCAGCTAAGCAGTCTGGGCCCCAAAGTCATGCATCAATCTTTTCAGACTTCACTGACTAGGGTTCCATAGCCCATCCACTAGACCCATCCCCAGAAGTGGAAGAGACTGATCCCCACTTGTTATGTTGGAGGATGAGTATGTGGGAGGGATATTGCACATGGTCAGTGTAACACCACAGCATATCTGAGATGATGATGAAACACAGTTGCCAACTGAAGTGTATTTCTGCAATGTACAGACCAGCAAGGATGGAAGGAGTGAGGAGTCAGTGGAAGATAAATGCATGAAATGATAAGGTCCTATGCCCCACACAGAGAAGAGTTCATCCTAGCATTGTGCACAGTTTGGAGGAAGAGGAGGTAGCCACACTACACCAGCAGCACATTAAAAAAGGGAGCAGGGTGCAAAGGCACAGAAGGCAGCCCCTAGCTAGTGAACATCAAGCCCGGCCTGGTGGTGTGTGATAACAGGCGAAATCTCATAGCGGCTCTGGGCCAAGCTGGTTTGACGCATATCCCTTGTCTGGTTAATATACTGAACTTGGTGGTGAAAGCTTCTTGAAAAACTACCCACACATGTCAGAGTTGCTGCTGAAAGTGCGGGCAGTGTGTGCTCGTTTTTTGCGTTCTCACCCTGCTGCGACTCGTCCGTCTGCGCTGCATGGTGTTCACTGCATCTTGGCACTCAGAACAGCTCACGTGCACGACTGGAGCTTGGCTGGGAGGGTGTGCAGAGAACCCAGATGATACACCTTCCATCGAGGACAGCTTGTCATTTCCTCTGGGCAGCCTGGCACACATGAACCAATACATGCTGCTGTGCCTGTGCAATGACTGCCGACTTACTCATATTGTTTCCAGTGCAGATTACTGTATGGCTGGCCTGCCCAGTGGTAAGTGTGCTGTTGGAATGTGTGTGTAGCGTGACTAAGCGTGTGATCATAAACAGGCGCTTCAACATCCAATGTGGAGAAGTTACTATTCCTTAAAATGAACCAGACAACTGTACCAGCTGATATTCAACTCTGTTTGCCATTCGCTTCATTTGGGTTCCTCCTCCCCACAAAAACCCCAAACAACTGTGTTAGCTACCTCTTCCTCCACTTCTTCTAGCTACACCACCATGTTCATCTCCTCCACCTCCTCCTCCAGCTGGACCTCCGCCCCTTGGTTGAACTTGTTAGTTTATTGTGGGTTCATTCTATGTCCTATTAAATCAGTTCCCTCCTAAAAATAAGTAAAAAAAAAAAGAAAAAAACACAAACAATGTAGGATTAATAATAATAATATTTGTTTTTATATAGTGCTAACATATTCCACAGTGCTTTACAGTTTGCACATATTATCGTCGCTGTCCCTGATGGGGCTCACAATCTAGATTCCCTATCAGTATGTTTTTGGAGTGTGGGAGGAAACCCACGCAAACATGGGAAGAACATACAAACTCCTTGCAGATGTTGTCCTTGGTGGTATTTGAACCCAGGACTCCAGTCCTGCAAGACTGCAGTGCTATCCACTGAGCCACCGTGCTGCCCTGCCCTTGCCTCTTCCACCCATATCGCCACGTTGACTTGTTCCTCCAGTTGGACCTATGCCTCGTGGTTCTAGAATGCTAGTTTTAGTTTTGTTAATTCTAGGTTCTTTTAAGACGGTTCCATAAATCAATAAATAAATATATATACTATACTAGCTATGAACCCGTTCTACGTCCAGGTGGCAAGCATTTTTATTGGTATATGGTCTCCCATCCTGGTATGTGCTGCCCCCCTCCTATCCTGGTATGCATGGTCCCCTCACCCCCACCCAATCCTGGTATGCATGGCATCCTATTCCTCATCCTGGTATGTATGGTCCACTCACCCCCCAATCCTGGTATGCATGGTACCCCCTCATCCCTATCCTGATATGGTATGGTACCAGCACATCCATATCCTGGTATTCATGGTTCGCTCACCCCCAATCCTGGCATGCATGGTCCTTCACCCCCCCAATCCTGGTATGCATGGTCCTTTCCCCAATCCTGGAATGCATGGTACCTCACCCCCCAATCCTGGTATGCATGGTCCCCTCACCCCCCCAATCCTGGAATGCATGATCCCCCACCCCCCAATCCTGGTATGCATGGTCCCCTTACCCCCCAATCCTGGTATGCATGGTCCTCTCACCCCCAATCCTGGAATGCATGGTCCCCTCACCCCCTAATCCTGGTATGCATGGTCGCCTCCCCCAATCCTGGAATGTATGGTGCCCTCATCCCCCAATCCCAGTATGCCTGGTCCCCTCATCCCCCAATCCTGGTATGCATGGTCCTATCCCCCAATTGTGGAATGCATGGTCCTCTCACCTCTTAATCCTGGTATGCATGGTCCCCTCATCCCCCAATCATGGTATGCATGGTACCCTTGTCCCCCAATCCTAGTATGCATGGTCCTCTCACCTCCCATCCTGGTATGCATGGTCCCTTCACCCCTCTATCCTGGTATTCATGGTCCAGTCACCCCCAATCCTGATATGCATGGTCCCCTCAATCCCAATCCTAATATGCATGGTCCTCTCACCCCCAATCCTGGTATGCATGGTTCTCTCACCCCCCTATCCTGGTATGCATGGTCTCCTCACTCCCCAATCTTGGAATGCATGTTCCCCTCACCCCCCAATCCTGGAATTCATGGTCCGCTCACCCCCTAATCCTGGTATGCATAGTCCCCTCACCCCCCAATCCTGGCATGCATGGTTCCCTCACCCCCCTATATGGGAATGCATGGTCCTCTCACCCCAATCCTGGAATGCATGGTCCTCTCACCCCCTGTCATGTATAGTGTACAGTTCCTATAGCGTCTTGTGCTTGGGTGCGAGGAAAACACAGGAGACATAGGTTGAAATGAAATGACTTGTATTACTTCATACAAGCATGCTGAAAAGTTCACACAGTTTGCAGGAACAGCGACAGGAGACACAGCAGGCCAGAGTAACTTCAAGCACTACAATAAATCTCCAAAGCAGGTTCAGGATCTCTTCTCTGTACCGTAATTCCTCTGCAAACATGGATTCACCAAACAGCAGGTTTCCAGAGTCCAAAAGTGTTCCAAGGTTCCTCAGTAGAGAATAGCTGGAGTACAAGTCCAAGGCTTCCAGGAGTCAGGTCACAGACTGACTGAGGCTTGATTCAGGAGCACTGATTGTTCAGCTGAGGCTGCTTAAGAAGCAAGAGGGAAGAATCAGGGCCGGAACATGAAAACTGGAAACTCCATATTAACTGAGGGCAAGAGCTGCAGAAAGACAGAAAGCAAAATGGCCGACGGAAAACTGAGTTTCAAGGAACATGTTAACAGAGACAAAGAACCTTACATTACTCCCCCCTTAGGGACAACCTCCAGATGACCTCAGACCAGGCTTGTCAGGGTACCTCTGATGAAACTGGCGGAGCAGGCGAGGAGCATTTACATTATTGACTGGTTCCCATGAGTTGTCCTCCACTGGGTAGCCCTGCCATTTAATCAAATATTGCAACTGATTTCTGTACAACCTGGAATCTAGAATCCTTTCCACCATAAATTCTTCCTGACCATCGACCAGCACTGGGTCAGGGCAAGGAGAAGAACGTCCAGGAAACGTATTGGGTGTTGCAGCCTTTAGTAGGGATACATGAAAGACAGGGTGGATTCTCATAGTTCTGTGTAGTTGAAGACGACAAGCAACAGCACTTATAATCTTATTGATCTTATAAGGTCCAATGTACTTATGTCCCAATTTAGACGATGGAATCTTTAATTTAAGATTTCTGGTTGACAGCCAGACCAAATCTCCTACCTTGAAAGCTGGTGCAGGTTTACGAAATTTATCTGCTGCTTTCTTGTACCTTTCCTGAGCCAATTCTAGATTTTCCTTTAGAAGATCCATATTCTTTTGTAAAGAAGTGATTCTTTCAGCCACTGCCGGCAAGGGCGTATCTATGGGAAATCGAGGAAGAATGTTAGGATGATAACCTAGATTGGAGTAAAAAGGAGACTGCTTAGTGGAGGCGCTCTGAGAGTTGTTATAAGAGAACTCAGCCAGTGGAAGTAGATCCACCCAATCATCCTGTAGGTGGCAGATAAAACAGCGGAGATACTGCTCCAGGGTCTGATTGGTTCGTTCTGTCTGTCCATTAGTCTGGGGATGAAAAGCAGAAGAAAGGTTTACTTTAATGTCCAATGCTGCACAGAAATTTTGCCAAAACCTTGAAGTGAATTGCACCCTCGATCCGAAATGACCTCATCCGGTACTCCATGTAAGCAAAACACATTCTTAATCATCAAGTCTGATGTCTGTTTTGCAGTGGGTAAGTCGACACAAGGGAAAAAATGAGCTGCCTTTGTTAGACGGTCAACCACCACTAGAATGGTGTTCTTCCTTGAGAGGTTGGTAACTCCACAATGAAGTCCATAGAAATGGATCCCCACGGGCGGGACGGGGTGGGAAGAGGTTGCAACAGACCAGTTGGTGAGGAGCGAGGTGTTTTGCATCTTGCACAGACTTCACATGAAGTGACATAGTTTAAGACATCTTTCCTGTAAGTGGGCCACCAAAAGAAACGAGAAAGAAATTCTTGTGTCTTTAGAATTCCCCTATGCCTGGCTATCTTGGAATCGTGGATGAGTTGCAATACTCTCAATCTGACTGTTTCAGGTATATACAGACGTTGTCCCTGAATCCACACACCATTCTTAAAGACAAGACTTACGTCCCTTGGGGGTTGAGCCAACAAAGAATCCGCATGGTATGCTTCCTTGATGTCCTTAAGTAGGTCTTGATTATGAATCACTCCCAGGAATCTAGAGTCAGGAAGAATAGTCTTAGGAGGAGTAAGTGGACGTGTCTCTGCTGAATGAATCCTAGAGAGTGCATCAGCCTTTCCATTGCGCGATCCTGGTCTATAAGAAATGACAAAATTAAATTGGTTTAGGAAAAGATTCCAGCGAGCCTGGCGAGGAGTCAGGCACTTAGCCGACCTGATAAATTCAAGGTTACAATGGTCTGTCAGGACGAATATTTGCTGTGCATCACCCTGAAGAAGGTGTCTCCATTCCTTGAAGGCGGCAATAATGGCCAACAATTCTCTATTGCCCACATCGTAGTTCCTCTCAGCCGAAGACAACTGCTGGGAAAAGAAGGCACAGGGATGCAAGACATTCTTCTCACCTGTTCTCTGAGAGAGTATAGCTCCAACGGCAGCCACCTCTATTATGAAGGCAAGCTCGGGGTTGGGATGTACTAAGATAGGTGCGGTGGTAAATTTATCCTTTAAACAGGAAAATGCTTCCTGAGCTTGCGGGGTCCAGGAGAACCTAGACTGTTTCCGGGTAAGTTGGGTGATAGGTGACACTACCTCAGAAAAATTCTTAATGAAACGTCTATAGAAGTTGGCAAACCCGATGAAACGCTGCACCTCCTTCACATTTCTAGGAATTGGCCAATCCTTGATGGCTTGGGTCTTGCTTCCATCCATACTAATCCCTTGCGTAGATAGTACATACCCCAGAAATTGAATTTCGGTCCTATGGAATTCACATTTTTCAAGTTTGATGTAGAGATGGTTTTGTCTTAGGCATTCTAAGACCATTCTCACATGTCCATGATGTTCCTCTGTGGAGTTAGAAAAAATTAGAATATCATCCAGATAAATCACCACAAATGTATCTAGGAGATCCCTGAAGATATCATTCACGAAGTGTTGGAAAGTGGCTGGGGCGGTACTCAGACCAAAAGGCATAACTAGATATTCAAAGTGTCCATAGCGTGACCTGAAAGCAGTCTTCCATTCATCCCCAGGTCTGATACGGACCATAGAATCATAGAATCATAGAATGGTAGAGTTGGAAGGGACCTCCTGGGCCTTCTGGTCCAACCCCCTGCTCAAAGCAGGATTCTCTAAATCATCCCAGACAGATGTCTATCCAGCCTCTGTTTGAAGACTTCCATTGAAGGAGAACTCACCACCTCTTGTGGCAGCCTGTTCCACTCATTGATCACCCTAACTGTCAAAAAGTTTTTTCTAATATCTAATCTGTGTCTCCTCCCATTCAGTTTCATCCCATTGCTTCTAGTCTTTCCAAGTTATAGGCCCCACGGAGATCCAGTTTAGAGAAAATTTTGGCATGCCGCACTCTCTCCAACAACTCAGGGATTAAAGGCAATGGATAACGGTTTCTAATAGTAACCTTATTGAGTTCCCTATAGTCTATGCAGGGTCTCAGAGATCCATCTTTCTTCTTCACAAAGAAGATGGGTGCACCTGCGGGAGATGAAGAGGGGTGTATGAAGCCCTTGGCTAAATTTTCGTCTATATAATCCTTCAAAGCTTTTATCTCGGGCCCCGCTAGGGGGTAGATCTTACCAAAAGGTATCTCGGCTCCGGGTAATAATTCAATTGGACATTCAATATGGACGGTGAGGAGGAAGCTGATCAGCGTTCTTCTTGTCACATAAATCGTCATAGTCCTGGTATACAGCTGGTAGTTCAGGGACTGACATGGTTCCTTTAGGAACAGAGCAAGCTGAAACTCCTTGACTCATCTGTTTCTCCGGAAAGTGTAATTCCTTGGTCTCCCAGTTAATCGTAGGATTCTGCGCCTGCAGCCATGGTAGCCCTAGAATGATGGGAAAGTGGGGAGAAGAGATAAGCAAAAAAGACATTTTCTCCTGATGATCTTTACCCATAAGGACCCTCAAAGGCTCTGTTTCTTGATCCACTGGTCCAGAAGTCAGTAGAGAGCCATCCACAGTCTCCATCTGTACTGGAGTAGCCTTCTTCACTGAACGTATCCCTGTTTCAGAGCAAAGGAGATATCCATAAAATTTCCACTTGCTCCTGAGTCGATCATAGCAGAGCTAGACACCCAGACTGAGTCAACCCAGAGTTTGATGGAAAGGAAGCAATGAGAATTGTTTCTTTTACAACTCAGCTGGGACACCGCTGAGGAAACTTGAAAAATTGCAGCGTTTATACCGTCATCGTCCCCAGAACTAACAGAGTTTAAGTCCGAGAAATCAAGATCTCTTGCAGCAGATCTCTCTGGAGCCTGAGGCTCGGACATGACAGAGCTCCTCTCGCAACACTCACAGTGAATGACTGCTGCAGTAGTCTTACGAGAACGGCTGGGGCAGTTTATAATGAAGTGCCCTGACTTACCACAGTAGAAACATAGATTTTCCTTTATACGATGTTCTTTGCGTGCATCACTAACCCGTCTTTGTAAAGAGTCCACCTGCATGGGTTCAGGTTCTGGTTCCCTTGTGATCCTACTCAAAGGTTCCTTAGCTGAGGAGGGAGGTAGTAAAAGGTTAGTGCGATTATTTTCGAACCATCTCTCTTGTCTGCGTTCAGTCAAACGAGCATCAATACGGATACAATAGTTAATAAAGTCACCTAACGCAGTGGGAGGGTCGGCACGAGCAAGTTCATCCTTAATCAGTGGAGACAACCCTTTCCGAAAAATAGATTTTTTAGCGGAAGTGTCCCAAGTGGTATCAAGAGCCCATCTCCTGAAATCCAGGGCATATTCGGCTACTGAACGCTTACCTTGGCGCAAAGTTAACATGGCTGCTTCAGCTGTTGCACCTCGATTGGGGTCATCAAACACCTGCCCCATGGCTGAAATAAAAGCATCAAGGTGATTCAAACAATCATCCTCAGTCTCAATCAGAGGGTTTGCCCACATCAAAGCCTTATTGGTAAGCAACATGATTATAGTAAGCACTTTGGATCGTTCAGTGGGAAATTGTGAAGCATGTGCAGAGAAAAATAAATTGCATTGATTAATAAATCCCCTGAATTTCTCACGTTCACCGCCAAAACGAAAAGGAGGTAATTTGGGGATCCCAGAACTTGGGGTTATGGCAGGAGCCTGGGCTCGTTCCTCTAGAGCCTCAATCCTGGCTCGCAATTCCTGGGTAGTCTGTCCAAACACTTGCAAATTATGATTAGTGAGGTCCTGTAGGCTTGCAAAACGGGTTTTTAAAGTCTGTACATCTGAATGGATTGTATCAGTCACTCCGCAAAGTTCCTTTATGCGGGCCTCCATCTTCCAGATCTTTTAAGGCAGAGGTGCTGGAAGGAGAAGAGGAAAGGAAAAAAAAAAAAAAACAATAGTGTTTACCTGTGGTAACACTCCAGAGTAAAATTTTAAGGGAATGCGCTCACCTGGAATGGTTGTGAGAAGTCACAACCACTGTCATCACAGAAGGTATTAAAAGGACATCTGATATCCACAGTCACAGCAGACACGGCTTTCCCAGACCAGCAGACACTAAACATTGGCTCCTGAATCTTGTCATGTATAGTGTACAGTTCCTATAGCGTCTTGTGCTTGGGTGCGAGGAAAACACAGGAGACATAGGTTGAAATGAAATGACTTGTATTACTTCATACAAGCATGCTGAAAAGTTCACACAGTTTGCAGGAACAGCGACAGGAGACACAGCAGGCCAGAGTAACTTCAAGCACTACAATAAATCTCCAAAGCAGGTTCAGGATCTCTTCTCTGTACCGTAATTCCTCTGCAAACATGGATTCACCAAACAGCAGGTTTCCAGAGTCAAAAAGTGTTCCAAGGTTCCTCAGTAGGGAATAGCTGGAGTACAAGTCCAAGGCTTCCAGGAGTCAGGTCACAGACTGACTGAGGCTTGATTCAGGAGCACTGATTGTTCAGCTGAGGCTGCTTAAGAAGCAAGAGGGAAGAATCAGGGCCGGAACATGAAAACTGGAAACTCCATATTAACTGAGGGCAAGAGCTGCAGAAAGACAGAAAGCAAAATGGCCGACGGAAAACTGAGTTTCAAGGAACATGTCAACAGAGACAAAGAACCTTACACCCCCTTATCCAGGAATGCATGGTCCTCTCAGCCCCCAATCCTGAAAGGCATGGTTTTCTCAACCCCCAATCCTAGAATGCATGATCCTCTCACCCCCAATCCTGGTATGCATGGTTCTCTCACTCCCCTATCCGGGAAAGCATGGTCCTCCCATGCCCCAATCCTGGAATGCATGGTCCTCTCATCCCCAATCCTGGAATGTATGATCCCCTCCCACTCAATCCTGGAATGCAAGGTCCCCTCACCCCCTAATCCTGGAATGCATGGTCCCCTCACCCCCCAATCCTGGTATGCATGGTCCCCTCACCCAGTAATCCTGGAATGCATGGTTCCCTCACCACCCAATCCTGGTATGCATGGTCCCCTCACCCCCCAATCCTGGTATGCAAGGTCCTCTCACCACCCAATCCTGGAATGCATGGTCCCCTCACCCTCCAATCCTGGTATGCATAATCCCCTCACCACCCAATCCTGGTATGCATGGTCCCCTCCAATACTGGAATGCATAGTGCCCTCATCCCTCAATCCCGGCATGCATGGTCCCCTCACCCCCTAATCCTGGAATGCATGGTCCACTCCACTCAATCCTGGAATGCATGGTCCCCTCACCCCCCAATCCTGGTATGCATGGTCCCCTCACCCAGCAATCCTGGAATGCATGGTTCCCTCACCACCCAATCCTGGTATGCATGGTCCCCTCACCCCCAATCCTGGTATGCAAGGTCCTCTCACCCCCCAATCCTGGTATGCAAGGTCTTCTCACCCCCAATCCTGGAATGCATAATCCCCTCACCCCACAATCCTGGTATGCAGGGTCCCCTCCCCCCAATCCTGGTATGCATGGTCCCCTCCAATACTGGAATGCATGGTGCCCTCATCCCCCAATCCCGGCATGCATGGTCCCCTCACCTCCCAATCCTGGTATGCATGGTCCCCTCACCCCCAATCCTGGTATGCATGGTCCCCTCCCCCCAATCCTGGAATGCATGGTCCCCTCACCCCCCAATCCTGGTATGCATGATCCCCTCCCCCAATCATGGAATGCATGGTCCCATCACCCTCCAATCCTGGTATGCATAGTCCCATCCCCCCAATCGTGTAATGCATGGTCCCCTCACCCCTCAATCCTGATATGAATGGTCCCCTCACCCCCAATCATGGTATGCATGGTCCCCCCTCATCCCTATCGTAGGATGTATGTTACCCCCTCACCCCCCAATTCTGATATACATGGTCCTCTGTTATGTTTCGGTAACTGAGGAGAAATAGCAAAAAATAGCAAAAGCGGTAATACACCAGAGAGGCTGGAACCTATTGGATTGCAGTAACCTGAACTAACCACACAACTAGAAGTAGCCGTGGAGCGTTCCTACGGTGATCCTAGATGCCTCGTCACAGCCTGAGAGATAACTACACCTATAGGCAGAAAGATGAAAGCTATCTGCCCCGGAGCAGATCCCCAAAGAAAATAGGAAGCCCCCAAACATGTAATGGCGGTTAGACAAGAAGAAAGCACGGACACAGACAGAAAATACAATGAGCAAACGCTGGGGCCCAATCTGTCTAGACAGAAAAGTACAGGAAAGAATTCTGACTGCAATCCAAAAAACCCTAACAAAAATACCAACACTTCTGATTGCCAAAAAACCTGAGATCACACGATCTCATCCACCTAAATCAGATCTCTGGTATAACAAAACGCTATTCAGCAAATAAAAAGTAACAAAGGAGCAAAGCAAAAGTGCAGACACAAATGGAGCACAATTGCAGTGCCAGACCCCCAAAAGGGGACAGGCTGCAGTCCACTGCAAGCAGCAAACCAGCAGAAAAAATCAAACAGAGGAAAAAAAAACAGCAAACACTTATCTGAAGGAGAGCAGGAAACTAGCAGTGCTTCAAGCAAGACCACCAGGAACAATTGATAACCGGCAAGGCTGCTGGGAACTCAGGCCACTTATATCCTACCATTCAGCGCCAGCTGAAGGCCATTCGGTAATCAGTTCATTACCCTCAGGAACCACCGGAGGGAGTCCCAGCTCAGAAGCCGCCTCCAGAATATTCACAACAGTCCTCTCATCCCCCTATCATTGTATGCATGGTCCCCTCACCCCACAATCCTAGTATGCATGGTCCTCTCACCCCCATCCTGGTATGCATGATCCCTTCACCCCCCTATCATGGTATGCATGGTCCCCTCACCCCAATCCTGATATGCATTCCCCAATCTAAAATTCAGCACGAACGCAGCACATTCAGATTCGTGTTCACCTTCACGAGCATTTTAACTCAAAGTCGGCAAAATTTGGTCACAGTACGGTAAATCATCGTGTTTCCACTAATGCTTTTATTACTTTGGCTAAGATTGTGGTCCTGAATGGTGAGCGAGGGGGACTGGGGGACTTGTTTGGTGAGGAGAGGGGTGTGAAAGGTTAGAGGAACATGTGGAGAGGTTAGAGGAGCGGCGCACTTTCTTTTTTTTCCTTCTCTTTTTCCCTTAACTTTATGTATGTTGATTCCGGCAGCCAATCAGGGCTCGGAAACCATCCACAATATCATGACACAAGATCTTCTGTAATTGGCTGCTGAACTCACATGTCCCTGGCTATATAAAAAGCGGGCATCTTGTTTTGCTCGCGCCATTGTCTCAGAGTCACAGTGCAGAGAGGTCGCTCCTGCACTATTGCTGCTGAAAGTGAACTTGTCAGTTAACTAGATAGGATCCTGTCCTGTTTGAAATCGATCTTCCATCATTGAACTAGATTGTCCAAAAACTGTGTGGCAGTCTCTAGAAGCTCCATTTGCTACTCCAAATTGTGATAAAACTATATTTTAGAGGCAAATTAGAAGGCCAGATATCCCCTTAAAAATTGTTACTCCTAATATTAGGGTGCAGCCTAGAGGGCCAATTAGGTAATCCAAATTGTTTGTGATACATCTGTGTTTCAGTGACAAATCAGAAGGCCAGATTTCTAATTACAAATTGTTAGGCCTAATATTGGAGTGCAGCCTGGAGGGATAATTAGTTAATCCAAATCGTTTGCGATAAAACTGTGTTTTAGTGAAAAACCAGAAGGCCAGATTTCCACTTAACCCCTTAACCTCCAAGGCTGGCTTGCACGTTAATGACAGGGACAATTTTTACAATTCTGACCACTGTCCCTTTATGAGGTTATAACTCTGGAACGCTTCCAGGTATCTTAGCGATTCTGAGAATGTTTTCTCGAGACATATTGTACTTCATGATAGTGGTAAAATTTCTTCGATATAACTTGCATTTATGTATGAAAAAAATGGAAATATAACGAAAATTTTGAAAATTTTGCAATTTTCAAACTTTGAATTTTTATGCCCTTAAAACAGAGAAATATGTCACAGAAAATAGTTACTAAATAACATTTCCCACATGTATACTTTATATCAGCACAATTTTGGAAACAATTTTTTTTTGTTAGGAAGTTATAAGGGTTAAAAGTTGAGCAGTGATTTCTCATTTTTACAACACCATTATTTTAGGGACCACATCACATTTGAAGTCACTTTGAGGGGTCTATATGATAGAAAATACCCAAAGTGACACCATTCTAAAAACTGCACTGCTCAAGGAGCTCCAATCCACTTTCAAGAAGTTTATTAATCCTTCAGGTGTTTCACAGGAATATTTGGAATGTTTAAAAAAAATGAGCATTTAACTTTAATTGCACAATTTTTTTTATTTTACCAATGGTAAAAGGAGAAATTTGACCACAAAAATTGTTGTGCAATTTGTCCTGAGTACACTGATACCTCATACAGTACAGACCAAAAGTTTGGACACACCTTCTCATTTAACCCCTTCACCCCCAAGGGTGATTTGCACGATAATGACGGGCCAATTTTTACAATTCTGACCACTGTCTCTTTATGAGGTTATAACTCTGGAACGCTTCAATGGATATTCGCGATTCTGAGATTGTTTTCTCGTAACATATTGTACTTCAAGTTAGAAGTAAAATTTCTTCGATATAACTTGCATTTATTTTTGAAAAAAACGCAAATATGGCGAAAATTTTTAAAATTTTGCAATTTTCAAACTTTGAATTTTTATTCCCTTAAAACAGAGAAATATATCACACAAAATAGTTAAGAAATAACATTTCCCACATGTCTACTTTACATCAGCACAATTTTGGAACCAAAATTTTTTTTTGTTAGGAAGTTATAAGGGTTAAAAGTTGACCAGCAATTTCTCATTTTTACAACAAAATTTACAAAGCCATTTTTTTTAGGGACCACCTCACATTTGAAGTCACTTTGAGGGTTCTATATGGCAGAAAATACCCAAAAGTGACACCATTCTAAAAACTGCACCCCTCAAGGTACTCAAAACCACATTCAAGAAGTTTATTAACCCTTCAGGTGCTTCACAGGAACTAAAGCAACGTAGAAGGAAAAAATGAATATTTAACTTTTTAGCCACAAAAATGATCTTTTACAAACTTTTTTTTTATTTTCACAAGGGTAAAAGGAGAAAATGGACAGATAAGGTTGTTATGCAATTTCTCCTGAGTACGCCAATACCCAATATGTGGGGGAAAAGCACTGTTTGGGTACACGGCAGAGCTCGTAAGGGAAGGAGCGCCGTTTGACTTTTTCAAACTAAAATTGGCTGGAATTTAGATTGGATGCCATGTCGTGTTTGGAGAACCTCTGATGCGCCTAAACAGTGGAAACCCCCACAAGTGACAACATTTTGGAAACTAGACCCCCTAAGGAGCTTATCTAGATCTGTTGTGAGCACTTTGAACCCCCAAGTGTTTCACAAAAGTTTATAATGCCTGGGTGTGAAAAAAAAAAAACAACAATTTTCCACAAAAATGATTTTTTAGTCCCAAATTTTTGAATTTTCCCAAGGAAATTGGACCCCAAAAGTTGTTGTCCAATTTGTTCTGAGTACGCTGATACCCATATGTGGGGGGGGAAACTGTTTGGGCGCATGGCAGGGCTTGGAAAGGAAGTAGTAACGTTTTGGAATGCAGACGTTGATGGGGGTCATGTTCCGTTTGCAGTGCCCCAGATGAGCCTAAACAGTGGAAACCCCCACAAGTGACAACATTTGGAAACTAGACCCCCTAAGGAGCTTATCTAGATCTGTTGTGAGCACTTTGAACCCCCAAGTGTTTCACAAAAGTTTATAATGCCTGGGTGTGAAAAAAAAAAAAAACAATTTTCCACAAAAATGATTTTTTAGTCCCAAATTTTTGAATTTTCCCAAGGAAATTGGACCCCAAAAGTTG